>VFIW01000021.1:0-585497 GCA_006386115.1 Globisporangium splendens | reverse complement strand
TCATCAAAAACGCAGTGTTCAACAGTGTGAACGCCTCGTCGTCCACGCCTCCGCCAGTGTCGATCTTGGTCTCTGGAGGCTCGCACGGCGTGTGCATCAAGGTCTCGGACGTCGGCGGCGGCATGACACGCAAGCAAGCGAACGCGCTCTTCTCGTACCGCCAAGCAGCGGCGTCGTCATCGTCCAGCATCTACGACCCAGTGTCTGCCGCGCTGGAGAAACGCGCGCGTGGGATTGACTTCTTAGATTCGTTCGGGCTCCGCATCGCGTCGCTGCACGCAAAGTACTTTGGCGGAGACCTGTCGCTGATGCCCATGGAAGGCCACGGCGTGGACGCGTATATTTACATGAACTGCCTCACGGGTGCGTCCGAGGTCAAGTAAGTCAAAGTGACACCTGGTGGATCGAGTGAGGATCGTGCAGTTTGCAAAGCCCCCAACGTTGGGGTGTAGAGTTGATTCATGCTGCAGTTTGTTTTCTTTTTTCATTTGGACAGTAACATGCTACTTTGGCTTCTTGAAGGAGCTTTGACTGCTTATGGAGCTGTTTTGGTTTCGACAAGGACCAAAGTTGACATTTTGTGCAGTTGGTGACACAAGGGTCGCGCGACGAGAAAGAGGGAACAGAGATCGAGCGCTACTTGTTCATGGAGATAGCTCATGCTGGTAGCCGCCATCTGTATGATGAAGTAGAGAAGGTTGCTGCGCATTTGGATCTCGTGCTTTGCTCCAGTGCCGACAGTAATTTCCCAGCACACAACCTGCAGACAAAGTGCTACTCCAACTCACTGACGACAGCTAACGAAGCGAAAGACCACGAGAAGGATGACGAGGAAGAGAACGCTTTCTTGCCGGCTTTGCATGGCGGCTGGGTGTGGAGAAGTTTTGCGAGTACCCGCAAGAGCTCGTGTTTCGCGTCAATCGAGGGATCCGACGCGGATCGAGAAAGTAGGAGCTGCTCGAACATTCTGTATTTGCTGTGCGGGAACTTGAGTTTATTGATCATGCGTGCGTGCACATTGCTCCGTTGTGTAGCTGTATCTGCTGTCGCACTACGCAAAGATCGCATCACGCATCGAAATCTTCACGTCCAGCTACGCGCACAGGAGACTTGAGTGGGAAACGCATGCCAGCTTCCAGCGCCTTGGGTTCGTCTCGTTTCAGGCCAATGAACAGTCTAATTTCACGACACGAGAGCTGAAGATCATTGCATTTCCCATGCAGGAGAAGATCACGATGATACGGCTTGTGCTGCATTCGTGTCATGCAAATCAGCACAACCTGTTCGAGCAAGTCGGTTTGCTTTCGGTTGTGGCCGCACAGGTGCCACCGAGTAGTATTTTGCTACGCAGTAGCGCGTCGTGGGATGCGACGAAAGGGATCTCCAGTCTGAACGAGCTCAGCTATGACTTGCCTCCGCTGCGGTATGCTCGATCGTTTGAGGAGCATGGCAGCGAAAGTAACCCTGACAAGCAGCTCGATCACGTGTTTTCATCTTCTCTATCGCCAATACGATCGAAATACGCGAACGCGCTTTCTCCGTCGCGCATGATTCACGGAGCAAGATCGCTCGACTCGTCCTCTCCGTCACATCTTTCTCATCTCACGGAAGGCAATAGCCTGAACAACTACGAAATCTGGATCCCAGAACTCAAAGAATACAGAACTCCTCTCCAGATCTCCACGCATACCAGACTGCGCGTAGATCGCGCACGTAGTGCAGGGAGCAAGGGTGCGATCGTGATGCAAGCGTGGAAATCGACGGAGCTGGAATGCCGCCACTTGGACAATAAACTGGAGATTTTGCAGCGAACGTACAACGATACGAGTCACTTGATCGTCGAACACGACCGAGTTGCACTGCAGGACGAAATTGACTCCATTCTGCAGGAATTCGGCACGCTTGGATCCAAAGTAGTTGAACGCGAGGTAGTTCTGAAACAACGCCTTAGCAGTCCCGACCATTTGCTTGAGCGCCACCAATCACCGCACACTTCAATCGCCCAGGTTTTTCCTGACTTGGAGAACAGCATACAAAGCGAGATCTGGCAAGTCAGAGAAGACGCGATATGGGAACTTGTCGCGTTCTTCAAGGGAAACGCAGACAACGCGAACCAAAACGCTTTGATGGAGGAAGCGCTTTACCTTGTAAAGCCGACCTTACAGGATGCCAACGGTCAAGTTTTGTTGCTGCATGCTCGTTGTTTCACCTTTGCTGAGTGGTCTCGACAAGCTTCAGGAGCCTTTATCGTGGAAAGACAATGTGAGTACGCGCTTGATCTGTTGAAGCTGTTGACGAGCTTCACTGATGCTAGTGTGTCGTGGATGCCAATCGCGTTTGTAGATTGTCGAGATACTGGACGCGCTGCTGCAAAGGCTGGACGAGCATCAACCAGAGATCCGAAATAACGCAGCTTTCTCGATCTTAAAAGTGAGTCGCCACTGTCTTGTCCCTCCATTCCCAGGTATGGGTCGTTGTCCTCGCCTCTGGCTACGGCCATGCAAACAATGTGTTTGTACCGCAGATTGCTGACTCGACTCGGGCGAAAGGTACTTTTGTGCTGCATCCCATCCTCAAGAAGCTCGAAAAGAAGCAATTTCAGCTCACCGACCAGGTTCTCTACGCAGTTCTCAAGCTCATCTCGGCACTACTGCAGTCGTTCCATTGCTGCGCAAGCATCGACATCGCACCACGACGGATATTCCGCTTCTTGCTGCGGAGTGATGCTGAATTTCACGCGAACCCACACGTTCGAGAGACCGCCAAGCAATTGACTCTGGCCATGTACGCTGAAGTTGGATCGGATATCATGCAGAGCTATCTGGTGAAATTGCCTCTGGAGACGCAAGAGATGGATCGAGATCTCTTTCGAGCGAGAGATGAGACCAACACGTAGTGAATAGCAGGAATGCTTCCCCAGCTGTCACTGTAAGGTGCACCCGCCGTTCGCGTCGGCCTCCTTCAATGAACGCTGCTTGCCTCCTGCTAGTGCTGTTTTTGGATGCTGAGTCTGAAGTGGCTGAACAGGGACGACCATTGAAGTAACTGGCTGAGATGGCAGCATGTCACCTACAGCAGCCGAACGGTGAGAGGATGAACCTGGTGCTACGCTTGAAATTCTTCGAGTACTATTGCTGCTTCTGATTTTCTTCTGCGGATCGGGAACATTCGGTGGATCGGAACTGGGGCTGATAACAATTGGATCTGGCGCAGTGGCTTTCAAGACTGCAGAAGCGTTAGGTGAACCACTCCGGCTGAGCGAGTTCGACGAAGCAGGTTGATGTGCCGCGGCCACGCGAGCGCTGACACGCCGTGCAATCGTTGAAACTGGCTGTGCTGTCGGTGCTCGAGCCTCCACCGTGCCCTTGAATGTCGCGAAAGGTGTTGATATCTCCTTTATGGTGAGTTGTTCGCTGCGCGTCGCTTCTGCAGACGCCTGCTTCTTGCTGTCGAGGTCGAAAGCGTATGGCTGCGTGTTTTGCGCTACAAGTTCGTGGAATGCGACCAAATCACCGGGATATCGTACTTCCATCTCACCTCGAAATACGATGTTCCCTTTCTGGAAGAGCTTGGACTGACCTTCAAGATTATCGTGAGAAAACGAGTGCTGATATAATGCTCTCGGTCGTGGTCTCAAGTGAAAATATCGTCGTGTCTGGTCTTGAAGAAGCGCTTGCTGTTCAGGTGGAATCGAAAATTGAACGAAATGCGGTTCATGCGCTGTTGGACCTGCCGTCACAAAATAGACTGAGGACATTTGCGAGAAGTGCACTGAAAGAAAGCTTTCGGTCTTACCTGCCATCTCCAGTTCGTCGACTTGAGTGTGGATTCTGTTCAGTTGTCTGAAATTGAACGGCTTGGGTCGAGACGCTGTGTTTGCATGAAGTAACTGCAAACAGTCTGCTGCCAGTCGCCAAACTGAAGAAGACGATGCAGCAGTACCTGCCGGTGTGTCGTGATAGCTATGTGCTTCACAGAAGCGGTCAATCTGCTTCAGAATACCTCCAGGGATGGCGATGTGACCTGCTTTCTGCCGCTGCAAAAGCAATCGGAACAAACGTAGGCGATTTGATGTTTCGACAAGATGGATGCTCTGCTCCGAGCCACCTTCGGCAATTTGGTCGCCACTTGAAATATGCTCAACTGGAAGCAGCACTTGATAAAAACTGTAGCGAATGGTTTCTTGGGATATCAGCAAGCGAACAAATCGCAGGAAATCCATGTTGATCCTTTTCTTCCTGGAAGTCGATGCCTTGGATTGAGCGTGCAGGGTGACGATATGGTGTTCTCTCGTCCAGCAACACGAGTTTGCTAGGATAACTTCCATGATAAGGCGCAGCCCGTACTTGACGTAGCTTTCCGGTAACTGGTCAACAATTCCAAGGGTGCTATCGAAAGGCGAACTTGCTGGCGGAAGACTCGTTTTCGGTGGCGATTGCTGGAAAAGCGTTTGCGCCAGATGAAGACAGGCTTGGAAAACGCCTAGATCCGAGTCCTGGAAACTTACCCTCAGCAGCGCAAGCGAGCCTTCATAAACCACCACATCACCCACGGCTTCTTTGAGAATCGGAAGAAACCTCTCTGCGATCGCGATGCAAAGTACGCGAACCTCGGACGAATCGCACAAAAGTACTCCGTAAAGAAGCTTCCGAACGTGTACATGATGACCTAAATCAGGTTGCCTCGATCCTCGACTTCGATTTTCGGGAGTAGACCAGCTCTGAACGCCATGTCGGAGGGCAATTGGAGCACGCTGTACTTTGATGACGGCTTCACATCTTCGCTGCAACGAATAACTTGATTAAATATCTCATCATCATCCATCATTCGCGCTATTTCGTCGCGAACCGCACGATCAAACACAGAATATTGCTCGCAGGTACCAAGAGATTCCGTGACAACTGGAGAGTGAAGAGGATCGGATTCAGTTGCAGTTATCCGATGCCCTGAGTTGCTTGACTCACTCTCCGCCGCAACCTCGAAATGTTGCTCTTCGCGGCGAGAGCCTTCAGACAGCAATGACTCTGCTTCGTCGGAAGGAAGCACCACTACCTTCTTCACAATTTCCAGTGCCACACCAGCTTTGAGCAATGCCAAATGCAGCTCCTTGTCGTCACAATCACCAGGCATCGAAGTCTCGGACTTGGAGTTGCATTCACCACGATCTAATGAATCACCACTTGGCAGCAACATTTGATACATGTCCACGTCGATGGGCTGAATCACTCCAAGAAGCTCAATTTCCTGAATTGAGACCTACACAAACATCGATTTTAGTCCTCACGAATTCAGCTTGACTGCGGCATATACAATGCAGCAGCACTGAAGGAACAGCAACAAATGCATCTGGTTGTCGATGTTATTAGCATGAGGATGAGGCTGGTAGATCAAAAGCTTGAGGAACGCGCAATGCGGAAGATCAAAGTGAATCTCGCGATAGTTGCAGAGCGTCGAGATTGGCCAGTCAATCATAGCGCTAGCGCGATGGAACGCAATTAGATTCGCAACGGATCGTTCGCACGAGCGTAACTAATAAACCATTCGGAGTTTCCACACCTCAATTGCACAAACTGTGCGCTAAAGTACCGAGACACTGGATCAAGTCGACGATTGCCGTCCTTCCTGGAGTTGCACGAAACAGCAGTGGTAGCGTAGGAGATCTCAACTGATACAGAAAAGGGGAGGCAAACGTGAGCAGAAGGTGACGCAAGCACACTAAAACACAACTGCATGATGGAGCCAAACTCGAAACCTTTTGCACGTACTCTTTGAAGGTGCTCGGAAGTGCTCTTCGACCACGATGCGAAGGCTTTTAAGCGTGCAGTGAGACTTGGAGAGGATGCAAAGACCCAGCTCTTGTGGGTGCGCTGAACTCCTGCGCGGTAATCAAGGGCCAGCGCGAGCAAGTGTTAACGAGTGGATGATAGCAAGTTACTGCATGTGCGAGCGTATTCAGTCGACGCGCGTCGTTACCTTGGCGACGTCCATGCTGTGGGGGGTTCGCCATGGTCCACGGTGCCAGGAACCAACGGCACACGATCCGCATTCTCGGTGTTGAAGTGACGTTTGCTGGTCCCAGTTTCAAAAGAAAGAGCCACACTATTTTGGGGCAAATATTGATCCGAACTTGATTTCAGCAACTCCAAACAGGAAACAATTAATTGTCTGATTTGTTTCGAGATAAAAGGGAACTTGAAGCATGGTTGATGTAGTGTGACCCACATATTCATCGTCTGGAGAAAAAAGCGTGACACTGAAGACGAGAAAAGACTCGAGAGAGTGAGCGATGGCGTCTCTGAGCGACGAAGAGCAGCAGCTGATCGAGCGCGATCGCGAGGAGAACCCAGGTATGCTAATGCAGCAGCTGGCGGGTTGCTTAGGAGGAGCCTGAGGCTGTGCCCATCTGTACACTGCGCGCGATCGACGCGAGTGGCCGCAAAGCGCGTTTGTCCTCAACTGTGCAATGTCTTCTGCGCATTGCGCCAATGAGCTTGGATCGCTTTGCACTAGCAGAAAAACGTAATGAGTATGCGTAAGATTGCTTCAATCGCGCTAATGCTGTTGCTGTGTATTTGCTGTGTGGTTGTTCGTAATTGTAGGATGCTTCTATTCGACAGCGCTGTCACAATCGTGCCGGTCGATTAACGGCGACAGCAAGTGCGAGATCATCAAAAAGATCTTCCGACAGTGTCCAGGACAGAGCAAAGTAAGAAAATGCATCGACTGGACTTTCCTGATGCATGTGGTCGCGTGGAAGCGGTCGCTATTGCATATCTAACGAGCGCCTACTTGTATTTTTACATCGCGCATGACGCTGGTGTTGTTGCAACAGGAGCTCATCTCGAATCGAAAGGAAATCACCGAGGACGAGCACGGCGGCGAGCTTTCCGCAGGCGATTTCTTTAATCGCGAGCGAATGGATCCGAAAGGAGGGTATGTTGTGGTTTTGCATGCGAGATCCATTTTTGCAATGTCAATCGCGCTGACACCTAAATCTGTTCGCACTGCGCATCCATAGGGACGATTCTGGCTTTGGGACATTCTTTAATCCCTTCCAACGGTATGGCTGCCAAGATGCATCGCTTGCTAGTATGTTTACGTGCTGTCCAACGCTCTTGTCATTGATTTCCCTCTGCGACGTTCATTTTTCTATTTCAGAGACGATGACTTTGAAGCTCAAATGAGTCCATTCGATTTCTTTCGACAAGAAATGCTACGTCCATTCGAAGGTAACAAGGTTTAGACTCTCTCTTATCAGCTATGATGTATTCTCACACTTTGTGCTGCGACTGATTGCTATGAATATTGTAGGTATCTTTGGCGGCGGTAGCTTTTTCGGTGGAGGTGACAACAGCATTTTCGACCAATTCGAACGCGAATTCGAGAGCATGCCGTCGCACCCGCCAGCAGAACCGCCAGCGCGTTCACGTCGTCCGACGCCACCACCCAACCCGCCTCATTACTCCTTCCACCCGTCAAAAGACCCGCGATCCAAAGGCACGTTGATATGATGAAATAGTGTTGATGAATCTACAAAGCTGACCTCGTTATGCTTGCCTGCCTCATGTTCGACTCGGTTTCTCAAGCGCGTCCTGACGAGAAGCGCGACATTTTCGAAGGATACACGGGTCGCGTTGAGGAGATTTAAGCCACAGACACAACAATCAATATGTAAAGCAGAAGAAAAGAAACGTCGAGAGCGCCAATCAGGCACAGCCAGCGCATTTCCACCGAGTGTTACACCAATGTGCTCATGCCCATCATTCCCATCAATCATTCCTCATCTTCTCGAAATTCAGTACGTTTCAATCCTATCAAACAGAGTATTCTGCCATCTCGATTCCATGTGTGACTTGTGCTGATTGTGTCACTCAACCTGTCTAACAGTATATAACCGGTAAGAGATTGGTTTTCACAACCCCCAATCTGATTCCATAGGATCTTCTGTCGATCGACCAACATTCTTGCTCCAAACGAGAAGCTCGTATCATTTTCAAGTGCCATTTTGCAATCTGCCACTAGCCCAGCAGCCGAGCAGCGACACGAACGAGCGATCCATGAGCGCGTCACCAGCCGAAGCCATCCAAGCGCAGTACCAGCGCCACCTGCGCATTGTTGGCGCCGATCTCCCTGCCGAAGAGCTGCTCAGCCGCTACCCTCCCCGTCCGTCTGCGTCGTCAACGCCATCAGAAGCGGCGAACGAACTCAACGCGTGCATGTTCTACAGCGATTTTGCGGCGAGCCCTTCGGAAATCAATGCGCAAAGAGAACAAGTGCGTCAAAATGCGAAGGATGTACATGGAGAGAAGTATGTACAGAATTTGTTGGACTCACCACAGCACCATGAACTGAAGAAAGAGCGACAGTTTGACTTTCGGCTGAAGGATCCAGAGATGCAACGATTGGCGCAGAATGGGTTTGTCGTGTCGCAGCGTATGTCTGCTGAGAGCTTTGCCGAAGTCTACTACCAGCTGTACACCGATGATATGCCTGTGTACATCACGACGGACTCGATTCTGCATGCGTGGCATCGTAGCTTTGATGCCGCACTCGTGGACATTGAGCAAGTGGAGTGCATGCCAAAACTCCAGCAAATGGTATCTGCGATGCAGGCAAAGTGCCACGAAATGTTCCACGGGATCGGTGTGTCAGACGAAACATCTACGAATGCCAAGCGGATTCTACTGGACGTCGATTTGTTCCTCACAATTGGAGTGAGTCTGTTGACTGGGGGAGAAGAATCAAGTGGCCTCGTTGCGAATAGTTCACGTGTGTCGTCACTCTTGAATCACATTGAGAGCCAGGAAATGCAATGTGTTGTCCTGTTTGGAGCCGAGCGAGAGGTGGATTTCTCGCTGTTCAAGCCACGCGGCCATTACACAAAGACAGAAGAGCTCATGAAGTACTTCCGGGCGATGACGTGGCTCGGCACGATCGATTTTCGAGTCGCTGGAGGAGAGGACACTCAAGTTGATTTGTACCAGCTACAATGCGCGGTGGTGCTTGTTCATTTGCTGCGTGTATCGGATCAGATGCAGCCACTCTCGGTATTGGACGTGCTCATTACAAGTCTGGTCGGCGACAGCGACGTTGGTGCTGATTCGCTCACGCCCATGCAGCTTGATACGTTATTAACGAGCGGTGCAAGCGTCTTTGAAAGGTTCGTGGGGTCTGAGAGTTCTTCATCGATTCTACTCGAGCTTCAGCAGAAAGTCATCGCCAGCGGTTGGGGCACGCAGCTCATCAGTGGCCACCCGCACATCGAGACGAGCTCTGCGGCAGACACCTCTCCAACGGTGCTCCCGACGTCGTTTTCGCTTTTTGGTCAGCGTTTTGTGTGGAGCTCGTTCATCTTTTCACGGCTCGTGTACGATCAAGTTATCCACAAGCAAACCAAGGTGGTGCGCCGACTACCGAGCGCTGTTGACGTTGCTTTTTCGCTACTTGGGAACGATGCAGCAGGGTCGGTGGCTGCTCAGCGAATGGACAGCACGGCAGAATCTACAGCGTTTATGCCACTCCGTGATGGAGTTCCTTATGCGTCCAATCTTCTTGCGCTTCGTGCAACCATCGATGACGTGTTTGCAGCGGACACTTCGAAGGATGATGGCATTAGCACGTTGTGGATTCGAGCATTGCGAGCACTTTCCGCGCGAACAGCGAGCGCTGCGACGGCGTTTCACTCCCACGAGTGGCAATTGCGCCAAATGAATACGCAACTCGCGTCGTTCACACAGCTTCGCCACGATTCGGTCCTGTACGCGAAGCAGAGTTACACGATGGGTACCAGATGCGAATACGCCGCTGGTTTCGTGGATCCGTATCCGCAATTCTTCGCCAATATGCAGCAATTAGCAACTCGCATGGCTCAGATCGTTCAAAACCTGGCGACGCCCTCAGAGGATTCTGACATTAAGTACAACGGCTTCCATTTCTTCTCGGATTTCGCAGCGACGCTGCAAACGCTCAAGGAAATCGCCGACTGCCAAGTCCAAAAGCAGCCCCTGAACGAGGAGCAGACGGATTTCGTCAAGACCGTCATGGAAGAGCGCTTTGGCAGCGGTGGATCCAGGTACCTGGGCTGGTACCCGAGGCTGTTCTACACCAACCGCGAAGACTCTGGCAAACGAGACGTGCTTGTCGTCGATGTGCATACTGACGTGCCATCCGTGGAGCACAGCGATCCTGGAGGAATCCTGCATCTCGGTGTCGGCGACGTGCACTTTGGCTTCTTCGTCGTGGACAGTGTGATGTATAGCGGTCCCGTATTCTCGAGCTACGAGTTCGTGACGGACATCAACGAGCGACTGAATGACGACGAGTTTCAGGCAAAAGTGGCGTCACTTGGAGCTCCCGATTGGGCTCGGAACTCGTACTTGAGTTGAGGTGACGACATGCTGTAGGTGGTGAATGCGTTAGCTGTCTTCGTACGAAGCATCATCGAGCATACGCGTTTATAGCTGCGATCGGGACGTGTTTGTGTGTACCATTTTGCATTATATTACATGCTACTTGCATAGACTACTAGCTATTTCATATCTGCCTGCTGTCGGCATCTTACTTGGCAGCTCACACCACATCATCCTCCATCCGGTGGAAAGGCTTTGGCGTCACGCTCTCCATCTTCGTTGGCTTCTTTCGCCACATGCGCGTGATCAGGTACGCGCTCACGACAAAGAGCACGACCGAGCACACGACGATCACCACAATGTACACTGTGCCGAGACCCGATCCGCTGCTGCTCGTCGACACCAGCGCCGAGCCATCCGAGGAGATGCGGCCGTTGGCTCCAGACCCCGACGCACTCGCTTGGATCCACACTGAGTCGGTGACTTCGCCATCGGAGTTGCGCACAAACTCGAAATTCGCATAGCTCGCGTTGTGAATGTGCATGCGGCCGTACCCGTACGCTTGAAGACGCGCTTCGCTCCACGAGACGTCCATCCACGTCGAGCTGTCGACGTAGGCGCCGCCAGAGCCCACCATGATGTGGATCGGTGCATTCGTCTCCCCCGTCGTGGCGTCTGCCTCCACGCACTCGCCATCGATAACTGCGCACGTACGCTCGTAGGAATGGTAGTGGCCCGAGAACACGACGTTCACGTTGTACTGCACAGCTAGCGGCTCCACTTGCTCGCGGATCTGCAGCGTGATGTTGTAATCTTGCGGGTAGTTGGCCGAGCAGTACATCGGACGATGGATGTGGATAAACAGCCACGGGGTCTTGGTGCGGTCCACGGCAGCGAGGTCCTTTGCCAGCCAGTTGTACATGGACGAGTTGACCGAGAAGTCCATCTCCGCCGTGATGACGCTGTGGTGCGCGAGACCCGTGTCCATGCTGTACCAGAACTCCTCGTTGCCGTTGTCGGGCATGTGGAAGCGCTTCAGCGTCGGCACGCCACACTCGCCGTTCGATTGCCAGCCAGTCTCACCTGAACCTTCGAGCAGTGGGTTGGCCGGGTACTTGGTCGAGTTGATCGCGTTGCCTTCGCCCCAACCGTAGTCGTGGTTGCCGATGCTCACCATGTAGGCCACCTTCGAGGCCACGCGCTCGATGAGGAACCCGAACTGGTCCCAGAGGTACGTCGATCCTTTCGCGTACGACAGATCACCGTCGTGCATGACCGCGACGTAGTTGTGCGCTCCGCCAAGGATATCCTGTTCGATCAGCTTCATCGTCGTGCCACAGCTCTCGGCGACTTCGTACTCGCTGGTCGCTGACGCCGTCGCTGCCAAGTCGCCAAAGACAAAGAAACTCAGGCTCTTGTCGTTTTTAGGTGAAGTACCAGCCTGCGGCGGAACAACAAACGAGTAGACATCACTCCACTCACCATCGACCTCGCCCACGCGGTAGTAGTACGAGGCACCAGGCACCAGATCGGTCATGAGCGCATCAAACATGTAGCCTGGGTCGCGGAACGTCGTGGCTCCGACAGTCGACGCGATCCAGCCGCACATATCTTCGGCGGCGTACGTCGTAGCACTCGCGACCGATGACTTCGTGAGGTTGGTCTTGTCGGTGCCGTATTGCACGATCGGATTGTCCACCTTGGCGCTTGTCCAGCCAACGCGCATCTCGGTCGCCGTGCTCGTCATCGCGAGGTGGACGTGCAGCGGCTCCTTGTCTCCATTCGCCATGTGCAACAGCTCCGAGGTCGCCAGCACGGTGTTGTCTTGCGTGACGAAGCGGAACTGCCACGCGCAACGCATGTTGATGATCGGACCAAAGCTCAAGGTTCCCGACGTCGCATTGTACGTGTACTGGTAGTCGATGTAGTCACTCGTGGCGAACGTTGCAGCGTCAGTCTCGTTCGCGATGCAGTACACGCCGACCCAGTTGTTGCGTGCGCCGCTGGAGATGCTGAGACCGTCTTGCACCTTGAAGCTCACCTCGACGATATCGCGGTTCTGCAGCGTGAGCGACCCCGAAGGCGTGGCGACCGTGAACTTCTCGAGCATGCCGCTCGTCGTTGCTGTCGTGGCCGTGGTCGTTGTGGTAGTCGCACTCGACGACGTCGAGATGCTGGAACTTGACGACGAACTGGCGTTGCCAGAGGTTGCAGCCACAGTGATGCCTACACCTGCAGCCAAGGCGACGCCACCAATGACGAGTGCGCGCAGCCACGACTTGCGCTTGTGTTGTGGTTGCTGGTCGACTTGTTGTTGTGCTTTCTCGTCGTCGTGTCCAGGCAGGGGCGGAGTTAACGGCTCAGTGAATGGCTTCATGATAGCGTATGAGTGCTATGATATATCGTCGCGCAGCAAAGAGGAATGGCTCCCAGTGCACAGTGGAATGCAAGATCGCAAATGAGCTGCTCGACTAAAGCCGCATTTGGAGCTGCTCGACTGCGAAACCGTGCGTCAACGGGATGTGCAACTTGGGACTCGCCATCCTGCGATGTGCTAGGCGGACGTAGGGCTGGCAGGTGACCAGAGATGACTCCCAGTGTGGACACGACGCATACATAGACTCAGCGCCGCATGAGCAGCTGGTTAGGACCATCTCGAGTTGTCGCACGTGATCATTTTGTGTGATGGTGGTGGACACAACGCCACCTGGCGAGGACATGTCGACCTGGTGCGTCCCTGATGGAGCCGGATGTGCACCGAAGGCCGAGTGTGTGATTGAGAAAGGCCGAGTTAGCCGTGAAGTCGACTGCGTGTGACTTGAAATCACGTCTACTCAGTGGGACTCCGCAACGTGGGACTTTGGAAATTGGCTTTCATTCACCTCTTTATTCTGAGTGCACTGCCTTGGTGCCACAACATACATTCTCAAGGGCATATTCCTATTGGTCCATTCAACGGATTGAAAAATGCACCAATACCTGATACACAAGTGTAAACCAGTGCGTGAAATGGACATGTCGTCCAGATGCGCAGGACCTGTGGAGCTCGCCATGCGTTGGACGCGCTTGATCTACTGGCGGGTCTCTGATATCCTATGATGTGCGCAGTGGACGAAAAGCGATCGCCACCGTCAGGGCTCCCCCAGCACACCTCCTTGTACTTCTTGGCTGTCTTGTTCGCTTGCGTTTCCAACAGCGTAACTAGGATCTCTTGTCTTGTCCAGCACACACTGGTGCGGGAGCATACCAGATATACGAACCTACATTTCTGCTTGACTTGACGACTGGCAAACTGCCCGTCGTTCGTCACGCGAATCCACAACTCAGTTGAACGTCAGCGACGTCTGATCTCGCACGAGTGCATCGCTTGATGCACCTTGGTGAAGCTGACTGACTGGCCAGTGCAATTCTGTCCTGTTAACGAACGAACTTCTTCGACCAGCAATGTCTGAACGAGACGAGAAGAGCAGCAGACACAGACCAAGAAGTGGCGTCGCGCGATGACGACACATACACACATACCTATTAATACGTGATTCACTGCTCACTCTGTGTGAATCACAGTCGAGCAACGCCATCTGCTCATTTGCGTTCATGAGCTCAGCGACGAGCTGTTTGCGGGAGTGGGAACCGGGTTTCGACGTGCTTACCACGCTTTCAGTGACCGGCCAGGCAAGTTGAAGTTCACACATATCGCTCATATTATGGCAGCATTCACATGCCGCATCGATGCACCACGTACTCCCGCATACCACGGCGATGAGAGAATGCGAAACACTCTGCGTGACCCGAACCAAGACAAGAAAAGCAAGTGCACAGATGAGACAAAGCGCATCACTATGCAACGCCACTGAAACGCACACCAGTTCTAACCAAGTACCAGCGCTGGCTGACCGACCTAAGCCACGACCAAAGCGACGAGCAATTCGATTTGCAAGGATCAGTTCGCAAAAGCGACGAAATGCGATCGCGATATTATTGAATTCGAGTCTGCCGTTAATATTATATTACATGCTACTTGCATAGACTACTAGCTATTTCATATCTGCCTGCTGTCGGCATCTTACTTGGCAGCTCACACCACATCATCCTCCATCCGGTGGAAAGGCTTTGGCGTCACGCTCTCCATCTTCGTTGGCTTCTTTCGCCACATGCGCGTGATCAGGTACGCGCTCACGACAAAGAGCACGACCGAGCACACGACGATCACCACAATGTACACTGTGCCGAGACCCGATCCGCTGCTGCTCGTCGACACCAGCGCCGAGCCATCCGAGGAGATGCGGCCGTTGGCTCCAGACCCCGACGCACTCGCTTGGATCCACACTGAGTCGGTGACTTCGCCATCGGAGTTGCGCACAAACTCGAAATTCGCATAGCTCGCGTTGTGAATGTGCATGCGGCCGTACCCGTACGCTTGAAGACGCGCTTCGCTCCACGAGACGTCCATCCACGTCGAGCTGTCGACGTAGGCGCCGCCAGAGCCCACCATGATGTGGATCGGCGCATTCGTCTCCCCCGTCGTGGCGTCTGCCTCCACGCACTCGCCATCGATGACTGCGCACGTACGCTCGTAGGAATGGTAGTGGCCCGAGAACACGACGTTCACGTTGTACTGCACAGCCAGCGGCTCCACTTGCTCGCGGATCTGCAGCGTGATGTTGTAATCTTGCGGGTAGTTGGCCGAGCAGTACATCGGACGGTGGATGTGGATAAACAGCCACGGGGTCTTGGTGCGGTCCACGGCAGCGAGGTCCTTTGCCAGCCAGTTGTACATGGACGAGTTGACCGAGAAGTCCATCTCCGCCGTGATGACGCTGTGGTGCGCGAGACCCGTGTCCATGCTGTACCAGAACTCCTCGTTGCCGTTGTCGGGCATGTGGAAGCGCTTCAGCGTCGGCACGCCACACTCGCCGTTCGATTGCCAGCCAGTCTCACCTGAACCTTCGAGCAGTGGGTTGGCCGGGTACTTGGTCGAGTTGATCGCGTTGCCTTCGCCCCAACCGTAGTCGTGGTTGCCGATGCTCACCATGTAGGCCACCTTCGAGGCCACGCGCTCGATGAGGAACCCGAACTGGTCCCAGAGGTACGTCGATCCTTTCGCGTACGACAGATCACCGTCGTGCATGACCGCGACGTAGTTGTGCGCTCCGCCAAGGATATCCTGTTCGATCAGCTTCATCGTGTGCCACAGCTCTCGGCGACTTCGTACTCGCTGGTCGCTGACGCCGTCGCTGCCAAGTCGCCAAAGACAAAGAAACTCAGGCTCTTGTCGTTTTTAGGTGAAGTACCAGCCTGCGGCGGAACAACAAACGAGTAGACATCACTCCATTCACCATCGACCTCGCCCACGCGGTAGTAGTACGAGGCACCAGGCACCAGATCGGTCATGAGCGCATCAAACATGTAGCCTGGGTCGCGGAACGTCGTGGCTCCGACAGTCGACGCGATCCAGCCGCACATATCTTCGGCGGCGTACGTCGTAGCACTCGCGACCGATGACTTCGTGAGGTTGGTCTTGTCGGTGCCGTATTGCACGATCGGATTGTCCACCTTGGCGCTTGTCCAGCCAACGCGCATCTCGGTCGCCGTGCTCGTCATCGCGAGGTGGACGTGCAGCGGCTCCTTGTCTCCATTCGCCATGTGCAACAGCTCCGAGGTCGCCAGCACGGTGTTGTCTTGCGTGACGAAGCGGAACTGCCACGCGCAACGCATGTTGATGATCGGACCAAAGCTCAAGGTTCCCGACGTCGCATTGTACGTGTACTGGTAGTCGATGTAGTCACTCGTGGCGAACGTTGCAGCGTCAGTCTCGTTCGCGATGCAGTACACGCCGACCCAGTTGTTGCGTGCGCCGCTGGAGATGCTGAGACCGTCTTGCACCTTGAAGCTCACCTCGACGATATCGCGGTTCTGCAGCGTGAGCGACCCCGAAGGCGTGGCGACCGTGAACTTCTCGAGCACGCCGCTCGTCGTTGCTGTCGTGGCCGTGGTCGTTGTGGCAGTCGCACTCGACGACGTCGAGACGCTGGAGCTTGACGACGAACTGGCGCTGCCAGAGGTTGCAGCCACAGTGATGCCTACAACTGCAGCCAAGGCGACGCCGCCAATGATGAGTGCGCGCAGCCACGACTTGCGCTTGTGTTGTGGTTGCTGGTCGACTTGTTGTTGTGCTTTCTCGTCGTCGTGTCCAGGCAGGGACGGAGTTAACGGCTCAGTGAATGGCTTCATGATAGCGTATGAGTGCTATGATATATCGTCGCGCAGCAAAGAGGAATGGCTCCCAGTGCGCAGTGGAATGCAAGATCGCAAATGAGCTGCTCGACTAAAGCCGCATTTGGAGCTGCTCGACTGCGAAACCGTGCGTCAACGGGATGTGCAACTTGGGACTCGCCATCCTGCGATGTGCTTGCTGGATGTAGGGCTGGCAGATGGCCGGAGATGACTCCCAGTGTGGACACGACGCAGGCCGAGTCTCAGCGCCACATGAGCAGCTTGTTGGGACCATCTCGAGTTGTCCCACGTGATCATTTCGTGTGATGGTGGTGGACACAACGCCATCTGGCGAGGACATGTCGACCTGGTGCGTCCCGGATGGAGCCGGATGTGCACCGAAGGCAGAGTGTGTGATCGAGAAAGGCCGAGCTAGCCGTGAAGTCGACTGCGTGTGACTTGAAATCACGTCTACTTAGTGGGACTCCGCAACGCAGGACTTTGGATATCGGCTTTCATTCACCTCTTTATTCTGAGTGCACTCACTGCCTTGGTGCCACAATATACATTCACAAGGGCATATTCCTATTGGTCCATTCAACGGATTGAAAAATGCACCAATACCTGATACACAAGTGTAAGCCAGTGCGTGAAATGGACATGTCGTCCAGATGCGCAGGACCTGTGGAGCTCGCCATGCGTTGGACGCGCTTGATCTACTGGTGGGTCTCCGATATCCTATGATGTGCGCAGTGGACGAAAAGTGATCGTCACCGTCAGGGCTCCTCCAGCACACCTCCTTGTACTTCTTGGTTGTTTTGTTCGCTTGCATTTCCAACAGCGTAACTAGGATCTCTTGTCTTGTCCAGCACACACTGGTGCAGGAGCATACCAGATACAGGAACCCACATTTCTGCTTGACTTGACGACTGGCAAACTGTCCGTCGTTCGTCACGCGAATCCACAACTCAGTTGAACGTCAGCGGCGTCTGATCTCGCACGAGTGCATCGCTTGATGTACCTTTGCGAAGCTGACTGACTGGCCGGCGCAATTCTGTACTGTTAACGAACGAACTTCTTCGACCAGCAATGTCTGAACGAGACGAGAAGAGCAGCAGACACAGACCAAGAAGTGGCGTCGCGGGACGACGACACATACACACATACCTGTTAATACGTGATTCACTGCTCACTCTGTGTGAATCATAGTCGAGCAACGCCATCTGCTCATTTGCGTTCATGAGCTCAGCGACGAGCTGTTTGCGGGAGTGGGAACCGGGTTTTGACGTGCTTACCACGCTTTCAGTGACTGGCCAGGCAAGTTGAAGTTCACTCATATCGCTCATATTATGGCAGCATTCACATGCCGCATCGATGCACCACGCACTCCCACTCCGGCATACCACGGCGATGAGAGAATGCGAAACACTCCGCGTGACCCGAACCAAGACAAGCAAAGCAAGTGCACAGGTGAGACAAAGCGCATCACTATGCAAAGCCACTGAAACGCACACCAGTTCTAACCAAGCACCAATGCTGGCTGACCAACCTAAGCCACGACCAACGCGACGAGCAATTCGATTTGCATGGATCAGTTCGCAAAAGCGACGAAATGCGATCGTGATATTATTGAGTTCGACTCTGCCGTCAATACTATATTACATGCTACTTGCATAGACTACTAACTATTTCATATCTACCTGCTGTCGGCATGTTACTTGGCAGCTCACACCACATCATCCTCCATCTGGTGGAAAGCCTTTGGCGTCACGCTCTCCATCTTCGTTGGCTTCTTTCGCCACATGCGCGTGATCAGGTACGCACTCACGACAAAGAGCACGACCGAGCACACGACGATCACCACAATGTACACTGTGCCGAGACCCGATTCGCCGCTGTTCGTCGACACCAGCGCCGAGCCATCCGAGGAGATGCGACCGTTGGCTCCAGACCCCGACGCACTCGCTTGGATCCACACCGAGTCGGTGACTTCGCCATCCGAGTTGCGCACAAACTCGAAATTCGCATAGCTCGCGTTGTGGATGTGCATGCGGCCGTACCCGTACGCTTGAAGACGCGCTTCGCTCCACGAGACGTCCATCCACGTCGAGCTGTCGACGTAGGCGCCGCCAGAGCCCACCATGATGTGGATCGGCGCATTCGTCTCCCCCGTCGTGGCGTCTGCCTCCACGCACTCGCCATCGATGACTGCGCACGTACGCTCGTAGGAATGGTAGTGGCCCGAGAACACGACGTTCACGTTGTACTGCACAGCCAGCGGCTCCACTTGCTCGCGGATCTGCAGCGTGATGTTGTAATCTTGCGGGTAGTTGGCCGAGCAGTACATCGGACGGTGGATGTGGATAAACAGCCACGGGGTCTTGGTGCGGTCCACGGCAGCGAGGTCCTTTGCCAGCCAGTTGTACATGGACGAGTTGACCGAGAAGTCCATCTCCGCCGTGATGACGCTGTGGTGCGCGAGACCCGTGTCCATGCTGTACCAGAACTCCTCGTTGCCGTTATCGGGCATGTGGAAGCGCTTCAGCGTCGGCACGCCACACTCGCCGTTCGATTGCCAGCCAGTCTCACCTGAACCTTCGAGCAGTGGGTTGGCCGGGTACTTGGTCGAGTTGATCGCGTTGCCTTCGCCCCAACCGTAGTCGTGGTTGCCGATGCTCACCATGTAGGCCACCTTCGATGCCACGCGCTCGATGAGGAACCCGAATTGGTCCCAGAGGTACGTCGATCCTTTCGCGTACGACAGATCACCGTCGTGCATGACCGCGACGTAGTTGTGCGCGCCGCCAAGGATATCCTGTTCGATCAGCTTCATCGTTGTGCCACAGCTCTCGGCGACTTCGTACTCGCTGGTCGCTGACGCCGTCGCTGCCAAGTCGCCAAAGACAAAGAAACTCAGGCTCTTGTCGTTTTTAGGTGAAGTACCAGCTTGCGGCGGAACAACAAACGAGTAGACATCACTCCATTCGCCATCGACCTCGCCCACGCGGTAGTAGTACGAGGCACCAGGCACCAGATCGGTCATGAGCGCATCAAACATGTAGCCTGGGTCGCGGAACGTCGTGGCCCCGATAGTCGACGCGATCCACCCGCACATGTCTTCGGCGGCGTACGTCGTAGCACTCGCGACCGATGACTTCGTGAGGTTGGTCTTGTCGGTGCCGTATTGCACGATCGGATTGTCCACCTTGGCACTTGTCCAGCCAACGCGCATCTCGGTCGCCGTGCTCGTCATCGCGAGGTGGACGTGCAGCGGCTCCTTGTCTCCATTCGCCATGTGCAACAGCTCCGAGGTCGCCAGCACGGTGTTGTCTTGCGTGACGAAGCGGAACTGCCACGCGCAACGCATGTTGATGATCGGACCAAAGCTCAAGGTTCCCGACGTCGCATTGTACGTGTACTGGTAGTCGATGTAGTCACTCGTGGCGAACGTTGCAGCGTCAGTCTCGTTCGCGATGCAGTACACGCCGACCCAGTTGTTGCGTGCGCCGCTGGAGATGCTGAGACCGTCTTGCACCTTGAAGCTCACCTCGACGATATCGCGGTTCTGCAGCGTGAGCGACCCCGAAGGCGTGGCGACCGTGAACTTCTCGAGCACGCCGCTCGTCGTTGCTGTCGTGGCCGTGGTCGTTGTGGCAGTCGCACTCGACGACGTCGAGACGCTGGAGCTTGACGACGAACTGGCGCTGCCAGAGGTTGCAGCCACAGTGATGCCTACAACTGCAGCCAAGGCGACGCCGCCAATGATGAGTGCGCGCAGCCACGACTTGCGCTTGTGTTGTGGTTGCTGGTCGACTTGTTGTTGTGCTTTCTCGTCGTCGTGTCCAGGCAGGGACGGAGTTAACGGCTCAGTGAATGGCTTCATGATAGTGTATGAGTGCTATGATATATCGTCGCGCAGCAAAGAGGAATGGCTCCCAGTGCGCAGTGGAATGCAAGATCGCAAATGAGCTGCTCGACTAAAGCCGCATTTGGAGCTGCTCGACTGCGAAACCGTGCGTCAACGGGGTGTGCAACTTGGAACTCGCCATCCTGCGATGTGCTTGCTGGATGTAGGGCTGGCAGATGGCCGGAGATGACTCCCAGTGTGGACACGACGCAGGCATAGACTCAGGACCATTATCAACGACCCAGGCAGCATGCAACCACCCGGATTGTCCCACGTGATCATTTTGTGTGATGGTGGACACGGCGCCATCACGCGATGACGAGTATCAGGTCATGTCGACTTAGCGAGCTCTGGAGTGAACAAGCCGGAAGAGTGTGTGCACAGAAGGTGCTGAACATTGTCGACTTAGTTACAAAGTCGACTATCTTGGTGCAGATGTGATTGGTCTATTTGTCGGCAAAGTCGTCAGAC
The DNA here is from genome assembly GCA_006386115.1 of Globisporangium splendens. Classification (NCBI taxonomy): domain Eukaryota; phylum Oomycota; class Peronosporomycetes; order Pythiales; family Pythiaceae; genus Globisporangium; species Globisporangium splendens. The sequence goes on along the minus strand of VFIW01000021.1, from coordinate 564,557 downwards.
TCGCAACGTAGGACTGGTTTTCATTCGCCTCTATATAGCAAATACACTCACAAAGCGAATTAGCTTACAACTACAAGGACATATTCCTCTTTCACACACTTTATAGAGCTCACACCTGATATAAAAGGATTAGGAGGTCACTTGGCATGTTGTCGCAAGATGTGCAGGATTCGTGGAACGAAGAGCTCCGCACAAATCCCGACATATCCGCTGACCCATTTCTGAAGGCACTGGGGTTGACACCAAGGCGGCACAGAGAGTCCAACGATCCATCCGTCCTCGGTCGGTGGTCCTGTATCAGAACGCAGCAAAGAAGCCTCCGACAGTGCTGCAGTGCCCACACGCATCAGAGCGCAACAGTCTCCATCCGTACGACACGAACGCGACGCAGCTGAAGTGGCTCCCTCTCACGACCAAATGGCATCTCTTTTTGATCTCGCGATGCGTGTTCAGGTTGCATGAACGGCAACATGGCTCCATAGTGTTGCTGCATTTGAGTCTTCATCCCGAGGATGCGGTTGCACTAGGTGGCTCCTGCATTCTCGCTCACGACTTGCAGAGTTGCTTCGCCGTAGTGCGCTGGTGGATAGTGCAGTTTATCCTTCAACGACTTGGTCGCGCCCTGCTCCAGCAGCAGTGTCGCGCATTGTGCACTTCCATGGAGTATCGCACAGTGGAGCGCGGACCAGCCACTGCGGTCGACATGGTCGATTACCGCACCTGCCTTCAGCAACACACTCATGGTCTCGTCCATGCCTCGTGACCCAGCCCAGTGCAATGCTGTCCGACCTTCGACGCTTGTGAGTAATGGATCGGCACCGCCATGGAGCAACACCTCGACGATCTTCGTGTGTCCATTTGCGGCAGCGCGCATCAACGGCGTCCAACCGCATGCGTCGCGCGTATTCACGTCCACTTGGTGGTGGACTGAGGTGCCAAGCTCTGAAGATGGCGACACTTTAGGTGTTGTTGCGCATTCCAAGAGTATCTGCACGACGTCCAAGTGGCCAAAGTCTGCTGCATAGTGCAACGCAGACCACCCGGAGCCGTCTTTCGCGTTCGGGTCACAGCCGCGACTGATCCACTCGCGCACTTTCTCGACGTGGCCACGACCACACGCTGATCGGAGCTCCTGGCCGAATTTGTACGCAGGTGCGTACACTCTGGCAAACAGATTGAGAAACTCGGCTTTCGAGATCTGGTCGTTTGGGATGCTGCTCTCGGTTGATGTTTGTTCTCCGTCGAGTTCCAACTGCGGTGAAGATGCTACAGCCGCACCAGCAGCGCTGTCGCTGGAGTGACCTGCGTGCATTCGAAGCGGTAAGTTCGTCACGACCAAGGACTGATAAACCTCCTCGGACAAATGAACGTGTGCTCGTTTCAAGACATCTGAAAGCGTCTCCACTGCAACCACACCGCTTTTCTCGACGTATTCTTTGTCAAAGCTTCTGCTCGCGATGTCAAAGTCCGATTCTCGTAGCTCGCTGATGCGCGCCACGTCCAGCTTATCGGGACCGTCGATGACGCCACTACTCGCTGAGAGCGTCGTGATCCGCGCGCTCGCGTTGATCCCGCCTGCGTAGGTGTCGCCTCCTGTTTCCTTGAACGGATCCTGCACGCTTGCGATCGTAAGCACCACGTTCGACTTCATCGGGATCGGCGTAGCTCCTGCTCCTGTAGGGATCATTATCTCGAGCGCGTGTTGCGTTCGATCCCAGGTCGCGGGTACTGCCGCATTGTGGTAGTGCGCGCTCCGTAGCCGCACGTTTGGGCGATCGTCCATATCCCATCCATCCGCAGGCAACTCGATCAGGATCTTCCCTCCAAGCGGGGTCGTTCCATTCACGCAAAACGCCAACGGCACATCGGAGACTGTGCCAGGGCAGCAGCTGAACGGCAACCACCGCTTGGCTCCTGTGATCTGACCCGGAAGGAGCTTGGGGATCACGAATGCACACAGACCATCGATGACCTGACCACCACGAGTGGAGGTAGGGACCGTCGCGCGCATGGCAAGCTTTTCTTGTACGCGGTGACCACGATCTCTGCCTGCGACGTCGCAGACTCTGGAGTTGACACACCCAAGACCAGGATCACGACTGGGGTGTCTCCACCGATGCCTTCACCCAGCAATGTGAACTCTAGGAGACGCGTCGTTGGCTGCCAAGAGGACTTGAGTTGCGGCGCAGCACAACCTTGCGGAAGCTTCAGCATGGCAGTCGGTGATGGCGGGATGTCCCATCCATGGTCGGGGAATTGGCACACCAGGCGACTCTCTTTCGTCAGGCCCCGTTCGTTGTGAAGCAAATCGCGACTTTGACCTACCCGTCTCCAGGTTCTGCTTCTTCCAGGTCCAGCTCCGCGTCGTACCTTTGAAGCGACTGCGACGATCTTCTTGTGGCGCTGGCGCGAGTTTCAGATGTCGCACCACGTCATTGTGTCCTCTTCTCAGAGCCTCTCACGGTAGCTATCGGATGGTTGTTGCGTCCTTTATTGCTGGGCATATTGCCTCGTGCACATCGCTGCATCGTGTACGCCAAGCCCTTTCCATGGTGCCAATCCTTCCACCTCTTCTCGAGTATCTGCTGCCATCGCATCCAACCCAAAGACGGCGAGTCGCACGTAATCTCCATTCACGTTGTTAAAAATAGCCGACGCTTGGCACCTGATCCGTTCAAATCCGTATCCAAAATCCATATCTTGTTGAAACCCCCCCCCAAAATGAACGTGCACGTATCTTTTGATCGCCAACGCTAAATGGACTTTTGTGTGTCGTTATGCTGGTGAAAAAAAAGCGATACATGCGCCACGTTGTCGCGGATTTAAATGACACACTTTGGATGGCATTCACTCCTTCAACCGCACTCTGAGAAAAATATCTTTTTTTGCTGGCAAACTATCCGTCGCTTTGGCGCAATCGCAGTGCAGAGCCCTTGCAGCAATACAGCAGAGCTCCTAGCAGTGTGCGGGATGGGTACATTGCACATTAGAAATGGTGAGAAAAAAACAACAAACAACAAACAAACAAATAAAAGAAAGCGGTGCATCCGCATTTTGCCGCACTGTCAACATGCATTTCAAGGAAGAGTTTTCACCAAAGCAAGCTTCAGCCTCTGATTCCAGTCGCTGTGGTCCTGATCGGACATGAAGGGCTATTACACCTCATCGGACATTCCCTCATCCAATGTAATGAGATCACCTATATGAAGCGACACTCGCATTCATTCTCAACGACCGAATTGCAAAGGGCAAACAAAGAATAAAGGTTGTGTAAGCGGAGGGTTAACGTCATGCCCTCGTAATCTTCTTCATCCAGGCTACTGTATGATGCTGCGACGCGTTCCAAGGGTTCTCACTGCGCGATGATTACGCTGCCGACTGTCGTGCTCTCGTCTTTGGCGGGCAGTAACCGACTGTCACACAAGACGCAAAAGAGCAAAATGAAAGAATACGTACCCCAAAAGTGTAACCGTACCAGATTAAACATTTGCACATTTTATGCAGGTATTGAACTCAGTCTGTTCATTGTAAATCGCTTCACAATGACTAATTAATTTTAACAGTGTATCCAAACATAAATTATGCTCGATGACAGGTTCTTCCTCCAGATATCCAGTTTAGAGTGATTATGCAACAGGTGCTCATAAGAGAGAGAAGGGTTTGGTCGTGCTCTTGTCGGCAGGCAGGCAAGTGAGCGAACGAGCGAACGGAGCGACCGCACTTCGAAAAGCAGCAGCGAAGAGCTCCCACCACCGGTGCTTCGTCCCCTTCCTTCTCCTCCGCCTCGGTCCATTTGCCGTTGTTCGCCGGACGAGAGCCATCTCCACTCCCCCTTTCCGCCTGATCCCACCGCAACGGCAGCGACCGCCCGTCTGGACGAGTAGTAAAGCGAGTTCGAAAATGACGTTCAAGCGCTTCCAGCTCCGAGGGAAGGAGAACTTTCTCAAGTATGTGGCCATCGAGCTCCAGTTGCTCAAGGCTGAGTGGAAAATCATCTTGCCGTGTGTGATCATGCAGTGTGAGTCGTCGCGTTTCCTGCTGCTGTTCCGTTCCTCCTTTTCCTTCAAGGGCGGCGACGATGAATGTTTTACATGGCGCATGGACGCTGACTCACATTACCCGCTCTGTTAATCTTGTAGACGTCCACGGCATCTTCCACAACTTGGCGTACTGGGTCCAGGGACACAAGCTCTCTCTGGAGCAGCGCTTTGTGCTCCACGATCTGGGCTTTTCGCTCATGCCGGAGCTCAGGTGTGTGTTCTTTGGTGTTCTCCCGCTTGCAAGCCTGTTCGACGCACCAAGACTGACGTTTTTTTTTATATTGTTGTGTTTTACAGTGAGTCGAACTCGCACTTTTCCGAGTACCTGGTGTTTGGTGGTGTGTTCGCGCCTGCGATCTTTTTGGTTCTGACGATCCCGCTGTTCCGCCAGAACCCGCAAAAGCCGCGCTACATGGTCATCGTGCTCAAGCGCGTGCTGCTGCACATCAGTATCGCGTTGATCTTCCGCATTTGCTCGTTCATGCTCACGACGCTGCCGGGTCCAGCGCGTCAATGCCGTCTCGACTTTGACGAGACCTGTGTGGCGCAGACCCCGCGCGACGAGGTCCTCAAGTGTGTGATTCCCAACCCGGACTTCAAGCCACCACACGGCCACGAGTTCTTCACCAACATGGACGCTCTCAACGGGTGCGGTGACCTCATGTTCAGCTCGCACACGATCTACACCATGTCGTTCATCTTGACGGCGATCAAGTACTGGCCAAACCGGTGGTTGCTCTTGTTCTTTGCCTGCGTACAAATCGCGATCGCGTTCCTGATCGTCGCCTCGCGCAAGCACTACAGTCTCGACGTGTTCTCGGCGCTCTACATTGTGCCACTGCTTTGGCTCACGCATGACGCGTACTACAAGGACATCAACCACAAGGACGTCGGCGTCTCGGTGAAGACGATCCACGAGTTCTACGGCATTGACGTGTCCGAAGAAGTTGGCGGCGAGTTCCACCACACGCAGCCATTGGACTCGGTGCAAGTCGCGACGGCGGAGGAGGGCTTCTTGACGGAGAGCGAAGGTAATACCCAAACCGAATTCCAGCGCAAGAATTCTATGTAACATGTGTAGATTTGAAGCCCGAAAGAAGGACAAAAACAGCGAAAAGCAAGGAGATGCGGATGCTAGGCTCTCTTGCCCTCGCCGCAAGGGAGTGCTGGATCCAATGCGAACCTTGTGTGACTGATTGATAGATGAAAACTTTGTATTGGATTTCGGCGTGCTTGCGTTTTGCTTGTGGTATTCCGTGCTGCCTGGAGTGTCTTACTGGCTGGAGTACTCACGCTTGTGCTCGTTTGCCTTGTGTCGTACCACGCGCCAATCGTGTCGGCTGCGACACTGGACGTGCATTTAGGTTCGAATGAGAATACTGGATTGGATATCATGGTGGAGCAGCAAGCCACCACCGTCTATCACAGCGTTGATTAAGCAATAGCGCCATGACCCCCTCTCCAATCAGGTTGGTAATCGCGCTAGCGGGTTGCATATCTCGTTGGAGTAGCGAGCATCTACTAGCTGGCACAGCACTGGCCAATCGATGATGCTAAACGTACCCTTAATTAATTCTCAATGCATACGCGAGCGTTTACTACCCGTAATATGCACTGATCTGTGAGAGAATATCAATGTCCGTTAAGTCGTCCAGGCAGAGACTTGACGCATCGCTAGGACGGCTTATCGAGCTGTATGATTCTTGGTCTCTTTCATCGCATCCCGGCACAAAATACGGCGCTGTCACCTGATCAAAGTGCGCATCGGCCCCAGATGATAGCTGGGTATTTTTTGCACCACAAGACTTTTGTTGGAAGTAACTCTTGGAGACTCTTTCCGTCGAGGTCGCCTCGGGCTGAAGACTTGACGCTATCACAACATGCCATGATTCGCAGTGGGATGCGCTCCCAGAACACTTGACGCGGACTTCCAACGGGTTCAAAGCGGGGTTGTATGACACATCGGGCATGCGCACTGTCAGATATTCACGTAACTCGTCTCGGACGCTCGACCTCCTGCTTGGGAAAAATTCCTCTGCTCTTGGGATGTCTTGCCTCGTAAACTTGCTGTGCTTGAAAAATTGGTCCCCGGAGTCTGCTTCTTCGCAGCACTGAAACTCCAAGCTTCTGAGTATTTGTTCAAATGCTCGCTTTGATGTTCCAAAGCAAGTCCTCAGCCACTCTTGACTCCTTGATCGAAGTTGGAACCGAGTGCCGCCTTCGATCCAAAATATCTGGTCTTTTGACGAGTTTTTCGCAAGCTGTGCGTGGAGGCTCTTCAGAAAATTGTCGCCAACAATGTCTTCGCTTTCATTGACACCTCCTGATCGAAAGCCGCAGGCCGTTATTTTCAGACAATCTCCACACACACCAGCAACACGCACCAAACGTGAGAGAAGCAGCAAGTGTAGGTCTTCAAACCATTACGAAGGCGCTTGCTTTGCTCAAACACAACATTTTCTGTTTTGAACCAAAAAGGACAACAATACGCGCATACAGTCGTGAGGTCTCATTCAAATTCTCATCCACCTCAGCACTCCACAAACCCGCCATTGTACCGCTACTTTCTTCTCTTGATCGGCGCATGCGGGTGTGCTTGTGCTTTGCGTTGCTGCTTGCGTTCGTCGCCCTTGGTGTCAATTCCGCACTGACGGCAAAATGGGGAGTTCAACTTCAACTTTTATGAATCGCTGTCGCTCGATTCAAAAAAGAATTGATGAACCGCTCTTGAATTGCAATCAAAGTTGAAGTAGGGCATTTTCCATATTCCTTTGATTAGAGCACTTGTAGCATCTAGTGCTTTCATTACAATAACCATCTTCTGATATCGATTTTTATATTCAAAATCTCTTGATTTAATAATAATGTGCTGAATGATGACTGTACGTCGAGTCTGTCTGGACGGCAGTGCGCACTCACACTATCCATCGGCGGAATCTTCGTGGCAGGCACCAACAGAAGGACAATGGCGACGCTCGTGACGATCCCTGCGTCCAACTACGCCGAGAAAGCGCGGTGGGCGCTCCAGCTCGCTGGGATTCCGTTCGCCGAAGCGAAGTATGCGCCGTTGCTCGCATACATGGCGACGATGCCCAGGGGTGGCAAATCGGTCCCACTGCTCGTAGTGCCAGCTGAGAACCTCGTGCTGAAAGACAGCGCCGACATCCTCGATTATTGTGCGACGAAGCGACCGGAACTGTATCCATCACCGCACACGAAAGAGCTCGAGCTCATGTTCGACCAGGAGCTTGGACCGCACGCGAGACGTTGTGGTATGGAATGTATGCGTGTGCTTTTCTCCTGGAAATGTGCATTGATAACGTGTGTGCTGTCGATCTGTTAATTTTGTCGTATACTGTAGCGTATCACATTCTTTTCGCGGATTCTGTTGCAACTTGGCGGATTCTTGCTGGCCCGCTTGACAGCTATGTCCAGTACTTTTTGGCGTGGCTCTTGCGTCCGATCTTGAAAGCGATGTTGATGCGTGCGCTGAACGTCAATGCCAAGTCCGCTGAACGATCGTGGGCAAAAATCGAACGTATCTTGGAGGAAACCGGGAAGCGACTTGGTGACGGCGCCATTGGCACTCGGTTCCTAGATGGATCCACGCTTTCCGCGGCAGATATCACATTTTGTGCTCACATGTCTTTGCTGCTCGCTCCCCAGCAACACAGCTACATTGCGCCGTACATCTCAGTGGATCGCATCAAAGATCCCATTTTCCGTCAGCGCATTGAGAAGCTCCAGCAATCCAAGGTGGGTGAGTATGTGTATTGGTGCTACGAGAATCACCGTCCAGCGATGCTTCCCAAGTCGAAACTGTGACCCGATTACTAGTGAGAGGAAAGGAGTGAGCTACGTATAGAAACCGCAACCAGGCACGTTGTTGTTGTCGAGTGTTCGGTGCATTTACGCGTTGCCGATGACGCTATTCACCAGCACGTTGAAGCGAATATCGACTCCTGATTGGCGAAAAAGAGGTCAATGTGATTGGCTAAAATATGAAATAGAGACTCGTTGGGCGGCCGGTCGGTTTCAATACAAATGCCAAGTGTAAATTCGGTCGGCTGGCGTTGCGTGAGTGACTGGTGCTAAGGGCATGGTGGTTGCAGTCCAATTTGGGCATTGAAGAGGTGTCATTCGAGCAATTCTGCCGCGAAAAAGAGAGGACGATGGAAGTGTCCATGCGTCTTAAACCTGCCTCTGTGTATATCTATACCTACTGCATGAATGAATGTGTGTATTGCGCGATGGGTCTCATGGATGCTGGCATGGCGTTATGGCTGCACAAGGCGCTGCAAAGTGTCGTGTGTGGTCTCCGTGTCGTGCCACGCTCCCTCTCACACGCTACAGCAGACTTGACCTTTGTGTGTAGAGAGTGACAACGCCTCCGTTTGACATTTCTCAAGAACTGGGTCGTACATATCCACAAGTATGCGCATGTTGCGTTTTGGCAGTTTGCTGCCGTGCTTGATGGTTTATTCATTGGAGTAATAAATGGTTGTGCGCGATTGTGTGCAGGCTCTAGTCACTGGGTAAAGTTCACCAAAATCTCCGATTGTGCGCTCGCGACGTGCGTGTCCGACTCCCTGAACTGCCGCAGCAATTTCGTATTGTACGACATGCAATCCTCGAATTGGCACTGCGGCATTGGAATAGCAACCAAGCGAATGCGTTAGCCAAGCCGCTCGTTTTCAGATAAACGAAGAGCTACTGCACATTTACCTTGTGGTACACAAAGTGGAAGTTGGTGGTGGACTTGCGCTCGCAGTCGCTGCAATAAATAAGGGACTTGTAGTCCTGGTACTCGGGCGGCATTTGCTCTCGTTCTAAGAGCTCGTCGATGCTCGCAAAGTACAACTCCATATCGCCCAGCGACTTGGAGCAGAGCGGACAAATGTAGTTTGTCTGGTGTAGAAGGGGGAACACAGAGAGCGTGTCAGTTTGGATGAGAAGTATCATGGCGCCGCACACATGAACGCTTACCAGGGTATACTCTTCGTAGCAGGAAACGTGCATGCAATGGCCGCAGGGAAGAAACATTACGGGTGTCGTCGACGTAAACATGTACGAATGGCAAATTGGACAATCGGATTCCAGCGACCGCTCCACGCATTTGTGCTTCTTGAGGCTGATGCTCATGCATGCGTTGCATCGATCGCAATGGAAGTAGTCAATATCGAGTCCCTAAGCGAAGCAAAGCGTGAGCCAAGAGTGCACTAATACATCTACCGCTCAACATTGTCAACATTTGGACCAACCTTTCCAATTCGACAGATTCGGCATTTGTCGCAGTGGTAAATGTCCTTCGTCGGGTCATCGTCAAAGAATTTGCACGTGACGCAAAAGTATCGTCCAAACACCGTCTTGCACTTTCCATTGATGCATTCGTTCGACACGGGCTACGCAGATCATACGACCGCGTTCTTTAGCTCCCCTTCACCAGAAGTACGACAACATAATGCGACTGCTTACTTGAACTGTTTCGCACTTCATGCACGAGATATTTTCCGTGGCATAGCGATCGATTGCATGATTTCCATTTTCATCTGGAACGCCATGCAAGCAATCGGATAAATTCGTTAGCGATACACAGAACGCAATAGCAATCGACACTCAAAAGCACACAGCAAACGTACCATGGCAAAATCGACATGGATACCACTTTCCACAGCATTTCGCTTGCAATTTGCAACTTCGTCTGAAAAAGTCACAGCCACAAGTAAGATTCGCGAGCACGTGTGAGACCCTCGCACTGAGTCAATGCAATCTCAGCGCAACATGCACGCACTGGTAGTGACTGCATCCAAGAATGTTCTCCACTTCATTCTAACAAACGAAAATCGATACTTTTACAACCCATTGCCATATACGAGACAAAGAGCAACACATAAGCACAATGACACTTACAAAATAGGTCGTACGCTTTCGATCGGCTTCGGTATCGTTTTCCTGTCGTTTCGTAAGCACAGCCTTGTCGCGCGAGTCGTTCCACTGCTTCATCATGAGGTTCTGCACCGACTCGGCTTTCTCCTTCGGGGTGAGCGACGTACTCGACTGGATCTGTCGAATTTGAGCTTTCAAGATCGCTTGTTGATCCTAATTTTGCGTTACGACATCATCCATTGCAAGTGATTAGCGATTGAATATGAGCGTGACTTGCAAGCGTTCAAGGCGTAAGACGAACCTGGCTATTGTTGATTGGCGGTGGCAATGCTGTCGGGGGAGCCGCGTGAGTATGGTTATGACCGTGTCCATGATGCGAGTGGTGATGTGCGTGGTCGTGTGCATAGCGCTGATGCTCTTGCTGCTGGTTCGTTTCTTCGACTTCGCCATGCACATGCTCAGGTCTGTCCATTGGCATCAAAGCTCTCCCCAATTAGCACAACGCAACGCAATTTGGAGAATTTGAATCACGCGTCGTACCTGTCGCTCATTTCTTATGCAGAGAACAGCTCGCAAGGAATGAACGATGGACTGGGACTTGGCTCGACTGACTGACCCTGACCTCGTCACGTGCCACGTTGGATTTGCAAATACACAAATGAGAGACAACCAGTGAGTGAGTGCGGCCACCCACCACTTGCGTCCGCACCCACCGACCCGCACAGACAGACAGACACACGCCTCCCCGCATGTATACCCGCGGCCGATTTTGATTATAGCGATAGAAAGAAAATAAATAAAAAAGATCGGTTTTCTAAAGCTGTGCGAGGAAAATGGCCGAAATCAGTGCGTGCGAGCATGTGACTATTTCCAGCAAGATCAGATCTCTGGATTTTAGAAAGAAAAACGAGCGCACTTGCGCACGCGCTGGCACCAGCTACAGTATGTTGCAGCGCAATGCAAAAGAACGGATCGTCAGCTCTGATCTTTCGCGGTGATGTGTGTACTGTGGCTGATTAATGTGGGTGGCCGCGAATGAAAGTGATGTGGGGGCTCCTCTTGCTGATGGCCATGACCGAGGCTGCTCTGATCCGGACGGTGCCTTGTATCCGCACAAGCGACAGCGGCGCAGTCGCTACTATGCGGATGGACAAGCGCATGCTGTGCGTGAATGCACAGGCAGCATGCAGTCATGTAGGCGCATGCTCAATGGGGGATGTGTCTATTGCGATCTTCATCTCCATCAGCTCTGTGAATGAAGTGACCTTTGGCCGAGGTGAACTGTTGACACATCGTATCCGTTGGGACAACATTGACAACGTGTACGACTGTACACCTTCAGCATCTATGCAATTTAAGAGGTTTTGCAGCACAATGCATCATGGTAGTTGATCACAAACGATACAAACTGATACATACTCGCAGAGGATTTTGAAGAAAATGCCACCAAAGGCAGCGCCAGTGTCGTCGGAGCGCGTGAAGAAGGAGCTGCTTGCGCAGCGCGCGCGCGCCGAGGCGCTCAAGCACCTGCACGCCACGGGGAGCGGTCCGTCTCAGAGCGAGCTTGCGCGGCAGCAGGCGGAGCGCCAAAAGCTAGTGAACGTGACGTCCGCGAAGGTGCAGCGCTTCGTGAATGGCGTTCCGCAGCAGCAGACTGCGGCAGATAAGTATGACCCGCGCGTGCGCGATAACACGCTGCACGTGGTCGCGGTGCGGCGCGCGAACGAGATCCACCAGACACAGACTGTCGCGCAGCAGATGAACGCGTTCCGTCAGGGTCGTCTGCATGGCGACAACAGCGGCACAGGAGCAGACACGGCGCTGCCCGACGGATGGAAAGAAGCGAAAGATCCAGCATCAGGCGACACTTACTACTGGAACGAAGTGAGTAACAATCCTCCTTCTATTGCTTAATTGTGTGTGGTATGCAGTATAACAAGCTGAGTTCGTTATTGATGGTGACGATGTCATTTTTCTGTGTGTGTGCTGTGCTTAGCGAACACAAGAAACGTCGTGGGATCATCCTGGGCATCGTGAGGTACATATGCCGTACGTAGTGCATGGACTCGTAGCTTTGGCTTTTACTATATGTCAATTCTATTGATGCTGCAGACAGGAAAAGCTTCACAGACGGATGCCGCCAAGTCCGAAGAGCCACTGCCAGAGTCCGTACAATTTGGTTTGTCCACATCTGGACGTTCTCTCCTTAGCTGCAAGCAGCCAATTCTAACGCGGCAAAGCACTGTGTATGCTGTTGTTTGTAGTGGCTGGGAACCCGTGACAGATCCGCACAGTGGCGGCGTGTACTACTGGAATCGAGACTCCAATGAGACCACGTGGACACGCCCGGTGTCTACGAAAGTATCGCTAAGTAAGAGTTATCCCCAATTTCCTTGCGGCTTTTGCGTTGCCACCGCAATGCTGACTGTGTTTGAATCTGTTATTGTCATGCTAATATTGCTTGCAGAAGAAGCAATGGCTGCGAAGTCCAAGCTGGACGACATCCTCAAGAGCTGTGGTCCAAGCGCCGGGAGTCAAAGTAACAAGCGACCGCGGGACGGTAATGGGAATTCTAACAGCTCACGACCAGCGCAGAGCCACAAGAAACGCTATCAGCAGCACGGACCGCGCGATCCTCTCGATCCTGAAAACAACTGACTGCTTCTCGCGGGGTCGATGCATGATTAGTGGTTTTGGGATCATGCAGAGTGAGAGCTCCTGAGCTTTGTCCATGAGATTCAAGGCAAAGGGATAAGGTTTGTATGAGATGACGTACGCATCGGCGTCATTTTTCTGATTATCTTCAAATAGACGTGGTTATATTTCAGGGCAATTGCGAGCCGAATCGGTCAAGATACGTGGGTATATTTATATATCGGACATCATGAAGGTTTGCGCGCGCTCGAGGCGAGGCGTGAGTGCTTTGAGAGGAAGTGGAAGGCAGCAAGCGTGCCGATGAAGATGACCACGCGTAGCAGCAGTAGCAGGAGTTTGAGCGTATCAAGCCCCAACAAGCCAGCCACCGGAGGAAACAGCAATCAGTCGGTGGGAAGCGTCAAGAAGAAGAAAGTCGAGCGCAAGGCAAGGGGAAACTGCTGCAGACGCTGCGAGAGCTCAGCGACAAAATCAGTAAACTTGAGGATCGGGACACGCAGCAGCAAGCATTCCAGTCTCTCATGTGAGAAAATTCTGATGTGGCAGAACAAATATTTACGATAGAGCGACTCGTTCCTTTGGTTACCTGACTCAGTTGCTTTTATGCGCAGAGAATGGCTTCCTGGCTTGGATCTATCGCTTGTGCACGAGTTCTACACTCTTGTCGAGAAAAACAAGGTGTCTCGGAAGAATTTTGCTCACCCTACCACTCCCATTCCTCCCTAACCAGTGAGCTTTCGCACTGTCGATGCTATGCATTTAGAGACCACCAAGATCGTCAACGCGGCGAATGCCAGCTCTGCTGATTGCTGTGCTCTGCAAATGCCATCCGCTGCAATCGTCAAAGCTTCTGTCGAGGATTCTCGCGTACATAGATACTCGCTTACGCGACAATGAGACCAAAGTCACTGAAGCATGTGGGATCCTCGTATTCTCCATTGTCCTTCACATCGTCCCAGTCTATGGCGCAACACCCAGCACTGCTGACGACTCGACTTCAGGTGACGCCAAAGGGGTTCAAGTTGATGGTGAGGATGCTTGGCTTCAAGTGTTCGAGACTGTGTCTGCACCACTGCTCAAAGATACCAATGCCGTTGGTGAGAATGCGACCAAATGCCTGTGTAGCGTGCTACGACCAACGGAATTTGATGGCCACACTCTGCCATCAGATGAAATTTTGCTGGCGCATGCAACTCGCGTTCATTCGTTCTTTAGAAGCATCCTGAGTGCATCTGTGGCCAAGATGAACGGAAGCACGATGTATGCCTCATTCTCACCCATCTTCTTGTTGCTGCAATCCGCTTGCCAGCTCGCGCATGAGTCGGAGCGAAACGGCGTTGTAGGCGGTCCAGTGTGAGGAGTACGATCTGGCGATCCGCTTGTGCATCCTTGAAGATAACATTGCGTTGCTAAAGCAAGTGATGGGAGTGATTGGAGTTCCATGTATGCATCAGATCTCGCGAGCATCGCGCAATGCTCTATGCGCAGCATTCATTGAACTCCTGGAGGACGGAGACCATGATGACACTACCAATGATCCATTTGGCACGCATGATGCCTGGCTTGTATTCACATGGCTGCGAGATCTGTCGAAGCGCAACACGAACGTCAAGCAAATCGATCCGCGGGCGCTGCGAGCATTGGAACAGCGGCTCGTGCAGTGGTCCATGACACCCTCAGCCGCGGGACTTGAAGCAGCTCACGTCCTCTCGCAGCTGGGCTTTTAGCATGTTGACGACCCCCTTTTGCTTGCGTTGACAAGGACGCCAAAGTCGCACTCGAAGTTCAACTTCAACGTTGAACTGCGTGTCGTACGATCAACAAATTGAGGCAACAGCTGCAGCCTCAGGCTCAAATGACAGTGGTATCGGAAGCTCTTGTTGGCACAAACGTATGGACGAATCAGCTGAAGGTTGAAGCGCCATGGCACCGCCTAATGCGTCTCATACGCCCTCTCGATACAAGCACCGCGACGTGAGCGCTGGCGTACGAGTCCCACGTGAACGTGCTTCAGACTGTCGAGTTACTGAGGTTGCCATGTCTGAAGGTGTCACCATAGATCGTGAGACTGAGTGACTGGCTGGAGATTCTGAGGTTCTGAGGTTCGAGAATGCACGCAACCAACGCAACTCGCTGCTTATGAGCATCCATTCAGTTGACGCCAACAAGCAGATCAATTGTCAGTTTCAGATGTTTGCGACAACGGCACGCGACCTACCAAGCGGCCAAGTGATCAGCTTGCGCGTTAGGCGAGACTTTACAAACTTGCATGTTAAACAGGACTTGATAAACAGAGAAGGAAGTGCGAGCCGAGACCGTCTCCAGAAAGAAAAGTACGGTGGTGCGCACTGCATCAGCATGGGAGAGACTGGCTTACGGCGCGGCGTTGAAGTGGGGACCCGATTACTCCACTTCGCGCAGTGGATACACTTCGGACTCAACGTGGAGACACAAATGTGGGACTCCGCTGATCGATGCCGCTGGTCCTGAAAAAGAACCCATTGTTCGTGGGTGCGGAAGGGCGACGGGATAAACAAGGAGATGTGGCTTCAACGCGATGTGGTTGAAGTTCAAGAAGACCGAACATGCATGTGGAGCTCCTCCCATGACGCATTATTGGACTCCTACAAAACCTGGAGAAGCTCCAATTTGAAGCTCTTCCTGGTTGCAGAAATGGGTAAATCTGAGTGGACCACATACAGTAGCCAAGACAGAATGTTGATGTGTGTGGTCCCCACGAATTTAAATGTTTGCGAATTGATTTAATTGGTTTCAAAGATCGATTCCGAGATCGGGTCCCATGCCGAGCCATTCAATCTTGTAGACATGAATGATGATTAATAGCTTCAGATTACGGTGAGCTTGATTAACAGAAGGAGAGGCAAGCGTCTCGAGCCCATTGTCGCTTTGCAAGACGACCGATGTGTGTGTGTGTGTGTGCTACCTTTCAAGATTTTTGGCATGGGTTGTATTGATTTTTGTTTGCGACTCGGCGCTTGCAAGATCGAGTTTGCTGTTGGTTGGATCCATTTTACAAGTGTACTGGTTCAAGTGATCTGATCCAAAAAGCCAGTTTACATCGCTACTTGCTGCGACACGCCAAAGCCCTTGACGCTCAAACCCTTCACTGTGGCGGACCCGTCACAATTAGTATTTTGCTGTATGCACAAAATATCTTGCACATATGATAACACACTCGATTGCTTGGAAGAGACTCGTATCTTTTGATATATCATAGAATTCGGGTTACAAAAAAGCATCGCAGCACGATGCACCACGGGCTGTTTTTCAGCACAAAGACTCGGCGCTCTCTGTTCTGTCTTCTATTGTGCGCTGCTGCACAATATACGAGCACTCGTGGTGCAGAAAGAAGTGAAATAGAAAGTTAGTGGCGTAGTGTGCATATTCCTTTGGTCGAGCACTGTGAAAATACAACTCATGTAGGCAGGTAAACATGCAATCCATCAACGCCATTGCACTTGCACCCAAGCTGTACGAATGCTGGTCGGTTGTCCATCCACGAAGGGCAGCGGTGGGAGTTGAACTTTCGGGAAGCTCGTGAATGGTCGTTACCCCTGGCTTTACTGACCTCACAAAAACGTGAAGTTCTGTTTTACCTTTTTCTGCATTTCAAATGTTCCTTCTATGAGTGTGGCACTATCTGCAGACGTTCGGAATGGGCGGTTTTGGCGACACCCGCCTCAGTCAATTTCGCGGTGCCCCGTCTACGCGCCATCGAACGTGGTGGTCTCATTGAAATGCAACCCGCTCGAGTCATTTGCGCCTCTGTCCGATCCGGTCGCCAACTCCACTCAAATACCTACAATATTGTATACGATCGGCATTTTGCACATTCCCATTTTCCGTTTTCATACAGATTTAGTAAATACCATCTTTAGAATCGAATGCGATATCTGTTTACGCGGGCTATCCAAATTAGAATGGTCACGGTACCTGCGCATTTGCGATCGCATTTGGCGGGATGCCAATTTCAGCGGGCCAACGCATGCCTCATTATCCATTTTGCCGGCGGCTGCACAAGCCACTCGACCTCCTCTCTCCTCGCTCGCCTCCTCCATCATCCACACAACCATGGCGACTGGCATCACGCCCGCGATCCCCGTGATCGACGGCGACAGCGCACTCAACGGCGGTGACATCGCCATCCTCGTGATCGTGCTCTGCATGACGATGGTCATCGGCATGATCGCGACGATCCACGCGGGCGAGTCGCCGTTCCTCGAGCGCATCTTCCCGTGCTTCGCCAGCAAGACGGCAAAAGCGAGCAAGACGATCGACGGCTCCGATCTGACCCACGTGCGCGCGTCTGGTGCGTCGCTCATCGTGCAGGAAGACATCGAAGACCCCGCGAGCCACAAGAAGATGACGGACGAGTCGGACCGCGTGCAGAACTTCTTCCTCGCCGATCGCGGTATGAAGTGGTACTTTGTCGGTGGCGCGCTGTTCGCGAGTAACATTGGCGCCGAGCACTTTGTCGGCATGTCGGGTGATGGCGCGCGCCGCGGCATTGCTGTCGCCATGTACGAATGGTACGCTGCGATCCTGATCTTGCTGCTCGGATGGGTGTTTGCGCCGATCTACCGCCGCGCAGGTGTGTACACGACGCCAGAGTTCCTTCAGTACCGCTTCAGTGCTGGGTGCCGCCACTACTTGTCCGTGATCACGTGCATCATGTACGTGCTGACCAAGATGAGTGCGAGTGTCTATGGTGGTGCGGTCGTCATGAAGGCCACGCTGGGCTGGAACTTGTACTTTGGCGCGGGCATGTGCATCTTGCTCAGTGCGATCTACACTGTCGCAGGTGGACTCCGTGCCGTCATGTACACCGATTTGTTCCAGATGTGCGTGTTCGTGACTGGCGGCATCGTCGTCATGGGGGTCTCGCTGCACCGCGTCGGCGGCTTCTCGGGCATCCAAGACCAACTCGAGTACCAGGACAAGTCCGACTTCTGGCACTTGTTCAAGTCGACGTCGGATGCCGACTACCCGTGGACGGGCATGCTCATCGGTCAGCCAATCGGCTCGGTGTGGTACTGGTGCATGGATCAAGATCTGGTGCAACGTGTGCTGTCTGCCAAGGACACAGCGCACGCCAAGGGCGGCGCGTCGTTCGCGAGTATGCTCAAGATCCTCCCACCGTTCATCATCGTCATCCCAGGTATCGTCGCCACGATCTTGTACGACATGACCGTCCCTGAGAACAAGACCGATGCCGCATACCCAGTGTTGCTGACCAACTTGATGCCGCATGGCGTCATTGGTCTCATGGTCGCGAGTATTATTACGGCGATGATGTCGAGTCTGGGCTCCGTGTTTGCGGCTGGCTCGTCGGTGATCACGAACGATATCTACCTCCAGTTGCGTCCGAACGCGACCCACGACCAACTCGTCTGGGTCGGCCGCTGCTCGACGGTCACGTTCGCGATCCTCAGTTTCTGCTGGATCCCGATTCTCAGCAACGGCGACGGCTTGTACAAGCAGGTCGTCGAGATCCAGTCTTACTTGACGCCACCAATCGGTATCGTGCTGATCCTCGGCGTGTTCTGGAAGCGTGCCAACCGCCAAGGTGCGCTCACGGCGCTGCTCTGCGGTGGGTGCCTCGGTCTGGTGCGACTGATCTTTGTAACCATCGAGAAGGACTCCAGACGCGGCGATTTCCCCAAGGTCATCGACCAGTTCTTCTACATGAACTTCCAGCACTTTGCGATCCTGCTCTGGGTCACGTCCATGGTTATCTGCGTCGTCGTCAGTCTCCTCACGCCTCCTCCACCCGAGGAGTCGCAGAAGTACATGGCCGACGTCAAGACGATGTTCAAGTGGGACGCGACCGAACTCGCCAAGCCAAAGTACGTCAACTACTTCGTGGCCGCCAGTGGTGTGGCCTCACTCGCGATCACCCTGAGTCTCTGGGTCTATTTCGCATAAGAGCAATGGAGGATCGGGGGTGTGCGCGTCTGTATAAAGTCTCGCTATTCCTTGCTGCTGGCTTCCAAGGAGACTATGTCACGGCACGCTCCCACCCAACCAACACTCGAAGGCATTTTTGTCACCATCTGTTCCATGTAACTTGACCCAACACTGTATTTTGTGTTCCATTCCCAACAATATCGCATTGATCAGTCAGCTCAAAATCAGGCAATTTATGTAAAAGTTTATGCTCGATTAGCTGCCAATTAATGGATATTTTGGATAACTTAACATAGTATACTTGACAATTTTGACTGCACCCACGATCCAGCATATTTGTAAAAACATGCACATAAAAAATACAAATTGGAATTTGTGCTTTTTTTGCAGTGAGTCGAGTCGTGACTTCTGGCGCTGAGATCTCGTGCAGTGCGCTGTGGACACACTTCGGGACCAGCCTCGCCACCCTGAGGAGGCAAATAGATCAAAGCTGGACGAAGAGCGGACGACGACGTCAAAGCACAAGCGACTTGTTTTTATCCGATCGAGTCAACTGTGGCTGAAAGTAAGCAATAAAATGATCGATAGCATTCCAGATATATACCGAGTTGCTGGTCCTGTGATATCGACAACCCAAGTACACTGTTGCTCCAACTTCAGTGCGGATACTCAGGCGCCGCGTTGTGCCATGGGCCGTTTGTTGCGGATGTGGTCATTTGCCATCGCGTTTTGGGAGCGCAAAGAACAAAGTCACTTTTATTTGCAGTCACACGATCAATTTTTCACTCGACACTCGTTATATCGCTATTGACTCTATGCACGCGAATTAGGCTATCGTCTCGAATATTTGCGGCATATGATGGAACGCGGAAATGTTTCTCGTCGGTGAGAAGGGCTCCGAAAGATCCCCCATCACTGGTTACATTCAGTTGCTGCACATTCATACACTTGAACGCATTTTCTTGCTGGAAGTACGGCTCGAGTGCTGGCACATCTCTCGCAAAGTACCCATTCGCCGTCTTGAACGCGTGCTGCGCATAGTACAACTGGAAACTGAGGTAGCGGACTTTCCACTCTGGGTCCATCGGCACGTCGGAATCGAAGCCTTCGCCCTCGAGACGAGGATGAAACTGAATGTATCCCCAGTTCTCAGGCATGTGCATATTGACAGCGTACTGTGGACTCCACACCCAATTCTCTTCTGCTTCGCTTCGGACTTTCACGTACCTACCCGATGAAGTGGTGGCGACGGTCCATTCCACTCGAGAAAAGTTGATTCGCCAAAATGTGAATGGCCGTGGAGGGAGCACTGCTCGAGTATGCAGCGCGAGCTCACGAAGTGGCAATGCGATCTCGACAGTCCAGAAGTGCAGGTGCTCACCTACACAAAGCGTCAGAAGCATACGGGCACTGTATTAGTGACCACAGGCAGAAGCACAAACAAATCTTGAAGCATTGGACCCGGGCAATGACAACCTACCTGCATCATTTGGGTTGCCCTTCATATACACCGCCGACTTCATGCCGTGATCAAACATGTCGAACCCATGCAGCGGATCCACACGCGTGCTATTCTCATGACCGCCATCGCGGTACGGTCGATTCAGCCACAGATTCCACGTCGTGTTGATCGCATTGACCTCAAATTCCTTGTAGTTGTGCGTGCTGCCATCGGCGTCGACAAACACTTCGAAGTCATTGTCGTGGAACACGACGTCGTTCCGGTGCGTCACATTTGCCCAGATCTCGGTCTCCTCCAAGTACGCGCCGACATAGAGGAAGTTGTCATCGTAGCGCATCTTGACTTTGGTCGTAAGCCAGGGCTGGGACCAGTGGCGTGAACCTTGGATATCGACAAACTCTTCAGTCCATGGTGTTTGCTCCCATGCCGATTCGTTCAACAAACCGTCGATCGTGATGACTGGTTGAACATTTCCACTCGAGGCACTCTGGCTTTGCAAGTGATAGACTGCATATCGCCGTGGATGGAAGCGGCTGAAATCGCACGAGGTGGACGGCAGAGGAGTCTCGCCTGCGAGCGCAGCGGTTGCGCCGCCGCCGCCGTCTGCTCCCACTGCCACAAAGATGAGGCATGATGCCACCAGCAGCAGCTGCACCAGCAACGTGGGAGTCCCAGTGCTGCAGCAGGAGGAAGAGGGGGCGCGCCGCAACGCTGTCGTCATCACAGAAGTCTCCGGGACTTGCTGTTGCACACTTCCAGTCTGGACCTGTTCAAAGCTTTGTGGCTGCGATGCTGATAAAGATGGAAATGGTTTGAAGACTCGTTCCACAAAAGTATGCACCGCAAGAGGTCAGTGTACTGCGTGTTGTATGTGAAAGATATGTGGGTAGTCTCTTTTGCGGATGCAGGTACTGTTGCTGTGTGCGCAGAAAGGGCACTGCTTTGAGTGGCATTTGCACCAGAGATTGCATCTTAGAGACGCAATTGATGCGCTTTTGCGCCAGAGTTTTGCATCTTAGAGATGCATGCGCTCGGGCGTTTGATGGAGAGGCTCTCCGAAAGCCTCAGCTACGTGTTCGAGGAAAGCCGGAGATCGAAGAAGCTTCGAAGTGGACACGAGCTGAAGGAAGTTCGCGTTCCCCATCCACCTCACAGACTCAAGATCATCCTTGACATCCGATGGGAGTTCTGCTGGTCACACGACAAACTTCAAATGTCAGTTGTGACGCCGCCTTCACGATTCCAGGGTTTACCGAGTCAAAAAGGGTTGATAGACTCATCTTTCCGGTCTCGCTCCCGTTCGAAGTTGAGTCTTTGATGAGCAGTCATACCAGTTCGGTAGCTCTAGTCCGTTGACTCTCTCTCACTACTGTAACACCGGCAGCCACAAGGGAGTGCTTTGAAGATGCGAAAATGGAAGGAAGGGAGGAGGCATCTCCCCTCAACAGGATCAGCTCTTGCGATGTTGCCGTCCACGATAAAGACCTTCCATTCGATGCAAATGAGAGTGATGGCACGTGTAATCAGAGTGGCTAGGTTGCCCACCGAGTACTGTTCAAGAGAAGAGGCAAGTTGAAGTTGCACTTGCGCCGAAGAGTGTGCCTGGCCATTTGTGCTGTGCGCCTGAAGGATCCGAGCGTGGTCATTCCCGCCCATTTGACGCTACAGTGCTGAAGTGACCGTATGACCGAATTTCCCACTTGTGGTTGTACCCCAACAGAAGTAGTACTGTGCATCCCTCCCCTGTCACTGTGAGAGAGCAACCAAAGGCTACTCTGGCATTGCTCGGGTTGGCTTTCTTGGCCGAGTCGGATCTCATTGTTCAATTTGCTCCCAAGCCCCAACAACAACCAACCACCCCACTCCAAACTCAAGAATGAAGTCGTTCGCCGTCGTCGCCGCCGCCGTCTGCCTCGTCGCCAAGACCTTCGCCTACAGCACGGACCCGTGCCCAGACAGTGAGATCGTCAAGCTCCTCGCGATCGCGTCCGAGCCATCGCTTCCTGCATGCCAAGATGCGTCGGGCTACACGTTTGTGCCACCTAGCAACTACCCAACGGACGACCAGATTCAGTTGATGTGCCTCACGGCAGAGTGCCACACCACGATCGCTGCGATCCAGGCGTTGAACCCAAGCGACTGCGTGATCGCGTTCACGGGCGTGTCGTTGAACGTGAAGAACATCACCGACAGCTTCGAGCCAGCGTGCAAGGCGCTCGGTCTTGGCCGTCGTTAAGCTGCTGCTCTTCGAGCTGTCGAAGAGACAAGTGTGTGTGAGAGTGTATGCCAGCAGACGCTAGGCGTTCTGAGTCGTGTGTGCAAGCAGTCGACTACCTTTGCATGTGGTACCTTCCGAAGATGAGGCTGACTGCATTAGTGTGTGAGTGTTCTGTCCAGCACGTGAGAATACCTCGTGTCTGGAAAGATGCGCATTAATATACTTTTGGTTCACTCGGTGATTGTTCTTTTCTTTGTCTTGCGTTTGGTCAGATCATTGTTTTTGTTTGCAAAGCTGTTGTTATTGTTTGTGATTGAATGCATGGCAAGGGAACTTGGGCTGCGTTGAGTGATGATTGCTGGCAGAGATTAGTTCAATTAAGTCTAAGGGTAAGGTATATTATGTTGAGCATCGCGAACTACAACATCCATTCCCCCAGCTACTTTACCTAAGTGGTTTCGAAGAGGAGTGAGGGGAAAGATAGGACAGCGATGGTTGCATAGAGGTTCTCGCAAATGAGTCCATGAAAGATGAAAGACTACCTCACCAAATTGAAACTTTGTATAATTGCCAGGACGCCCAGAGCTGGTGGGAGTGAAAAGCAAAGTGTCGATCGCAGGAGCGGCTGGTCAAGCTGAATGCGAGCAACAGAACACATCATATTTATCATATACGATGAGCATCGCCGGAATGAAGGCAAATGGACTTTATCTTACGATTTGAAATATTACTGAGGCAGAAATGAGTGAATCTGATGGTATCACAGAACTTTACCAAGTGAACCAGAAGTGTATTCGGGAATACTTTGCAGCAACGAACCAGCGAAAAGCTACCTGAATAGCAGTCGATACGAGATCAAGTACTGCAGAGTTTCAAATTTCCCTTGTCATGCATTCAATCACAAACAATAACAACAGCTTTGCAAACAAAAACAATGATCTGACCAAACGCAAGACAAAGAAAAGAACAATCACCGAGTGAACCAAAAGTATATTAATGCGCATCTTTCCAGACACGAGGTATTCTCACGTGCTGGACAGAACACTCACACACTAATGCAGTCAGCCTCATCTTCGGAAGGTACCACATGCAAAGGTAGTCGACTGCTTGCACACACGACTCAGAACGCCTAGCGTCTGCTGGCATACACTCTCACACACACTTGTCTCTTCGACAGCTCGAAGAGCAGCAGCTTAACGACGGCCAAGACCGAGCGCCTTGCACGCTGGCTCGAAGCTGTCGGTGATGTTCTTCACGTTCAACGACACGCCCGTGAACGCGATCACGCAGTCGCTTGGGTTCAACGCCTGGATCGCAGCGATCGTGGTGTGGCACTCTGCCGTGAGGCACATCAACTGAATCTGGTCGTCCGTTGGGTAGTTGCTAGGTGGCACAAACGTGTAGCCCGACGCATCTTGGCATGCAGGAAGCGATGGTTCGGACGCGATCGCGAGGAGCTTGACGATCTCACTGTCTGGGCACGGGTCCGTGCTGTAGGCGAAGGTCTTGGCGACGAGGCAGACGGCGGCGGCGACGACGGCGAACGACTTCATTCTTGAGTTTGGAGTGGGGTGGTTGGTTGTTGTTGGGGCTTGGGAGCAAATTGAACAATGAGATCGGATTCGGCCAGGGAATATCCACGATACCCTGGAGCGAACCCAGCTAGCTGCTCGATGCTGCAAGAGATCCCACCCGCTTGAGATGCATTGATCACTCACCCCTTGCAAAAAAAAGTGTTACTGCTTCTTCAAGTTGCACCTAGCAAGACAGGCTGCAATGAAGGAGCTGCTTTCCTCCCACCACGCATTGGCTTCTGTTTGATAAAGACGTGTTTGCGTGAGAGAATGTGTGGGACTTCGATATTTGAGCACTTGATGAATCAAACTTGGAGAGTGATTGGTGCTTTTGAACCAAACTGCTGCTGCACTTCAAAGCTAAGTAGAGTATTCAGAGACACGCTGCTTGACACTCAAACTTCAGTCCCCATGCTGTCAATCAAGGTCCGAGACCCCTTCCACTGACATGCTCTTCAGTTTGCTCACACAATACGTAGGAGTACTGCATTTGCTGGGGGCACAATACACTACTGTAGTCACAATGTGCAATGCAAGCGGTCTTTTCTACTCAGCGAGTGCAACAGAAAGGAGCTCATTTCCATCTCTTTCGTAGTGCAACTGTACGAGGTTTGGCCGCAGGCATGACGTAGATGGGATGTTCTTGGGTCATTTGGCGTTTGTTTCTGTTTTTCTATTTTACTTTTGTGTGTGATGATGATGATGAAAGGAGTCTATCGACCCGAGGATTTAAGAGTTCCTAAAGTTTTGCTTTTGTGTGTGGGAAGCTTACACCTTCACTGCTTCGCCATCAAACCTTGAGGACATCGTCGCCATCATAAATTGCCCCACTGAAATACTCGCCGTAAATCCGAGTTGAAGTTGTGAACGAGAGGTGGACATCTCCTGAGGTGCCGTTCTGGTGCAGGAAGCACGTCCGGCATCACCCATTTCAAACGAGTCCCACTTTGCACAATCTGACAGCCCATCCCCGTCCAAAATCTGGTGTGGGAGGTGTCACTGTGGCTGCTCACAGTACCTCTATCATGATAGCTTCAGCATTGGTTTTCCTCCCTCAAGGTTGCGCTCTGCCCGGGGGAAGTCAGACTGCGTGCACATACCAAAAGCCGCGTACTGCTTCCACTCCCATCGCATCCCAGCTTGCTTCAGACCTTTGGCAATGCACTTGTTGTAGGGGAGCATCACGTTTGATCTGAGCCTTCGAACAAGAGATTGGAAAAGAAAGAAAGCAACGAGTTTAGGGAGATGGATGCGTGGTCATGAAGAGGTGAGGAAAGTGTGTCGTCGTCGTCGTCGTTTTGGTGGAGATCCTCGCATCGGATGAGTTGATCGCTTGACGCCTTCAAGGATGTGCTGGGGGTGTCCGTCTCATCGCGCACAAAGAATGGACGTTCCTGGCATTTATTGCGCGTTGGAACACAACCCCCCAGCTGTAATGCAAACATCAAATTCGCACGAAACAAAGCATGCTCGAGATGAGTCGCGTTGTGCAGCTCCATCAGCATACCGCGACCTGGCGGACTAAGACAAAGCTGGCATCCATATATGCACCAACCTACAGCTATCTTGGCTCGGAGAATCGTCATCACTATGTGTTATCTTTTGATTCTGACTGACATGCATGCTCCAGTTGGAAACCCTGATCAACGTTGTGCCCTTGTGACACAAACGGGTCAAGTTGAAGCAAGAGGTTTGCGGGAAGAGTTTCCACTTGCTCCGTTAACGCTGCAGACTAGGGAGAGTGCGCTCAGTGACTTCACTGACTTCCAGCATCCATCCACCTCTTGCCTTCTTTCTTCTCCTTGCCTCGTTCTGGCGTTGACCCTCGAACACGACTTTCATGGGGTCAACGATGCCTTGACAACCTCGCTAAATTCCTTTCATACAGTACGAGGCTGCATCATGCTCGATGGATCTCGCGTTGATTCTGTAGTGGCTGAAATGAAGTGCACTCTCCTCGTTGTGCCTTGAAGCTTGAAGCACGTCCAATTATGGATCTCGAGGGAAAACCCGACGAGGGAGAGGGGGCACAGGGAAAGAAGGAAGCACACGCTGTCAGAGATGTTCAGATACCGTCACAAGTGCATCGGAGTACCTAGGGAGTATCATGCATATCGAGGTACTCACACGCTTCTGGAATCGATAAAGATTAACGGGATTTCTCTCGAAAGGCATTAAGTCGTTTCGAATTTGCTTCCAAGCCTCGCAACGACAACAACCGCCAACACCATCGAGATGAAGTCCTTTGCCATTCTCGATAGTGATCGAAAACTCGTCCTTGATAAAACTGCAATGATCCGTTTGCTTTTTTTGCCGTTGATGCCGTGCATACTGAGGTCACCTTCACGGGATGCAAATGAAAAAGTCAACGTCAACTTGGCCGCGAAGCTGAGACGAAAATGCTCCCCTTGGTAAAAATGGCTCTCACAAATTCGTTTCTCATCAAAACGGAATAGGATGTCAATCCGTGCTTTGTTTCAGGCACTGTTCGTTCCGCTGGAAGCCACTTGAGACTGCGTCATCCACCACAAGGATGGCGACTGCCGTGGTTCTGCATCCTCTCACTGTGTCAGCAACGTCGAGTCGGGCAGCCAGCGATCCAAGTTGTGATGACGATACGTGGTTCTTTGAGCTCCAGCCAGCTACGACATTGCCAACAGCTGACCTCTCGCTAGCGGTCAACGATCTCTTTCTCAGTGCGCGTGCTCTCGAAATCTTCAACAAGATCATGCGTCGCCCGCTATTTCTCTTCGTGTTCTTTGTCATCGGCGCGCTCTTGTACACGGTAATGCTACTCCTTCGGGTTGACAGGGTGGGGATGATCGTTGCGCAATTATGTGCATTTGGGGGAATTCCTGCTGGCATCTTGGGTGCAGATCGCGCGACCCCAGCATTCACTTCGTGGATCGGAACGGTCCCAAACATTCTCGTTAATGTAAATCTGAGAGCGATGCGAAGCTGGGCCATCTTCAGCATATCCTCCATGGACTGCTACATCTTGACGTGTACCATGGTGGCCATCCAGCTCGTAGACGGGATGCGAGCATTTACCGTCTTGAGGTACAAGTCCCATGAACTACCCGCGGCGTCCGTATTGCAAACTCTCGTCCCGAGGCAAAGTATACCCAGGTCCGCCTTCACGAGATGTGATTCTGAACACGTCGTCATCCAGTGGACATTTCGCGCGCTTGGTGTCACTGCGCTGCTCTTGTTTTTCAGTTCATTGGTGCTCGAACTCAAAGGCAAATCCGACCACAACGATGCCGATCCGAAGCGCAGCAGCATGGACCACCCCGTCCTGTATACACAAATTGATTCCCTGGGCTGCACGATTGCATACTGCGGTACCTGTATGACACTTTTCCAGCACGATCTCTTTGTCGCGTTGCGCACCTCCTTCGATTTCGCGTTTTTCTCGTTCCAAACCGCCATCGCGCACATTTGCGCCTGTGACATCTTTCTTCTGGGACCGCAGGTGCATCGACGTGTTGATCTCGTGGATTTGGATTCATTTGCTGGTAAGTCTCGATGCAGTCATTCCAACGACCCGGTGCAGCTTCGGTTGCACAAATCGTTTGTGTTTCTGGTGTTGGTTTCGTCGGCGCGCTCCATTTGCGTGCTCGCATGCCTTCTTACCTTCGCGCGCACGTCAAACGAAATTCACGATCGCGTGCTGTGGAACGTCTCCGTTTTTGGCAAAGTCTCGCATCTTCGTGTGGTCCCAATTTTCTACAACTCCTGTGCGACGGCGCTCGCGTGGTTTGTGCGCTGATTTGGTGGTTGCGTGCTGTCTGATAACGTGCTGCTGGTTCTCGAAGGCGCCGTCAAGTATGACAGCTTTTTCCTGAAACAAAAGCGGAACCAGCCACCACAAAACGTTTGACCGAACCAATAGTCATCACATAACGTGAGATCAAATACCCGTCGAAATTAGAGCGAGCCAGCACAAAACGGTTGATCACACCAACGTCGTCAGCCAGCAGCGCGCGAGATCGAATTCTCGTCATTCAGAGCGCGTAGGTATCAATCTTGGCATTCGCCAGGGAATCCGAAGCCAGCACGTCGGTATCCTCGTGACAGTCACGCCATAGACGCTTGTGCGGTCATGCTGGACGCCACTCTTTTCCGAAGGTCTACGGAATTGACCCGTTCTTTTCTCTCGACTATCCGGAATCAAACGCTGTTTGCTCGAATGACTGGCCTTAGTTGAATCTCGCTGCTCTATTGCTTCGCTTGCACAACTTGGGGCTCTGTGGCGACAAGTCAGATGCCACAACTATTCCCTCCCTGTAGTACTGACGTATCAGCGTCCCTATGCTTGACGCTGTTGCAAAATCAGTCTCGATCCATTGCAGTTCCGATCGAAAAAAGTTGATTTCAAGAATACTTGGGGGGATTGCTGCCATACAGCATGGCAATGACATTGATTGACAGCGCCACCACAACGCTGTTAGTCACGGCCGATGCCATTTTCCTTGCTATTGATGATGTCGTTTTCTCGTCCAGGTGTGTGTATCGCTCGAACTCGTCTTTATTGCGACCTATCTCTTTCGTAGCGCGCTTGATTGCTGCAGCCACATCCGTCATTTGTAGCAATTTGGTCTTGGCGCTTCTGCACAGAAGGCAAGCTGGTGTGAGTGCTGGAACCTTGAAGGCGGCAGCCATACTGGAAGCTGCAAGCCGGTGTACCGAGACTGCCATTGTAACCATGTAGCTCTGTACTTGCTGAATGAGGACGGGGAAAAGAGTGGACTTGAAGTTCGTCGAGAAGTCCGTGTAAAGTCGTCTCCAAATCGAGGGACTGTTACCTGTGTCCACGTCACAGAAACGTTTGGTAAGGGAAGCTGCGTCTGCCATTCGGTTAGTTGCACCCGGGAGGTGACTCGCAGCCATTCGCACATTGAACAGAGCTTCATCGAGGCTAGTTGCTCTATTGGTTTCTTGAGCAAGCTTGTTGCGGCTGTATAGACGGTTGGTCCATGCGACCGCCGATGCACTGTCGCTCCAACACTGGATCACCTTTGTTTTGTGCTTGCCTATCCATGTCGGACCCCATGTCCATAGTGCCAATGCAACACAAAGGTGCTCACGGATGTTGAATGTGAAATGGCGTTGCTACTCGTGGATTCTTTAATCATCTTGAGTTCGGGTTCATCGTATTTGATTTGTACATATTTATCGCAGGAGGGATTCAATACGGCCAAACCAACGTTCGAGGCGTCCATGTAGAGGTGCTAATCAGCTTCAGGCAGACTTCCAAAGAGTCGTAGAGGGAGCTCTGCAGAATAGCCATGATCGAGGATGTGCTTGAGCCATTCCAAGTCAATAAGAGCTTCTTGATTGAGGCGTTTGCGGTCGTTTCCTTGATTCCATCAGAAATCACCATTCATCGCACTTGACCCAACTGGAATTGATTTCAGTGGGGTGGAACTCTTGACTCGCATAGAACCGACAAAAACATTAAACCGAGAGACAGATTTGGCAGCGACGCCGGACTTCCTTTCCTCGATGTCGGCAATCTTCACTGCGTTTATACATCATCCACAGCACACTCAACCCTCCACATGGATCATCGCGAAATGACTCGCAATACACTCTCGGCGTCCTCGTTGCACGAATAGCTCAAGCCTTCAAGTACATCGGCGAGTCTCAAGGCCGAACGGGGACGCGCCCACACCAGCCAGCGCACATGCGCAGCTTGCAGCAAGCCTACTCTTTCGTCGACCGCTTGCTCAAATACGCCCACGCATTTCGACTCGACAGCAATTTCTGGGGTCATCAAGTGAAGCATAAAATGTCTGTGTCGAGTGTGTCTTGTATTCTTTTCGTCTGATTCCATAGGAACTTGCAGACGGCTAATATCTCTAGCCGTCTAAAGTTTATAACCGGTTACAATCTTCAATCAACTTGCATTTTGTTCGGTGTTAGAAACACGAGTGCGCGATTTCTCTCGCTTCAACGTTCGCTTATTGGAGTTGCCAGCTTAGTTTCCGTCTTGTCGCCTCGTGTGACCTGAGTTGCGCACGCCATACGCCATTAGTGAGGGTGGCAGCAATCGTGCTGAGAAACACCTCTGTCTAGATATGCGAGCACCAGACCAAGCACTGGGCCAAGAGTAGAAATCTGGAAATTGCTCGGTTCTGATGAGTTTGCCGTGTCCAATGGTTGCCGCCACAAGTGCACTGCTTGTTTCGAGCGTCGTGTTGACGTCCGTGATGAATACTAAAGCAAAAGCTTGGCAAGTATTCGACGCCACTCTCTCCAAGCTCCTTTGCTCGACTCCGTTGTTGCTCTTTCCTGCTCACAGCTCTTGGATCTTCACGACGACGACGTGACTCGATGACCTCTCGGACCCAAGTCCTCCTCATTTCTTCGGCAATTGGTCGCAGTAGAGCCAAGAGAGGTGCCAAATCCCCGTGGGTATACGAACTCCTTCTACCAGACCCGCTGCTGATTCTGGATCTGTTGATCTCCATTAAATCCCGCTTTTTGAGTCGCGCTGCCCCCAACCGATTCAACCGCTTTGTCGCACGGCGCAAAGCGATTGGTCTCGCCGGGTTTGCTTCGCTTGTCTCATACTCGCTAGTGATCACGACTCGCGCCGAAGTTGGGCAGATTTGTGCCATCGCGTCTACGCTGCTGCTGGCACCAACCATTATCGCTGCAGTAGCTTTGTTTCGGTGTGATGCGGTGAAACTCCTGTTGCGATCGTACGATTTTTGGTTTGCGACTGTCATCAACACGTCCACGCTTGCTGTGTTCGCTGTGATGATGGGCGATGTTCACTTTCTGATCCCGATCTCGACGTGGACCAGTATCCAGGTGGACATCATGATCGACGCGAGTCTACGCGCTGTCAAAGTCTGGCAGTTTCTCAACGTCGTGGGTGTCGTCACGCACACGATGACGTGGGCTACTGTGTCCTTGCAAGTGACCGATCGGCTGCGAATGTTCCCAGTCTTTCGATACAAATCCCACGAGCTACCGTCTTCGTCGTTTGCGACCAGTGGACTGGCGACGCTAATCGCAATCATTATCCGCAACGTTTATCGCAAGCATCAAGAATCGAGCGATAGAAGCAACCGATCGCTGATCGAGTGCGTGAGTTATCGTTCCAGCCTGCAGTACTTTCCATGCCAGTCGTGCTTCGGCTGTACAACGGGCAACGTCATTATAACCTCGAATGGCATCTGCACACCAGTGAAGCAACTCTGACCCACATCGACACGACCCTAGTCAAAGCTACGCATACAATTCACTCCGCAATGGACTGTGACATCATGGCAACAAGAGACTTGAACGGGCAGAAGGTGTCGTTCCATGCACATCCACGTTTCACAAGAATCGTGCAACTATGGGGTGGCAACGGACGATACAATACGACCAGATCTTTCTATCGGCAACAAGTTGCAGCAACGAGGACACAAATTGGCAAAGATACTCGAGATGCAGCAGTCAACAAAGCTGTCCATACAGCAGGATCTCTGTGGCCAGGACTGCAATTAATCCAATGGAGCGAATTACACAACATCCCAGGGATTACTGCTTATACGGTCCAGACTCTTCTCCGGCTGAAAGCCAACCAACTCTCCATGTGGAACTATGAGAAAGCTGATCTATCCTGCTCGAATCCCGAATGCTCCCAAGTTGTCCAATCTTCTGTTCAACATCTATTCTGGGAGTGTCCGAAAGCCAAACTGGTGTGGAACTACTTTTATGCGCTATGGGCGAAGATCGGAATCACTCCTGGTCACGACCCCGCAATCTGGATCTTCAGTCTGGATCTACCAGATACTCCAAGGCATGCATGGACCTCGATCAAGAGACACATTATCGGACACAAGTTCTCCAATGAACATCTCCAAGATCATCTCTATCCCGTTGCACACATGCTGTGGCGATATATGAGCGCGTCACTCATACAAGCCATTTGGTGTGCGCATCTGCGACGCGTGGATTCGGATCCAATCAAATCGACTGCTGAGATGGCGATCATGATGACCAGATTAGAGGCAGGAATGCGAAACCTCACACGACTCGCTGAAGCGCAAGCTGGAGACTCGGACGGTCACACGGTTGCGGCAGTTCTCAAGGCATATGTCGACTGCTTTCTCAGCCAAACCGACGCCATCCCCTTGACTCCAAATGATACTCGCGGCGTTTACCTGTTGTTTTTCGATGGTGGATCACGCGGCAATCCAGGACCAGGAGGGACTGGATCCATTATCGTGCGTGTCCATGAAAACTCGCACACAGCCAGTTTAATTTGGGCCGCCAGCATGGCCAATAACAGGAAGGACACGACCAACAACTTTGCCGAGTACTGGGGTCTCATACACGGACTCCGAGAAGCCCAACGCAGTCACTTCGAACCGTTGTACGTGATTGGAGACAGTGCGCTCATTATCTCCCAACAGCGAATGCATCGGTCCCCTCGACAGCACCGATTGGCACGTTTATACCAGACAAGTCGACGACTCGCGGATTGCATCGACATCCGAGGATGGTACCATCACTACCGTGCCTTCAACAAGATGGCGGACTCAGCCGCCAACCTAGCCATGGACACCAGAACCTCAACGCAGGTTCACTTCCTCAACTCAAAGAGCTGCTTTCAACAATCTCGCCCAGGATCTTGACAACGACGTCATGCATTGGCTTATGCGAAGTTCGGAAGATCCAAGGTCATTGGACAACACAAGGCAGCCTCACATAGGACCAAGAGAACATGCCATCCTGGTCAAAGATTATTTAGCATTCAGAAATGATCTAGTGCAATCCGCGCTATAGACACATTTACACTCCTCTATGAAATTCGCAATGAAGATTAGGTAGGAGAATGGATATTGTAGGTCATGACGATGAACCTAAGTATACCTCGCCATATAAACTAAACAGTCGGGTCTTCACGAGGAGAATATTTGTCCAGTCGCACGCTCGTTTGAGGGTGAGCAACTGCTGTCCTGATCTCCTTTACCCGTGTCCTGCGAATAAACGTTGGGGTCAAAACCCTCTCCGTCGTTTATTCCGCAGCGGCTTCTTGTCGCGACTTATGATTTCTGGTTCTTCACATTCATCAACACGTACACGCACACAGTGCCAGCGCTCCTCGTCGGCGATGTCCGTGCTGTGGCCATTCTCGTGGCGTGGTTCGGTATCCAGCTCAATATATTCGGTCGATGCGAATCTCCGCGCTGTCAAGGCTCTGGTATTACTCGCGACCTCGACATTGGTAGGTTCGAATGGCTTCCTAATTTACGTGCTGATGTTCGCTGAGGATTCCGACAAAATCCGGACCTTGTGTTTTGGCAGGGCGAGGTGTTTGGCGAGACCGCCCAGTTTCGCTTGATGCCATTCTTCTACAACTGTTTTGCCACTGCGCTGGTGTTCGTTTTTCACTTGCTGTGGCGACTTGTGCGCAATGACTTCGACGTGCCGTTGGTTCTCGATGGAGCAGTTACCTACAAGAACTACTTGCGCAAGACAAAGGGTCAAGTGTCAAGACGATACGGGTCGTATCTGCAACAGCGGAACGCACAGAAAGCGGCTCCTCCGCATCAAGATTTGGTCTTGGTACCCAGGAGTGCGTGGAGATCAATGTCTCAGTCGTTTATCGTGCGCAGTGTTCCGCATGAGAACGCGAAGATTGAGCGATTCCCGCACCCACCTATTTGAGTATTCACTTTTGTGGTGTGGCAATCCTTAAGATTGTTTTGGTGGCTCGCGCTCCCAGATCATCGACGACAGCGGGAAATGAGATTTGAAGAGTTTCCGCAGTCCCCAAAAGCGCATCAAGATCACAGGTAAGATGGCTGGTAAAGATGGAGAGCAGCGGATGTTGGCGCTCCATGGGGGTGCTTGAAATTCCAGACGCGTCGTAAATTGGCAATAAGAATGCCTTTGGAAAATTCGCACTCATTTATTTGGTCTGGGACTATTACCAGAATCAAAACAATCAAAACATCAACACAAGTCGTACAACATCGTTGGGTCGCCAGACTAGAGCCTCGCCGATGCAGCCGTACCAGGAGCTCCAAAGTCGCCACAGTGCTGGACAATGGTGCTCAACAGCTCGTCGTAGAATGGTTTGTGCGATCGCAACGACGGGAATTTGTGTCCTTCGTCGTGCTCCATCACGATGCGTTCCGTCGGGCTCGCGACTGGAAACGGATCATACATCTGCACGAGACGGTGGGACTCGAGGAACAGCGGGTCTTGTTTGCCGACGATGTGGACCGACGGAATAGGCACCAGAATGGGTTTCCCGTCGGGCGTCTCGAAAAGCGAACGGCAGTTCACGGCGGCAACGCGTACCCCGCAGACGCAGATCGCGAGCTTCCACCAGCGCTTGTTCTGGTGCAGCAGGTACCAATTCGCAAGCACGGTCGCCAGCACCGATCCCTGCGAAAACCCAATCACAACGTCAACAGGTCCAATGCGGTGAAGCTCCTTGTCCATGAACGCGAGCGTCTCGTCGAGTCGGCCATACTGCATGTACCAGTTGTCGCCTTCTTGGACGGTCTCGCGGGCTTTAGCCGACGTCTCGGCCGAGTTGATGTCGGTGACGCTGCCATTGATGAGCTCGATGCGCCACCACTCGTAGAACGGCGCGCTCGCTGCGTACCGCTCCTCGATCAGCGGGTCCGTCCCGCCCTCGGCTTCGAACGGTCCGTTCAGGAAGATATACTCGACGTTCGGACCCAGCACCTCGCGCAGCGCGCGCGTCTGATCCTGCATCACCTGGACGTTCGTGCGGAAGCCATGGAGGCAGAGTACGCGCAGCTTCGCTCGAGGGGAGGCAGCAGACGCAGCCATGGGGAGCAAGACGAGCGAGGTATGCCGCGCACACGACGGGTGCAGTACGTTGCCAGATGATGTGAACTGCCGAGCTTCAACCTTGGGAGGTCCAGAGACTGTCCACCAAGAGTTTGACGTCAACAGTTTCCTGATGTCGATTGGTGAAAAATGACGTTTAACAGCCAATTCCGACGAATCAAAAGGTGGGAATAATGCTAAACGGCCATCACTCATGGCAGCACTGCGATGGGAGGCGTGGCTTTTTCTGCAGCCCTGCAATGCGTAAACGGATTGAATGATGGCAGTCTATCTAGTTTCCATCATTGCTATGGTTGTAGCTAGCGTCGATGGCACTGAGAGTAGAATCTATACGTCAAAGAAGGAAACAAATGAAGAGCAAAGTTGGTCGCATTGCAATTCGCTCTAGAGTCTTGCAACGGAGCTTCTCGTCGTGTCTTCAAAGAACTGCACGATCGTCTGCGCGAGCTTATCGTAGAGCTCTTTGTGCCGACTCGGTGTCGGGAACTTGTGGCCGCTGTTGGTCTCGAGGATCACTTTCCGCATCGGCGATCCCTTCGGGTGGTCTTCGTACATGTCGGCCAACTGCTGCGAGTCTTCGTACAGCGTGTCCAATTTGCCCAGAATATGGATCGATGGGTACGGCACGGACACCTGCTCACCTTCTTCCGTCTCAAATAGATCGCGCACATTGATGCCATGCACGCGCACGCCGCACACGCAGATGCATAACTTCCACGGCCGCACATTCTGCTTCTTGAGATACAGCATCGAGAGCAGCGTGAGCATGATCGAGCCCTGTGAGAAGCCCATGGCGATATCGAATGGCCCCAGCTTCTGGATCTGCTCGTCCATGTACTCGATCGCGAGCTCAATGTCTTCAAACGAGAGGTTCCAAATACTGGTATCTGCTGGGTTTGGCTGCGCTGCGAGGTCTTCGAGCTCCTCTTTCTCCAGGTATCGCACTTGCCACCACTCGTAGAACACGGCGTCCTCGCCGTACTTGCGCTTGATCACTTCGTCCGTGTCGCCGCGCGACTGGAACGGCGCGTTCACAAACACAAACTCGGCGCGGTCGCCGAGCGCGTCGCGCACGCCCTGCGTCTGTGTGCGCATCACGTCGACGTTCGTGCGGAAGCCATGGAGACAGAGCACGCGGAGTTTCTTCTGTGGCATCGCGGTGTCTTGGAGGTGAGTCGTTCTTTCTGTGTGTGTGTGTGTGTGTGTGCGGAGGCAAGAGCGCGAGTGACGCTTGGCGTGTTGGTCAACCAGCTTACGATGGACGTGAAAAACGTTTGACGTCATCGTCAACGTTTCATCGATTAGAGAAAGCTTCAGCTGTTAATACATTATTTCAGCCAATCAACACACGAATGAGTTGTATTTCAACCAATTATCAGACTGTGTTGGATCAGCTGGATCTTTTTCAACCAATTACAAAGCGAGATGCAGGAGCACACAACATGAACTCTATCTGTAGCCACCACCAGAAGATCACAACTTCGCGACGGGCTCACGTGCTCCGCATTGGCGCGTGATGAGGTCGGCGAGACGGTCGTAGAGGCCCGGGTTGCGCTTGGCGGACGGGAAGCCGTGGCCGCCGTCGTGCTCGATCACGACCTTCGGGAACGCGGCGTTTGCTGGCCGCTCCTCGTACATCGCCGCGAGCTTGATGGACTCGGTGTACAGCGGATCGTTCGTGCCCATGATGTGGATCGACGGGAACGGCAGCAGGACCGGGTCGCCGTTCGGGTGCTCGAAGTGCGAGCGCATGGACACGTCGCGCACGGGGATGCCGCCGACGCAGATGCAGAGGTTCCACCAGCGAATGTCGCTCTCCAAGTACAGCTTCGAGAACGCGGTGAGCATCACGGCGCCTTGCGAGAACCCAAGCACGACGTCGAACGGTCCGTGCTGCGTGAGCTGTTCGTGCATGCACTCGACCGCGCGGTCGAATCCGATCGACCGGAAACGCCACTCGACGTCGGTCGACGTCAAATCCACGACGTCCTCGTGCACGTCGCGATCAGCACGTTGGATCTGACACCACTCGTAGAATGGTGCGTCTTTGCCGTGTGCGCGTTCGATGCTCGCGTCTGTTGGACCTTGTGCCTCAAATGGACCGTTGACGAACATGAACTCTGCCTTGTCACCGAGCGCCTGGCGGAGCGCACGCGTCTGGTTCATCATCACTTTGTCGTTCGTGCGGAAGCCGTGGAGGCACAACACGCGGAGCTTCTTCATCGTCGACATCGTTGCGGGTATTTAGCTGGTGTGTTGTGTCGATACGTCGGTGCCGCCAGTCGAATTACCAAATGGGCTTGTCTGCTGGGCAGATATGCCGGCACGTCTGCTTCTTGCAGAAAGAGCTCACTTCAGTCCTAACAGAGCGTTGTACACGTCAACGTTGACTGTTGAGCGAGTGGGTCTGTCGAGGACGCTGATTGGTTGAAAATGGATCAGTGATTACGATGCTGCAGGAACGGGGCGACGATCAAACATCGCTGATGGATGCCATCCACTTCGATCTGCAGCACTCGACGGACTCCACGTCACTGGGCAGTAATATCAGTCGCTTGCAGCACACGCGGCAGCAGTGGTTGTCCTTCTGCCGCGTCCCTCGTTTGCAACTACAACCTTGCGAGATTTGTGTCGATCCAGACCTTCGTGGTACAATAGCTGTCGTTGAAGGCGCCATGCAGGTTTGCTGAAGTGTAGCCATACCGTTGATGGTCGATTTGACGCTGTGCATTTATCAAGTCGTGCGCAGTGACCAGGTCGGGGTCATTCACAGTCCACAGTGTGCTGTAACATCCAAAAGACGCAACACCCTAGCCGTTCACACTCACCACCAGCATGTTGTAGCTTGCAACATGAGATTATGAGTGAGAGAGAGAGAGAAGGTAATTCTATTTAACTTATGATCTACATATAGTTTAAGAATTCCTGAGTCTCATTAACACTGCTGACAGTGAGGTGTTTCTAAGTTTTGACGGTGTGGCACCGATATCATTGTCGAGCAGAGCTGCGACTTGGGACAGAAGAATTTGATCGTTCCCCCGCGATTCGTCGGTGAGTATCTTCGCACTCTTGGAGTTCATTGCCACGTTGGCGAGAAGATCGGCCATTTTGTTTTGTTCTCGTTTTGTGTGATTCCAGGAGATCCACGCAAAGTTGGCGATGATTTGGTTTACCCGAACTGCTAGTGGCTGCAACTCGGTCTGGCGTATTGAGGCGAACCCGTTCTGGGCTGCGATAATCATTTGGCTGTCTCCGAAGACTTCCAACTTGACTTCATAGTGCTGTAGGTAGTGTGCACTGTATGCCAGACCATCTTTCAGTGCGCTGTATTCGCACCAATTGTTCGTGACTTCTGGTCCCATGTACGCATAGCCGCATGCTTTGAGTTCCCATCGATTGGTGCGTTCATTCAGGAAGATGAGTGCCCAACCACTGCCTCCTGGACCTGGGTTGCCGCGTGCACCTCCATCGAAATACAAACGCGCTGTCGCCCACGCTTCAAGTTGACGCGACAGGTCTTGTCTCTCCAGTACGCTGAGCAGTTGGCTCAGGCAAGTTGCATTGATCTTTTCTCCTTTGAGCGTTCTCATCCGATGAGCCACAGCTCGCACTTGCATCACACACATGAGATTATGAGTGATAGTTCGTGTTCTGTGGCAACGTAACGACTGTGGTGGATTAATGAGAGCCAAGGAAAAACGAGCTCATCTACACTTTTGAGATTGACTTGGTCGCATGACAATGCTGCACGATCAGCTCAGCGAGGCTCTCGTACAACCCCGGATTGTGCTTCGATGACGGGAAGCTGTGGCCGCCGTCGTGTTCGAATACTTTCTTCGGCATCACGGCTCCTTTCGGCTCGTCTTCGTACATCTCAGCGAGCTTGATCGACTCGGGGTAAAGCGAATCCTTCTTGCCCATAATATGAATCGACGGGAATGGCACTAGCTTTGGACCGCTGCCGTCTGGTTTCTCAAAGTATGGACGCATCGATACGCCGCGCACACGCACACCGCCGACGCAGACGCAGAGGTTCCACCATCGGATATCGCGTTCCAGGTAAATCATCGACAGCGACGTAAGCACCACTGCGCCCATCGAAAACCCGAGCACAGCATCGAACGGCCCGTGTTGCTGCAGGTACTCATCAATGTATTCGATCATGCGGTCGAGGCCGACGTAGTCGAAGCGCCAGTCTCTGTTCGGCGACGTCAGGGAGGTCGTGTTGTGGGTCGCTTCGTCGAGCAGCGCGCGATCCAGTCGCTTGACCTCGACCCATTCATAAAATGGCCCGTCGTTCGCATGCGCGCGCTCGATGGTCGCGTCTGCAGGTCCCCGTGCTTCGAATGGACCATTGAGGAACGCGAGCTCGGCCCTATCGCCGAGCGCCTGTCGAAGCGCGCGCGTCTGGTTCATCATCACTTTGTCGTTCGTTCGGAAGCCGTGGAGGCACAGCACGCGCATTTTCTTGGTCACAACCATCTGTGCTTGAAGAGCGAGGTCTCAAATGGAATGGAAGACGCTCTTCGTTCTTGTCGGTCGAAATGTTAATTGCGCACGTTCTGATAGCCCACGGTGGGTCTTCTGCACCTTGACTCACTGAAGTTGCGAAATGAGATCGGAGTTGCTCGCGCCAAAGTTGATTGCACGCCTGCTACGGTGTGCTGATTGGCTTGGAATGCGCATTGACGCTGTGTGACGGCGCCATAATCGCACGCTCAGATTATGCGCATTGACGCTGTGTGACGGCGCCATAATCGCACGCTCAGATTATGGGCACTGTCAGTGCAGAAGACAATGTGAGAGAAAAGGCGTGAAAAAGAGAGAAGGTGATTCTATTTAACCTATGATCTGCATGCAGTTTAAGAATCCCGGAGTCTCATTGACACTGCCGAGAGTGGGGTGTTTCTCATTGCTGACGGTGTGGCACTGATGTCATTGTCGAGTAGAGCTGCGACTTGGGACACAAACCAACAGGAGACTCAGGATGGGGTTGCTTTTATAACCAGGTGCTGTGATCTTTTCTAACCTGCTGCTCATCAGCTTAACGGTACTGGGCGTTAGAATGATGAGTACACTGTTGAAGAAGAGCGCAGTTCGCACATCACTCTGTCACGTTGACAATTGAGCCGCCGAGCAAATGCACCCGCAGTGGCATTGACGGCATTTCCCGATTCGCACGAGCATCCACAGATACCCAAACACATTGCGACACCTTCCGCGATGTCGGCGATGAAGAAGCTGCGCGTGCTGTGCCTCCACGGCTTCCGAACGAACGACAAAGTGATGATGAACCAGACGCGCGCGCTTCGACAGGCGCTCGGCGATAGGGCCGAGCTCGCGTTCCTCAATGGTCCATTCGAAGCACGGGGACCTGCAGACGCGACCATCGAGCGCGCGCATGCGAACGACGGGCCATTTTATGAATGGGTCGAGGTCAAGCGACTGGATCGCGCGCTGCTCGACGAAGCGACCCACAACACGACCTCCCTGACGTCGCCGAACAGAGACTGGCGCTTCGACTACGTCGGCCTCGACCGCATGATCGAATACATTGATGAGTACCTGCAGCAACACGGGCCGTTCGATGCTGTGCTCGGGTTTTCGATGGGCGCAGTGGTGCTTACGTCGCTGTCGATGATTTACCTGGAACGCGATATCCGATGGTGGAACCTCTGCGTCTGCGTCGGCGGTGTGCGTGTGCGCGGCGTATCGATGCGTCCATACTTTGAGAAACCAGACGGCAGCGGTCCAAAGCTAGTGCCATTCCCGTCGATTCATATTATGGGCAAGAAGGATTCGCTTTACCCCGAGTCGATCAAGCTCGCTGAGATGTACGAAGACGAGCCGAAAGGAGCCGTGATGCCGAAGAAAGT
This sequence comes from Globisporangium splendens, assembly GCA_006386115.1. Lineage (NCBI taxonomy): Eukaryota > Oomycota > Peronosporomycetes > Pythiales > Pythiaceae > Globisporangium > Globisporangium splendens. The sequence continues at coordinate 524,082 of VFIW01000021.1, read as the reverse complement.
ATTCGAACACGACGGCGGCCACAGCTTCCCGTCATCGAAGCACAATCCGGGGTTGTACGAGAGCCTCGCTGAGCTGATCGTGCAGCATTGTCATGCATCAAAGCCAGTCTCGAAAATCTAAAAAGACTAGTGCATACATGCACTAATGCCGTGTAAATAAATGCTATAAGAGCATGATGATAGGGGTGACCGTCTTTTCCTGATCGTTGAGTGTTCAAGACCATTCATTCATGCCACTAGTCATTCAGGTTACCATCAGTTTTACAGCTAGGTCTCATTCTCATTGTTGATTCTGCTTCAGAAGCAGCACATTGACTTATTAACCCTCCATTCCACTCTCCAGGAGGCAAATGTATCCACCTTTCCTCGCACAAGATGATCATTGGAATTAATAACGCTTGGGGGACGTTCGATTTCACGACAGCTTGACTTCGACAGAAATGTCAAACCAGAAAAGCGATGGTGCTCTCTCGGCTGCACCGCATCCGTCGTGATTTTGTTTCCTCGGCGGCAGTGCTCAGCTGAAGTCCACCACTTTATTGAACTTTTTACTTGAAGGATTGCACCTTGACAACCTGTCGATTACTGCCTTCTGCCCCGGAAATTGCCAATTTGATGCAGTGGCGGAAACGATGCTCCAAATCACGCATGACGACAAGGACAATGAGAAGATGAGAAGCTACTCGAGACCATGGCGAGCAGAATCAAGCAAAGCATGAACGCGACCGCACGTCTCAACGTCGACCTCGAGTTTTCTGAAGGAACGCATTTGGGAATACTCGAAGCACCGGGGAGAGGAGACCGAAAAATAAGCCCAAAGAAAGGAAAGCATATATTCTCAGCTATTTCGACGATATTGCAGGTAGCTCCTCCAGCCGCTCTTTCACGCTGCCAGGGACCCTATGGGGTGGACCGGAGTCCCTGCGGATGGCTGCCAAGGCTCTGCAGAGGAAAATCTTCGTGCTGATCGAGACAATGTACGGAGATCGAAAAGGCTTTGCAATTTACAAGCCGCAATCCAGAGTCCACACAGGCGTCCAGTTTTCGTCAGCCAAAGAACATGCGTGCACGGGGAAGGAATGGGAAGACGAGCTTCGCCAGGACAGAATCGAAGCAGAGGCCACGAGCAGTCCACTACCAATTGTGATGAAATTTGCCAATGAACACTACAACAGTCTGCACTTCAGAACCCTTAATGACCCATCGTCACTGGCGACTATGACGAGCTCATCTCTAGCGAAGCATCTCCAAGGATCCGAGAGGAGCAAGACGGAGTTCAAGACCGACCGATCTGGCCAATTCGATTCCGAACCAGTTACGGAGGACCCAATGGAGGAAAGCGACAATTCCAGTTTGGAAGATTCAGTGGTGACTCCACCGCTGGGGGAACAAGAGAAATTCGAGCCAAACGAGCTCAGCGGATCACACGGTTGGTCGTTCGCGTCACAGGAGAATCAGCTTGTGGTATATCACTCGCCCACAACCGAGTTACCTCCACAACGCGGAAAGATGGGGTTTTGCTCCGGATCTGGTCACGCGAATTCCTTCCAGTTGGGGGTCTTGGTGTACTGCCAGTGCGAGAATCTCTGCGGTAACGATAAACAGCAGAGGAGCAAGGGGGCAACCTTGACGAATACCCGACTTGACCTCCCATTCTCTCGACAGTTCGCCATTCACCAGGTACTGCGCTGTAGTGTCCGAGTGCATTCGACGTACTAAATCCACAAATTGTCGCCCAAAGCCGAACTTGCTCAGCACAAGGTACAAAAAGTCTCTGTCCAATGTGTCGTAAGCCTTCATGAAGTCAAGCATCGCAATTCCCGGAGCGTCATCCAACCCTTCAGCGCTGTTGTGGCACGCTTTATCCAATGCGGCTTGCATGATGAGGATTGCGTTCTCCATTAGTCGGTCGCGTACGAAGGTCCTTCACTCTATATCTGCTCCAGCTCGTGAGCGATTGCCTTTTGCACCACAATCCGCACCAAGTCAGGACGCGAGGTTCGTATCGGGTGCCTGCACTTGTTCACATTCCTTGGTCTCTGCGGTTGACTCGTCCATTTCAAATGCAGAACCACTGCTTGGTGGTCCGAGTAGCGCTTGGGTAGCTCTATGGCCTCCCATTGCACGGCGCTGCCCAGGTTTCCTGCGATATAGAATCGGTCGAGTCGACTGGCTGAGTTTTTTCTCCAGTATGTGAAATGCTCCGTCGGTTCCCGCTGCACTGGCCACTCCGGATCCTCCACTAGCTCCCGTGAGTCGTATATGTTCCACTCCGTCACTAATCTTCTCAGTTCTGCACTTCCGCATTGCATCGGTAGCAGAACTCCTCTTTGGTACCGGTCCCGTTGCTTGTCGAGCACACAATTGAAGTCACCTCCGAGCACTGCTGCTGCACGATGAGTCACCAACTCCTCGTTTAGGCGTCGGAAGAAGTGTTCTCGCTCTGGTTTCTTGTTAGGTGCGTACACATTAATCCACACCACTCCCTTGGACTTGATAGCGATTGTGCGATTTGTCCACTTGGATTCCTCGATCAGTTGTGCTTCGCTAATCGTTTTCGGATTTGTGAGTATTGCAACTCCGCCGGTCGCGTCTGGATGGATGGACCAAAAGGACGTTGGTTCGTCCAGGTTTGTAATCCCCCATATTCGGTTCCAGTATTGTCGGAGTCTGCGTTCTTCTTTGGCTGTGGTGATCCTCGTTTCCTGCAAATAAATGATATCATACTTTTCTGCGGTTAGTGCCCCCTTGAGATCCTCTAACCATTTTGTTCGTTCTTTCTTTTTGAATCCGCACACGTTCTGAGTTAATACCCGTAGCGTGTTAGGACATGATCTTTTTTCCTTTTTTTGGTTTTTTGTAAAATGCATTCTTGAGGGCGTGTGGCGCGGCGTACATTTCTCTACCTGGGCTACTGCCATCTTGGTTACCTGTTGGTGTCGTGCCTTTAGTACCTTGAGGGCTCGACCGAGTCCACTTCCATGGTGACTTGAACCATGATCACCGATAGAGCTGACCACTCGCTGAGCTCCTCTCCGCTCTTGAAGGCTGCTTTGAGTTCTCTGGTTTGCTTCAATATCGCACAGAAGTCTTCAATCGCCTCGTACAGGTTGTCTGGGTCTTCGGCGTCGCTGGACCTGAACGTCTGCAGCTCCTCCTCTTACACCACTGTACAGATGATGTAGCGGCTGAGCTTCTCTTGCTGGGTCGGGTGATAAAGTCGCAGAACTTCGAGCCCTCCGTGCTTCATTTTTCCTAGCGTCGACCAGTCTTCCTTGGAGTTGAGTAATGCCGCCCGTTGTTGCTTCGTGGTTGTCGTTGCAATCTTGTCAAACCAGCTTGTAATCCATACTCTGGTTTCTGCTTGATCGGTGCGGTATGAAAGACGTTTGAGGGCTTCCTCAATCACCTGTTCGCGCAGAACTTGTGCCAAGTCCATTGCTCCTGGAACCATTCCTAATGCTCCTGCGCGTGCGCTCGAGGTCTCTGCGTTTCTGCACGGAGTCTCCTTCGATCGTCAATCGTCTCGAGAGCGTTCTGGTTTTCTTGAGGGGGACATTGGGGCTGTTCAGGTTTATCGTGACATCACCATCTATTGCTGTGAGCATCAGGGTTTCGTCTCTATCTCGCTTTCTGGGTTGTGGAGGTAACTCGATTGTGGGCGAGTGATATACCACAAGCTGATTCTCCTGCGATGCGAACGACCAGCCGTGTTATCCGCTGAGCTGGTTTGGCTCGAACTTTTCTCGTTCGTCCAGCGATGGAGTCCACACTGACTCTCCCAAACTGGAATTGTCACTGTCCTCCATCGAATCGTCTGTTTCTCGTTCGTCTTCGAATTGACCAGATCGGTCCGTCTTGAACTCCGTCTTGCTCCTCACGGATCCTTGGAGATGCTTCGCTAATGATGAGCTCGTCATATTCGCCAGTGGCGTTGGGTCGTTAAAGGTTCTGAAGTGCAGACTGTTGTAGTGTTCGTTTGCGAATTTCATCACAATTGGTAGCGGACTGCTCGTGGCCGCTGCTTCGTTTCTGTCTTGACGGAGCTCGTCTTCCCATTGCTTCTCTGTGCACGCATATTCTTTGGCTGACAAAAACTGGCCGCCTCCATGGACTCTGGATTGCGGCTTGTAAATTGCAAAGCCCTTGCGGTCTCCGTACGTTGTCTCGATCAGCACGAAGATTTTTCTCTGCAAAGCCTTGGCAGCCATCCGCAAGGACTCCGGCCCACCCCACAGGGATCCTGGCAGCGTGGAAGATCGGCTGGAGGAGCTGCTTGCGATATCGCTGAAATAGTCGAGAGTATCTGCTCTCTTTTCTTTTGGGCTCATTTTCCGATCCCCTCTCCCCAGTGCTTCGAGTATTCCCAAATGCGCTCCTTCAGGAAATTCGAGATCGAAGTTGAGACGTGTTGCCGCGTTCATGCTTTGCTTGATTCTGCTCGCCGTGGCCTCGAGCAGCTTCTCATTTGCCATGTTGTCATGCGTGATTTGGAGCACCGCTTCCGCCACTGCATAAAATTGGCAATTTCCGGTAGGTGGTGTTGTTGCTTCTGCAAGTCCGTTGGCGTCCATCACGTCTTGAATCGTGTACTCCCCATCCCAGTCCATGATGTCGTTACGATTCGGGTTGAGCTCGGTTTGTCGTTCCACGTGCACCTTCATTAACTCGTCCATATCTCGTCGGAAGCGCATCAGCTCTTTTGCCCACCGGATGTCATCCTTGGAAATTTGTCTTGGTCCATTTTTCTGGCTTGCCTTTGACGCGGGTCCTTTTGCGTTCGCTGCTCCATCGTTTGGTTTCGCCTTCGCCTGTTCTTTGAGATTGCCGGTTTGTTGTACTGAAATTTCTGTTTTCACTGTAAACGACACATTTTTTGTTAGATTATTTGGGTTGGAGTTCGGTTGTGGGCTGGACGTGTTGGTCTCATCAGGCGTCACGGGATTCGTGTTCTCGCTCGGCTCGTTTTCCCCCTGGCGTGAGGATTCTCTTCTGCGTGTTGAAGTGGCTGTTTCTTTTTGTCAATGCCGTCTGAGACCGACTCCTTAATTTCCGCTGCACTGGTGAAAGTGGCTGGCTTTCTCGGGAGTTTGCTCACGATCTCATCGTCTGCGTGAATACAGTTGTTAGTTTTTAGTTCCTGTTCCGTTGCCTTACATGCTCGCGCGAAATGTCCCGCTGCACCGCAGATTAAACAAGGAGCCATTCGGTACTTGGATGCGTGGTGAAGGATGATTGTTCGCCCTCGCCAAATAATTCGTCTGACATCGATAAGCGCTTTTGGACATGATTCCTCTTCAAAGAGTACCTCCCACAACTGCGATTGGTGGGATATTGGACCGTATTTATCGAGTGGGTAGGCGTAGAATCGCTTGCCTGTCGTCTGCTTCAAGTATTCTAAAAACAGGGACATATTCACTGAGCGAGCAGTGTTCAAAAGCTGAATTTTGTACCTGGATCTCGATTCTGCATTCTGTAGCCCGTCCGCTCCCAATTGCCTGTTCCAAACGTTGTTTGCCTCCGGTCGCTCTCCGGTTGTCTCCGTCTGGTGTGCGGATATGAGCTGCACCAATTGGCGTCGGAAAGGGATCGTCATTTTGTTCCATTTCGCCGCTGTGCTCCTGTCAAAGAAATAGAAGTGGAGAGAATGAGTACTGTCATTATATTCCGCAGCTTTGAGGTCTTTCAGCATCGCCATTGTCTCTTCCATTTTGCCGTCATTTCGGTATCTCGCTGCTTGCAAGATGGCTTCCACGATTCGTCCGGTCGATTGGTGATCTTTGTAAACCTGTGTTGCATCCGATAATTTGCCGACCAGCTCTCCTTCCACCTGAGCTGCGATGGTGTTCTGGAAGCGGAAAAGGGTGTCCCCATCACACACTCGCCGTAGGAATTGAGGCAGGTGTCGAATCAGGAGTTCGCCTTCCACGATCGCTAGCATGATTTCCCATTCCATCGTTGTCGGCTGGCGCAGGGTTACTGAGTACTCGAACTTTTGCTTGCAGTGTCGGATCATGTTGTGTTGTTCCTCCTCCGAGTATTTGTCCGATTTGAAGGTGAAGGGCTGGGTGCCTTGCTCTTGGACGTTTGTTTGACTGTTGGTGCTGGTTTGCGAACCCCATGGCGAAGCCTTGGTTTCTGCTGCAAGCCTATTCTGGTCGATTCTCTTTTGGATAAGCGCTACCATTGTCCATGATGGCCGGTGCATATCCTTGCATAGTTCTTGGATCGTCCGCTTCCACTCCGGAAAAGATTCTCCCTTCTCAATTGCCAGTAGACGAAAAAGGTCCACCAGCGCGTCCGCCCCTCTCCATTGAGTGCTGGGTAGTTGTCGTTCGCCTTTTTTGGTTTCTCAAGAACCCGCATCCCGTTGTAGAGAGCCGCGAACATTAACCGCACTTCGTATTCAATCTCCACTCTATTGACCGCATTTGGCGATCCTCGCATCTTCGCTGTGAGGGCTTCGTACCCCTTCTGTGATGCGGTCTCCGTCGCTGCTGCTTTGTGAACGCCTTCCACTGTTGTCGGTGCCTTGTCGTGTCGTCCAGTCATAGCATCATCGCCTCCTGAGGGATCCACCTCGTTGGTCCCAGACTCGTCCGGCGCTCCTGCATTTACCTGGTCCGGTTCGTTCGTGCGCACGGGATCTGGGGCTCCCCCTTCCTCGTGCTGCGACGATGGTACGGCCATCGCCGCAGCGGCTGTCGTCGCAGAATCTCCTTCCAAAGCTTCCTTCCACGCGTCCTCCTCCACTTGTTTGCTCCACATTCGTCGCGGAGACCTCGAGAGACAGATCGCGCTTTTCGCTCTTAATAGTGGCTAGTATACTCAGTTCAGTATATTTTTCCATTCCAATGATCTTTATAGTAGCTCAAGGGGACATCGTCTGACCACTTTTGTTCAGAAATTTGGTGTGGGACACATGATGCATTCCAAATTGTATGCGCACTGCATCACGAGCAGGATATTGAAGTCACCTAGAAGGGGGAGAACAGGAGCGAGGGCACCAATTTGTTGGTACACAAACTTTTGGGGATGTTGTTGAGCGCCTGCTCGTAGGCGTCCAAGTTTTCGGTACGGAGCTAGCAGAGTGAAAGCAGTGGTGGTAAATGTTGCACACCAACAGCAGCAAATGATGACGATGATTGCTGCTCTCGCTTCCCAGCCTCCTCGGCAGACACCGCTACACGAACGAGAAGCAAAAAACGTATGGCCTGCCAATTTGCGCGCCATCGCAAATATTTCCGTTGTATCATTGTACTCTTAGCTCCTTCTCGAAGGACTAGATGCCGCACCATTGGACAGAAAGAACCACGCGCAGAGAGACACACAGCGCGCCATGCGTATCGCACACCTCTCTGTGAGCGATACATGGCTACCGCCGCTCACATCGCTTGTGACAGATGCCGAGCGCGCCGCTTGGCGACGCGAAGTTCAACTCCTCGTAAATGACGTACAAATCAATGTCTTGGCGGCCCTGGAGAGTCATGATAATGGAACCGGCAATGTCCTCAAGCGGGTGCGTATTAACGCCGTCACAGGCATCGTGCGCGCGTGGACGAAGACAGTAAAGCATGCAAACCCTTGAAATTCTAGCTTTTCATTTCGTGCAAATGTGAATGTCCTGAATATATTGAATACATACACACACAAGCCATTACCCTCGGCAATGTAGTCATTCATGAGTTGAACACGCGCCACAGAACAAAACCACGTCAAAAACATACTTCTTACATTTTGGCTATTGCACTTGGCTGTTGGTGCAAACTTGATGCTGATATTGACGCGACTTGTGTGCATCATGCTCGCGCCGACCACCACTTGCTTTGCACTCGTTGCTGAACACACCAGTTTTCCAACAAACGATTCAAATGCATTAGCTCTATATACGCCACGCAACAACCCACAACAATAACATTATACCTCTTGGGCTTTCCTGTACGCTCGTCACCAAAGACTGTGGCACGCTTGCCAACCGTGCCCTTCCTTGCCTTCACTTGTGTGTTCTGGCTGGAGAGGGTCCTGAACATTTCGACAGGATCGATTTTCTCGGCGGTTCGGTTTTCGGGACAGTTCGGTTTTATGAAGAAAATCACATAAAAAAAAGAAGTCATAAACCGTCTATTCGGAAGATAACAGTAAACAATTTACTGTTTCTATTCCGTTCTGACACTAAACACGATGCGCTCGAACAATGCTTATCTTCCGAACAATTTTTGTGTTCGGAAGATAACCATGAAAGTGGACTGTCGGTTGTCGTCGTGGCAGTGAAATGCGGTGAGAGAATAAATTACCTCGCTATCCATTTTTCTCTCTCTAAAGGACCTACAGCGAGGCGTAAAGAGCGACACGTTTGGGTTGCGCTGAGGTTGGTCGGAGCCCGCAGTGCTGTCGGATGAGATCAGCGAGGTTCTCGTAAAAGCCCGGGTTGTGTTTCGCTGGCGGGAAGTTATGGCCGCCGTTGTGCTCGAACACGAGCTTTTTCATCACGGACCCGGCCGGTCGGTCTTCGTACATGGCGGCGAGTTGGATCGAGTCTTTGTACAGCGAGTCTTTGCGGCCCATGATGTGAATGGATGGGAACGGCAGCAGAATCAGCTCGCCATTCGGTTTCTCAAACAGCGGACGCATCGAGACGTCGCGAACGGGGACCCCACCGACACATACGCAGAGGTTCCACCAGCGCTGTGATGGCTGCTTCCGCAGATAAATCATCGAGAGGATCGTGAGCACCGCGGCACCCTGGGAAAACCCAATGACGACATCGTACGGTCCATGCTGCCGCAGATGCGCGTCAAGGAACTCGGCCGTTTTCTCGAAGCCAATATATAACTCACGCCACTCTGTCTTTGCGGCGTCGGCATCCTCTTTGTCCTTGTCGAGACCCTGGACATACCCGAGCGCGCACCATTCGTAAAACGGAGCGTCGTTGCTGTATTGGCGCCGAATGCCCTCGGCTGACGGACCCTTGGCCTTGTATGGGCCATTGAGGAACGTGAACTCGGCGTCGTCGCCAAGCAGCGCGCGCAGCGTGGCCGTCTGGTTCTGCATCACCTTGACGTTTGTGCGGAAGCCGTGCAGGCACAGCACGCGGAGCTTCTTCGTCGTCGCGGACATCTTGCGGCAGGTGCGGAGAAAATGTGAGAATGACGGCGACAGGGAGGTCATCGCCTCTCATTCGCGTCGCGTCGTGTCGCAGGCGAGCTGTCGAGATGCCGCAAGCTCGAGTGGTTGATTGATCGCCTGTGTTTCCCTCCTGCTGCAGACAGGGCAGTCCCTGTACCCTCCTTGCTGTCGACTTGGTTCAAGGTTTTGTATTTACAAAGGATATGGGTTCATATATGACATTCTCTACAGTTAGATTATAGTTCGCAAAAATAGCACATACCCGAATCATACAATTTATCCAATACTGAGATGCATTCATGAGAAGGATGCTGGTCTCACGACGCCACGTACCCAGGGTTAGAGCCAGGCCAGCGGGATTGCCAATTCGTTTGATAACGCTTCTACAAATGGCGTTTCTTTCGAGGATCCCACCCCAAAACTCTGCTTCCGTTTTTGTTTTGCAGACACTAAATGGCCACTCCCTCGTGTCGGAGTCTCTATTGCGATGGCAAGCGCACAACAACGCAAACGGAGCTTTTTCAATGCATGCCTCTGCCCGGTGTGCGTACTGTAGAAAAGCGATCTGAACTGATATGCCCGTTGTGTCTCTTGGGACGAGATCGGCTCGGCCATATGGTCCATTCTTGTGGACTCAGTCTCCGAGTCACTTGGAGAGGTGCGTCCTTCGTGGAAACAAATGAGCAGCAGAGAGTGTCCGTGTCACTCGATCTTGCGCGCTGGTGTCGAGCATCGTGCAAATCTAGGGGGTACGAAGTGTAACCTTGTCCAAGGTTACGAAGTGTGCAACTCTGATCTGTTGAAACTGCAGAGTGTACCACTTTGTAACCCTGTGCATGTTCAAATCGGCTGCTGATTGGCGACTTACTCTGCAACTGATTTTATTGATTGGCTAAAAAGGAGATGAAATGACCTCTGCTCTTGTAGAGGAAGAAGCGGGTCTCCTTGCGGTACATCACGAGAGAGAGAGAGAGAGAGAGAGAGAGAGAACAAAAGGTCCCATTTGTCATAACAGAAGGCGAGTGAGAAAAGGAAGTGAAGGAGACGACGGCCATGAGCAAGAGTTCGCGTACGGAAATGCGAGTCCACTGGCGCATGCTGCTGCACATACAGGGGACTGACGCACTGTCTGTGTGTTTGCGTGTGCTGCTGCTCTGTAGGGTATCTGTTTGGGATCATCTTTGGCTTCGCTGGGTTCATCTTTCTGGTGCGGTCATGTCTTTCTCAGTGCAACGCGTGAGTTTCGATGCGATGGATTGACTGACTTCCGGAATCCGTGTTATATGTGCGTGGCTGTGGATGCGTAGACGATCATTGGCGCACTGCTGAAGCTGCAGCCGATGTTTGTCCATGGCGCGAAAAATCCAGAGACGATCGCGAACGCGTGCTTCAAAGCTGGTGAGTGGGCGTCGCTTATCATGGTGCGGTGTGTGGACTGCAAGTTTGAAAGGAAGCTGGTGCGCGAGATGCTTGAATGACAGGAGCGTTGTATGGTGCCTGCGTGGTCGTCTGTTATGTGCTGTGGAAACGCGAGAAGATACACTCGGGCGAACTCGGATTCATCACGGAGACGTTTGTGCGAAGAAACTCGTACTACGAGATCGAAGACTCGGACGAGGAGCTGCCCTTGGCGCAGCATATGTCCCCCATGGAGCGCTACACGTCACCGTCCCCGCCGCTCGCGACCGCAAAGAGCGTATGAGAAGGAAAGGATAACGATTGGACCAAGCGACCGGCAGTGGAGAGGGCTGGCACGCAGCGATTCTTCTCTCTCTCTCTCTCTCTCTCTCTTTTTTCAAGTAATATTAGTAAACAGGAACGTGGTGCACTTGGAGAACGCTATGGCGATGCATGTGTGGTTGCTATCGATCACATTATCTGTAATGAGCATAGGGAATTCTGCATGCGACAGGAAGGGAGACTTTGCTCGTTGACAAATGGCGCTGCAGGCGACCCGTATTCCAGCGCACGGAGGATTCAAGCGTGCGACTTTATGTAGCACATGGTGGTTTCTCTGTGTGTAGTGCACATGACACCATGCACGATACGCCGCATTGCCAGGCAGTCCTGCCTTATGTCTGTCTGCCCACATGCATTTTCGCCACTTGAGGGAGGGGGCATAATTCAGTGGAGCAAGAGCGTACCCCTATCCCTTATTGATCCACCACCGTCCGCCCTCACACTCTGCCCCACACTTTCCATTTTGCAGCAATAATGAGCGCTCTCCAAGCCTGCAACGACGATGATCAAGTTGACCCAGAAGAGGAAGTGGAGAGCGACGCCATCGTCCGATTCGCGATCAGCCAGCGGCTGCCGCGAGACGAGGAAGGCGAGCCCCACTGTGTGGTACGTCTGTGTATTTGTGTGTATACTTTGCTACTGTCCTCACCTTTCCTTGTGAACCATCCAACGTTTTTAGATGTGTGGCCGCTATGGCGCGTACATTTGCGACGCCACGGACGAAGATGTGTGCAGTATCGAGTGCCGCGACAAGTGCGTCGCCAGGCACGACCAAGCGCGCGCAACAGCACAAGCGCAAACCACGCAACGTGCACTAGCAGCGAAAATGCTACGCAAACGACTCGCGATTCGAGTCTATTACGACGACGACAACGACGATAGCAGCAAAGGCTGTGGTGGCAGGACTGAGCGTGACAACGGCGCACGCTACGAGCGTGACAACGGCGCACGCTACGAGCGTGAGATACCGTTTCCGATCACGGATTTCGCAGAGTGTGCGCTGCCGCCAAAATTGTACGCGACCATGCAGGCCAAGATGTACGCAACGCCCACACCCGTGCAGATGCAGGTTATTCCCTGTGCGTTGCAACGCAAACATGTACGTACGCGCATACATTTTTGTGGGTGGTTTAAGTGTGCTAACTTCCTATAACCCGTGTTTGTTCACAGCTGCTAGTGGTTGCACCGACAGGAACCGGGAAGACGGCAGCCTACCTTATCCCAACGCTTGCGCAAATCATTAATGCCCAGTCTATTGGAGACCACGCACGCGCACCATTGGCGCTCATTCTTGCGCCAATTCGTGAGCTCGCAATCCAAATCGAGGACGTGACGAAGATTCTTGTCCACGGGATCCCAATGATGAAGACAGCGCTACTGATCGGTGGCTTCTCCATACCTCCTCAGTTGCATCGACTAAGCACAGGTGTTCAAGTGATTATTGCGACCCCTGGGAGGCTCATCGATATCGCGACAAATCATCACGTGCATATGAGGAACAACGGTAGCAGTGGCTCCCAACACAAGCAAGAATCCTTCTTGGAGTCCGTGATTTGCTGTGTCGTGGACGAAGTGGACATGATGCTTGACATCGGGTTCCACGCGCAGATTATCCAAATCGTGGCGTGGTTGCCACCGATCCCGAGCCTGCAGATGCTTTTCTTCAGTGCGACGATGTCCTCGCGTATCAAGTCACTCGTGAAGCAAGTCCTGACCCGCGGTTATGCCAATGCGCCGAGTCAGGCGTCTGGTTTTGTTTACGTCGAGATCGGTGCGAACAATCGGCACAACATAGAGAGCGGCTCTGACACGTTAACAGTGAACCCGAACATTCGGCAGACCGTTGTGTGGGTCGAAGACAAGTCCAAGAAAAAAGAGCTGTTCGAATTTCTTCAAGCCAAGCAGCAAGAGACAACGGTATACTCATCGTAGCTTGATCAACAATTTGCTTGTTTGGCATAATGTTGATATCACTATGTGTTGCTGTTGTGTACGTGTGGAAAACAGCTGGTGTTTGTGCGGTCCAAGATTGGTGCCGATTTGTTAGCCGACGCAGTTGAGAAGCAAACTCGAATCCCGTCCGCTTCCATCCACGCGGACAAGTCACAGCAAGAACGGTTGAAAGCACTGGAAGCATTTGTGAACGAGGGCATTCGCGTCCTGGTATCGACAAACGTACTGAGTCGTGGCATGGATCTCCTTCAAGTGCAGAATGTCGTGGTGTTTGATTTTCCGAGCAGAGTTGCCGACTACATCCACTTGATTGGTCGTACTGGGCGAGGGAGTGACTGTAGTGGTACTGCGTTGGTGATGGTGAATGCGGATGACAAATGTGTGTTTGCAGAGTTGGTTGGTGTTTTGCGATCTGTCAAGGTGGCTGTGCCTCGCGAGATCTATCAGAGTCTCCATAAAGATGCACAGAAAACAGCATTCCGTTCCAGCACAGCGGTTATTGATGAGTCGAAGCGAGCATTCCGAGTTCAGGGTCAAGTGAGCGATGAACTGGGAAAGCCAGTGGCAGATTGGCGCGAGTGGTCGGAACAAACGAAGAAGAAGATGCGGTTGATGCGATGAGTATTATCTGTCCATTGAAGCTACGCGTGGATCTCTTTCGACTCCAATGAGACACAACTTCCGCGACACAAGCTGGTAAGACACGTCTTTCTTGCGCCATAGCACAACAGTTGTGAGCAAGCTCGCCTGTATTAACTTCGCTCAGCTGGATGTTCTACAGTGTCCTTTGGAGCTACGCGGCTCCGGTACTTTATGAAGCGTGACGTGCATGGTCCAACGCGCGACTTTTTTCGCTTTCCCGATACTAAATAGTTGTCGTACGTGACAGCACCTCGCAAGATCGTCGTGCAACACCACATGTAAGGAACTTGTTGGTGTTTTTTTTGCTTGTGTAGAGGGGATCAATTTACTGATGGAGTTCCGTGTCGTATTACCTACTCTCAGGATGCAAGAGCAGCTTCTTTCGCTGGCGAAAGCGGCACGCGAGCAGAGTTTGTACTCACAGGAGATGTTCTATCCGTCGCATTTGTTCGTTCCTCAAAAGTATCAAGAGGTCATGTCGAATAAAAAGCATTCGTCGGATTCACCCGTGCATGCGGACTCGTTCAGTGACCTCGAGCACGAGGCTGTTATCGTCACTGGAAGTGCCGATCCATTCTCGCTCCACGTCACGTACAAGCAACCTCTTCCTGGACATGAAGATGCTGTGGCGATCTGTGTGAGCTGCTGCAACCTCACGGACGTGCCATTGAATGGCTTTGAGATCCATATTCGACCACTTAGCGCCGTGAAATGCATTGATGGATCCAACGATTTGAAGCTGCGTCTCATGCAAGGAGGCAATGCGAGTGGGAGTCTCCCGTGCTTTGGTGTGTTCAAGAGTGAGAAGCGCTTTCAAGTGCAGACGTTTGCTCAGACGAGTTTCTTCTTCCAGGTCGTGTTCAACGAAGTGGATTCTTCTTCTGCCAGTGGAGATGACCAGCCGCAGGTGATCCCGATCCGGTTGTCGCCGTCAGAGAAGTTTGTGCTGCATTTTGATGCACTCTTGCGCTCGCCAAAGCACCAATTCGCAACTGGAGTGTTCTTCCAGCACACATGGCAAAGGTAAGCGGACAACTCTAGCTAAGTCTCACGGAAATGGTTGATACCAAATTCGTCTCGAGATTGACAGGGTGTCGTTCTTGCTCATACTTTTGTTGTAGCGCTGAAGCGAGTTGCCTCTTCCCGATTGAGTCGGTGTTGCACTCTGAAAGCACAGAGAAACTCCTCTCTTTCTGTCAGTGTCTTGTGAAGCGTTGCTCCATCAGAGTTGCTATCATCCAAGATCTGCTGATTGACACCCCGATCCAGATTCACGTAAGTTATTTGCTTTCCTTCTTTGTTTGTTTGAAGAAACGACAATGAAGCAAATTTGTGTTGTTGGGAGTGCTTTGCTGACTCCATGTTTGCACTGTTCTCTCGCAGATTGCGTTCTTGACGGAGACGCGATGGGAGCAGTTTATTGCCGCGTCCGTGACGTTGACCGCTTCCTTTGATGCAACTGCAGACGGTTCCGGCATGCGTACACGATGGTCTGGCGTGCTGGAGATCCGTTCGTCCAGTGCAAACATCCGTGAGTTTGTCGAGACCCCACGGGATGCATTGCACGTGTTTTGTGGCCGCCAGCATCTTCAGATCGCGTCCGATCCGTCAAACAGGATGATGGTGACCGATCCGCACACTGAGGGGGCATCACGTACCATCCCTGCTGGGATGCAAAGTGCAAGCGAGAGCGCGTCGAATCCGTTTTACACTGGCGCAATGGTGTCGTCAGCGATGGCGTTTCCAGGTATGGATTTCACAGCCAGTGGTGGAGGAGATCGTGGCATAAGCAAAAACGACTCCACCTGGGCGTTATCGCCTTTTGACAACCCGTTCGACGCTCCAGAGCAGCTGCGGCCAGCTAGTAGCGCTACTTTCAATGATCCGTGGGGGACGTAAACACCCAGAAGCATGGTGGAGACCACGCTTTAGGCCAGCGTTGCGAGAAATAATGATCTTGAGCAAGTAAATGGTGGCTGCTTTGTGTGTTTGAAATGGGTACAAAAAACATTGTCTGCCAATACAATATGACACAATGCATTTTCAATATGCATTGTACAGTATACGCTATTCCATACAAAATACTACCGGTATTTATTGCATTGCATTGCCTTGCAGAGTGTTCTTTTGAAGAATCGATATCCTACCTAAATTGCGCACAAGGGGCAACATGCCGAATGCGCGTCATGGCGCCGCGGATCGGACGGCCGACAGAAGACTCAGCAGCGCGCATGGCTCCACAGGACGCACAGACACCGTAGACGCACGCGGTGGTGGCTTTGCAGCTTCTGCAGCAGCAGCCGTCGATGCCCAGGATGACCCAGAGACCAAAGTGTACCGTCCGCTGCTGTTCCACTCGAGCGGCTACGCGTCGTCGGAGCTGTTCCGCGACACGTACGAGATGCGCACGCGCATGCAGGAGAAGCGCTTGGCAGCCAAGACCACATCGCCGTCGTCTGCGCTGCTAGCAGTCGAGGATTCCGACTCTGACGGTGATGGTGAGAATGGCGAAATGGTACATGCGAGAACGAAGAAGAAGCCACGGCAGCCGCATGACGATGGCGGCATGATCCATGCGCGCATCCGTCTGGAGACGCTGTCATCGAGAGCCGCGACGACGGTGCTGTGGATCACGTATCTCGCGTTCTGCGTGGCGATCGCGATGCCGTATCTGCAGAGTCAGGGCTTTCTCGGCACCGTCGTCACGTTACCAGGCGGTCTCTGTAACACCAGTGAGCGCCTGCTGCTGCATACAGAAGAGCCGTGCATTATTGTGGACAAGAAGAAGGGCGTCGCGCGATGGTCGGGGCTTGTCAACAATGTGTCGTGGTACGCTGGGTCCATTGAGTTGGCGCTAGATATCAGCGAAGTGATCAACTCGACGGCGCCGGCATCGCTGCAAGAAGGCGACGAAGGCAATGAATTGCAGCAAATGGACGTGCTCTGGCACAACTGGCGCCCTCACGCGAGCACCTTGGACGGTCAAGTGTCGCTGGAGCTCATGGATCAAAGCTTCGCGCTGCAGTACGACGTCTTTCTCTATGGCGTCGACGTCGAGACGACCCCCGTCACGAAAACGCTGATTGTCGCTGAACGGAACCAAAGTGTGTGGGTCCACTGCCCATCGGAAGCGTGCGACAAAGTGCGGCTGCTCGATATCTCGCAGGATTTTGAAGAACGGGTACGCTTTGGCATCCTTTCTGGTGCATATTGGACGTTGCTTATCCGTCGCTCTCGTGTTGCGGTTGTTTCGCTTTTTGACGCTCTGGGCTGCTTGTAGGATGGAGGTGGGTACGGCTCGTACTTGGTCGTCGTGGTCTTCAAAGGTGTGTACCCAAACGCATTCGGCAAGAAAGTGTCGTACGATTTTTCATACACGTACGTAATGCGACCGTGGCGTTCGTCTATGTCGGCAGTTCCCATTTAATCTCTGGAAGTGGATGCGGAGAAAGATGCTTACTGTTTGCCTTTACGTACATGTTGCAAACAGGAAACCTGCGCTGCATGTGAGCGAGTTGATCGTTCGCACACTGTTCCTCGTTGTGTCGCTATTTGCACTTCCATGCTGGTTGATCGCAGTGCTGAATTACCATGGGAGCTGGCACGAGATTCTGTCCGTACAGAAGTGGGTCTTCGCTCTCGGTTTTGTGCTCATGCTGTGGCAGAATCCGATCTACGCGGTGTCCGAGTTGTCGAAGACCGTGAGTCTGCGCACGCGGTTTGTCGCCGAAATGTGCGAATCCTTTGCTGAGGCATTCTTCTACGTGTTTTGGCTCAACCTGCTAGATCGCCATGGCCGTGCAGTGCGCAAGAGCACGTTGATCCCGAAAGTCGTGTTTGGAGTGGCGTTATTGGCTGTGGATGTCGGGATGGCTGTGATCCGCATGCCGTCGCTGTTTTCTTCTGCTTCCAACCGTCATCATAATGGGACGGCACATTCATCGATGCTAGCGAAACATGAAGGTGAGCTCTACACTGCGCTCGGATTTGTGCGCATCGCGATGCTGGTTGTGTGGCTCGTGTGGATCGCGCGCATCGGCTGGCAAACGGGTGTGTACCTTCGCCAGTTGCCGTACATGTCGACACGGTTCCAGCAGCTCTCGTATCGCTTCTTGTCGCTCGAGACGATCCTGATCCTGATCTACGTCATGGTGCTCTCAGGGGTGCAAGTGTTTTTCCTCTTGCAAACGTGGTACCTGATGGGTTACGAGCCGTTCATCCAGAGCGCGGTGCACACGTTTGCGAAATCCCATTCTGGACGACCGTCACTCGGGAAGCTGATCTTCCTCTCGGTCTATGTGTACCTGGTGATGTTCGTGCATCTCCCGCCTGAGTCGGGTGACAGCATGGGGCTGTTAGCGACAACCGCGTATCATGTGGAAGAGAAGCCGCGCGTCGATCACTATGGCTTCTTGACCCCGGACTCACACTTGTTTTGCGTCGAGACTGCGACGTGGTTGCTGGAAATCGCGTGGCAGGCATATTTTGACCCTCCGGGAAGACCATCGCCTTCTGGGTATGGAGAGCTTGACCTGGAGCCGTACGGGTTTGACCTCGTGACGCATCTGCGAAGCAGCTTGACCGATACCCACGTCGTCGTAG
The DNA here is from genome assembly GCA_006386115.1 of Globisporangium splendens. Taxonomy (NCBI): domain Eukaryota; phylum Oomycota; class Peronosporomycetes; order Pythiales; family Pythiaceae; genus Globisporangium; species Globisporangium splendens. Next base: position 506,019 of record VFIW01000021.1, on the reverse strand, counting down.
CACTGAATCAGGATCGGACGCGATTGGTGGTCGCGTTTCGAGGCACGACGTCGCGAGAAAACTGGAAGAGCAACCTCCGTTTCCACCAAAAAGTGCTGTGGGTGAAATCGCGCGGACGTTGGCGGCAACGCACATGCATGGAGGCGACCAAGGATTTTCTATCGAAGATTCCGCTGCTGAATATGGCGCTGCCGCGAGTCCATAGTGGTGAGTTGTGTCATGGATTCTCTGTGAGTTTTCTCGGTGGATTTTGTGGTGAGTATGCTAACATTGTGTGTGATGGGGTCAACTTGGTTGTACCTGGCTGATTGTGTGTGGATGCAGGATTCTGGAAAGCGTATGCATCTGTCCGAGACGAGCTGAAAGAGGTCACGCGCCTGATTTTGGATGAGAATCCTGGGGTTACGGTGTACGTCACTGGTCACAGTATGGGCGGCGCATTGGCGATCCTCGCCGCGTACGACCTCGCCGTGAATTTCAGCATGAAGGTTAACATGTACAACTTTGGCGGACCGCGGGTCGGCAATCCGAGCTTCTGTCGCCATTATAACAAGTGCGTGGCAACGAGCTATCGTGTCGTCATGGATGGAGACATTGTTCCGGGGGTGCCCAAGTTTGTACGTCGCCTCTTCATCTATCTCGTTGCTTGCTTCTCAAGTCTTGGTTGATTGCTGTGCGAATGGCGCACTGATTGTCTGCTCTGTTGTCTGTAGTGGGGGCTGTACCAGCATGTTGGAACCGAAATCGCAATCGACCTGGAAGGAAACTTGATCGTGGATCCGAGTTTCGTCGAGCGACATCTCCATGTATCGTCGAAAACCAAAGTGGCGACCCATCCATCGAGCGTATACCGAGCCTCACTGACCAAGTGCCTGGAGAATCTGATAACCAGTTAAGTATTCCGCATCTGCGTTGCTTCGCTTTTCAAAAACAAATCAAAATCCAAAGTTAGTCGCAAGGAAAGCGTTCTAAAGCTAAACACGGGTACAATCCGTTTCAAAACAATCGCTTGATCAGGCTGAGGGTGAGTTCGCGCACATTGAGTGAGTTTTCTAAAGCTCACCACAGAAACAATAGCTTTGGTGAGAGGATAAAAGGGAAATGATGGGTGACTTTGAAGACCAACAAGACTGCGAAGGCGTCATCCGATCGCACGTCGAGTTTGCAGAGGCCGCAGCGAACAGATCGCGCGCAATGGTACGTGCTTGAGCATTTTTCACATAAAGCGCGGAAACGGGTAATCTCCTTCAAGACTGCATTCTGATATTCCCAAGCTAACAATTTTACGGACGTAGGTCGAGTTTCTTCTCGAAAATGGAGCGCACATTGACGCCCCAGGAAGAGGTTTGTCTTCCGATGTGCACGAGTTCAATCCACCTCGCGATGATTATATACTTGGTACTCTGGGCTGATCCATGGGACTTTGTAGATGGCGCGACGCCGATCTGCACCGCAGCGCTTTGGGGGAACGACTCCATGGTCAGCTTCTTGCTCGACAAAGGAGCTGATATCCAAACGAAAAATGAAGGTACGTGCTCTCTCCAAAGACTCGTGGTCTTGCGTCCAACCGGCGCTGACCAAATCCTTTGTCGGCTGCGAAATTTAGGCACTGGATGAACAGCTTTGCATGCTGCAGCTTTCCAAGAGCATGGAAAGGCTGTGCGCATTCTCCTGGATCGTGGTGCGGCTTCAGGTGATTGCATTTGGGATACAGGTGAAGACAAAATGGAACGAAAAGAGACAATGAGGAAGTTCATAATAATGCGAGTGACACACTCTCAGTAATCTGCACGTTCACCGAACTCTGAAAAGTAGTACGCGTGGGCAACCGACGACTTCTCCGCATTCTCCGTGTCGAACCACACTCGACACTTGTCGTACGGCGGCGAGTAGAGATGCAGTGTGATCGCATCGACTGCCGCGCTTGGGTTGCCGATCTTGTGGAACCCCATCGAGTCGTCCATGTACGTGACTCCTTGATCCAGCGTGAGGTTGGAGCTCTCTACGAGTTTGCCGTCTTGACTTACGTACCGGACTTCGTTGATCGCGCCGTCGATCACCTTCACCCAGCAGCCGTCGCAAGGGTGGTCGTGGATGGGGCTGTACTTGCCACGGTTCCACACAATCAGGATGAGCGCGTAGGTCTCGTTATCGGTCGCAATCAGATTTCGCGTGTAGTTCTTGGATGTATCGGCGAACGCAAAGCGCTCGAGCTCACGCATGTCGCCACTGTATCGTCTGTCCAAGCAAGCCGCCAGAAGGTTAGCATTATCTGTGTCAATACCTTGCTGCATACACACTCAACTTACTCGAGGAGGCTTTGAAACACTGGCTGCTTCTTCATTGGCGTCGCGCTCATCTCGGGTTCCTTGAGCAACTGGTCCACTTCCTCTACGAGTTGCTCAAGACTCAGCTTGGTCCCATCACTCGATTGATCTTGACGTTGGTTGTTTGGCATGTCGGTGCGCGATGCAGCAATCTTTCGGATCTCCGCTGCAGCAGGACTGCGCTGCGTCTGATTACACCCCACGGGGTTCACCGCATCCGTCACCGAGACACAAATCTGCGTCGACATGATTCGTCGTGTTTAAATTGTCTTTATTGTTGCTGACACGTATGCTATCGATAGTGGATGCACACTTTTGCAGGAGGGTCGTCAACCGAGACACGAAAATGAGCAGTGCTCGACGGACGAGCAGTTAGTTGGAGGCGCTCTATAGAAGCGCACGCTTGGCGCAAAGCACGAGCACAAAATCTAACTGAAAGTGCAACCGCTGCGGGTCTATGTGGCTCGCGTGTGCGTGTGGGTGAGCGGCCTGTCCTGCAATCCCGTGTCAATGGCGCGCGCGTCGTGCACCTTTTGGCATGTGGCTGTCCGCCAACAACGGCTGGACCTCTTCAAACAAAACAGCAAGTCGCGAGTGATGGTCTCTTGCCTCGTCTCTGCACGCTACGTTTCAATTGTCTTCCGCTTACGTTGCGTGTAACCGCTGTGAGTTGCTTTTCGCAACATAAGAGAAGATGAGTCTGAACCGGTTCGATTGTGATCTGGACCGGTCCATATTTGGCGCTATAGACAGGTGGGCGAAGGGGGGAGGAAGGGAAGGAAGGAAGGAACCACCAGTGTGAGGTGTGTGCTGCCAGTTTGCTCAAGTCGCCCAACGCTCCAAATGGTGCGTGCTGTGTGCGCTGCGTGTTGTGTGGGAACGAGGGGCGAGAGGCGGTGGCATGCCATGATATTATGCGCCTTCTCTCTCTCTCTCTCTCTTTCTATATGTGTGCGTGAGAATACAGTGATGAAAATAATGAGAGCATGGGGACTGAAATGTGTGTGCTTGCTGATTGTGAAATATGCAGTCGCTTCTTACCAAGGGTTCCCGTGTTGCCGCCCAGTCGGTCCGCGCTGGTGCGCGCCAAATGTCCAGCGCCACCGAGAACGAAGCCAAGGGTGAGTAGGATATACACTATGCGCGCGCTTGGGGCTTGTGTGAGAGCACGCAAGAACACTGTTGCTTGCCATTTTGGTGGTGCACGTCTATGCGTTCATCGGAAGAGAGAGAGAGAGAGAGACTCATACGTGTATGCTGGCTGTGAAATGTTGTGTAGAGCAAATGCACCGATGGACTACGATCTCGAAGGGCATGCTCGCCCTGGTCGGTGGTTTCTCCGTGATCAACGTGTTCTCGCACATGGGCGGCCACGAACACCACGAGGAAACGCCAGCGTACGCCTACCTCAAGATGCGCACCAAGCCATTCCCATGGGACTACTCGAACTGCGACTTGTTGGACAGCGCGTGCAAGGAGAAGGCCCGCGCTGCCAAGCAGGCTCTTGCGTCGGAAGAATAAACACAAGGGGCTTTTACGCGAGACAGGTCGGCGCCAATTCACACATGTTGACAGCCACCATGCAGCAGCTTCCACGCATTGTTGGGTGTTGCATGACGAGCTCCTAGTAGTGGCTGCTGCTGGTGAGTGTGTCTAATGTGTGTTTGGCCTGTTCCCGTCACTGTGTGAACCGAATTAAATGCCTTTTGCATTTTCAGCATTTACGAAAGTATCATCCCTAAGAGAAAAAAAAACCAAAAGAAAAAGAAACAATTCACAGTGTACGGTGGCGCAGTTTGAGCTTTGTGTGTGCATGAGGTGGCTACTGTGCCATTTGCTGTTATTTTGGTGTGTGCATTGCTTTGTCATGCGTCTTCATATTGCGTCCTTCCCGTCGGAATTTTGGCGGTTTGCCGCACTCCGTCGAGGTCGCTTAACCGATGCTGGGATCGCTGTGCGTTCGCGTACATCACTGCAGCATTTCTTTGTTGCGACTTTAGATTGCGCCGAGTCCGAAAGCTCGACTCGACGGGGCTCTTGTGGCCAGGATTTGCGTGCATGAACCTCGCACGCGCAGCAAATAGACCACAGTTCTCTTGACAGCAGCTCGGGTCGACGACAGCGCAGTCCCGAAGCGAAGAAACTTTACACGGCGTGTCATTGCCTCACAAGCACTTGAATAGGCTCAATTCATCAGTCTTCCTTGGCTTCGGGCAATGCACAGGTTGGCGCCGCGACTCGCGCACGACCCGATCGCAGCCAAAGTGCAAGGCAGTCGGATCTGATGGTTTTTCTGAAAGGCAGACTTCGTACAGGGTCGTCAGCCGACCTGATCTGGTTTACGGTCGGATAGTGTTTGTTTTGCGGTCAGGCTTGTTGGTCTGACAGTCGACCCACAATAAATAAGGCATCTAACCCAAAATAACACAGGCGACTAGGGTAAGGCTTGTTCGTAACCGCCGATGCCACTCGATCAGGGTATGGGTAAAAACCACTTTCTCAATCTCTCGTTACGTTGTTGCATGCCGTTTTTCGTAAATGACATCTCCATGATCTCTCACCAATGAGTCACACAATTGCAGTTCATGTAATCGCTCACAAAATACGTCGTGGCGCGGTGACAGTGGTATTTTGATGGCACTTTTATTTTGCCATCACACCACTGCATCCCCTAAACACTCCAACGTTGCAGCCAATACGATCTCTTGCTTCGTGGCATGGCACAGATTTTGCTCAGTCAGGACTAAGCCCAAAGCCGCTAGCCTCCTGAAAGGCAAACAGACCCAGCACGCACGTCCAATTTACCAAGAGCCAGCAAAACATCGAAAATTTAGTCAAAATCAATTGTGTCCATGTCGGGCATACGGCTGAAGCGGAGGCAGTCATTCATAGTGTGCGACAGGTCAAACGTCACCCACTTGCATTCCTAAACACAAGCAGACTCAATCTGCCTGCTTTGCTCTGACATTTCTCTTTGTACATGCTCATGAATGCTGTACAACAAAATTTTAGTTGTGTCAGGCACACGGCCGAGTTGGTGGAGAATTTGCCTCGCTGCGCGGGTTGCGAGTCAGTCGCTCGGGTTTCTGAGTATAACTGGACTCTATCCACCTATTTTGCTCTGACAGTTCTCTCCCGACAAGCACGTCGATGCTCTATTACAAAAATGTTAGTTCTGGTGCTTTTTTTATCCATGCCGGGCATACAGGACAATAAAGTGACATACGTGACGAGTCTCGCATGCTCTTTGGAACTCATGAACTGTGTGTGGGTAGAAAAATTGATTGTGCGCTGCCCAGCAGAATAATATGCTATGCGACTTACAATTGCCCTGAATACAACAACGCACAGCGCAGTGTGAAAACTGCATTCCGCTGTGGACGTTGTCGGAATGTGGAACACGAAGCACAAATGAATACATAATTAAGTGCCAGATCTTTTCCTGGGTATTTGCGCTGAAACCCAACCATGAGTTCGCCTCCGAAAAGCATGGAGAATGTGTTTTCTCTGACAGGTCCATTTATGCATTCAACGAGACACTCAACAACTGACAATATGCACACTGCAATGGACCGAAACCAGCCATTACATGAAGGTGGATCTGTCCTCAGATCTAGTCTGGCACACACCACCTTCAGCGTGCATTGTGGAGACACAAATAACAAAGGGATTACGGTAAGACAGTCCCCACATGCACGTGTGACGTCATTCGATGACGTCACGAGTGTTCTCTGTGCCGATCAGTGCAGAATGTTGTTCTCATGTACTAATCAGTACTGAGTAATTACATCCATGTACTAATCAAGTACTGAGTGATGGCTCCTGCTTGGGAAACAACACTGGCGACGAGACCGACGTGTCTCTGCCACCTGAAGTGAGTGGCGCGAGCCAATCACTTTGCAGGGATTTTATACAAGACTTGAAGTTCAAGCTTCTAGAAGATCCCGTAGGTTCAACCTCAGTGTACCCAAGGTTTTATATATCATATTCATAGTTTTAATGTGTATGTTTAGGTTTTAGGTTATAAAAGCTGTAGGATCCCTTGGGGTTCATTAGTAAGTAGCGACAGGAAACCATAACCATTTTTTAATTCAGTTGCAAATTTCCTCCAAGTCCTCAAGCCTTCGTTCCTCCCTCCAAGTCGGGAGATCACTTCCTCTGGCACAAGCGTGTGTGCCGTGTTAGAGGGATTTTTGTGAACAGCGCCCTCTTACACGCCAAGAGAACGAATGAGCTGACAGCTCCTCGAGTTGCGTTGACACTTTCATCAGCACGTGAATCTCGTTGGATGCTGGCTGTGGCATTTTGCGTTTCTGCGACAGCCAGCACTGCAAAGCCTTCGTGTCCTTCATGTACCCCTCCCCATTGCATACAGTTGCCATGATATCATCGGTGACAGCTCCGGTCAATAGTTGAGTCACAGCCTCGTCGTCCCTACTGAACCACGCATTGTCCTCGCGCTCGCTTCTCTTGGCTAGATCCAGATCCAGCATGTCTGCATCAACCACCTTCAATTGGTTCTTCTTGGTTTTCTTAATCGCCTGCTTCAAGCCTCCAACCAGCTCACTCGCGCCATTGCTCACGGGGAACGATCTTCCTTACTCTCTAACGAGCGCACGCGCCAGCTTCACCGTCTCTGCTCTCGACGGCAAATTTCCAACTGATATTCCTGTGACAAGTGCATGGTGCTTTCCGTGCTTGAGCCCATCAATGGAGTCTTCAAGTCCTTCTCCATCTTTCAGAACTTCTCATCTCGTCGACCCACCCAATGATGACAGTCGCTTCATTGCATCGCGAAACACCACTCAAGAATGAATCAGTGCGCAGACCAACCAATGCATGAGCTGTCACCACCTTTCAGTGTTATCGTGGAAACCGGTCTGATTTGCAAACAATGGTCTCTCCCTCTTTATAATAATACATCGAGACAACAAGGTTTTAAAGGCTTCCCTACTCAAGGGTTAAACTCGACCGAACGAAAACTCTTCTCCAAAAGATCGTGATCAAGGTTATTCACTTTGTGGGTACGATTTACCAACAAAGTGTCTTCAAGGACAGCTTGGACCCGTTCACGTCCACCATGATTCCATCTCAGTGCACCCCTTCTCGACCGAGTTCCATTCCTACCAATGAACCGTTGCACGCTAGCAGTCTCCAGTGTCACAGCGCTCGTTCGTTAGTCCATAGCTATAGCGCACAACGCACGCAGCAGTACGTGCCACCGCGTCAAAGCACCATCGTCACTTGTGTTTTCCAACGCATCCGAAAAAGGGTATATTTAGCGTGGCCCACCTTATTTTCCGCTGTTCCTTCCCCTGTGTGAGTTCTGCGGTGGGTGGAAAGTGAGAGTGAGTCCCATATTCGTACTGGAGAAAAGCCCTGCCTGGATCGCTCGCTGGTCCTTGCTGTCGTTCGGTCGGACGGCGGCACGAGAGAAAACTCTGGAAGAAGCGCATCGGGATTACTCCACAACCTCCTCCTTATATACGCACTAGCACACCCACTTTCCCCCGCGCAGTAGAACGAAATAGAGATGGCAGAGGTGACAGAGGAGCAGCCCAAGGCGCGCAGCGACAGCTTCGCCGAGATCTGCGAGCAGCTCGAGCACGAGATGCAGCCCACGAGCGAGAGCGCCAGCAGCAGTAACAACGACGTGGTCTCGCTGCACCGCCACAAGCTGCAGTCGGCGCTCGCGGCGCTGCCGAAGCCCGACGAAGACATCGATGACAACACGTACGCGTACGGCGGCGCGGATGGCTACAACAACGACGGCTACGAGGCGTACGTCGCGCCGTACAGCTCGTCGCCCGTCGTGTCGAACGCCGGCGCATCGTCCATGTCGACGGCGCTCACGATGTACACGGAGGAGCCCGGATACGCGCATCTGTACGACTCGCCCGTGGAAGAAGGACCGGCGAACAAGCCGAGCGCACCGTCGTCGTCCTCGTACTCGTCGCGCAGTGTGAGCACGAAGAATCCGTACACGGGTCTCTCGAACCAGGGCGCCACGTGCTACATGAACAGTTTGCTGCAGACGATGTACATGACGCCCGAGTTCCGCAAGGGTCTCTACCAGTGGCAATTCGGTCAGAAGGTCAAGAAAACGAAGAAGAATAAAGAAAACGGCGGCGCAGCACATGGCGATGACGCTACGGACAACGATGACGAAGAAGAAGTCGGCGATGACGAGCCAGAGGAGTACAACATCCCGTTCCAGTTGCAGAAGCTGTTTGCGAAATTGCAGATGAGTTCGCATGAGTCCATTAGCACGAAGGCGCTGACAAAAAGCTTTGGGTGGACGGGCGCCGACGTGTTCCAGCAGCACGATGTGCAGGAATTGTGCCGCGTGCTCTTCGATGCGATCGAGAAATCGTTCAAAGGCACGGTGAACGAGACGCTCGTGAACGATCTGTACCAGGGCTCGTTGAAGGATTACGTGCAATGCCACACGTGTGGCCACGAATCGTCACGCATTGACAACTTTCTCGACTTGTCGCTCGTGATCCGTCCGTTTGGCTCGGAGGAGATGATGAAGAGCGTCGAAGAAGCGATTGAGCTCTTTCTGCGGCCGGAGCTGCTCAACAACGAGAATCAGTGGATGTGCGACCAGTGCAAGACGAAGCGTGACGCAATCAAGGGCCTCAAGTTCTCCAAGTTGCCGTATCTGCTGTCGTTGCAGCTCAAGCGTTTTGACTTTGACTATGCGACGATGAATCGCATCAAGCTCCACAACCAGGTGTCGTTCCCGAAGTTCCTCGACATGAACTCGTACGTGAGCGATGAATCCGGTGCGCGCGGCCGCGGCAAAATCGCGCGGAAGATGTCCATGGAGCGCCATGAACTGGAAGCGAAGGCCCACAAAAGCGACCGCATGCGCCGCTTGTCGTCCATGGACGAGTCGCAGCCGCTTCAGTTCGCCGACGAGGACGGCGAACAAGAAGAAGGCGGACGCGACAGTATGACGGCGCCAACGGAGTTTGACACGTGGAGCGCGACGTTTGACCCGCAAGACATGATCAGACGCAATGGGCCGCACGTGTATGAACTGTACTCGGTGCTGATCCACTCGGGCAGCGCGCTCGGTGGCCACTACTATGCGTACATCAAGTCGCTTGAGACGGGCAAGTGGTTCAATTTCAACGACTCGCATGTGAGTGAGATCTCGGATGACGAGTTGAAGACGGCGTGGGGCGGTACTGGCGGAAATGGTTACGGCAGCCGCATGAGCTACAGCACGTGTGCGTACATGCTCATGTACCGCCTGGTGTCGGAGAAGAACATCAATTCGATCCCGAAGGAGAGCATCCCAGAGTACCTCACGCAAAAGATGAAGGCCGACGAAGATCGGTTGAAGCAATTGGAGCAAGAACGTCTCGAGATGACAAAGAAAGTGCTGATCCGTTTCTTCATGAAGGGCAGTAAGCCCAAGAATCTGGAGAAATCGATCCACGTGTACAAGACGAGCACGGTGCGCGAAGCGTTGGCGATCGCGTGTGAAGCGTTCGCGAAGGAGAAAGACATTGTGATCCCGTCGCCCGAGAATGTTCGACTTCGTGGATACAACGACTACAACTGTTTGCTCTCGGACACGTACGATGGCAAGGAAGACGCGACGTTGACGTCATTGGGCATTTATGCAGCGCAGCAGTTGTTCATTGAAGTGAAAAGCGACGACGAGGAGTGGGAGCCGTACGATCCGTTCAAGTTGCAGCTCTTCATGCGCCGCTTTGTCGGGAACGAAGGATCCGACGAGGACAACAACAACAGCGATAATGACAACTCGAGTACTCCCGAGATTGCAGCTGGCAGTGCCAATAAACTGAAGCCGAGTCTGATGGCGCGCTGCATCCAAGTGGACGACAATGCGACGCTGGGATCGCTTTGTGCGCTCGTCAAGCAAAAATTTGCGATTCCAGAGGACATGAAAGTTCGTCTCGTTACGAAAAGCGGGTATGGAACGTCGCCAGTGAAGATCCTGAACAAGAACGAAGAGGCGTACACTCTGAACCTTCGCCTGAAGATGGACTTGCACCTGACGAACGGCACGGAAGTGTTTGTTGAAGAGACTAGCGATCTGCAAGCGCCATCGCTCGCCGAAGAGTTCTTCGAGCGGGAAGCGAATATGATCACGGTGAATTTCAAGTACCTGGATCGAGGTGCGGAGCCGATCCGCATCGACCGCAGAGAAACGATCTTGACGTTGAAGCAGAAGATCAGCAACAAAATCGGGTTGCCGCATGACAAATTCAAGATCTTGCGCGGCATCAACGCGGCAGGCGTCGAGATCAAGACCATCGACACCACGCTCTACAAGCTCTCGATTGGCACGAATCACACGGTGTTTGTGCTGGAAGGTACCCCGCTCAACCGAGGCGAGTACAATTTCCGATTGGTGCTGCACCGTCCACCAAAGGCTGCGCAGGCTGTGGACTCGAGCCCAAGTAATCAGGAACCTCAGCTTACTGTCGTCAATGGACCGTCGGTGGGTGCGGACGCCGATGGGAATCCGTTTGATGCGGATGAGCTGCTGCTTACTTCTGGACGAGACGACTCGGAGTTTACGCACGTCGGACAGGTGGTGATCAGCGAAGAAATGCAGGTTGAAGAGATCCGCAAGCGCGTGTGGGCGATTCTCCTTGAGAAGAAGTACCTGGAGGCCGAGACCAACGTGATGCCATCCCAAATTCGTCTTCGAGATCTGCGTCAAAACACCATGGCGAACATTTTAGTCAATGACAAGAAGCTAGTCGACGCGTCCAGTTTAGCGGTCTACGAAGGACGCGGCATCGTCGCGCAAATTTTGCCGCAGCCCGAGCAGGCAAGTCCCAATCATCGAGTCGTCGAATTTGTTTACGTCGACCGCTCGAAATGGCGCTTCAGCAAGTCGAGACGCTGTGAAGTTGTGATCTCGAAGGAGCTGCAGGACATGTACCCGTTGACGTATCTGTCCGAGGAAGCAAGCATCGCGTTCTCGATTCCAGTGGATAGACTGAAATTCGCGCGCATTCCGTACCACCGAGATTCGTGCGATATCTTGGAAGTGGTCTCGTACGAGTTCTACCCTTCAGAGGACATCCTGCGCAGTAGGACACCGGATTACCAGGAGCTGATCCTTGTGATCGACACGACCGTGTCCTTGGAGTTCATGAACACTCGAGACCGCGTCGACATCCAGAACTTTCTTGCGAAGAAGAGCGAAGAAAAGGCGAAGGCGCAGCGTGCCAAGTACTCGTCGGTGTCTTCATCCAGCGGCGGCGGATACCAGTACCACAAGCCGAAAGAAGCCGCGCTCGTGATCCGAACCAAGTCGGACAAGAAAGGCGGCAGCAATGCGAGCAGCAATGGCGTGACCATCCGCACGCCGACACGGAAGTCATCGAGAGGAATCCACGCGTCCTCGGACACAGACGAAGAGGACGACGCCGACGATTACATGCAGCGATCGATCGATTTGTTCGGTGACAGTGAAGCGTAATTCTGCGGATCCGAAAGCAGCGAGAAGGTTTAGTGCGTGCGTATGAAGCATAAGAATGAACAGAAGTACGAATTTTAAAACAACCTGAGGGTGTTTTTAGCGATATTGTACATATTTTGATCGCCTCGGCCACCGTTTCCATGCCATGCCAAGCAATTTTGCTACCGTTGAGCGTGCTGGTAGCGTTTTCAGCATTGTGCTGTCACCTCTGGACCACAACTTCTTCAACTTGGACGATAGGTGGTGAGGGACGAAGGCGGCAGCATGTCTTCCTTGTCAATAGCAGCACTGACATGAAAGAACGATTCCACCTCACTTTCTTTGTCATCTTGCACGAGACCGGACTTGGCGCTCTTTCTCCTCTTCGGTGCTGCTTGGAAACCTTCGCGATTGTGGCACTTTGAGGCGTTGCATGCACATTCACTGCCGCACGTTTGCTTCTCGGCCTTGCACGCGCACCCTTTCGTGGCGCATTTGCCGTTACACGAGCAGCAAACTGGGACCCCAGCGCGGGAAGGCTCGGCCAGCAACTCATCGATTTCGTCCATGACGTTGCCACTGCCGCCACCACTCTGTCTTGCTTGTTTATTAGCAAATGATGCTTTACGCTTCGCCGCCTGCTTCCCTTCATTCTCGATGTAGTCCGAATCGTCACCACTGTCGTCCGAGTCGTTGTCGTCCTCGCTGCTCGACAAAATGTCGCTTTCAGCAATCACTTCTTCGACCTTCTTCTTCTGAGCTGGTTTCTTTTTCGGAACTAATTCCTTATCTGCAATCTGCTGTCTCAATGCAGCGAGTTCCTTCTTGGTCGCATCAAGCTCCTGTTGAAGTGCATCTTTTCCCGCATCTTGCTCTCGCGGTGCTTTTGAAGAACCCAAATCGAGACTGTTGAGTGAAGTGCCTGCACGGTGACCAAGTTCTTCAGCATCTTTCTTCAATTCTGCAATTGTGTGCTCGTATTTGTCAGCTTGTGTAACGAGCTGCTCCTCCACTGCGTCCAAAGCAGCCTTCGTGTTTTCCAGCTCCATGCAAGCCGCTTTGCTTTCGACTGCACTTTCCATCAAGTATTTGATCATTTGATGGCACGCACTTGCTTTCACTGGGAATAATTCGGTAGGCAAGGCGTTATTCCGCTCCACGCTGATCATCTTTTGCTGAAGTAGTCGAATTTCCGCATTCTTTTCTCTCAAGGAACTTTTCAAGCTCGCCAGCTTGTCACTGTTGTTGGCATTCTTGGGTGGATTCGATTCCAACTGCGAGATCTCGAGCGCCAGCTTCTTGCGTTCCTCCAAATCCACCTGAATTGCAGCTTTAGCACCGTAAATCGTCGTCTGGATCTCGAATGTTCTCTCCAGCAGTGGTGTGATACCTTCGATGAACACCTCCGCGTCACCCACCTTGTTACTCTCTTCTCCAGTATTCTTGCTTCCATCGGAAGATAACGAACACCTTAGTGATGATGTGCCCTTTTGCATCTTTTGAGCCTGCTGCTGCTGAAGCGCCATCGTCCGCATCCGTTTGTTCGCCATGGCCACTTCCTCTGTCTTTCGCTTCAGGACGTTACTCTGCTTGCTGTGAAGTGCGCTCAGTTTCTGTAATTCGTACTGCTTTCGTTGGTCTTGGCGCTTCAACTGCATGATTTTTAAATCTTGCTCGCGTTTCTCCTTTCGATGGACTTCTGATGCTTCTTTCAGTTTCCGCTGCAGGCTTGCCTTTTGCTTCTTCATGCCCACAATTTCAACCTCCAAAGTAGAAATTTTGAACTTACCAGTCTTCCACAGTGCACTCAGACGCTTGCATTCTTTCTCGGCTTGCTTGGCGACTTGCAGTTGCCTTTGAATTGCTTGCAGCTGTGCGCGCACATCTCCTTTACTCTGACGTTCTGTTGCGTTGGCGCTCTGGTCATTCCTTTCAATCTCAAGTGACAATCGTTTTTTCTCAGCGGTTAACTTACCAACGCGCTTTTCCAACTCAATAATTTCCTTTTCGTACGAAGTTGCCAGGGCTGCCAGTCGCACTTCTGTGACGCCATTTGACGGGAGCGTGACAAGCTCTCGCAAAATCTTCTCTTTCTCGGCGATGACTTCAGAGAGGTTGTCCAGATCAAGTTGCATCTGCGCTTGGCTGGCACTCGATGTCACTTCCGCAGGAGACGCAAGTTCTACAAGCGTAATGCTGAAAGACTTGTCGAATTCCAATGCTTCTTCAGCCATAGCGCTAGCTGCGGATACAGGAGTCGTTGGTGCATTCCTTCCACCAAATTTAGGCTCCATCGGTGTCGAAGTCTTCTTCTTCGTCATCAATTCATCTGCAACTTTTTTCCATTTCTCTCTCGCGCTCATAACAATTCGCAGCTCTTCTTCACGCGTACGAGCCACTTCCTTCCACTTCTGAAGCTCCGTTTCCAAATCACCGCGATCAACATTGGACTCCTCACTCACCGTAACGCAGCGACGTTGCATTTGCTGCTTGGACTGCTGCAAAAGTTGTAATTGAAGTAGCTCAACCTGCTGTTTGAGGTAACTCACCTCGTTTGTCGCACTCATTTCTTTGTTGACCACTGCCTTGTTTTCGATGTTGCGCGCACGAGACGCATAGCGCAGCGTATTCGACGTTTCCTCGAAGTTGATGTCTGCAGGACTGACACACGCTATCATGAGCGTCTTGCTGTTCCCACCGAGACTGTCTTGCAGCAAGCGAGTGAGCTTCGAGTCTCGGTATGGTATGTGGATGGATGATGAGTTCGTGCGACTGCGTCCCGAGAGGGCGTTGATGACATTACCCAACGACAAGAGTCCGCGGTTGATGTTGACGCCTTCCTTGAACCGCGCACCTTCTGCGTTCGTTCTCTTGGCGCGCTCCGAGCCGGCTAAATCAACGAGATGGAATTTGGAATAACGCGCTTCGACACCTTCGTTGACCGTGTCGTGTTGCTCCATCGTCAGCGTACAAATCGCGTGAGAGCGACTAGATTGGGCGTTCATCGTAGTCGAAGCAGTCGCGCGCTGCAACGCTCCAGCTTGCAGCAGTGATGCAACTTCCGTGATCGATTCGACTTGGTGTTCACTCAGTCCGGTGACGACAATGCCGCGTTTCCCTTCGTCTCGAACTGCAAGACCTGCGGACGCACTCGCACTGCCGTTGTTCGATGCATCGGATAAAAGATCGTAGATTTCTTCATTCAGGATCTGGAGAAGGGAAACACGCCAAGTAAATAATGCACGCCGACTTCATTCATGCCTCAATAGTAATTGCACATACCTCCAAATACGACACTTTCACGATGATATTCTTGCTTTCTGGTGCATTTACAACAGTTCGGAAAATCTGTACGCAAACAGCACGTTTCAGCAAATGCAACACAAGGAGTCACAGAAGGGTATCAAAAGACCTACATCGTCCATAACGCGTGGAACGATGCCACGGTCGGCAGATGCCACACTCAGCTTGAACTCGTTCCCCATCGTAAACGTTTTCCCGGATCCGGTCTGTCCGTAGGTGAACACGGTTGCGTTGTACCCATCAAAGAAGCGATCCAGCAACGGCGCGATCAGGCTTTCGTACACGAACTGCTGCTCTACATCCACAGGAAACACTGCGTCGAATTCGAACTGCTTGCCCGTGTCTCCTCCAAGCAGCACGTGAGACCCCGCGACACTCACACACGGCTCGCTGCCCTGCACCTGTTCGTTGGCGCTCAGCGGTCGCACGCGCACGGCGACCTGGATGTTGCTGCTGTCGCAGTGGCGGCGGCTGCTGGCTGCAGTTGATGATGAAGAGCCGGACGAAGAGCGTCTGCTGCCGTCACCTTCGTCGTGCGGTGCCATAATTGCGGCCTGCATTCAGGTTGAAGGTGCAGCCGCCGACGATAGGCACGGAGTGACCCGCACGAATGCCTTTCTCGCTCGTGGTGAAGCAGGAATGCATTCGCGCGCACTCTTTCAAATGTTGAAAGAGATACGCGCGACCTTCGTGCAACGTTTGCTGAGCGGTTACACAGTGTCACACCTGAGTTTCTAATGAGGATGTGACTACAGTGTATGATATGTTAGAAGCGAGTAGGAGCATCAAACAATTCTAGATGTGCGACAGCTGCTGATCTTCTGCACTGGCTCGAGTGTGATGCCGTTGGGATGCAGGGACACCGCTGAACAACCTTGCTTCAGGAAGCAGCAAACCGCCGAGGTGGCTATGACAAAGGCAACCAAGAGCCACAACACTCTGCAACACTCTACCCTCCTCTTTGCACTAGCGGCTCTGGCACTGTTGTTAACAGTACTCGTATTCTCTACGACGTGTCCTCTCGATGATGATGCCTCTTGACTTCAGACGCAAGAAAGACTGTGTTTGCACTGCTATTGCGGGTTGTACAGTCATCTCGTACTTTATCCAGTCGCAACTGTCCAACGTCATTGAGCTTCGCTTGCTCATTTTTTTGTCCGCATCAGCTGGAGTCTGTTGCTGTCCTGGCAGAGTGCGGGCGAGCATACTGGACTCAAGACAAAGACCAAACTGGCTGTGAAGAAAACAGAAAAAGGAAACCGAGGAAGACACACACACAGACTTGCATCTCGTCGCGCTGTCAGCAGGGCGGAAGGAAGGAAGGCGCAGGGGACGGCAACGCGGACGACACACGGCGGCGCAGGAGAGCACGGCAGCGAGAGCGCGTGTCGCACGTACGCCGAGAGAGAGAGAGAGAGAGAACAGCAAGATGATGGAGCCCGAGAGCACGTCCGAAGAGAAGCCGCTGGTATGACAGGAGCTCTGCATAAATGCCATCGCGTTTCCGCATATGGTGCTTGCGTGTCTGATTTTTTTCTTTATAATCGTGGTTGTGTTTGATGGCTGCAGTTGTCGCATGACGTGGGGATCACTATTGTCGACGATGATGGCGATCAGCAGCAGCAGAACGAGAAGATCGTGGTCAAGGTGAAGACGCTGAGTGAGAAGCCCATCCGCATTGAGATCCATCCCAGCACAAGCATCGGCGAGTTGAAGGAGATCGTGAAGAAGCAGGCGAGCGCGGAGGGGAAATTCTTGCGTTTGATCCACCAGGTATGTTGTTGTTTTGTTCTGCAGACATGGCGTGTATTAAGCAAAATCTGATACGGAAATTTGATGTATGTGCTGGTTTTCTTAGGGAAAAATGCTGTCGGATGATAAAGCGACATTGAATAGCTGCAAAGTCAAGTCGGAGGATTTTATTCACTGCGCTATCAGTGCGGCGCCTCCTAAAGCCGTCGTGAATCAGGTATGCTCGCTGTGAATCCATGTTGCACAGGATTAAAGACTGACGTTTTAACTTCAACGACAAAAATTCCCTGTAGATGGCTGCTGAAAATGAGGAAGCCGAGCGAGAGGATACAAGTCGACGCGGCTTTGATCGCCTTCGTGATCGACTCAGTCGTGAAGAAATTCAAGCGCTGCGGTTGTACTTCTACCCGCAATTATCATTATATATTAGCCAAGCTGAGCGAGTCCCAGGCGAGTCGAGTGAAGATCGGATATATCGGCTCGAAGAAGAGTGGATGGATGCGCAGGGTCCTCAATCTGAATTCTGTACGTGATGCACTACTTCAAATCGAGTGTCTCCGTGATGACTGCTGGTGACTCACTTTATATTGAACTTGCAAATTGCAGCTCTAAACGTCGTTCCAACGGCAAGAATCGCCATGGATCACCAGATTGATATGACTGGCATGAACAACTCGATCCTGGCAGCTGATAATGAAGGCACCGGGACCGAATTCCTGTGGGGCTTCTTGATGGGTCTGTTGCTGGGTGTATTTATGTTGCTGATGGTAAGTCAAATTGGCGTTGCTTTTTGGTCAACTAGCCAACATCTAACTCATGTGTGCGTGTGCTCGTTCAGCTGCTGGACCGATCCGTTCCTCGCAAGCAAAAAGTGGGGCTTCTGCTGGGTGTGAGCATGAACTTCTTCCTCAGTGTCGTCCCGAAGGCTGTCTCCGATTAGGTGCACCTCTTTCCATCCCAGCCTGCGTGCGTGACCAGCCGTATCGATATTCCTTTCCTTTTTTTTAATTCCACCTCCATGTTTGTATCATTCTCCGCCTTGTCTGCATCCAGCCAAGTCGAGCAGAACCACGAACGCGCCGCCTAGTCATATCCATGAGCTGTCTTTCTGTCGCACCTTTCCCGCATAGGCGCCTGTCTGTCTGCAACATTTTTCGATATCTGTGGTAGTAATTGGCCAAAAAGATGCAATTTTCACCAATCACAAGGCTCCATTTTAGTCCCAGTGTGATCTTGCGTGTTGGTGGGTGTGTGAAGACCACTCCGCTGGTTCATCCGTTTCCTCACCGACCTTCCTTGATGCTCCAGACGCTCGGCGACGCTGAGCCCACCGCACCGCCCCCGCTGCCCCCCGCATCCACCGCCACCACACCAGACACTTCAGAGACCGCCGCGCCGAGAAAGCGCAAGAAGACCAGTCTTTCCTTCGACACCACGCTCTCGTCGCCTATGGGAAAAGAACTCTCCGCCTCCCAGAAAGCCATTGTCAAGATGAACGTGACCCGCGAGACCGCCGACGGCGTCGTCAAGTGCTGCTACTGCGAGAAGGAGATCTCGTCCAAGAACATCGATCGGTGGGCCTCGCACTTGCGCGGATGCGTGAAGGCTCCCGAGGAGGTGAAGGCGCAGATCCAGCCGCTGCGCACGGCGACGACACCCCCTCCAGCTGCAGCCACGTCTGCTGCTGCGGCCGGATTGCACACGGCGCCAGTCTTGAACGCAGCAACGATGAACGTGTTCGCAGCGCACGCTGCCGCTAGCCAATTGGGCACGCTCACGACGTCTGCGTCGGCCAATGAGACCTTCAAAGTGCACGTGTCGAAGGATTACATGAAGTTCAACGCCGCCCACTTCATTGCCCACAAGGTGAGTTGACTTGCATAGCACTCTTCTTTCGACAGTTTCAGCGTGTTCACGACCACTCGTTGTGTGATGCGAGCATGTAGGGCTTCCGAGAAAAGCTGCATGGCCACAACTACCAGTTGGCAGTGACGATTACGGGTGTCGTCGGTCCGGACGGTTATGTCGTCGATTTCGGTGATATCAAGAACATCTCGCGCGTGATCTGCAAGGACTTGAACGAATCGTTCCTCGTGCCAATGAACAGCGATGTCCTCAAGGTAGGTTTGGCCATATCTGCTCTTGCTTCGCGTTCGGTTCTTGTGTGTCTGCACTAACTGCTGTCCCTTGTTTGCTGCTCAGATTACATTTGATGGTACGAATGTGCACATTCTCACGGAAGACATGGCCAAGTTCAGGTGCGTGTTACCCTCAAATGGAGATTGTTCATCTGCAAGTTAGACCGATTGACACTGGATTTTTCTTTGTTCTATTGAATATTGCAATCAACAGCTTTCCAAAAGCGGATTGCTCGCTGCTGCCGATCGTTCACTCGTCGGCGGAAGAACTCGCCATCTACATCGTACGTATTGCCATACTACACACAGCGGTATATTGTTTTTATTAACTGCACGCATTGCATGTATGTGATCCTAACAGAGCAACCAAATCATAGATGCGTTTACGCTCGAGGCACTCTTGGTACGTGATGCGATTGCGAGTTTCTCTTATATACCTACATACAACAACCATTGGTCACTCTTTTATTACAATCTCGTGGATCGATAGGGACGCGGCGTCCGCAAGCTCGAAGTCAGCATCGCTGAAGCCTCCAAGCAATTCGCATCCTACGAACGCACGATCAGCCTGGCGTAAGAAGGCATTCACTCGCAGAGCAGGACAATCACACAACAAAAACAATTCGCGTGCAGACAGAAAAATGCCTTCTGACCCCTTCTTCGAGTTAGTTCTACGGCTCGCAACGAGTGCGTATGATCGCGGGAACGGGACGGAAGCCCCATGATAAACGCCGCTTATCTGCATTTTTGAGAGTTTGCTCCGAACAGCAGCGCATATAACAACTGCAGATACTGTTGCCATACCGATCCATTCATTCTTGCGTCTCAATACTGGTACATGAGCAGAAAAAGCACCCATCTTGAACAGTCAGATCCAATCAATCATCCCCAAAGATCTTTTCGACCAAAGCGACACGCCTCTTCCACACTCGATCATGCGATTGGCTGTATCATTTCAAGTTCGACCGTGTCATTGGCTGAAAAGCGTCTCGCAGCGGCTTCCAACCAACTGCCTCTCTTCCACAAACCTCAGTTTCAGCCGACCATCACTCTGCACATGTCTCCCTCTTTAAACCGATCGAGGTTTTCCCCCTTCGTTGCGCCAACCGCGCTTTCCTTTCGCTCACTCTCAAGCCACCACCAACAACAGCACAAGCGGCGCTGTTGAACAAGCGGGAAAGCGCACTCTCCCTCCCTTCGTCTCCCTTCGTCTCTTCTTCTGACAGCATGTACTCTGGCGGCGGTTACTCGGGCGGCTCCAGTTGGAACGATCGCCACGCGGACTCGTCGTCGCGTCGCGACTACGGCTCGTCCTCGTCCTACGGTGGTGGCAACAGCTACTCGTCCCGCGGCGGAAGCGGTGGTGGCTACTCCAGCGGCGGCTACGGTGGCGGCGGCAGCCGTGGCGGATACGGTGGTGGTGGCTACGGCGGTGGTGGCTACGGCGGTGGTGGCGACCTCGGCGCGAACTTGGACTCGAACATCCAGTGGGATCTCTCGAAACTGCCAGTGTTTGAGAAGAACTTTTACTATGAGCATCCAGACGTGACGAAGCGCTCGCCGCAAGAGTACGAAGACTGGAAGCGCAAGAGCGACATCAAGGTGGATGGCAAGGGTGTGCCAAAGTGCGTGTACACGTTTGAAGAGGCGTCTTTTCCAGGTATGGTGAATGGTTTAAATGCGCTTTTTATCAAGCGGAGATTAGTATGCTAACGTTGTTTACTTTGCCTTTATTTACCTGTAGAATACGTCCTTGACGAAGTGATGCGTTTGGGTTTCACGAACCCAACGCCGATCCAGTGCCAGGGTTGGCCAATGGCTCTCTCTGGTCGTGATATGGTCGGCATTTCTGCGACTGGCTCCGGTAAAACGTTGGCGTTTTTGCTGCCAGCTATCGTCCACATCAACGCTCAGGTTTGTGTATAAAGCCGAGTCATTTTGCAGTTGCACACTGTGCAGTCGCATTGTGCTCTTTTATTGCTGTTTTCGATTTCGAAAATACGGAAAGTACGCATTCGTCGTACGACCTTGGGGTCGTAATCGCGAGAAGTGTCGAGTACTATTGATGCAGTACAAAACGCCTTGGTAAGGTGTTGTGGTTGAGTGCGACGATGGGACGAGCGGTTGACGATTCAAAGCGACTTGGTACTCACTGATGGTGATGCCCAGGTCGTGATGCCGTCGTCTCTCGATTCGTTGCGTTGTCAGTTGGTGTCCTTCGTGTGGGAGTTGCGTTCTTCTCTTCGATTCGCAACGGAAGTGCGATCCATCGTGGAACAAAGATTGCGTGCGTACCAAAATCTGTGCTGGCAAAAAATCGGATGTCAGCGTACGCCTGAAGTTTAACCACGATGGGAGACGTTCACTTCTTCGTTTTCGCTACCCGAAAGGGGATATGTGAAACTGAAGATTTGGATTGTCCAGAAAGAATCCATTCGGCGTTTTTGGACAGCTCCCAGCACCCCACACCTGCTTCTTTTCCAGATTGGTCAATGAATACGTCCGTTTTTCATTGATAGTCTGCGGAATAAAAGAAGTACGCATCTCAACCTCTCGACGCTTCGTGGTTGCTTTCTTCGTTGCTGCGCGTGTGATCGGTGGTCAAGCGCGATGCTAACATTTGTGTGTGTGTTTCCTTGTACAGCCGTACCTGCAACCTGGCGATGGTCCAATTGTCCTGATTATCGCTCCGACTCGTGAACTTGCCGTGCAAATTCAACAAGAAGCCAACAAGTTCGGCGCAAGCTCCAAGATCAAGAACACGTGTATCTACGGTGGTGTGCCAAAGGGTGGCCAGATCGCTGATCTTCGTCGTGGTGTGGAGATTTGTATTTGGTAAGTTTGTGTTTTGTATTAGTGCGCGTCTGTTGCAGCTGAATGTAACGATGTGTTTGATTGTTTGCGTCCACAGTACTCCAGGTCGTATGATTGACATGCTTGGCATGGGCAAGACCAACCTTCGCCGTGTCACGTACTTGGTGCTCGATGAAGCTGATCGCATGTTGGATATGGGCTTCGAGCCTCAACTCCGTAAGATCGTGAGCCAGATTCGTCCCGATCGTCAAACGTTGATGTGGTCTGCGACTTGGCCAAAGGAAATCGTGTCCTTGGCGCATGACTTCTTGACCGATTTCATCCAAGTCACTGTTGGTTCGTTGGACTTGACGGCCAACAAGAGCATCAAGCAAACCGTCGAGGTAATGGATGACCACCAGAAGTACTCGGCCCTTATGGACCACATGAAGGACATCTATGAAGGCGGTCGTATCATCATTTTCTGTGAAACGAAGCGTGGTGCAGATGAGCTCAGCCGCAACCTTCGTAACAGCCGATACGTGTGCAAGGCTATCCACGGTAACAAGTCGCAAGAAGAACGTGATTGGGTGCTGAAGGAATTCAAGGAAGGCAAGACGCAAGTGCTTGTCGCGACCGATGTTGCCTCGCGTGGTCTTGATATCAAGGACATTCGTTACGTGATCAACTTCGACATGCCGAAGAACATTGAAGACTACATCCATCGTATCGGTCGTACTGCGCGTGCTGGTATGAAGGGTAACGCGATCTCGTTCTTCACTGCGGACAACGGTCGGTTAGCCGGTCCTTTGGTGAAGATCCTGGAAGAAGCTGAACAGGAAGTCCCACGTGACCTCCTTGGCTTGGTTGGTCGTGGCGGTGGCGGTGGTGGCCGTGGTGGTCGTGGCGGCCGTGGCGGTGGTCGTGGAGGTTACCAGCGTTGGTAAACTGGTCTGTCGAGCCTGAAGGCACCGAGCACCTGTCCGCTGTGATAGTCTGAGTCGAGAGAGAAGTCGGCACCCAGTTCGTCCTGGAAGGCTTTCAAGAATTTATTGCTAGCTCGAATGTCTGAGTAACACCATCACTCTATTTTCTTTTTCGCATTCCTTTTCCTTTGTCCCAAAGTTGAATGAATGAATGAACGTGCAGCAGCGCCTTTATGCCAAGCGCAGAGAACGATTGACTTTGAATCCGGAACACCACTTCCAGAATTTATGAGAAATGCACCATTTCTACGAGGCAAATAGGCTTGTTCAGATGGAGTTGGTGTGCATGCAGGCACACTGAAACCAATCTGTACAACCTGTGCCCATCAACAAGGTTAATTCCGGTGTGGTTTTAGAAAACTGCACTCACAGAATATTTACACAAATTTTTGGATGCATGCATTTCGAAGAAAAAACGAACAAATCAATTACGACTTCCGTAAATAAAGCCATATAGACAGAGTTGCGATCTGCCGCAAATAAAGTTTTATTTCTGCCAAATGTGTCTGCAAAAGGAGATGACCAGTTTTACTGTGAATTATCACCCTCTTGAAGTTGGCAGTGCAAAACATTGGTCACGACTGTGGTCCCATCTCGTCCTAGCTAAACAGAAAGACAGCGCCACACTAAAAGCTTCAATTTGGCATTTGCTTTATGTGCCATTCATACTCTTGTCTTCATCCATTATTGCTCATTCTTCCACGAGAACCTCGGCGTTCGACTTGAGCTGCGCGTTCCACATGCGGTGGTAGATGCCGTGGCGCTGCTCGACGAGGTCGTCGTGCTTGCCCACCTCGGCGATCTGCCCGTCATTCAGCACGATGATCTGGTGCGCATTGCGAATCTGCACACGCATACAATCAATTAAACAAGTCGCATCAGATTCGTACGAGAGATCTCATAGCGCATGGCAGGAAGATGATGCCAACAATGCTGCACATACCGTGGACAGACGATGCGCGATGATCAGCATCGTGCGGTTGGACTTGAGGCGGTTCAGCGCCTTCTGGATCTCCTGTTCCGTGACGGTGTCCAGCGCCGACGTGGCTTCGTCCAGAATCACGAACGGAGGGTCCTTGAGCAGCGTGCGCGCGATCGCAACACGCTGCTTCTCGCCGCCCGACAGCTTCAGGCCGCGCTCACCGACCTTCGTGTTCCACTGGTCGGGCATACCCATGATGAAGTCGTAGATGCGCGCGTTCTTGGCCGCTTCTTCCACTTGCGCAAACGTGGCCGTGAGGTTGCCGTACTTGATGTTGTTCAGGATCGTGTCGTTGAAAAGCACCGTGTCCTGAGGCACGATGCCGATCGCGAGTCGCAGCGAGTGTTGAGTCACCTTGTTGATATTTTGGTTATTGATCAGGATCTTCCCCGACGTGCACTCGTAGAAACGGAACAGCAGTCGCGAAATCGTCGTCTTGCCCGCGCCGGTTTCCCCCACGAGCGCCGTCGTCGTACCGCGCTCGATCGTGAACGTCAGGTCCTTGACACCGCTGTCCGGCGTCTGCGACGGGTAGTGGAAGAAGACGTGCTTGAAGCTGACATCGATGCCGTTCTTCAGGTCGTACTCGCAGATTCTCAGCTCTGTTGCATCCGGCGCATCCACGATGTCGGCTTCCACGGACAGCAGCTCGCTCAGCTTCTTCATGTCCACGACCGAGTTGATGACCATGTTGTAGATGCCGCCGAGGAAGAACAGCGGCGAGAACAGGTTGTTGAGGTACACCGAGATCGCGACGAATGCACCAATGTCGATGCTGCGGCCTGAGCCAGTGCTGTTGACGACATGTGGCGCCGCGAGCCCGAGCGCACCGAGGATCGTCAGCTGAATGACAATGCTCTGCATGCCATTGAGCACACTCAGTGACGCCTGCACCGAGATCGAGTAGCGCTGGTACTTCTCAATCACCTTGGTGTACGCGTCGACTTCGTACTTTTCATTCGAGAAATACTTGATCGTCTCGTAGTTGATGAGCGCGTCCGTGGCCTTGTCGTGGTACTCGTTGTCGTGCTTCGTCGACGCCTCGCGGTACTTCTTGCGCCAGAGCGTGATCTTGATCGTGAGCACGGCGTAGATGACGAGACTCGAGAACGCGATGAACGACAGACTCGCAAGCTGGAAATGCACAGCAAAGATCACGATCACGACCACGGACTCGGCCAATGTCGGAAACAGGTAGAGAAACACATACGACACGACGGCGTTGGCCGATTCCACGCCACGATCCATGGAGCGCAGCACGTCTCCCATCTTCTTGCGCACGTGCCAGTCGTACGACAGCGAATGGATATGCTCGTACGTGAGCGTCGCCAGCTCCACGTACGCCGTTTGCTTCACCCGGAGGTAGATCAGCGACTGCAACTCCTTGAAAAGCTTCGAGACGAGCACCATGGCCGTGAAGATCGCGAGGTTCACGATCGCACTCGACGTATCCTTTGCCAAGAGTGCATTCGTCGCCTTCGCCATGTACAGCGGCGACGCAATGTTCGCCAGCTTCGAGATGATCAGCACCACATACGTACTCGCCGCGCGAATCTTGTTCGCCATGCCGTGTGGCCAAAAGTACGGCTTCAGGATGTACACCATCTTCACGAACGAGATCCCCTGGGGCTTTGCTGGTTCGTCGACTGGTGCGTCCAGGTTATCGGCTTCCTTTGGCGCAGGTGGAGTCACGATCTGGTCGAGCAGGTAATTCAGGTTCACGACCTCAAGCACCGTGAAGATCAGCGGCAGTGAGTTCGCGATGTTGGCATCCACGAGCAGAAACTTTTCTTCGTCTGCCTGGGAGAACGAGTCCAATTCGAACGAATCGATGGCGAGCACGACGAGGAAGCCTGCGCAGAACAAGTAGCAGCTCCACGTGAGCATGCGCGCGTTCGGGTACGACATCGCGAGCGAGAACAGCACGCTCTTCACGAGCGTCGCCACAACCGGGACGCCCCAGAACCGCCACTGCACGTGCGACGGACGCACCAGCCAGTCAAAGCTCCAGAACCCAGTGTTGCCCAAGCTGAACCACGCGACCAACAGCAGCGACACCAGATCCATGATCAGTAGCAGCACCTGCGAGAACTGCAAACACAGCATCTGGCTCTGGCTGCGTTTCTTGCCGCCCGCCGAGTTCTCGGGCTCGATCCAGCGCGACATGGTCTGCTTCTTCGCGGCGGTCTTGGACGGCTCGCGCTGTGGCGGCGAGGCGTCAGCGCCTGCGTCTTTCGCGAGCAGCGGCGTTCGTTCCTGCACGGGCGCCATCCTGTCGCTCTCTCTCTCTCTCTCTCTCTCTCTCTCTCTCTCTGTCTCTCGCTCGCTCGCTCGCTCTTGGCTCCTGGTGGCCGAGTGGACGTATATGGGCAGCGGCAGCCAGAGGATTGTCCCTCCTTCTGCAGCGGCGCTTTGGTTGTGGAGGGGCACGTGTGGCTCTCCCGCTGCTAGTTCCGACCTTGCAGCTCCAAGTGTACTCTATAATTTCTTACGTTCTTTACAACAAGGTACGATAAATTAGTAGATTCGTGCTAGATGCTTTCAATTTTGGAAGTGAATATTTAATTCCCTTCCGAAACCGAATTGATAGGTCGAACAGCCACTTGAAGCGAGAGGCTCGAGAGCAGTTAACTCATCAATGATTAGACACATATTGCTCCAACGCAAACAATGTGCAGTTATTTTCCACAATTACAGAATCTGTCTTCAATAACACAATAATTGCGCATACTGGACTAGGTTACGTTTCCTGGGGGTTACGCAAGAAGGGGGAAGGGCGTCGTCATGTGGTCCACCCCACGAGGCATAGAGAGGCCAGTCTGCGAATATGTTGGGATTTGTTTGTATTCGACGCCCTGAACCCCCTTCTTCCCCCTTCTTGTGTTAGCAGCAGCGTCGGCGCCGCGTGACGCTCTGTAGGACAGGAACCAAGAGCTAGAGCGTCTCTGGAGCCTATCGACGTACTTGTGCACGCACGCATATACACGCCGTTGTTCCCATCGCAAGCGTCGTCGCGAGGCGGAGAGATCGGATCTGGTCACTGTGGAGAACGCGTCGTCGGCAGCACACAACGACAACAACAGCAAAAGAAGAGCGATAAGATCGTTCGCTACACGTGCGCACCCAGTCACAGGCACGCTCACTTGCATAGCGGCGGATGGACAGCGTCGACAGCGCGTTGCGGTTCCTGCAGCGCCAGTTTGCGAGTGTCGCGAACGAAGAATCGCAATGGCACGACGAGCGCATGAAGCTACAGCAGCAGGTCCGCGACCTCGAGACGCAGCGCAGCATCCAAGAGGAAGCGTATAAAGACGCAATGCTGCGCGTCAAGATGCTGGAATTCGCGCTCCGCCAGGTGAGTTAGTGAGCGTCGTGTATCGTTGGTGTACGAATGGGAGGAATACTCACATGGCTTGTGTGTGTGTTTGTTCCTGGTTATCCTGGGTTCTTGCCTTTGTTTACTAGGAGCGAGGTCGGTATTTGGTCTCCCCTGCTCCCGTGAGTACGCCGGTGAACTTGCCCAAGACGGTGGGCACAGCAGAGATCACGCGTCCGGCATCGGCGTCCGTCACGATCAACCGCGCCAAGGAGCGCTCGATTTCCGCGCACTCGGCGACGTCGTCTCCGCCTCCGAGTCCACAAGCCAAGTCCCTTGGGCAGCAGGTGTACCGATTGGACAGTGGTATCACGTCGTCGTCGTCCAAGGCAACTACACCAAAGACTGCGGCGTCGTCTTCCGCAAAGGGGACCGAGATCATCCGCCCTCGGATGGGCTCCCGAACGACTTCGTCTGTCTCGGATACCCCCAACTCGAATGAACGTACGTACCCAGAGTTACCACATGCATTGTGACGTGAGGGGTCGACACCTTAATCACATGCCTTGTGTGTGTGTGTTTTCTCTGTAGGCACGGCTGAGCCTGCGAAGAGCACAAAACCAGACAAGATCGTGCTTGGTCCAAAGGGATCGTTCCGCCCCCACAAACTCAAAGTCAAGCTCTCCGGTCATATGGTACGCCAACCTCCCTGTCAGTGACGCATGGGGGTATTTTCTGATCCGGTGGTTGCGAGTTCGTGTTGTAGGATGGTGTCCGCGCGATCGCGTTCCACCCAACGGAGCCGCTGGTGGTGTCTGGCAGCGAAGACTGCACCGTCAAAGTGTGGAACCTCGCGAGCGTTATCTCAGGCCCGCCTTCTCAACGGTAGGCGCCTGCAAAATGTACATCCCTGCCTAGCATTTGCACTGACACGCGCTATGGTGTCTTGTCCACATAGGACAACGGAAATGGATTCACTGCTGACAATTCGCACCCACACGCAGAGTGTGCTCTCGGTGGCGATCATCAGTGCCGAGAACTACCCAAACAACGGACCGCAACGCGCCGGTGCCTTTGTGACTGCAGGACGCGATGGAGCGATCGGGTTGTTCAACTTGCCCATGACCGAGACCGAGCGAGGCGAGCCGTTCACCTTCGAAGAGTACCAGGGACTCAAGTCGCACGTGGTGAAGCGTGCGCACGACGACGCAATCTGGGATCTGCATGCGCATCCACTGTCGAACGTACTCTTCTCCGCAGGATCCGATGGCGTCGTGCGAACATGGGGCGTGTCGTCAGGTACGTTCTCATGACACAAGAGTTGAATAATGAGGGGCTATCAAATGCTCGCAATTGCTTAGCACTTGTTGATTGTCTGCAGATTTGACTCTCAAGAGCGAGCTTCGTTGTGCTGCAAAAGGCAGTCCGAAAGCGGCAGGTACGACTCGGAAGCCACGTTCGCCTGTGTCTAATGAATGACCCTGTAGTGGTTGACAAAGTCAATATGACTACTTCACTTACGAATGCTTGTGCGTTTTTCCTGCAGGCCACAACAGTCGCGGCTCGTTGGTGCCGACCTCTGTCCACACGCTCTTGTCGGATTCCAAGACCTGCGTGGTCGGGTACACGTCGGGTGCGCTGAGTCAGTACGATTTCCACGGCGAGCAGCTCATTCAGTTGCTGCGTCACAGCGACTTTGATTCCTTCGGCCCCAACTCGCGCGAGGGGCAAGTGAACCAGGTGGTCGTGCATCCGACAATGCCCGTCGTGATCGCAGCGCACCAGGACCGAAAGATCCGCATGTACGACATGCGCGCAGGTACGAAACGACTGCTTCCTCGCTTTGAAATGGACTTGAGGCTATTATGGAAAGCTAATTATCGTTTTTATTCCGTCTAGGCGAGTGTATCGGCACGGTGACTGCCCATCAAGACGCAGTCTCGTCCATTTCCATAGATGCCTCTGGGCTCTACCTGGCGACCGGAGGTTGGTGCTATTTCCTTTTTCAATGGCATTCTTTTGTATAGCTGCCCCCTGTTGATGTATGCGACCTAACGCGTACATGATTTGTGTAGGCCACGATGGGTCTCTGCGTATTTGGTCTGTGGCTGAGCGCCATTGCGTCTTTGAACAGTCGGTGAGAAAATCGTGTTGTCGTGAAATCTGTGGCGCTTACTTCCACGGAACTGACGTGCATTTTTTTCCTTTCACTTGCACCAGGCGCATCGGCCAAAGATGGGCGAAGCCGTTCATGCCGTCGCGTACCACCAATCGCGCAACTTTATCGCGACAGGTGGTGCGGATTGCACGATTAAGATATTCCAGTGAGTCCGTTAAACCGCCGTGGCCCATGTGTGCTGT
Source organism: Globisporangium splendens (assembly GCA_006386115.1). Taxonomy (NCBI): domain Eukaryota; phylum Oomycota; class Peronosporomycetes; order Pythiales; family Pythiaceae; genus Globisporangium; species Globisporangium splendens. Next base: position 476,607 of record VFIW01000021.1, on the reverse strand, counting down.
CCATAGTCGACTTTTAGAAATGGGAATCGCGTACAGAAGAACGCGAGTTGCTTCACACACAGTTGACGCTTCATGGCAGGCGGCTTCTGAGTCGCGTGCGTGAATGGCAACAGTAGTAATAATAATAACATGTTTGCTTTGCTTGCTTTGAGAGTCGGTGATGTCAAATAGGAAATTCGATAACAAGCGCACTTTGTTTGTTTTTTTTTGACACGACGCGTGCGCTCGCTTGTTCAGCAAACAGCACGCACCGCATTTTATTAGATTAGGATGGCAAAGATCTCTGTTATCACTAGAAAGCAATAGGACACGGCGAAAAGCGCTTAGATCACTCCGATGCGGTTAGCCACGTCAAGAGCGTCGTAGTCGGCGGTCAAGCGCACGTACGCCTTCTTCTGGCCATCAGGTCTGTTATTCAATACGCACAAGCACAAACGCCAATACAGTGAGTATTAACCACGCTCTCACAACCAACCAGCAAATTAATGTACACATGCACACAAAACACAGGGTGCGGGATATGGTGACCGAGGAAGGCGGTTCCAAGGATCGCTGCTCTGTACTCGACCAACCGGGAGAAGCAGGATGCGCATGGGTTCCTCGGTCGAGCACATCGACGCGATGGGCTTTACCTGATCAAAGTGTTAACCTTGGCGGCCTTGATGTCGTACAGCTGCTTGACGGCGTCCTTGATCTGGCGCTTGTTGGCAAGGAGGTCGACGAGGAAGACAAGCGTGTTGTTGTCTTCGATCTTCTTCATGGCCGATTCCGTGGTCAATGGAGCCTTGATGATGCGGTACTTGTCCAACTTGGTGCGCGTTGGCACGGCCTTGCGGGCGTACTTTGGCGCGCGCGCCAACTTCAGGGTCTTTGGCTTGTAGAAGTGCACCTTGGTGCGCACCTTGATGACCTTGCCGTGCGAGCCCTTGGTGAGCTTCTTGGACACGACAGCGGCCTTCTTGCCAGCAGCAGTCTTTGGGGCGGAGCTCGTCTTTGCCATCGTTCCTTTCTTCAGATGAAAAATGCCTTCGTTTAGGGCAGTAGCGCACACACAACAGGCGCACTCGGCCAGTCAGTTCTAAGGCTCCAAACGATTGGCAGCGGGACTGCGTCAGGTATTTCATCCAATCATGTAAAACACACGATTTCCACCAATGATCGATGAGAAAAGACTATCAGTCGGAAGTAGTGGGATGAGTATAGTAATATGAATCGTACCTAAGAGAAGTGCTCCGGATGTTATCTGGGATGATGACTCGAGCATTTTCGCTTGGAAAAGTTGCATTGGAGAGCGTCCATCTCGACTGCAATCCGTTCGTTCCTCATGGAGCACTTCGAAATCCTCTATGGGGTCTCAAAGGTGTGCATGTAGCTAACTATAAAAAGCAGAGTGAGGAAGGCTGCTTTGCCACTGACTCGGTCACTTTGGCTCCCTAAATCACGGTAAATTATTGTTGCCTTGCTGCGCAGTATCAGCCAATCAAATCACTTCAACTGTCAAATGGATACACACCGTGTGTGTTGCACATGTGCTCACGCAGTCAGCGGGACTTGCCGCCTTCCTGATGGACTGACCTCGTTTCTCTCTCTCGCTCTTGCAGTATGCTGCCACACTCTACTGCATGGCGATGTGGTGCGTGGTGCGATGGAAGGGAGCGCATAACGCGAGAAGGCTGCATGGGATCGTATCTATTCCTTGCTCCAACGTGACCTCTTTCAGCCATTGGCTTCCTCCCCCCCCTTGGCCAATTCGCTATTTGGTAGCGGCATGCCGGACCTCAGGAGCTCACACACGTGCCAATAGTGGCTGTCAAGCAGATTCTCCACTTCTCCGATGTGCACCTGAACATCTCGGCGACGCTCGTGGACGAGGACTCAGTGCAGATGCAGGATCGCTCGCGCTGCTCGAGTCGGCACTCACGTACGCGAAGCAAGTGCTCCCTGAGCCAAGTCTGTCCCTGTACACAGGCGACCACGTCGCGCACGGCGAGTTCTCGGACGAGTACGTCACGCGAGTGGTCCAAATGGACGTGGAGACCATGGAGAAGTACTACCCGACAACAGACTCGAAAACGCTCGACGCAATCACCATCCTTGGCAACAACGATGCGAGTACGTGAGGAGGAGAACCGAGGTTTACGGCATACTCACAAGTGCTTGCATGCACTGTGTATCATCTATTTCAGATCCGAACTACTACATGGAGCTCACAGATCCAGATAGCATTGCGAACCCGACGATCGAAAAAGTGTCGGAGGTCTGGAAGGACTCGCTCACTGCATTTGGCTTCACGGCATTCAACCGCAGAGGCTACTTGTCGTACAGCCTCGGCGAGAGGCTGCTCGGCATCACGCTCAACACCATCCCGTACGCGGTAAGTAGCGCCTTTGTCTCAATACTTGGAATCGTCACGGGGGCGAGTTGCTCATATTGACATTGTTGCCGCAGCCCAAACACGCACCTGTCACGACAGACGTGAAGGATCCGTTCGATCAGTTCGCATGGCTGAATGCGACGCTCTTGAGTCTCCAGAAGCAGGGCAAATTCGCGTACATCACTGGACATATCGCTCTCATTGTCGACTCGTTCGTCAAAGAGCCGCAGTGGCAAGTGAGCTACATCGAGACGTACAAGAGCATCGTCAGCCAGTTCGCGGACGTGATCAAAGCGTAGTTCTTTGGCCACGTACAGAGCATCCAAGTGCGCGTGCCTCTAGCCAAATTGTCGAATGCGAGCAGCAGCACAAGCGTTCACCTCGTTCCTCTGTTTTTGTCGGGTTCCATCTCTCCATACTTCAAGAGCAATCCGTCCTTCACGGTCTGGGACTGTGACGCCGAGACGTACGACACCCTGGACTTCGCAGTCTCCGGCACCAACATCTCGGAAGAGGACCGCCTCAAGCGCAACCGCAGCACCAGTAATGTCGACGACGAGTGCGACCAGTTCTTTGACAGCTTGTCCTCAACGGCTGCCTAAAATAGGATCAATCTTCTTTTCTTTTCACCTCATTTCGTTCAAAAACGGTCCTATGAGATTTTTTTATCCAATCATGTTGAAGGAAGGGTCATAGATTTCCCACCTGCGAAATAGATTCCTGCGAATATTCGCTTTCAATACATTAGGTGTTATGGACTAATTTAACCTGTTTGTTGAAGCAAAACGTCTGTGAGTTTCCCTTCCGTCAAGTCTTTTTTTCAGGACCGCGCACCATGACCAGATTCATTCCCACATTCACCCACCACAGGCTAAAATGGTGCGCGCAGGAGCGTTTGCCGCCGCGCTCTGCTGCGCCGTCGCCCCGTTCGCCACGGGCGCGACCATCTCTGCGACGGCGTCCTCATCTTCCGTGAAGAAGATCCTGCACTTCTCGGACGTGCATCTGAACATCTCGGCGTCGCTCGACGCGGCCGACTCGGCGGCGTTCTGCTTCCACTACGGACGCGACGCGCCTGTGCGCTTGCTCGAGTCCGCGCTCACGTACGCGCAGCAAGTGCTGCCGAACCCGGACTTCTTCCTGTACACGGGCGACCACGTCGCGCACGGTATGTTCTCGGACGAGTACATCGCCAAGGCGCTCGAGACGAATGTGAAGACGATTGAGAAGTTCTATGCGCCGCATGGAAGCAAGATGCTCGAGACTACGGCGATTATCGGGAACGCTGATGGGAGTACGTTGGACTGCGTTGATGTATAGAGTCCACTCTAGAGCGCTTTTTGGCTTGAGAGGGCTAGTGTATCTATTGTGATTGGATCGCCGAGGACTCACGATTCTTTGTTTGTGTATTCTGCGCGGAAATATTAACTAGACCCAGACTACTACATGGAGGTGACGAATCCGCAGAAGAACGCGAACCCGTCCATTCAAAAGATATCTGAGATCTGGAGTGAATCGCTTTCGCAATCGGATTTCGAGGCGTTCAACCGCAAGGGCTACTTGACGTACGAACTCGACGAGAAGCTGCTCGTGCTCACGCTCAACACCGTTCCATATTCGGTACGCTGCGATAGGCTTGTTGACCTTTGTCCGCTCTTCATGCTTCTCACTGTTTCTTCTCTTGTCTTCCCGCTATACAGCCAAGTCATTTGCCAGACACGTCGGGCATTGAAGACCCGTTTGGCCAGTTTGCGTGGCTGAACGCGACGCTCACGGATCTGCAAAAGCAAGGCAAATTTGCGTACATCACAGGTCACATCGCGCCAATTGTCGATTCGTACGGTGGGAATCCGCAGTGGCACGTGCCCTACATCAACCGATACAAAAGCATCGTGGGCAAGTTTCCTGATGTGATCAAGGCGCAGTTCTTTGGCCATGTGCACAGTGTCGAGTTTCGCATTCCTCCGATCTCGTCGGACGCGACGGAATTCGAGCTCGTGCCGCTGTTTGTTTCGGGCTCGATCTCACCGTTGTTTGGGAACAATCCGTCGTTCATGGTCTGGGATTACAACGCGAGCACGTACGAAGTGCTGGACTTCACGGTCTACGGCACCAACATCTCGGAAGTCGACCAAACGCTCGACTGGAAGCCCCTTTTCAAAGCCAGCGAGTACGTTCATGCGTGTGCGGCAGTATTTTTTACGTTGATGTGTGATGCTGATTTCCATCGCTGTGTGTGTGTGTGAAATGTGCAGGAATTACGGCTTGAAGGCACTCTCAAGATCGGATCTGACGGGTTTCTACCAGCGCGTTGGAGCGGACTCGTCTCTTCTCGAAGCGTACTACTGGAACATGAAGGCGCAGTCGTACCGCGCGCCACCTTGCACCACGGACATTTGCCACGCCAACACGTTGTGTTCGATGAAATGGTGGAGCACAAAGGGTGAGTACCTCGCGTGCGTGGACGGCGCAAAGTCAGTCTCCAAGATTGTCGAGGCGAGCAACAAAGTCAATGCTTCACCGTACAACTTGGCGCCGTTGGACGTGTGCGTTGCGATCCTCATGACTGTTCTCGCAACTGTAGTGGGGATTGCGGTGGTGCTCGCAGTGCTGCGTGGTTTGCGGGGAAGTGGCGTCGTGAAGAGTCCAGAGGAACGCGACCGTGAGCGGGAGGGATTGTTCCCGATGTTGTAGAGGGACATCAACAATCAAGTTTCCTAGGCAGCGTCTTCAGGGATGAATTGCTTTCAGGTGGTGTTTATAAAGGGACGAGTATTATCACATTGCTGTTCATCGGGCGTTGCATGCAGCGCGACACACAAAACAGCAACGCCCCATGAGTTCATGCCTGTTCGACGGAGAGGCCCATACCGCCGGTGTCGTTGAATCGAACGCCTTTCCTGTTGGTTGCCATGCAAGCGAGATTACATAAGCTTGAGGTGGCCAGTGACTTCGTTGATGGCATCAATTGGCGCCGGACCAATGCCGAGCACGGTCTTGGAATCTGGCGCGATTTGCGTTCGTCCAGCGTCAACCTACACACGCAGATTATGAAAGAATGACAGTAAGCACATCGGTCGCAATGGCAACGTCGTCACATGTAGTACGCACCACGACGTAGTTGATCAGTCCGTGCTCGGACGCCTTGGCAGCGAGGTTCAAGAGCTCTTCTTCCGAGTCGACCTTCAGGCAGACCTTGGCCTGGCCCAGCATCTCCCAGGCGCGCATGGCCTTTGGCGCTCGCTTCACGGCGCGCTTGTACGCGCCCAGAGTCGCATGGCAGCACTGCGCAGCGATCTTGCCTGCAGGAGTCAGCCACACATTGCATGTGCGTCAGCCCAATGCCCACGTCTCATACAATCCCAAACGCAACAGCACGCATACCTTTGCCCATCTTGAGGTCCGTGCGCACGCAGAGCACCATCTTGTGTGGCTGCCAGCTCTGCGACTCGTCCATGCCTTCCCAGTCGCCGTCGTCGTCGGACGAGTCCGACTCGTTCTCGTCGGCGTCTTCCTCGGGCGAATCCTTTGCCGCATCTACTGCTGGTTTCGCGGAATCCGCACTCGCGGGGGTGGCGGCAGCGCACGCGCTGCTGCTGTCGTCGCTCAGCACGTGGCGCGAGATCACATAGTGCGTCGCGGCGCCGAGCAGGAACGCCACCGAGCACTTCCACGCGATCTCTTCCATGCTTGTGTTCTCCCTCTCTTCTGAGCGAGTAAATGTGTGTGTGCAGGTCGCCGAAGGTTGCGCGAAGGTGGTTGGTGAAGTGCTTGCGTTCTAATAGAGCAGTTCTATGCTAAGTGAGGCATAGAATAGAGCAGCGCAAAATGGGTGGCTCATTTTATGTTGTGATAGGAATAAATACGACTGATAAAATTGGGTTCAAGTGAGAGGCAAAAATGGATTTATCCGAATGGTTTCGAGCACTGGCTGGAAGGAAAAGCGGACTTTGCTTCTTATGTGCATTGGCGCGTCTCCGGGGAGACCAGAGGGCATGCGAGAGTCGATGGACTTGATTCGTTTGCCGGAATGGGGACTCTTGAGAGGGAGGCTGAGTTTGTTTTTGCAGGTTCCACGCCGTGACGAGGGCAGTACTGACCAAAAATCGACTTCGCCTTCCTCACGAAGCGATGGCACAACTGCCAACGTTCGGATAGGCGGCTGGGGTCCGCAACGACGCAGAACAACGAAACAACGAGAGAGCAACCCAGCAATGGGCGAAGCAGTGCACCAGAGGGGATCGTGATGAGGACCTCCTTCGAATGTGTCAAACTGCAAGGCGTTGGGGATTTCCAACGCGCTCTTTTGTTACGAGAAAAAAGCGCGCGTACTTTGCCCGGCGGCTCCGCATCGATGTCGCCTCTCGTGCTCTCGCGTTTCCTTTCGTTGCTGAACGTGAGAGTTCGCAATCCACCCCATGTGCAATATTTAGGCGAGTTCCCAGGCTTCCGATTCGCTTCCAGCTACTTTTTTTGCAGCTTTCGATTCTCTTGATCCCCGCCATTTCTCTTTACCAATCACCACGAACGCGTTGAATGCGGCATTCTCGTCGCCGTGGAACACGAGCAAACACTCTTCCACCGACGAGATCATCGGTTTCGTGAACCCAGCGACCTCGTTGTACGTCGAGTACGCCTGCAGGATTCGGCAAATACTCTGGCGCTCGCGTTCGTTCGTCCAGCAATTGGAGTTCGTCACCTCGGTCTCGATCTCCTTGTAAACGGGGAAACTGCCGCAGTGGCAAAGGCAGTCGCTCGTCTTGACGCACGCGGTGTTTGCGGACGAAAAGTAATCCATCGAGATCTCATCGTCATCATCCGACAAACCCTCGCACGACGTGGTGGAGGTGCTCGACAACGAGTCATATCTCAGAAAACTGTACGCCACCCACGGTGATGTCTTCGGGGTCCCACTTGAACATGTGGAGGCGGTCGTTGAAGCTCAACGGAGGCTGCTCTTCGGTCGTTGGCGATGTTGGGGCATTCTTGGGCAGGCTCGTGGTCGTCAGCGCCTTCACACTTACCTTACCAAAACTGAGAGGACTAAGGTCGACTGGCGCGACAGCGACCATCTTGGTGGTTGGAACGAATGCACGAGAACTTGGCGTCGTGTAGCTGCTGGCGTCGCGAACTGCGACCGAGATGAAGTCGAAGTCGGCATCGGCAATATCTTGAAAGTCGAGAGCGTCGTTGCTGTCGCGCATGTACGCGTCCGCGATCACTTTGTTACCCATGCTGATTGAGGACGACGCAAGTTTGCTTTGTCGGGGCTGTGAACTGGAGAAGAAAGATTGAATAATGAGGTGGTGCCAGTTTACCACCGAGTCTTCCTAGTCAGATGGATGGATACTTCAAAACGTTAATTCAACCGTACTCGTCGGTCCCCGCGTCACTGCCGCAGCACTCATGTGAGCAAATTCGCAGGGCATTTTCATTTTTCAGGTGCAACATTCGCATCCACTTTGAATGGCTACAAAACCAACGTTCGCAGAATCCTCGTCGCTGATTGGTGGGATGGATGTCTTTGACAACGACACTCCGAACGTTCTTGATTTTGATGCGTTTGATTGGTCAGCGAAGAGACGCGAGTGCTTATGATTGGTCTGCTCAGCGGGTATTAATACATGCACACGAAGGATTCAATGTCTCCATGAGGTTAGTTCGTGGGCGAACCATGCAGCACTCCTGAGTAGCCAAGCGCATTGATCTCTCTTTTTCTCTCTACTCTCCCTGGCAGCCGCACTGCTCATCTCATTGACTGGACTGGCGCTTACTACGAATACTGCCTTTTGTGATTGTCTACTCACGCTCTTTTGGCTGACCTTTGCTCAAACGCAGCAGGAGACTGTCGGCTCTCATCGCATGGAATTGCTGTGCATTGCGCGCTTTCGACTCTGGAGCTGGCAAAAGAGAGCTTGTCATCTCTACTAGCAGGAGCCTGTCTTGTTGACGCTAGTGGCGAGCAACTTGAGAATGTCTTGTCGTGTATCGGCACTTGGTTGGAATGCGCGTTGGGTTCTTTGCGTGTGGTATAAATGCCCAGGGTGTGCAGGAATCAGTCAACCAGCCAACGCTGTTGCACAGAACTCAATGTATAAATACGCTCCGAAAGCTGTTTTGCTTCTCCCTCCGCCATGCTTGTTGGAGAACAAGAACATGCTATAATTACGACTTCCCCTGCATTGTACGCCATCCCGTGACTGACGTGGACCGCACTTCGTTGTTGGTATTAGGTGAAGGGAGTCCGTCGATGCGTCCCGTGCTGCGTCGTTCACCCCGGTGTCGTACTTGACAACTCGAACTCGTAGGGAGCCCTGTGCTTTTGCCTCTACTGACCTTTCGTCCCGCAATGAGCTCGGGCGATGACGCGTCGCTGCGCACATCGTCGGCCACGTCCGCGGATGCGAGAGCGTCGGAGACCGCAGGCGCGACAACGCCACTCCATTCCAACAAATCCTCCAAGTCCGATTTCTGGCAGCGGCACCGCAGTGTGGCACCCACAACGGTCTCGCTTTGTGAAGCGAACGACAACGATGAAAACGCGCCTGAGACGCTGCTGTTTTTGAACAATCCGAGCGAGTTCGACTTCTGCTCCTTCTTCCGCCCCACAAACAGCACTGCCGTCGCCGAGGATGGCGCGACATCCCCTGCGCAAAAGGAGAAGCGACGGCTTCGCGCCCGCGAAGAGCTCTGCTTGATGGCGTCCAAAACAGCGCATAGAGTCAGGAAATCCTGGTTCCTCAGTCCCGGCTTCATCGGACGCGAGAACGGCGAGCACACGCTCGTAATGACAAAGGACCCATCCATGGATCTCATTCACGCTGAGATCCTCGTTGACGGTGACGATTACCTGATCCGCGACAACAACAGCTCGAGCGGCACTTCTCTCTGCCTCACGACGATCAATCGCCACCACCCGCAGCGGGATGGGTTCCGCCTGCGCAACGGAGACTTGTTCTGGCTCGGGCTCAACGCCAAAGTGGTCGTCCACGACGTGTGTACCGCGCCATCGCTCACCAGACGCGTCGACGTTTTTCAGCAAAAGCTCCTGCAACTCAACGAACATGCAGTGGAATCCGATGGCGACGAAGACGTGGAGAGCCTCGGGACTCCCCATCCAGAATCCAATACCGCCACCGCTAATAAACCGCGTCGCGTTCACTTTAGAGGAGTGGCCGACGCCGCAGACGGCTCGCCGATCGTTGGCAATCGGTACAAACGCAAGAAGAAGAAAGTCGGGAACGCGTACGTGGACCAAACGCCGATCAGCTTGAATCTGTCGCTCACTGTCGAAGACAAAGAGATCCACAAAGAGCTGCAACTTTCGGGCAAACAGGTGTACCCCATCGGCTCGTCGCCGATGTGCGATATCCACGTTGCAGCCGACGGCGTGCACCCCGTGCATGCGCGTATCGTGTTCGATGGGTTCTTCTTCCTGCTGCAGGACCTGTCCTTTGAAGAAAATCCAAAGCGGAAAACGCGCGTGTCACTACATCAACCGACGCGCATCGGCCGCGGCGATTGCCTCCTGTTTGGCACGTGTGTGCTCCACGTCGTCAACGTGTACCGCGCGTTCCACGACCACGAGCCCGACATGAAGGAAGTCGCGTTCAAGTGCCGCATGCTGCGTCCGTCGAAGCAAAAGTCGCGGTCCAAGGAGAAGTACATCCCGTTCGGCTTTTGCCACCACGTGCAGGATCCGTTCGTGTTTGGTAAGGGGCGGCATTGTGAGGGTCACATCTTCACGGCCGCGCTCAACGTCGAGCAGTTCGCAATACAACTCGACCACGGGTCCTGCTCCCTCGTGCTGAGAGCGGGCGGGATCAACCAGGACATGTACTTCCTGCTTGGACGCGATTGCATACCCCACGAGACCACGCATCGGTCCGATCTCGTCCGGTATACGAGCGAGGCGCTGATGCTCGTCGAAGGCTCGGTCTTCAAGTGCGACAACACGGAGATCGAGGTCGTGTACGTGAAGCACGAAGCTGCTGCTGCCGTCGCGGCGCGTGCAGATGAAGTGCGGGAGAACGCGCAGTTGCTTGGCAAGATGCCGTGGATCCAGCAAATCGCCAAAGATCGTCAGGAAATCGAGAACGTCGCGAAACGAGGACAGCGGCTGCAGCTACAGTCCGGGGATACGATTTACGACGAAGGCGACCCCGCAACGTTCTTGTTCATCGTGGTCAGCGGCGAAGTAGAGCTCATGGCACGCTGCAACACGTTTTCGCAAACCTGGTGGCTTTCCCTCGTCGAAGGGTACCTGGCGTCCTTCGACAGCGGGACGGAATCGGTCGAGCCACACGCAGAACAGGTCACGACGGGCAGCTTCTTCGGCGAAGTGTGTCTTCGTGGTCTCGGTCTGGAGTACAGTGAGAATGCCAAGGCGCTATCCGACTGCGTGCTCTTGGCGATCAGTCGCGAAGACATCTGCGGATACTTTTCGCACTACATGGACATCATCATACCTCACTTAGAGTACGAGAGCCACAAGGAGCTGCTGCAGAAGCTGCACTTGCACGTGCCGTGGCTGCAAGATTTATCGTACCAGGAGCTGCGCATCCTCGCATCGAAGGCTGAGTACGCCACGTACGAACAGGGAGATGCGGTCATCGAGAATGGATTGTTCAAGATCGACAACATTTCACGTACCGGCGGTCTCCTGCTGCTTGGATACGGCCGAGCAGAGCTGCTCGGGAAATCGAATCCAGACCAACCCTCGGATGACAAAGACACGCTGCTGCAGCTCCGAATCTGGAAACCAAACGAGCCGATCCTCAGCACCACTGCGTGTCCACTTGAGGACGCCTTTTACAATGTCCGCGCGTGGTCGCGAGTCGAGTGCTACTACCTGGACGATGCACACATCAGCCACCTGGTCAAGTTCAGCCACAAAGGGAGAGCGCTGTCGACGAGAGAAGACCGCATGGCGACGGGTGGTCTTCCTCGCCTCCGCCACGCGTCGTCCAACCGCAGGAGCAGCTTTGCAACGCTGCAGCAGCGATCTCGACACTCTCAGATCGTGATGATCTCTGCTCCCGGCGCCGACGACGAAGAGCACGACCTCGAGGACGCCGATATGGAGGACTTGAACGACCCGGCGCAGAAATGGCGCCGCAAGAAGCGCAACAAACACTTGTTAGAGAAAACAATCTTAGAGACCCAGCAGAACAGCGACCTCGTGAACGCGCTCGTCATGTACGTACTCTCGGGCGCTAAACGCGGCGACATCCACGTCGTGCGCAACATCGCGACCGTCGGCGGCATCCTCAGCGACGCCGACATTGAGCTCAACGACCGGTACGTGTCGCCCCAGCAGGCCGTGATTCAGCACCGCGAGGGGCGCTTCTGGTTGTATGACACCGCGAGCGAGTGGGGCACGTTCGTGCGCCTGGAGGAGAACCAGTGTATCCAGGTGTACCCCGGCGACGTCTTCAACGCAGACGACGTCGAGTTCACGTGTCTCGCGGCATTCCCTGTGCGCAAAAAGACACAGATTTGTTATATCAATAAAGACCTTTTTCCCTCTTGCGGTTGGTGTTGTGTTGCGGGGACGAATGAGCACAAGGATGTTGATGGATGGCTCACGCGTGAATTCGTATATTAAGCTGCGCGAGAAGCTTCGGACGTAGAATGGACCAGTACATGCGCCAGCGCGTCTTGTGTAAACTCCATACCTGAACGGATATCCACGCACACTGCGCCTCGAATCGTCTGGAGCCCGCCGACTGTCGGGAGGAACTCGACCTGCACCTCCTGCACGGATTTTGCGTCGACCAGCTCGACATTCTACACACAACGCATGAGTCCATCGGTTGGGTGTTAGCATACAAACATACACCCATGAGCTGCTTTAACATGAAAGTACCTGATGAGAAATCGAGTGGCAGACGATGCCGCTCATGTCCTCGCGTCGAAACTGAAGCTGCAGCTGCAGGTTGCGCGTAGAATTGTTCGCGATCTTGATGGTCGCGACGAACGGGACGCCGAACGTGACCTCCCTCGGGAGATTGGCCATCGTAGCAGTCACCTCGCGAATAGGATCGACTTTCCGAATCGCCGGCTGACTCTGGACTGATCCTGCTTCGCCCACCGACGTCTTCCATCCAACGTGCAATCGTCCCAAGTTCTGCGAGCCCTACGAATTTACCACGAAATATCCAATACAAAGCATCATGAACAAACAAAAGCCCGCAATAAAATAGACGCCAGGGCACACATCGTGGACTAATAACCTGCGTCGCAATCGTCGCGGGGTCTGCTGCTGGATCGTATTTGATTCGAAACACACGCTGTAGCTCTTCTTGTGGGTTCAGCAGCGACTGCGGACCCTTCTTCAGAGCTTCACACACTGCCAGCAATGGGTCCGTTTCGGTTGCAGCATCCTGCACTGGATTCGCTGACGCCTCAAATTCTTCCGCAGTAAATGGCGGCAAGGGAAGGAACTTGATGCTGTCGATGAACAACGGAAGCTTGGATACGTTGCGGATCTGCGCTTCGACCAGCGACTCGTCCAGCAATTTCGACTGCTTAAAGTTGATCACGAGCGGGTTTTGCACCGCAAAGCGGTAGAATTTACGGAGTGACTTTTGCTCGTTCGAGATCGGATCCACGTACGATACGCCCACGCGAAGCCTTCAATGCGCACATGTAACATGGTCGATAGTCGCATACACATATCAGTACAAGGGCGAGATAGAGAACTTGAATGCCAAAGCAGAGATGCGTATCCAGGTGTAGTTTCACGTACACATGGTTGCCAATCTGGTTGAGCGGGTAGTCCACGACCATATCGAGCGACGAGCCTGCAAGCAGCACTTTCGCAGGGTTCGCAGGCGGCAGCTTCCCTGTGCGCGCGTACCGGTTGTCGTGCAGATCCACGCGGTCGTTCGCGCACTGGATGTTGACTGTGAGCCCCACGTCGCGCAGGTCGCACGCGTACTGGTTGATCACACTGATGTAGCTGCTGAACGTGTTCCCGAGAAAGATCTCCCTAAGGAACGGTGGTTAGTAAACACACACAACAACGGTAAGCGCGTATCACATGCCTTCTCAAGAACAGCATGTAAAGCCACAATGCGCCGTTCGTACCCAAAGCTGTCGGGAAGGATGAGCATACTGGACATCGCGAACTCGTGGTGCAGAGCAGTGGACTCGGAGAGGCTCGTGGGCATAAGCGACCCAGAGGTCGCCCCCTGGATGAACAGCTTGGGCTTGTACAGGCGCATCACTACACAATAAAAGCAGCCATTGCCACGCACGTCAATTTAGCAGCATTACGCACTCGGAAACAAAGCATGGAAGAATCGCATTCAAACGCACCTTTGAGCGTGGGCTGGATGGTCGACGCCGTAGACGCCGCGGGTGAGGGCGACGACCCGGAGGACGAGCCTGGTCCGCTGCTGCTTCCTGGTTGCATGCTTGACATCGACTGCGTCCCAGCTTCCTCTCTTGCTGTTCTTTCCCTTGTCTGAGCAAATAATGGCTTGGGTGTGGAATCTCTCTCTACAAGAGCAGATCAAACACAACGCGACCCAAACTAATGAGCTCACCAGAACCTAAACTAAAGTCACTAAATAATCTTCCTAATCTAACTTTGGCGTCCATTTTTAGTGTTTCACACGTTAAAATAAGTCACTTCCCTAACTGCATGTGACTGAAAACGTTAAAATAGGCTTTTGCATCTCAACATCGTGAGGCTCTCGCAACACCATCGTCCACTTACTTGGAAGAAGACAAGAGAATGCTCGCGAGATCGCTGCTCCGCTCATCCTTCGCGCGCGCCGCGCAGGGCGCCCCCACTGCTGCTGCTGCCAACGGCGTTGGCGCGCAGGTCGCGCGCTTCTCCAGTACTAATGACGTACGCTCTGTCCGCTTTTGCACAATTGAAGAGCTACGTTGTTCTTTTGCTTACTTGTATCTCTGTGTTTGTTTTGTGTAGATGCACGGAACGACGATCCTCTGCGTTCGCAAGGATGGCAAAGTGGTGAGAACACGTATTGCTATATTATGCACCCTCTGTGGATGCATGGCGCCCGCCGCCATTTGTGCTATAGCCACATTCTTACACTACTTTTTTGTCATGTTACAATGCGCAGTGCCTCATTGGTGACGGCCAAGTCTCTCTCGGCGACACGGTCGTGAAGCCAAACGCGAAGAAAGTGCGTCGCATCAATGAGAATATCGTGGCGGGCTTTGCTGGCTCGACCGCCGACGCGTTCACGCTCATGGAGCGTCTCGAGAGCAAGTTGGACGAGTATCCTGGCCAACTGGCGCGCTCGTGCGTCGAGTTGGCAAAGGCCTGGCGAACAGACAAGTACCTACGCAGACTCGAGGTATGGCCACATATAAGACGCATAGCGTCTGTCTACTGTGTGTCTGTATAACTAAGTTGGCTGTCATTTCCGGCATCTTGCAGGCGATTCTCATTGTCTCGGACAGCAAGCAGTCGTACACGCTCACGGGTAACGGCGACGTGATCGAGCCCCACGACGGCATCATCGGCATCGGTTCCGGTGGCACCTACGCGCTCGGTACGCAGTCCCCATTTGATTCTGCTGCTGCATCATTACATATTTCCAGCTTGTTTACGTCAATCCTGTCTATCTCTGCAAATTCGTAGCTGCTGCGCGTGCACTGATCGACCAGCCAAACCTGGACGCGGAGGAGATCGGCCGCAAGGCGATGCAGATCGCGGCCGACATTTGCGTCTACACGAACCACAACTTCATTGTCGAAGTGCTGGACGAAAGCGCGGAAAAGAAGGAATAAGCGGCGCCTGTTAGCGTTCATTTCTGTTTCGTATATGCGATTCAAGAGAGGAGGCATTTTTGTGTCCACGACACCAGCACATACGTGAAGCAAAAGGTTTTCCGAATCATATGAATAAAGAGACAAAAAATGAAATTGTGCTGCTATCGTACGATGGAGTAATAAAAAAACTACAACAAGCCATAATCACCACCACACGTGGCTTTCTTCGCCTGCATGTGGATGCGAACGCGCTACTGTTTCCATCATCTGCTTAAATGTTGTTGGCGATGACCGAGTTGTACTTGTCGATGTTGCGCTTGAGGATGTCTTCTAATGGCCCCATCACGCGCTTGAACGTCTTCCGGTCGAGCGTGAGGCACTTGACCGTGCCCTTGGCCGTGACCGTCGCCTGGCGCGGCCGCGTCGTCAGCAATGCGATCTCGCCGAAGTACGCGCCGCTCGTCAGGACGCCCATCTCAGTGGGCGGATCTGCGGGCGACAACTGCTTTGTGCACACGGCCATGCCTTCCTCGATAATGTAAAACAGGTTGCCGTTGTCGCCCTGCGTGATGATCACTTCGCCGTCGCTGAACGTCTCGGTCTTGAGCGCGTCCGCGACGGTCAGCCGCTCGCACTCGCTCAGCGACTCGAGCAGCGGTACGCGCTCGATGAAGCCCTTGTGCGCCTCGCGCTTCTTCAGCGTCGTCTCCATGATGATGTACTTGAACGTCTGTCGGTCGAGCGCCCATGCCTTGGACTTCTCCACGGCCTTGACCGTCGCGGCGCGCGGCGCGTTGTACATCAGCGCGAGCTCGCCAAACGACATGGCCTCCGTGCACTGTCAAACGCACGCAGACAGAGGACAATGATTAGTTTGTTATCGTAAATTTGGCTTTGATATCTATGTGTTTTACGTACCGTTTGCACCAGCACGTCGTCCTTGTAGACCTCGCAGACGCCGCTCTCGAGGATGTAAAAGTTGTCGCCGTCGTCGCCCTGCTTGATGATGATCTCGCCCGGCTCAAACTCCTTCGGGAACATCGCGTCGAGCACGATCTCGTGCTGGTTCTCGTCGAGCGACTTGAACAAAATATTCTCGGCCACCATGCGTCCGATGCAGTCGCGCTCCTCCGACGACTTGGGGTACACCACGCGCTCAAACTGCTTCGCGCTGCCATTTTTTTCGTAAAAGGACATCAGCAACAAATGTGCACATATTGAGTTAGCACCGCATGATCACATCGCACTTGCTTGTTGACTTGTATACAGAGCATGTAGTGAATACCTGTGCGGGTCGATGGTCTCTGCGGAGACGGACGTTCGTCGACCCTTCATGATGGGCCTTGGCGCCACTTTCTCCTGGATCTCGCTCATGGTGTCCCCGTCCTCGTCGTCTTCGCTTTCCGACTCATCCGAGTGGTCTACAAGCACAACGAATAAACACGCGCACAGTGAGCCTCATAACACGCATCATACAGCATATGTGCACAGGACGTACGGTGGTTGGGATTGTGGTGGTGCGAGGCCGGGTCCTCGTCCTTCTTCAGCGACGCCTCTTTCCGCCGCGGCGTGGCCTCGTCCGGGTAGTTGGCCTGCAGGTACTGGATAATGTGGAAGATCGGGTTCTCGGGTTTCGCCAGCAAAAGCGACTCGACCAAGTTGATGAAGAGCGTGTTGATGCCCTTCTTGTGCAGGTACTCCTGCAGCTCCTGCTGCACACCCTCCGCGTCCGTCATCGTGTTGCGTGTGTGCGTTGTGCGGGCTTTTCGGAAATGAGTGTAGAGCTGCTAATTATATGTGAAGATCTGGATATAATGGCGTACTTGCGATCCACGTGACGTACTTCTTCTTTCTTCCGCTGCCTGCTTTAGTTCCGCACGTTGAAGCCAAAATGTAGAAAAAGGCACGGCAGCAAGGTGTACGTGCTGGTTTTGCTTGCCGGCTTTCCCTTACTGTGTGTTTGTGTGTCGCAAAGTGCACCCGCCACTTGCACAGCAAGTAGGTATCAACTTGCGCGAGTTCTTCCTTCAGGGAAGGATTGTATAAAAAGAGAGAAAAAAAGATCGCTTGTCTGCAAATGTCGGCTGTCACTTGGTGGTGTCTGCGCGTTGGCGATGCAGCGTGCGTTTGTGCTTGTATCCTCGTTTTCTCTCTCCGCTGCTTGCTCTCTCTTGCGCGTGTGTTTGCTCACTCGTTGCTTCCGCGCAGGCGGATGTCGCTTGGTCCTTTGCGGCTGCCGTTGCGAGAGGAGTTTTGTCTTTGAAGTTGGTGGCTTGCTGCAAAACACAGTTGTAATATGGAAGCGGGAGGTAATTTATTTTGTTTCCGGCAAAGGGAGTTTTCGCTTGATAGGACTTGTGTGGCAGCAAATTGGTACAAGATATAGATTTCCGATAGTTTACCGTGTGCAGAATACATTACCGCGACCCTTTGGAAACGTGGAAAAGGGGTGCTAGAGAACAAGGGAGGAGCAGGAAAGTAAAAACGTAACGATTTCCTTTGAAAAGGAATGCCCTGCGAAACGCACTGGATATGAAAAATTGGCTCAACATAGTGAACATGTGGAGCGATCTTTGCCAAATCTTAACTTTGGAAGATAGACTCATGTGGGGATTTTCTGCGGTTTCGTTTTCTTTCTATCCACCTCAGAGCGTTTCAAAAGGAAAACGTGGGTGAATGGGTGGCTTACAGTACAAGTCTGAACAGTAGCTCCTGTCAAGATTAGTGTGGCCCACCTTACATTAGGTCGCTTGTCACTCGACATTTCAGGCAGCCAGCCAACCAAAATTGCGGGACATCCAATTGCCCTCACACACATCGCCAAGAGATGGCGCCGACCGCAGGTAAATGACGCTCCGTAATGGCAGACAGTGGCTCTAGTTGTTGACGCGCATATCGCATTTGCATGTGTGTACTTGCGCAGGAACGCGATTGCGCTTCAAGCAGGCCAAGGCCAAGAAGCCGCACCATGCTACCAAGAAAATCCCGTCCTTGAAGAACCGCATCCGCGCACTCGACCGCTTCCTCAAGCGCGGCGTACGTAGCACTGCTTATGTATTGGTTCCACAGGATTGCTGTGTGCGTGTGTTTTGTTCATTGCGATTGACATGCGTATGATGCAGGGACTGGACGACGCCACGCGTGCCAGCAAACAGCGCGAGTTGAAGGAGTTGCAGGATGAGGTGCGTTGCACATGACAATTGTGGATTGTGTGCGCTTGAGTTAAACGAATGTGCTGCTTTGCTCATGTCTGCGTTTGCTCTTCAATTGTGTATGTGCATTGATAGTTCAACAAGAAAGAGATGACCGAACAGGAAAAGCAAAATGCTGAAAAGTACAAAAAGGTGCGCACGCTTTCACAGTCGCCGCATTTGTTCGATAGCACAATGTCAGATCTTTGTGCATTGTGCTGACACGTATGTGTGTGTGTGTGCCCATGCAGCTTCGTTTCTTTGAGCGCGTAAAGCTCATGCGGAAGCTCAAGAAGGCCAAGTCGGCCATGGAAAAGGTGCGTGACGCGATGGCTTTGTGTGTTGTTCATTGCATACTCGAAACGATTGACGCATGAATGCATTGGATTTGCGCATTGACCCCGTGGCGCCACAGGCGACGGATAAGGCAGAGAAGAAGCAGTTAGAGCAGGAGTTCGAGCGCCACCGTCACGACCTGATGTACATTTACTACTTCCCCAAGCTCGAGCAGTACATCTCGCTCTTCCCATCCACCGCACACGACGAGGAGAAGCTGAAACGGTGCATCTTACGCGACATTGCAACTTCCTAGCGATCTCTTCTAATGACGTTTTCATGTGTGTATTTTCATATTCTCACTGCAGACAAGAAGGATTGCGTGCGGCGGCGATCGCGCGTTTTGAAAAGGAGCAACCGACGGACGCGTTCCACCAGTTCTGCTACAACGACGGCAAGACGGAGGAAGGCTCGTCTAGCGCAGCGGCTGCCGCTAGTAGCAAGGAAGGCGCGAAGCACGTGTCGGCCGCGGACCTGCTGCTCAAGAAGCCGTCCAAGGCGGAGCAGAAGAAGAAGAGCAAGAAGCCGCAGAGCAAGAAGGACAAGGACGCCAAGGACAAAAACAAGAAGAAGGAGACCAAGGTGCTCGCGGACATCGACGACGACGAAAATGTCGACATGGACGGCAGCGACAAGACTAAGGCGGCCGAGGACGACGACGGCGAGGAAGAGGAGCACGACGACTTTTTCCTTTAACTCCTTTTATATTTTTCAGTAAAATCAATTCCAGTAGACCAAAAACAACCAAAAGTCACCGCTTCCTCACTAGTTCTTCCTTTATGTCATTGCTGCTCACCTCCCCTCTAGTGCCTCTTGCTGCCTTGTGGTTGATTGCCAGGATGACAACGAGCTTCGATCGCTTCCACGCAGACGAGGCTTGAAAATACAAAATACTGCTTGCGTCGTGTTTGCTTCGACAGCACAAAACACATTCTACAATAATAGCAAAAAGATCTCCATCACAATATCTCGCACACTTTCTAAATCAGAATTGACAGCGAAGACGAGTTCTCCACTTCGAGCAAACGAGTATCTGTGATCAGCTCCGCTTCCGTTCTGGAGGCTGCTGCGAGCGCGTTCATGTTTGTGTAGCTGAAGGATCGAAACGGCTCCGCCGAGTCCGCATCATGACTGCTGTCGTACATTCCACTTGGAAACTTGAAATTGTTGTTCTCCCCGTGCTCGGTCCCATCATTTTGCACTAGCGCATCACTGGAAAATAGGTTTGTAGGTTGGTCTACTTTCGCTCCTGCCCTGACCCCGCGATCGCCTCCCATTCCTCTCACACTATCACTTGCAGTATCGCTGGAGCTGCTGCTTCCAGACGATGCATTTCTGGTGTTCCTATCGCTCGCGAACAGGTCATCTTCAGAGGCAACCACCTCAACATTATCTGGAATACTGCTATCAACGGATTTCGCATCAAACTCGAACTCGCCATCGTCGATGAAAATGTCGGTCAGGTTTCTGTTATTGAAGTAGCTCGTATCGTTCGGACCTTCAAGAGTTGGAACAAAAGGCGGAATCGACTCCAACAGCGTATCCCAGTCGATGCCGTCGAAGAATCGATGCTTCGTGAGGCCCTCCCAGTTGAGGCGAAGCGCAGGATCAGGCTCCAAGAGCTTGCTGATCAAGTCCATCGCATCGTCCGACAAACACTTCTCACCATCTGGCCACAGAATTTGCCGCTCCAAGATATTGTTGAAGATCGCTTCGACGGTATCATCGTTGAAAGGAGGAAATCCGACGAGCATTTCGTACATGATAATGCCGAGCGCCCAGTAATCGACTGGTGGTCCATGCTCTGCGCCGAGCACGATCTCGGGACTAAGGTAGTCAGGTGTGCCACATCGACCGTACGTATGCGGGTGCGCCTGCTTTTTCTTATGCTTCGAGTTTCGCCTTGGAGGCTTGGACGCATCGAAGAAAGCCGAGATGTTCGCGCCGAGACCGAATTGCTCAGGCGACTCGCTCGTTTTCTCTCTCTCTGGATTACCAGCTGCAGGAATGCCGTCTGCGAGAAACAGGTCTCCGTCTCCAAAGAAGCCTTCGTCGACACCGTGAGCCTCGGATTCGGAATCGCTCAAATTCACGGCTTCTTCCGATAAACCAAAGTCCGTGAGCTACGGAAAATCACCACAAAAAGACATACACACACATGACGCCGATGTACAGAAACTTATGAAGGCATCGCGGAGAGCGCTACCTTGATATGACCAGTCGAGGATATCAGGATATTATCTGGCTTCAGATCTCTGTCAATGAGCAAACAGCAACACCACGTACAATACATAAAGCGTCACAACAGACACCGGACAGTACGCAGCAAAGTAGGCAACTCCAGCCGACCTATGGACGCATCCCTTGGAATGCAAATGGTTCAATGCCAGAGCAACTTCGGCAATATACACTCGCGCAACCTATAAAACGTGATGTTCATGCAGATGCAAAAAGCTGAGTTAGAACGGGGTCTGTCACACTTCCAGCAACGCAATACCGCACCTGCTCTTCCAGCTGCGCAATGCACTCGAGTAACGACATGAAGTCTCCACCCGGAAGGTATTCCATCACGAGATACAAATTTTGTCTGCGGCAGTAACAAGAAAATAGCATTAATCAAGCGTTGTGAACAACACGACAAAGCTTGGCGTTTTCACCGCACGTGACAGATTTACGTACTTGGTCTGGAATGTCCAAAACAGTTTGACAACAAATGGACTCTCGATATTCACCAAAATATCACGTTCGGTCTCAATATTTTCAATATGCTGCACATAAAACAAAGCGAAGTTCATAAAAATGGCAATTTTATCAAGTGCTGTGCCACGCTCAGCAAATAAAGAGCAAGCACTTGGACAACTACCTGTTTCTTTCGAAGCAAATGCTCCTTGGCGAGCACTTTGATCGCGTATTGATCACCCGTTGTCTTTTTCCGCGCCAAGTACACTTTCCCAAAGGCGCCTTTCGAAATGGGTTTCACGATCTGGAAATCGCGGATCGACACGCGGCACGCTGAAGGTCGACGACGCGTCTTCGTCGTGCGAGGTGCGACAACGTTGTTTTTGATTTCCTCTAGCGACTTGGTTCGGTGAAATGGCGTGCGCAGTCGATCCTGCAGCCCCTCGGTGTGCAGCAGCATGACTTTTTGCGTCGCACGCATTTTGCTCATTTTCGCGTGGATGAGGTTTTGAATGTGCGTGCAGTATTTCAGTCCGCGGTCGACGGCAAAGCTCGAGGATTCTGGGGGTTCCTGTCGTCGTATTCGGTCGAGGATCTTGACAAGTCGCGAGCATAATGCAAAGGACTCGACGCTCGTCGCGTCACACGAAGAAGCCTAAGAATATATAAAAGACCTTTACCAATCGTATACACTGCAAAAACAGCACCAGGCAGAAAAAACAGCAACACTTACCTGGATCGCGATGACCTGCAGCGCGTTGTAAAAATGCAGGTCTTCCGGGTGGAAGCACGAGCGTAGCGAGTCGGTCTGCAAGTTCGTTTTGATCGACGTCGCCACTTTTGTCAGCGTGTTGTTAATTTGGTCGGCCTCCAGCTCAAAGCGCTTCGACATGACGCAGTAGTTCGTGTGCTCATTTAGCTTGGTCGCGTCCACTTGACACTCGCAAAGCTTGCACACAACGGCCGAGATTCCAGATCTGCGGAAGCGCACAGTGATCGGACGCTCCGAGTACTGCAGCAAATCGAAGATGTCTTCCGGAGGCACGCCGCCGAGTTCCTCGCCATTGATCGCATCGACAATCAGGCCGCGCGCGATGGTTGCCATTGGCGGCAACTGTATTATGTTGGCCAACCACGCGCCTGGTGGTGCCTGCACGCTCTTCACGACGACCTCTTGCCGCGTCTCGTCCACTACAAACTCAATACCTAGGAATCCGTGGCCGAACTGCGCTTCAAACGTCTCGTGCGAGCGAGCGAATGGAAGCGCTCTCTCGGGCAACGGCTCAATGGAGACGGAGGAACTCTGTGGCGCCGATTGTGCCAGCATGACAAGCTCCTCACTTGCAAATAGCAGTTGCTCCATCCCCGGCGCCTGCCTTTCCATCTCATTTGATGAGCAGGTGCTCGAGCCGTGGCGGCACCACTTGATGTGGTTCTTCTCCCACCGCTCCAACACGCCGCCGAGCGCACTGGACGACCCGTGCTGCAGCACGTTTCGCGAGAGCACGGCCGATCGGAAATCCTGCGACGTACCGCTGGGCGGGATGTTGAGACTGAACTGGCGCAGCAACTTGCGCGGCGCAATCTCCAGCTTGAGCTCTTCCTGCAGCAGCTCCAGGACGCCGACGGCCATCGTCGTGCTCGCGCGGTGCTTCACCTGCGAGCTATTACTACAAGTCATACCGTCCCTCCCGAGTGCAGCTAAGTCCAATTGCTCCGTCGCACGCGCCCTCTCGCTCGCGTTGTTGTTGTCGTTTTCGTCCGCAGTGGTCTGTTGGATCCGTATGGCCGCCAGACCAACAGTCTCGTCACCTTCGCTCTCGTCCTGCTGCTGCGTGTGCTGGTCGCTCTCTTCTTCGTCCTCCAGCGGCATCTTCAAGTGCGGTGTCGCGATCCTTGAGGCTGCTCTGGAGATCTGCGTGGTCGGGTGCAAATTCAGCAATGAGGAGCAATGTGTGCGGACGGGCGTGACTAGTAATATGCACAACGCAAGAGTGATTGTTTGCTGCAACCCTTCAAAGTGCAATCTACTTGTTGTAAAAAGAACGTATGCGCGCAGTTGCAGACTTGCTGGAGCGTTTGCAAGTCTGCAAGTTGCTGCTGTCGAGGCAGACGCTGGTTGTCGTTTGTTGCCGATTGCGTATTGGGTGACGACGCTCTCTTGCTGTGTGCGAGTCGTGCAGCGCACGCTGCACAAAGAGTTGGGTCTCTCTGTGTATGTTTTCCGCGTGTGTTCCTTCGCTGTGCTTTTTTATAGGCAGAGAAGGGAAAGGAAGAGAGGATTCGCTAGTGACGGTTTCGTTGCGATCGTGGTTTTTTTCTTCGATCTTTTATGAGTGCGCTTGGCTTGATGATTTTGCACCTATACTTTGTTCAAGTGTGAGTGGAGGTGTTGGAAGGAAAATGGGGATGGTTTGACCAACAAAAAGAGCAACAAACTCATTTGCACACAACAACAACAGCGATGCCAGTCGAATCGGACAAATTCATTGCAAAAGAGCCTCAGCATGTGCGATTGCATATAATTAAAGTGATGCGCATGGATGATACAATTCTGCACGTTGCTTTTATAACTCGAGCTGACTCACAGTTGGAAGCGAGTGCATTCACGAGTTACCGTTAACAATGAAACACAACACGTGCAAACGTCATTAGCGAGTGCAATTGCTCACTTGAACAAATCTCGGACCCACACACTCGGAGGAACAACTTGAAAGTTCGCAAGAGCTGCACAAGCACGTCGCGGAGTGTTGGATACTTTCTCAAGCCGTACCTGTTCAACACTCCAGGTCGCCGCGCTGGGATATGTTTTTAAGCCAGATCCGTCCGTTCAACACTTCAATATGACGATCACACTGCAACCTTTTTGCCACATGCAGCACAGCAGCGGCAGCTTCCGTCACAATCCAACGCATGTTGATGCCCTAGATGGATACGCACACGTACAAACAAACAACAGCAGCGGACGCTGCGACTGCTGCGGAGGTTTCATTCGCACGAGGGAGGGAGGCTTCATAATCGGATGAGTCACGTGAGGACAGGCTCTGGTGTGAGGCAGGACCTCTTCGTTCAGGAAGGAGGACCGTGTCTTGTCTCTCGGAATCAACGAATACACAAATGCAGCACAAACACAAAGCGCAAACAAACAAAAAACTTGATTGCTGTGCAAACGCGTGGCTTTGTTTGACTAGTTGTGGCACGGCATTGCTGCATTTTCTTTCGCGCCACGAACGCACAAGCAAGCCACAGCTTACAGAACCACACACACACACACACACAGATCTTCACCACTGACAATGATTGGATCAGTGCATTTTCATGCGATGCCACAAGACTATACATTGTAGCTGCATGTTGATGTTGTGCCGTATTTTAACCCTAAATCGCAGCTGTGTGTCAATGCTTTGCCACTGTAAAATTATCGCTGTACAGGAGAGAAGGACAGTGAAGAGATGATGCGTGTTCAGAGAGTGCATTTCACACACAAAGTTCGACATGACAAGCTGTGCCTACTCTTGAGAGTGACAAAGCATGCTGCACGCATGTTTTATTATTTTGGTTCGAGCACGCTATTCTCCACGCGCGGTGTGTTGCATGTAACCCTTTAAACTGCACGACTGTCATTAAAAGCCAATTGTCGCGCACGTCGATGTTGTTGCTTGCGTCGATATATGTTTCACTAAGTTTATCGATGCACACCTGCGTCGATCATGCTCACAATGCATATCCATTCTCTTCCATTCCCCTTCTTGAGCCATTTCTTTACTAAAGTATGTAAACCTCAATTACCTTCTGGCGTTATTGGGATGCATTGTTTGCATCGCCCATTTTTTTATCGAGTTTCTTTCATCTTTTCAGTACCATACACCTTGGATAATTTTGAGCTCGTGAGCAACGTCACGTCCAATATTCAGCCAACTATCCTTAAACTTCAGTCATTCATTGTGTTGGATGTATCTCAAGTGTGCCCAACGGACAACGCCATACCTTTCGCTATTGGACTCAGGAAATGCTAAATTTTCTCCAATTGCTAATCACACTCGAACGCATTGTGACGTCAGTGGCATCGTGACTCAGTCGAGCGAGGATTGCAACACCCTCCGTTTCATTCTCTTCTGTAGAATCGACCGAAATGGTGCGACTATCCTTCAAAAGTGTGCACTTTTCCATTCCATACATTCAGAAGAGCGAAAATGAACGAGACAAGTACTCAATGTTCAATCCTATTAACCCCTCGTTCACAATTTGGATCTGTTGGTCTGCGTATTGCTGAAGCACTGTGTATGTGTGTTTTGAGGTTTTTATTTCTTACTTGCTTGTGATATCTTTTGTCTTGTCCAATACCTAAGGAGATGAGCTCTCTCGGATGCGGTACGAAGACACAAACTGGTTTGAAAACGGCCAATCAATGCTGAGAAACTGATTTACGATAGCCAGTCAAAACGCAAATCGGCTAACGGGTTTGTTTAGCAACAGAGATGGCGCAACCGAGAAACGCACTGCACACTGCGAAAATGTGGATGACCGAAAACGTGCGTCTGTTGAATTGACGAATCACGAAACCAAATCGAGCGGATCCGCCGTTTTGCGACTTGATACAGGAGAGAGAGAAAAAAAAAAGGAAGAGACACGGATTCGTTGGCTTAAAGAGTGCTGCAACTGCGGCTGGTTCGCGGCACTCGGCCATAATCAGCAATTATGGTGTTCGTATTTATTAATACTGGTTATGCACGCAATGCTGCATGTTGGTCCCCAAAACCCACCATCGACATATCGAGTGCGCATGAGGAATCGAGGCTCGTCTGTGAGTTTGTATAAACTTTTGTTAATCGCGCGTCAGGCCGCGCTGCTCTGTTGCAGGATCCACTCCACGGCGTCTGCAAAGTCCGCGGCCACGTGCGATGGCACCACATCTGTTCATAAGCATCCACATAAAGAAGCGACTCAGCTTTGTATAAAGAATATATAAAAGAGTAGACTCAGTTGCTGCATTTACCTGTGCTGTGCTCGTCGCCTGGACGATACCTGCCTGTTTTCACGAGCGCCGCGCGCATCCCGATCGCCATGGCACCCCCGACGTCCTGCCGAATGTCGTCGCCAATCATGACTACGTGCTCAGGCGCGACGTTCCTGCACATAGCGACATCATAAATGTTCATATCTTTCTCAACACTCCGTAACGGAAAACGTCTCTCACATGTCCTTCAGCGCTTGGTGGAAAAAGTCGGGGCACGGTTTGCTATGAAGAATGGGGTGTGAAACCAAGACTATGCTGAGGCTGAGTATTTAAGCCAATAAAGCGGACATACCCGATGATGGTGGACGGCACGTTTGCTGCGTACTCGAGCGCCTGCACGAACGCGCCTGGGCCGATGTTCAGACCCGCCTTTGACGCGAACGACTGTGCCTTGTTCAGCGCGATCAACTTGCCGCCATTGGTCAAAATGCGGAACGCAGCATTCATCTACATGCCAGAAGCGTCAAGTGAAAATTATCCAAAGATCATGCCACTAGAAATGGAGGACAAGGCAGCAAAACGCTGTGACGTACCGTGTCATAGTTGAAATGCTCGGGTGCGAGACCAATGACCACGGCGTTGGGGTTCTCGCAATCCATGCCTTCGAATTCCGCGAGCAGCGACGGATGCAGCATCAGCAGCGGACGCAGTTTCTCGCGTTCGAGCAGCGCTCGCGCAAGACCGCCCGTCGTGAGCACGTGGTTCGCATTTATGACCGTAAAACCAATGCCGTGCAGCTCTTGCATCTGTCCCACGTCCAGCGTAGCTAACAGATTAGAATCCACAGATGCAAAGTCTCAAATACGCAAATGCAGCAAAATGGGTTCGTACCAGATCCTTGCTCGATTTCTTGGTCGTGTTTGTCACTTGACGAGACACATAGACACAACAAAGATGAGCAACGATGCGGGTCTGATGCGAAGTGGAAAGCACGCGTAGACGCAGGCTGCAAAGAATTCGTTTACGCCTACCGAAGCGCACGCCAATGTCGCGTTACTGCAGCAATTTGGTCAACGCGGCAATGCTTCCAGGGATCGCCGTGTCCTCAATGTGCAGCGTTCCTGCAAGCAGTTCAACACCACGTTTAACTGATATGCACACAAAGCGGACACACACGCGCAACGGATGAGTGCGTTGGCAGAAGCAGTGTGGACGCACCGCTCAAGTCGACGAGCACGCCGCGAATCTTGGCCATCATGCAGTGTGCGTGTTGCATGCAAAGCGCAAGTGGAGGAAGCTTTGGTGTCCTTCGCTGCACCGATCCTGCCTTCTCATTGGATAAAAACTCGAGCAAAAGGCATCTTGAGGTGCTAACACAAATAAGGCTGTTGCTAGCGTACTGCTTTGTTTGACCATCGAGCTCAGGTAGTGGACTGTGAGAATAACACTGATACTATATATATATGTTGGTTGAGTGCACATATGTTGTGGTTGCTCTTGAGATACTAACATAAACAAGTGCTTTACCTTCACTTGCAATCGTCCATGATAAGAGAAGTACTGATATAAATCATATCACTTGTTGCATCAGAGCAGATGGTGCGGTTACGCTTGACGTAGGGTTTCTTTCTTGCATACTGTAACCCCATTTACTCTCATACCATTGGTTTAAAAGCTTCATCTGCCAGTCTAATTGGCCGAAATGCCTGAGACGTGACAACATTTTTTTGCAGGAACGAGAGAAAAGGAGGGAGGGGTTTACCACCATTTACAGACGGACGGTCGGACGGACGGAAAGACAGACACTTGCTGGCAATGAGCAAAACGAGAAACGCGTGCATGCACCTCGCTCTCTCTGTCTTTCAGCATCCTCCTGACGCATCGACAGCAGCAAAGACGCGCTCGTGACGCCGCACACTGGAGCCCCATACGGTGGAATCTCGCGTGGAGAGTGGCTCTCGGCATAAAAGGTGGGTTCTTGCCCAGATTGCGACGTGGCTCCGCCGCGTAATAATCGGAGCGAGTGGGAGATGGGGAACTCATTTGTATCGGACTATATCTTTTTTCCGCGATGTGTGCTTTGCCCTTTGCTTTCCCAGAGTCGTATCTGTAGGTGGAAGCTCCCACTTCGTTCTGACAGACCATGCCCGCGAGCAAGAAGCGCATCAAGTTGCGGTCGGGGGCGTCGGCGCCTGAGCAGAAGGTGCCGGCGGCGCTCAAGGAGTGGGTGCACATGTGGCACGGCGTGACGGTGGACCACGGTGGCCACAGCGCGATCTTCCACGCCGGCTCGCGCGTCGAGGAGCTCTCGTTCTGGCAGCAGTTCGTGCGGTTGCCCTCTAATTCGCTCTTCCCGAACGTCGAGACGCACGCGAACCCGCGCAAGCAGTACAAGGATTTCCTCTACGTGCTGCTCAACATGCGCTGGCCGATGCTGTTTATGGTGCTGCTGCTGGTGTTTGTCAGTCAGATCTTTCTCTTTGCGCTCATCGTGTGCTACGGCTGTCAGGAGCCGCGCGTGTTCCTCGAGGCGTTTGATCTGAGCTACCAGACGTTCACAACCATCGGCTACGGCATCGTGTTCCCCGAGAGAACGTGCAGCAATCTGGCGATGACGCTCGAGTCGTTTGCATCGATGCTCGTGCTGTCGGCGATCACGGGTCTCGTGTTCGCCAAGTTCGCCAAACCGATCCCCAAGATCGCGTTCAGCAGGGTGTGCGTGGTGCAGCCGTACGGGAAGGAGTACCTAGCGCTCGTCGTACGCGTCGCGAACGCCACACAGTCCCGCGACGTGACCCACGACGTAATCATGGAGGCCAACTTCAAGCTCAACCTGCTGCGTGTCGAGCAGAATCGACCGCACCACGTCACATGGGCGACGAGCCAACGAGGAGCAAGCATGAGGGGTGAAACCAGTAGCACGATGTCGATCACTACCAGTGGGGGCTCGTCGTCCTTTGGTCCGACGTCGACATTCACGGGCAATGACTCCATTTCCACTGCAACCACCAACAGCAAGAGCAAGAACAGCGAGTCGTTGTGCTCGTACAATCTGAAGATCCTGCAGAACAATTTCATCACGTTCCGCATGGGCATCGCCGTCGTCCATGTGATCGACGAAGAGAGTCCGTTCTTCGGGATGACGGAGCAGGATATCCTCGGCTCCGACATGATCCTCGAGGTCGCGATGTCGGGTGTGGACTCGACGCTGCAGGACACGGTCGCCGACCGCTTTATCTACACGGCGCACGACTTCAAATGGGGGTACCGCTTCTCAGAGTTGCTCGAGTTCAACGAGCGGAACGCTGAAGTGATCATGAATTTCTCCAAGCTCAGCTCCGTCGAACGTGCACCGATCGACAATGCGAAATACATTCGGCCGCCTCCATTTGGAGGGGGAAACGCGGCAGCACCACGACACAATAGCAGTTGGAGACGATCGTCTCGTCGAGCTTCTGAGTCGCAAGCATTTGACGCTGAGAGTGCGAGCGGCCTAAATCCGATTCATGAAGTCGAGAGCATGGAAGACCCCAACGTGTTCCGGCATCGACGGTCGTCCTCTGTTGGCTCTGGGAACGCCGAGCGAATACTGTGGCGCGTGCCTAGTAAATGCAGTCTGGGCATGGAGCCGCTGTTTGAACCACTTCTACAACGATCCATCGGAACACAGCGGATACCACACGAGCTTCCTCCCTTGGAGGGAGGAGTCCGACAAGGTCGATATGGACATCTACCATCCGGTCCGAATGCAATGGAGCGTGGTGAGAAGGAGCCGAGTCCAATGGCAGAATTCGTGATCCCAATACCCCAAAAGCGGCAATTGCAGAGTCAACTAGCAGGCGACGTGGTCAGCGGCGACGAAGACGAGACCAGCACGTTGTCCGATGATAACGGGGAGGATGAGAATAATTTGGACGATGCCGACGGCAGCGGTGAGGACGACGAGATTGAGTACAACCGGCGGTCGCGTCCTTCGAAGTCCAGGCAGTCCGGCGTGTCGATTGACGTCGAAGACACACCGCGCTTCCTGAAGATCTCGCCGCTGAACATCCCGAAGACGTACGACTTCATGCGGCTCTACCACAGCGCGCTGTACGTACGGTGGCCCAAGATCATCTTCGTGTTTGTGCTCGCGTTCCTGGGCATCAACCTGGTCTTCGGACTTCTCTACTGGCTGCGATCGGATGACATGGAGAGCTACGCGGACGTCACTGTGACGAGCTTTGAGCGTGCGTTCTTCATGAGTGTGCACACGCTGGCGACGATCGGGTACGGCTCGATCGCCCCCAAGCCGTCGTCGCTGTACATCAACTTCTGGGTGCTGGTCGAGTCGTCGCTCGGGATCATCGCCGTGACGATCATCACGGGCATCGCCTGGTCCAAGTTTGCGCGGCCGCGAGCACACATCCACTTCTCGTCCAAGATCGCGCTCTGCCGCATCTACGGCCACCGGTGCCTCGTGTTCCGCGCCGCCAACACGCGCCACAGCGGCGACGTGCACGAGAACTTTTTCCGCATCGGCGTGATCCTGACGAACCGCAAGACGGGGCTGCGCCAAATGTACGACGTGCCGCTCGTGACCGCCGAGTGGCCGTCGATCAAGCTGCCGGCCACGTTGATCCACATCATCGACGCCACGTCGCCGTTCTACAAGTTCGAGACAATCGACGATCTGTCGAGGTCGCGCGTGGCCGTCATCGCGCTGCTCACGGGCCTCGACACGACGTTTTCTGAGAACGTGTACGCGCGCAAGATGTACTTTTGGGACGACTTCACGTGCGACATGCGCTTCGCCGACTTTGCGCGCATCGAGCGCGACCGCGTCATCGTGGACTATGCCAAGTTTGACTCGCTGGAGCACGAGGTGACGTCGTCGTCCTCACTCTAGTCTCTTTGGTCATTGGACCATTGAACCTTTGCCTCCACCCAACGTGGGAGAGTAAATTTATGTGTCGGACATGCATGCAGCGTGGGAGGCAAAGGGTGACGACGAATGGCGGCGTGCGGACTGCAATTCAAGACACGATTCGTAGTGCGAACGCTCGGCGGCATCAGCGCGTAATCATCAACTTGGACAAAGCCGAGTGCTCCTCGTACTGTGAAAAGGAAGCCATGACACGCTCAGCAACTGCATTGCCAAACTTTTGCTTTGTCGGCAGAAGACAGTGTTCACAATTGCAGTGCCATTTTGCACATTGTGTGAAGTCAGAAGTCCACACTGAAACTGCTCGCACATTTTGTGCAGCTATTCTGTTACAAGTCTGACTATTTTTGCCGTAAATAAGTTATTGGTTACGAGAACACGTAATTTGTTTACATACGATAAATCCTCTTGAAGAGCATGCCAATCGAAGAAAGGCTAGTGAGAAGGATCACAACAAGGCAGAAATCTGCAACAGTTTAACTGCACCACATGAGGATTCTCTCTGTGAACCAACAAACGATGAGTGCAGATATACTATGGATTATTGAGGCAATACATGAATAAACTTAATCACCGGAAATTGATGTACACACGTGACTCCTTATCAAAAGCATGCTGCAAGCATTTATGCTCTGCTGTGGGCTCGAACATAAACTGGTACAGTCACAAAAACCTTGCCTCAAGTTCATCTTGTTTGAAAGTAGCGTTTCCGTTTTGTGAAGTTTGCTGCTGATGTCAATTTTGATGTGGGCCACCTTAATCGATCCTCGGTTGCCGTGTTTTTTCACTCGTGCATTTTTGATTTAACCGCGTCCAGATCAGCGGCCACGAGAGCGCGCTGAAGACGAGAAAGACGAAGCAGGAGCAGCAGAGGACACACGACTGCGCTGAGGATAGCCACCCCCGTATAGAGAGAGAGAGAGAGCTCACTCCCGCGCGCGCCTGATGTTCGAGACGCTCGTCACGGGGCTGCTCACGAGCGCGCTCGGCAACTACATCGACCCGAAATGCTTCAGCAGCGACAAGATCAACGTCGCTGTCTGGTCCGGGTACGTCGTGCTGCACGCGCTGGAGATCAAGCCCGACGTGATCGCGCACCCGGCGCTGAACCTCGTGCGCGGTATGGTCGGGTCCATCGAGCTCAAGATCCCGTGGAACCGTCTGCACTCGGACTCGGTCGTCGTCACGATCGACGATGTGTACCTCCTCGTGCGCACAGAGGAGGAGATCGAGCGCGTGATGCTCGAGATGGACGAGTTCGCGATTAAGAAGAAACTGCTCGAGGAGTTGTACGTGCAGGCGAAAAAGCAGCAGCAAGAGGAAGAAGAAGAGTCGGCGCCGTCGAGTTCGTCGGAAAAGGGGTTTGCTGCGCGATTGATCAACAAGATCATCGATAACTTGGAGGTACGTAAACGAATTGTTGTGTGAAAGTTATGCTATTGTGGTCACACCTCATTTTTATGTGTATACTCGCGTGCTGTCACGTGTATGTCGAGTAGCTCCACGTGCGGCGCATCCACGTTCGCTTGGAGGACTATGGGACTGGAGATCACCCCTTCGCTCTCGGGTTAACAATCGAATCGGTTCACGTGCAGGTACAGTGAGCACCATTTTCGTATATCTGCAGCCGTTCACCCTACAGCGGGATTGATTCAGAACTAACTCTCGTGGCATTGCGCACTGCTCTGTCCGCGTTGTAGTCGACAAACTCAAGTTGGCAGCCGTCGTATGTCGACGCATCGAAGAGCAACGAGCCTCGGATCTACAAAATCGTCGAGCTGAACCATCTGAGTGTGTATCTGAACCCTGACTGCAACGTTCTTCGGAACCAAGAGATTGATTTCGAGACGTGCTCGTTGGAGGAGTTTTCTAGTTTTTTCAACCGATCGATCCCGAAACGCTTCGACGATCGCCATTACCAGCACATGCAGTTGTACCCGTCGCACCAGCAGCACCACTTTTTGCTGAAACCAATCGACGCAAATGCGCGGCTGATTGTGAATCGGGATCCGTTCGACAACAGTGGACCAAAGTTTGAGCTTGACGTGAGCGTACCTGAAGTGGCACTGCGACTGGAAGATTCTCAATATTGCGACTTGTTGTACTTGGCATCAGCTTTCCAGATTCCAGATCACGTGACAAAGTATCAGCAATATAAGCGGTTGCGTCCTCGGAACGCGGTTCTAGATGCAGAGCCTGGTGAGTGGTGGCATTACGCAATCAGTGCCGTGATGCAAGACGTCCGAAGCAAAAAGCAGCGCTGGTCGTGGGGGTACATGAAGCAACGTCGAGACGATCGAAAACGATACGTGTCCGTGTGGGAAAGGAGATCTCGCCACTTACTCGATGGGAATCAGAGGGGTTATGCAGCTTCTGACAGTGAAGAAGACGAGATTGACGAAGAAGATGGCGAGCAGATACAGAGCGGAATAACTGTAAGTGATGAAGAGGACGATAAAGGTAGCATCTTCTCATCTGGAGGTGAGTCAAGGGCATCTTCAAAGTCAGGATCATCGAGTGATGGGAACCTATCCATACTGGAAGAGATTGAGCGGCGGCGACCCGTGGAAGATATACTGCTCTTTCGATACCTGGCAGATCGCAGAGTACGCGAAACTATGGCGGCAAAACCTTCCGATTCGGATCGTGAGTCTCAACTTCCAATGCCGGCATCGGCTACTTTCTCTGACAGTGAGTCTGTCGACACGGATGTTACCGAGTCAACTCTGCCAACAGAGATAAAATTCCAATCCTGGGGCACTTGGATGTTTGGCTGGACTTCTAAACTCACAGCCACTTCAAACGGTCTTCCTAGCGAAGCACCTCGTCGTGTTCTACCAGAAGTGGAGCTGCGGGAGTTGTACAAGATTTTGGAGTACGAACCGTCAAAGCGCTCGAAGAACGCAAAGAAGAAGCAAAAGAATCGAGATCACGGCGCCACCGAAGATCAATGTTATGATTTTGATCAGGAAGATCAGGACCACAGCGTGGTCTCTCGAATTACGGTGACGTTGGAGAAGGGGTCTTTGACTTTAGCAAGCGATCCGGAGGCGAACAAGAAACTGGAGCGAGACGATCCAAGCTTCAGCAAGAAGTATGCGCCAACAGATTTCTTGCTTGGGACGTTTTCTCACCTCCAGCTAGCTGCTGTGGCGAAAAATGATGCCATGAAGGTAGACGTGTCGTTGCAATCGATTGAGGCTTTTGATGAGAGCGCGGAGAGTTCATCTTTTTCACGCCTATTGAGCAGGAAGCAGAGTGGAACTCTTGGTGGAAACGAAGTTGATGGTGGCAGTGCAAGCACATTTTCTGGACCAGTGTTTCTGATGAGCTACGAGACGAATCCAGTCAACTCAAGCGCTGATGCTGCGCTGTTTATCCATTTGGATCCTCTTGAGATTGTTTTATCGCCGACAGCACGATGTTGGGGACGATTGACCAGCTATCTGAACACTCCCAAAGTTCTTGGTCTATGGGCAGAGCTAGAAGTCGCGTCGTTGAATGACATTGTCAACTTGAAGGCACGAACTGAAGCGAAGCTAAAGTATGCAATGGCGAACCGCATCGCAGTTTCCGTCGATCTGCGCATTCAAGCCCCAGTTTTGATCATTCCTGAGAGTGACACGGACATCAATTGCGCTCGTCTTGTGGTTGATCTGGGTCACATCAATTTCCGTACGGATCGGCTAAGCAAATTGGACGGTGATAGTGTCAACAACTTATCTAGCAGCATGGCATCTTTGAATGGTGCGGGGGGATCTTCGCTGATGCTACTGAATCCATCCAGCTCTCCAAATCTTACATCAAGTACCTCATTTGTGAAGCAGCTGTACGACGAAGCAGAGAAAGGAGAAGGTGCTATCCGTTGGAAAGAAGAGTTTTATGACAAGTTCAGTATCACAGTCACGAACATCCATGTCCTCTTGGTCCCATATGGCAAGAAATGGCACGAGAATAACCCAGTAGCATCAGTACCGCCGCAGCTTGGTGGAACGTATTATGAAGAGCAGGATTATGAGCTGATTCAGCGGTTCAACATCAACGTGACCCTTCGAACGTCCGTGCTACCGCTAGATGCAACTCTCACGCGAGTCTATGTTCACGCCGATCTTCCAGCTTTGACGTTTAATATGTCGCTCGAGAAATACTTCCAGCTGATCTACTTGGTCGATCGATTCAGTATCGCGAAGTCACCAGCGACTGATGCAAACCAAACTGATGGTGGTCTCTTTGATTCGACTGATTTGTTTGAAGGGCTTGACTCGAATCCTTTCGATCAAGACGATCGTTTGCTGTCGATGCGGAAAAACAGCTTTTTGAGTACATCGGCGCTGAAACGGTTTATGCTTGATGACGACGACAGCTACTTGGAATCGTCAACAACTGAAACGACTCAAGCAGGCACAGGCGACTCGGACGAAGAATCGAGCACTGGTAGTGACGATACTTGGTTTAGTATCACAAGTGGGAACGTCGATCTCAATCTCCCATCTATCGATAGCATGGACATGTATGCAGACGCAGAATCGTACCCATCTGATCGTCCAGCGCGTTCCAATTCGACCACAGCACCTAGTGTGCAGAATTCTCAAAGATCGCCTCGGCCTGGAAAAAAAGCAAGACGAAAGGTGCGAGCGTATCAGTCGACGCAGCGCACTGAGCTATTAGATCGACGGCTTCTTGTCTGCACCTTCACATTCCCGCTCATTTCGGTCCAGCTGAAAAAACCGACTTCGTCCAACATCCCAGCGTCTGCTTCGTATCGATATGACGGGTCCGATTTCGAAGAAGATTTTACTGACAATGGGACAATCCTCGTTAAATTGCAAGGTCTTCGGATTCGCTTGGCAAGGAAGACCTTGTCTACACAGGCAAATGTGAGCTTCCGGTCTCTGGAGGTGGAAGATTATCTTGATGCGAGTGGAAAGTCATCAGAGTTTCTGTTGTTTTCGTGTCCAACGATATCTGCACCATTCTCTATGCGAGCTCCTCAACGGCGAAGCGGAAAGTTCATGAATGTCAGCGCAGTTCCTAGGCGTCGGCCAAGTCGACAAAGAGAGCGAGTGATT
The DNA here is from genome assembly GCA_006386115.1 of Globisporangium splendens. NCBI lineage: Eukaryota > Oomycota > Peronosporomycetes > Pythiales > Pythiaceae > Globisporangium > Globisporangium splendens. The sequence goes on along the minus strand of VFIW01000021.1, from coordinate 440,324 downwards.
TCTTTCCAGCGGACTGATGTTGCTCATGTGCCCAATCATCATCATCATGCGGCGCCTCCGGAAAACTTGCTTGATTTGAGCTACAGTTCGACAAATGACAGCATGACTGGGGACGAGGTACTCAGAGATCTGGACATTCGAGTTGGGTCCATCCAGTTCAACTTTGATCAGTCTTACATCTGTTCCTTGCTTGAGCTTATTGACGAAACATCTGCAAAGCTTGCGCTTGTACCTGCGTCAGTGCGATCTCCAGATATTGCGAAGGATGCGTCACAAGAAGAAATCGACGACATCTTGCCACCTCTCGAGCTAACTCCGTCAATTCACCAGGAATATTCGCTGCCGATGAGTCTTACTGAGTCTGTTCGTGCAGATCTGGAAAAAGCCCGAAAAGTGTTCTTGAAGGAGCAAAATGATTCCGAGTCAAAGAATCTGACAAATGGGGAAAGCATGCAACGTCGAAAACCTGTTATGCTGAAGCTGACCGCTCGATTTCAGTCAATGTCCGTTTGCTTTGGTGACCGTGGCGAACCTGAAGCGTCGGTGGCAGTTCTCCGTTTGCATGCCTTGGTGAATACAACTGATGAAGGCGATTTGATTGTGAAGGGGACGATCGGCGATGTGAAGTTGTTTGATTTGAACCCCAAGAAGAGCACGACCGATGGCCAGAGCGACGGGTTTACTCATGGATCAAACGATCATGATGCAACCCGAAATGAATACACACACATTTTCGGACTGGATGTCACATCGAACGGTACTCCTCAGTACGTTGCAGGACTTGAGTGCAGAATTGCGAACAAGGTCGAGTTTGACGAAGATGCCTGCGACGGTGTGTCCAGCGAATCGAAACAGAGAGGCGAACAGAAGTCCAAGCTAAGCATTACTATCCAGCCCGTTCAACTGCTTGTCCAGCCAGACTTCGTTGAGAACATGACAAGTTACATCCTTGACGGACCCCTTCGAATGCATCTGCACACAAGAAGCGATGTGCATGGATTGCATGCGAAATGGCCAAGCTCCGGGCGTCATCCACGTTCGCAATCGTTTGCTCTCGAAAATTCTTCGTTCCACGACGCTCTGTTACTATCCCCACCACCAAATTCTGGCTTCATGAGCCCTCAACTGGAAAGATTGACTCCATTCTTTGACGCTATAGGCACGTCAAACAAGCGTACAAAGAAGCCCAATTCGAGATCGTTTCCTCCAGAAATGCAACTTAAAGTCGAAATTCCCGCGCTTGAAGGGTCGAATGAAAACGTCCAAGAGAAAGGAAATTCGACACAGCGAGTCAGCGTTCTGGATGAATTCGATATTGAGCTGAAGGTCCTTAATGCCAGCATCGTGCTCCCTTTCACGCAGGCTGACTCTCCTGTAGCGGGCGGGCTGCGAATTGATCTTGGCACTTTGCTTGGAAGTATTGAGCCCAAACTGTTTGATGCGAGAAAAGGCGCGACGCGTAGATGGACCGGAAGTGACGTGAATCTTGCAGTGAGTGGGATGGAGATAAAGTTCGTTCATGAGCAGCAGATTACTGTTCTCGAGAAGACTGGCATTCGCGTGCACGTTGAGCTCCCCACGCATCTTGTTCCTGTACCGAGTGCAGTGAGCGGCGGATTTATCGAAGACCTCTCTGGTGCTCCTGAAAGCCCAGGAACGAATGTTTCTGTCACAGTATCGCCGATTTGCTTCAATGTTGGCGACAAGACGTTGTGTCTGGGCTTGGACATTTTCTACGGAACGATTAAGCCGATCTTGGATATTGCCGAAGTGGCGGGTCATAGAAGAGATCGAGACGATGCTGGTTCTCTTTTAGGTTCGGTGGTGACAAGAGAGGACTTTGCCGCTCACGAGGAGGCTCGAGGCGCTGGTAGCGACACGACGCAGGTTCGACGTGGGGGTATGACTGCAAGCATCGTGGTTGAAGAAATCAAGTTGGTTTTACTGGCATATTCCGAAGCATCTCAGCAATTCGAGGCGTGGATGAAAAATGCAGTCGACACGAGTGAGGATGCACATTCACGTGATGCTGGTGTGGCGTTCGGGAATGGACATCCAGGTTCTCCTCGAAGACAGCGTCATGACGAGTGGGGAAGGAGAAGTATTCTGCATCGAGCACCTGATTCTACCATTATCGCTGAGGTTGCTGCAGTAGGAATGCAAGTGAAGGTGGACGTCGAGTCATTTGAGGTTCCATCGGGAATGCACACCTTTCCTGCTCAGTACGAGTTTTCGTTGCAGCAAGCAATCATTCGCGACAAAGTGGCTGACCCAGAGGTGCGTGCTGCATCAGTCATTGCTGTGCTTGGTCATGCTGAAAATACTAAATTGTGTGTGTGTGTGTGGTGTGCCTACAGGAATTCATTGTTGACTTGTTTGGAGCAGCAAGTCACCTGAGAAAAGCAAGTGACGGAGTGGGGAGAATGTATCACCAGTCTATGTCAAGCGAAAGCCACACCGAAGACAGCCCAAGCAGTTTTGACTTGCGCTTAAGGCACAGTTTATCACTGGAAGATGCCGTCGAAGATGTGACATCGAGCCCAGACGAACCGCAGCTTATTATTACGCTAAACTCATCGCAAGAATCAGGCAACGAGAAGTCTAACGCGGCCAACTCACTGGTCGTCAGTTTAGCTTCTGCTCGGTTCAACGTGCTGCCTCGAACTTTGTTGCGTCTAGAGCATTTTGGAATGGAGGCGTACATGGCGGCAAAGAGAAGAATGTACCACTTGCAGCTTCATTATAAACCAAGAATGCTCGTTACCGCGTCTGCCACCGGAAATCGTGCATACATGGATGGCTTTCGAGATTTATCCGACGCTCGTGTGGAAGACGGCATGCTTCGATCAAACTTGTTGCCGGATCGAGAGGAGCTATCGCGATCTGTGGGATTGAAGTCAGAGCGGAAAGAAAGTATTGCAGAGTCCGCGAAAGATGGCGACACAAAGAGGTCGACGGTTATGTCTCCTGTTGAGCAACGTTTGATTGCTGATCTTGACGTTAATCGCGGAAAACTCAGCATCAGCGAGCTGATTCCTTCAGCGCAAGAATCTGTTGACGACCAGGACAGCATTCAAGTGGCAGAACGCGATGCGCAAAATGTGGCAAACGCGGAAAAGAGTATCCACCAGTGGATGATGCACATTGAGCTTCTTAATGTGCAATTGTGGCTTTTATCGACTGAGAAGAAGACCGACGCCGCAGGAGTGAAGCTTTCCGCCAATTTGATAGCAGACATGTCGAGCTTTCATGGTGGCCAAAAGCATCAGACAAACTCGAGAATGGAGCTTTTCACGGGATCTGCGGAGATCAGCGACGTCGAAGTGTGCATATGCTCTCCTGTGGAAGAGCACGTGGACGTTGATTCCAGGAGCGCTAAAGGGGCTCACTTTCCGTGGACTATCGTTGAGCCGTTTAATATGCAGATCGGATTTAGTTCAGCTCTGTGCACGCGACTACCGCAAACGAAGGATGACAAGAAGGTCGTGATACTATCGGAAACTGCATCGTCGCTCTCACCTTCTGAAGAAAACGAGGACCTTTTCGATAACCTTTTGAGCGAGTTACCGTCAGAATGGCAAGACTGGGTTCTTTACCAGCCTTCGCTCCAAGTGGATGAAATTACCTCCCGCATATCGTACCGTAACTTCCCACTGCTACTGAAGACTGGGTCAAGCTTGTCGAACATGATACATGCTGAAGACAAAATACGACAGACGTTCACCGCGAGAATGAAGTCTATTGAAGAGGAGTTTGAGTGGAACTTTGCTAACGAGCCGCACGATGAAAACTATCAGTCTTCGTTTGAAAAACACGATGCTCAAGCATATGCTGACGAAATGAACAAAGGAAAAGAGACGAGCAAGCGTGTGGTTACGATGTCTACGCTTCACATGGGTGGTGTCCAGTTCAAGTTGATCAACAATATTGTCGACCAAGAGTCTCCAGTCGTCGGGTTTAACATCTCTGAAGTCAATGCTTCCCATCAGTCAAAATCAAGCGACGAGTTTGAGCTTTTGATTGGGACTACAGTTGATGCTTGGTATCATAACTTGCGGCTAGTAACGTCAGAGCCGCTTATCGAACCATGGAAAACGGAAATTGCAATCTCGAAGAAGCCAAAAAGCCAGCTGACTCTGAATCCAACTGGTCCAGGAGATGAACAAACGCCTCTGGAAGTGACAATATCGTCGAAAGACAACTTGCAGTTCAATTTGACAGAAGCCTTTATCGCAAACTCAATGGCAGCAAATCGAGCGTGGAAGTGGGTCGTGAACGAAGGTGGCGATCCGCGAGAGATGACCGAGTATTCCACTTACTGGATCCGAAACAATACTGGCTTGAATCTTCATTACTGGGGAAAGTCGTGTAAAGCTAGTACTCTCCTTCCTGGAGGCGAGGAACCTCTGGAATTCGTCGAAGCTGACGCGAATGAGGAGCCTTTCTTCAACGATCAGAAGACTGGTGAAGGCTTCCAGTATCCAGGAAATGGCGAAGACAAGAGTTATCCTGGGAACAATCGTCAAGTTTATATTTCAGTGTACGTCGATGAAGAACTGACTGATGATGAGTCCAGCCATGGATCAAAATGGCAAAGCGAGACAGCAATTCCAGTGGACCAGGTTGACTCACGGATGTATGCGTTAGTGGACACTGATGGCGACAATACTTTCGCAAAACTTCGTAAATGCGAGTGCGTGATCGATGTGCTGGTGGAGAGAGGGTGCAAGTTTTTTGTTGTACGATCCACTCTGCTTCTGGAGAACAACACGGGATCAGACCTGGAAGTGGAGTTCATGCCGCCTCCAACACGTTATGCTTCGCGCATATCAGGATCTACTGGTCCCCACGGGATGGAAATTCCATCGTGGAAGTCAGTGGTCAAAGCCTCCTCGGTCGTTCCAGTCCCGCTGCATTTGGTGTCGTTAGGTGAAGGTTACGTTCTGGTACGCCCACCAGAGATCCAGCCTGGAGATGTAAGCACGAAGACTCTTCCGAAGGCGTATGCGAAAGCGCGTGTTCGCTTACCGCTGCTTGACCGAGATACAGTTAACACGAACTCGAATGAGATGGAGAGTGCGCAAAACACGATGAAGTTCCATCGTTTGTACAGTGATCGACCGGTTCGCCCATTTGTCATGAATGCTTGCCTCTCCAACTCGAGTGGAGCAGTGTACCATCGCACACTATCCTTCCACCCACCACTCGTCCTCCACAACCTGACAGCAGGACCGCTAGAGTTTTGTCTCTTTACGCCGAGTGATTGGATTCCGGAGACCGAAGACTCGTCCAAGCTTCACCAGGGATGGGAAGACAGCCAGCAACGACTTCGTGAACGCGGCGTCATCAACATTGCTGACACGTTGGTGTGGCATTTGTCGGACTGGGATACCCCGCTCGAGCTGAGTGTTCGAATGAAAGGTTTCGAGTGGAGTGAACCGATTCTTCTTGGCAAAGATGTTGTCGACTTTGAGCGGATCAAAATGAAGGATGTCGTGACTGACTCCTATTTGTACATCACTGCGGAATCCGAAGTGCGTGAGAGCAAGTGCCGAGAGATATTCCTGTACGTGCCTTACTGGATTGTGAATCTGACGGGCTTGAAGCTGGAGTATGAATATGACGAAGAGCGCATCGGCCACGAGCACCTAACAACGTAAGTGTATCACTGGAGGCGTCTTAGACTCACGAAGCACAATCCTAACTGTTTTTTTTTTCTTTTTTACAGGATGCTTGCTGGGCAAAAACGACTTGACCGAGAAGAGCTCTTGCTCAAGGAAAACCAGCGAGCTAGGCTCGCAAAACACGAACGAAATCCTCACCTGGTTTATGCTCCACACATGTCCAATGCAGTAAACGGTGACGGATCGGATTTAGGATCAATGAACCAGTCAGATGAATTGGTGCAATTGGGAGGCGATGGACGCACCGAACGAAAGCGCCGTCATCCATGTCTTCTCCCAGGTGTACCTCCAATCAAAGGACTGCTGGATTTGCTGCCGAAATCGATGGATGACCCAAAAGCCCTGGGTCAATTGGAAGTTTTGCAAGTTTGCCATTCTGACTACCGCTCAGAGAAAGGATGCGTTCGCTTACGTGTGAACGACGACGAAACAGCAAATATCGATTCTGCGAAAGAGAATTCCCAGCGAAGGTGGTCCGATGTGATTGTGCTGGATCAAACGGGTACGTCTGGTGAGATTGAAGCTGCGGATTATGGAGCAAGCAAGAACTACAGTATCGGGTATTCGATCAGTGCTGCCAAGGGACGATATTCGCGCACCAAAGTTGTCATGCTTACACCACGGTTTATGCTTATCAACACGCTTGACTGTGCTATCGAAGTCTGCCACTCGTCTGCGAAGTTCAGCAGCGCGACTGCTTCGGCCATCGATATCGGCAGCTCGGTGCATTTACCAAACAACGGCATGATGTCGTCGATGAACTCCGTCGTTCACTTGGAGGCCGGAGCATATGCAGACTTCCACTGGACCCTCCGCTTTGGAAAAACGCGAGCCATTCGCTGCCGGTTAGCTGAGTACGGTTGGTCATGGAGTGGTGCAGTCCCACTTGGAGAATCAGGAGAATATGCAGTACGAATGCGTCACGAGTCTACGCGAGAGAGCAAGCTGCTTCGCCTTACCTTGAAGTTGGATGGCTCGTGCGTTTGTGTGTACTTCCGCGAAGAAAGCGCCAGCGCCCCGCCATACCGAGTTGAGAATTACTCGCTGGAAACGCTCCGCATCCATCAACACCGTGTTCGAAGAAGTGAGATTCTGCTTCCGCACCACAGTCTGGACTACGCATGGGACGAACCGACACAAGAACGAATGCTGGTTGTCGACATGCTGCCTTCCGCTGCTGGTGACAATAGTCGACCGCTGCGTATCGGTACGTTTTTGCTCGACAAGATTCAGAGATATCCAGATGCGTTGGGAGGAACCTTGGGCATCGAAGTTTCGACAGATGGACCGACTCGTGTTTTGCGCTTTACCGATGCCCGCCTCCGCGGTGACAGAAGCAACGACTTGCTGGCAGCGTCATCTGACAATGCCACAACGAAGGAAACCGGTGGACATGAATTCTTGCGTCGGTTCGTCACAGCTCCGTCGCTCCATTTGGTTCTTCAATTACAAGGTGTTGGAGTCTCCGTGGTGGACGGTATCCCGAAGGAGCTGATGTATATGTCCGTATCTGGCATATTCTTGGAGGTGATCATGAGTGAGGAAGATCGTGAGAAAACGAGTGCATTCATCACTGGAAGCGATGGTGCAGTATCCCGACTGGAGCGCGAGACAACAGCTCGAATAATTGCAACTCGTTTCGAAATCAGTGACGTACAGATCGACAATCAACTGCAAACGACGCCGTTCCCTGTCCTGTTGCGATTTTCCAACTCAGCTTCAAGGTCACAAAATGTGAATGGGGAGATTATGAACGTTCCAGCCTTGCAGATTTACTTGGTCAAGCACGACGAGTACGCAGGGATCAATTTCATTCGCCATTTCAGTGCGAGGGCACTCCCTGTCCACATTCGTGTCGATGGATCTCTTCTTTCCCACTTGGCTCCCCTCATGATCCATGCAAATGCAAGTACAGATTACATGGGGAAATCCAAGAGTGGCGCTGCGTCTGGCGGAGGGCGTAACAACTTGCTACTAGAAGACTTCAATGCAAGCCTCGAAGTGAATGTGAAGATCTTGGCTGCCATCCGCGAAGAGGAAGAATCGACATCAGTCGCCCCATCGAATGCGTCACTGCACACGAACCGCTCCTCTGTGCACGAGAACTATCTTGCCAGCACGACTGGCCAGAATTATTCGGCGTCCATACCAATTTACCCAATCCAGGGTAAGTTTGTGACCAAGGACGAAGAGAAGAAGCTCTACTTTGAAGAATTCTACATCGACCCGATCCGAGTAAGTGCACTTCATCGTCTATTTAACCTGTATTCCTTCCTGTGCAGTAATAACCCTAATTTGTGTTGCATGCATGCAAAATAGGCGACAGTGAGTTTCACGTTCGGCAGTGGAGCAAGCGCTATCGTTGACGGACAGTATGGGAGCTCTGTCTCGAATTCCAGTATGCATTCGTTCTCGGATTCGTCACGTGATTCTTCCGTCATCACGGTTGGTCCGCTCCGACTGATCTTGAATGCAATTGGAACGAGTTTAACCAAGATCGCCAACGCACCGTTCAAGCTGAAGGCGCTTGAGATTAATCACTCGTTCATGCAGCCTGACGCGCTGGCCACTCGGTTGACTTCTCACTATCAAAGTGAAGCGCTCCGCCAGGCGTACGTGATCTTAGGCAGTGTTGACGTGCTGGGCAACCCGATGATTGCGTGGAAGAATCTGAAAGCAGGTTTCCAAGATTTCATCTACGAACCAGCTTATGGCATATCGAAGGTACGTTCAAGTCAAATTGTGAACTAGGTATTGTGTGGATTACTGACTCGAGATGCATGTTGTTCTCTTTATTCACACGACCCCCAGAGTCCACAAGAGTTCGCATTTGGAATGGGAAGAGGAACCTTGTCACTGGTTCGAGCCTCAGTGTACACATTCTTGGATTTCAACTCGCGTATTCTGACCGCAAGCTCACTTGGACTCTCCGAAGCATGTCTGAAGCTTGACGATTACACGGGCTACCCAGCAACAAGAAACATCTATCAAGGGTTCGCGCAGGGTATCTCCGGTATTGTCGTGTCACCCATTCACTCGGTGGAGGTGAACGGTATTCGAGGCGTGGTCCCGGGGATTTTTGCTGGTGTGTTCGGTCTGGTTCTCAAGCCGCTTCTGGGTATCTCACTCGCAGCCGCGACAACTACAGCGACGCTGCGAGATGCTGTCGATCCAAACACAAAAGCGCTGCTGAGGCGTGTGCGGCCACCTCGTTTTATCGATTTCCGGACGAGAAGGTTGAAAGTCTACTCGTACATCGAGTCGCTCGGGGAAGAGATTGTAAGCAAACTGCGAGGCGGGCGATACCGTGCTGATGGATATTTGGGTCATGTGGACCTAAAACAGAAATGCTTCTTGGTCACACGCAAGCGCATCCTCCTGCTCGATGCGAGGGGGTCCCAGAAGTACGACGTTGAATGGGAGCTTCTTACCGATGAAGTCGTCATGATAGAGAGCAAGGGTCACGACGAGATGACAATCTACTTTATCCGAGAAGAGTTCAACCAACGACGACGAGCGCCAGTCGTGCTGAATGGCATGTTGCTGAACAAGTACGTCGTCGCGCTCCCGGATAGCAAGATGCTTTTCGTTCGCGCCATGCTGCAGCAAATGGAAAGGTCACTCATCACGAAGACGAATTCGGGTAGTAGTAGTGCAAATGAGCAGTGGAGCATTGGCGCCTCGCCAATTGATCGGTCTCCGTGGCCAGTGCACCACCAGCAGCGCGGCGCTTTCGAGTACCCGATGTTTCGAATTCCGACATTGCTCCCGACGAGGAGTTTTAGCTCGCTGTCCCAGCCTCAGCCTCAGCAACAGCAGCAGTAGGTGACGGCTATGAGAAAGTAGATAATGGCAACAGTAGACAGAGAGATACGAAGGCAGCGCGAAGGAAAAGCTAGCTGCATTTAGAGAATAAACGATGCACATTGGTCGATCAATTCTGTCGATTTTCAGTCCTGAAAAACTGTCTGTTGTGCAGTTTTTATGTGAATGTTCAGCTCATTCCGTAGGTTTTCTTACCATCACGGTAAATTGCAGCTTTTTATAGACTTTACGTAAATAATCAACATACTGGTCAGTACCATAAATAAGCACCGTTCACCACCAGTGGTTCTTCCGAGCAGCCACACTTTCTCACTGTTACCATCTCCACGTCCATCACGAGCCTTGCCATGACTCAAACAATCAGCTCTCTTTGTCTTCACTGTTCTGCTCACGACTCAATCTTTCCTCGCTCTCCAATGGCCACAGAGGTGTCGACTGCGAGTCAGAAGGGTCAATCAATGGAGTTTGTTCTGTCAGCGTCTCCCGACTCGCCTGACTCGCATGAGGCGATGCTTTTGACGCCTTGTCTCCTTCAATCTGGTTCAGATCAGCAAGTATCCGCTCGCTATCCATGCGCCGATTGGACCGCCGCGAACTGCTCGACGATCTGCGCGATCTCGTCGCAAAAGTATGAGATTGAGGAGCTGCTGCATCAGTGCCGAATGATGCGATTTCGTCGACTTCCCACATTAAGTCGTTCGAATCGACACTGAACTCGCGTTGTCCACCACTTCCGTCACCATCTTCTTCTCCTAAACTAGATTCTCCCAAAACGGAAATTTCTGATGCCAATGTTGCTGATGAGTGATTACGAGTTGACGCTGGTAGATGACTTGCAACGCTTGGAAGATGATGGGTCTGGTCAACCCCATGACTTGGAGAGTCATTACCGTTCACCAACTTCGACATGTCTGTCGCTCCTGCATCATCTGCTTCACGTTCATCAGGTGCATTTGAGTGATCGCGTGGAGATCCATGCTTGGTTGTGTGGACTTGGACGAGGTTGTCTCCAGTGGCTGGATCTGCATCATCGACAAGCACTTGATCCGACTCGACCTCAACATCACGCTCAGATGAGACCTGGTGCTCGTTTTCATCTTCTTCTATTGATACCACATTCACTACTTGATCTTTGCCACTACGATCTGTTTCGTAGACTCTCGCCAACGACTCTGTTTCACTCGATCCCTTCAATTCGCCGCTACTTCGACAAGCTGCACTCGATGATTCACTCTGGTGAGCTCTTCAGTAGTGCCCAACGGTGCTGTAGAACTGTCCGTAGGAGCGCCTGCACACTTCGCAGCTGGCGAGATGTCCCGCACTTCCTTATCACCAGGTGCTGCCGAATCACCACCGATGTCAACGGGACTAGAATCTAGCGGTGCTGCTGCTTCCGTTGCAACATCAAGTGATGCTTCACTTTTCGTATCCTCTTCACTGTCAAGCCCACAAAGTTGCCTGCCTTCGATGGCCTCACAAAGATCTCTCACTTCTGAACTTGCATACGATGGAGCTTCTTCTAACACTTGAATGCGTTCCAATGTAACTAGCATCGCATCCATCGCTTGCTTCGCAAAAGTGTCAACCAGATCTTCAGATGTGGCGACATCAGCTTCACATCTCTTTGCCGACTCGGGATCAATGCGCTCTGCTGGACACGAATCGGATACACAGCTATCAGAACTTGCTACGCCTTCTAGCGCAAGTCCTGAATTGTTGATGCCACTGACCATATCTTGCAATGGCTCTTGCTGTTGTGGCATTTTACCCTGCCGATGGTAATCTTCATCCTCCTCATCAACATGTGCTATACCTTCTGACGCATTTTCATGTCCCATTGCGTTGGCACTACTGCTCGAGGTTGCGGTTCTCGTATCGGCCAATGCAGACACCTCGGGTGTGTAGATTCGACCCTCTTCTTGCAAAGCCGCACGCGAGTCTAAATTTGTGGAAACCATGGCACAAATCGTGTCCACAACACTGCCAATCACTTCTGTGATGCCTGCTGTAACCGGTTGTTCTGCAATACGTTCGTGCCCGACTTTGCCCGCCATGGACTCAAAATCCTCTGGGAGATCGTCGATTTGTTTTGGCAATTCCTTGGTATCCTGAGCACCATTTCCATCCACAGACGCAGCACAGCCATTTGCTTCATCAGTTGTTGTCGTTCCATCAGCTTCGCACTCGATATCTGACAAATTTCCTTCTTCCCCTTCTCCATCTTCTCCATCTTCACCATCATCGCTCTCGCCATTACCAACGTCACCAACAGCATCACTGTCACTGACTTGTTCTTCCTCCTGGGTTTCTTCATTACTGGGTGGCATGCATGCATCTCCAAATCCCTGGTTATCTGCAGCATCCTCCAATGTGTCGTCACCACTGGATACCGGTCTGTCTAGAGGATCGCTTGATGCCTCATCGTCCACAAGTCTCTCGAGCTCTCCTGCAAATACAGCACCAGCAGCGTTCCCGTGCATCTCATGCTCGTGATTTGACTCGGACTGCAACACCTGCTGCTGTCAACACCGCCAACTCGCTTGAATCCGTGCTGCCGCTTTGGTTCGCTCCAAGTGCACACTCCAGAGAATGCGCTCGTGTGCAACGTGTGCTCGCGCAATTCTACTTCTTCAAGTCGCTTGAATGCAAACTCCCGCCTCGAATCGCTCGAGAAATGCATTTCCCTCTTCCAGACGGCGTTTCCGTTGCCAGCGCCGCCAGCATCGCTGGGTGAACATCACCGCAGCATTTTGTTGCACTAACATAGCGAGACGGCGTGCTATACGCCGCCACCATCGCTGCATCCGACGCACACTCGCTCGTAAGCGTTTCCATTTCCACCTGCATACCCACGAATGCACAGCTCGCGCGATCACATGCGTTGCGTCACGAAGGCGTGCACCCACGCAGCGCGCCAATCGCTGTCGTACCCAGCACTGAAGCTTCAAAATGGATACTTTCTTTTGTTTCCAAGCGCGTACACACAGCAGCCGACGCGCATACTTTTGAATAATCTGCGCTGAGAGTTGACGAACCTGAGTCATCATGGCTCTCGTTTTGCGGTGCAGGTGACATCGCACGAATCGCTGTAGTTTCACCGCAGCACAACGCCGTTTCTTCGTAAGCGCATCTGCGCTCTGCAATGCGTGGAACGTTCGCTTTGCCTTCTGACATGCACGTCTTTCGCCTCCTCTTGAATTGCGGTCTTCTGCCTCGTGAGTTGGAGACTCTGGCACTGCCTCTGCAAAAGCTGGTACTCCGTGTTCAGCGATGCATACTTTTGCTGCTCTAGTGAGAGAATCGCCTGCACTGAAGCGAGTTCTCGACGGACATGATTGCACTCATCGTCTTTTGCGTCGAGACGATCTTCCACTTGCTGTAATTGAGGCCTGAGCGCATCGAGCTGATCAGTACGGACAAGCTCACCGGTACTAGATGGCGAAGCTGTGGATCCACTGTGCGCTCGAGAAGGTCTTCTTCGGGTCTCAACCTGAGGTGTTGGTCCTGGAGGCACTGGCAACTGGCCGACGTCTGTCACTGACTTTGTTAACTCTTTTCGTGGAGCTAATGGAGTCTCTTTGCTTGCTCTCAACGGCGTTGCCGTCGGTGGGAATGGAGGAGGGATGCTCTTCGATTGTTGCCGACTTTGCCTCGCATTAACTGTGTCTTGGCACGGAGGAGCACGCACCGATGGTGTCGCATTCACATCTTCTCGCTTTTTCGTGCGCAATTCGTTCTTCTGGGTCATGGCGGAGATCGGGAGTGCGGCCAATTGCGACTCCTCCTCCTTGTTGTCTTCGTCACCAGGAAGCTCAGTCTCATCATGGATGATGCCGCCATCACGCTCCTGCTGCTTTCGACGAAGAAAGCGAAGATACTCACTCCATTCAATTTCCTAACGTAAACAAGCACACAGACACACGACCATAAGCACCACTACGCCATTATATGCAAGGGAGTACGAGAAATGACGCACATTATCATCGTTGACATCCATTCCCGCGAAGAGTGCTTCTAGCTGCGTTTCCGATGGAGTCGCTGCACCAAACAAGAGCTGGAAGAGGCTCTGGCCGTCCGGTGATGCGGCCAATGCTAAATAATCATTTACATTGACAGAGACACGAATGGCAAGCACCACATTTGTCAGTGTGACAGTAATTGCAAAGCATGAAGGGCAACATTTGGAGCACCATACCGTCCACGTGATGCAAGATCACGTGCTTGAACTCGGTCCGATCGATGTGTCCGTTTCCATTTTCGTCCAGCAGATAAAAGAGCTTTTTCCACACAATGAGGCTATCCGCTGCCGCGGTTCGTCGTTGTTCCACGTGTGACCACTTATTAACAGGCAACTCCTTCGTTTCTGCGGTTGCTGGGTGGTGATTTAACGCTGTCACGGCTGGAGAGTTTCGTTGAGTGGCTCGCCGAGACAAGCGGAACGTGACGCGCATACTCATAAACCCTGTTTGCCTAGTCGAGTCGTGCAGACCGTACACTGCATACCACTTGTATGCAGACGCGCTCGTCTTCACCATAGTCGTCGTTGTCAACCCTGCAGATCACAGTGCTGGAAGATCCACTCTGAATTCACCCACACAAACGCTAGGAATCACTTTTGTAAACCCCATCCATTGCACACGCAGCGACGGCAACACTTGGCTCGCTTCGTCCTCGCTATTGGATACTCTTAAGTCCAGTGGAATCGCAAGCGTGGTCTCTCGCATGCTGGACTCATTCTCGTCATAATAGAGCCCCAGCATTTCTGTTGTGTACGATCGAGTCTGTCACGTGCATTTCATAAACTGATTCTCCATGGCAATACTTCGATGAGCCAACGATCCGGGAAGTGACTGTGTGGGTCCGAAACTGAGTTCCAAGTCACCAACGAGCCCTGGGACGTAGGCCGTTCGCACGAGCAGCTGAGCTTCTGCAATTGGAGAAAGTGCACTACTGTTGCCCGCTTTTCCTCCCGGCGACGCGGTTAACGAGACCCAGTCCTCATTTGTCGCAATAACGCGAGGCTCGAGGCCAAGCGAGTGGCTCAATGCTGCAATCATCAACTCCCCAATTAACGAGCAACCGAGAAGATTGGAGACTAGCTCGAAACGCATTGTGTCGTCGTCTAAATCGTCGATGGTTCGGTCTGCCGTGATCCACTCGTTCCGCCACACCCAACGATGCGTGTCGACATCAAACTGCGCTTTCCGCGTTCGTCCTTTTTTCAAAGGTACGCTCGACACTTTGTTGGTTAGCCACACGTGAATGCTTGCGGCGGCTGCTGCAGTTGCGGGATCTGAAGGAGCTCTTTCAATGGGTTGCTGCCCATGCGCCAACAGCACGGCTTCTTTCACTTCGACGCAAAGTTTCCCTGTGATATTGGCAACTCTCTCCGCAGACTTGGCGGCTTCTTGCTTCGAAATCAAACAGAGACTTAGCCGAACCCGAGCTGTCGCCTCCTCGGATCCGCTCGCGTAGAGTGGATACCACACTTTCTGCTTTTGTGGCAGTCGCGTTTTCCAGTCTTTCCCGAATCGAATATGCGTTTGTCCGAGCGGATTCCGTGCCACGTCGCACACTTGAATCGCTAATACGGCGTCTCGTTTGTGGCTTTCTAGGCTACCGATGGCTTGCGAGATGTCGACGGTCTCGTTCACTTCGCTCGACTCTACACCGGGACGGAGGTGCACAGTAACATCGCGGAGCAAAGTCTCACGCTGTAGTCGATCTTTCCGGTCAGAAGAAGAACCATCAGAGCGATTACCACTACGCAGTAGCAGGATTCGTAGGTGAGCCGTACTGGAAAGCGTATCGAACAGAGCGCTGCTGTCACAGGACCTTTGAAGCTGGTGCAGAGACAGCTTCACGATGTCCTCGTTTGCCAGTAAGACAGAAGCAGTCGCACCGCGATCCAAAACTTGAATCTCAAGGTCTATAGACCCACACTTGCGTGTTTCGAGCTCTTTCCCTTGCTGATCCCGTGAGAGTGTGACAACTGGTAAGCTGAAAGGCGCCAAATGCTTCTCCTGGGTGATGCTTGGGAACAACGGGAGACTTGCATGCCCGATGCCTTCATATTGGTAACTCTGCTTGCTTGCTAACGCCGTCCTCGTGTTAGCAAAGTTCTCGTCAGCACGGTTGTCCACTTTGTCGTCTACTACTTTCCACACAAAGATCGCTGGTGGCCATTTAGGCACATCGATGCCCACAGCAGCGGCGACAGGCGAGAGCGAGTGTTCCCCCCATTTGGCGACATCTGAACTTTGCACATATTCATCTCGATTATTGATTGACTCTGTCAACACTGGCTGAAGTGTCTCCTGGAAAGGGTGAAGCCACATAAGGTCAGAAAATCATTCATTTCAGCAAGAGCACACACAATACAATGAGAACTCACCTCGAGTCCAACGCATCCAAGTGCGACGATGGCAAGCTTGCCTTGTCCAGTACTCGGTGCTGGCTGCTGCCGCGTCAATTGGTTCAACGGAAGGATAGATGCGAATTCCTGAAAATCGGCACGGAGCGTCATCGTCCCAGCAAATCCTCGTCCTGCTCGTCGTGAAAGCCCGATCACCACTGCGTCCATCTCTTTTGCTTCTTCTTGCAACACGCTGTGCGCACTTACGCGACCACTCCTGAGCAACTCGTGCTCTACTTCGCTGTGAATCTCATACATTTCCACGAACAGCTCCTCTTCGAGCGGCAGTATGCAGGCAGCAGGTGACGGCGCAAAGAGCTGAATCTCGTCCTTCCAAGTCATGGTATCACTTTCGACCCCAAACACTTTGCTGACACCATACTGATTGCCCAGATCCGCAGAGGCTTTAGCGTGGAGCTTCCGCGTACGCGCGCTCGGCGTCGCATTTGCTAACGCTTTGCCTCGACAGTGGAGCACATCAGTCTTGGCTTCGAAAACGACGCACAGACATCCGAAGCACAACTGGTGCTGCTTTACATCCTTGTCTTCGTGCAGAACACTCGTGGGCGATTGTGCGCTGACTTTTGACGTGTCCTTTGCTGCTGCCACCGCCACATCATGAGGCGCGAACGCCGCCGCTGGGTCATTCGTTGTCTTTCTCTCGTCGTGCGGCGACGATGGTGGGACTGCAATCGCGTCGGCATTTGCCACTGGCACCCATCCCTCCATGCAAATTGCGCCTTTGTGACCATTTGGAAGCGATTCCGATTAAAAGCCTCTCGAGTATTTTGAGGACGCAGGCTGCTGGCGATGCACCGACCTAGGGTCGCTTGCTGGATACGACACAGTCTAGTTACAACGAGGCCATCGACGTTCACACACACAGTCAACGTTGTCATATCGCACAATGAAATGGAGAGAGATCCTTCTGGACGAACCAACATTTGCATTTCGTACAAGTTCATTAGCGCTCTTGGATCGTCGACCGGCTGCTACTTAGAAATGCTTGACTCTCAAGGTTGATTTCGTCGCTCGTAGACGAATTGCGCGCGTACTTTGCGTGCCGTACGCCGTCTTTTGATGGCGACTTCTTTGTTTTGTGCTTGTCTGACAGCAAGGACGCACCTGCTAGCTTCCATCGGCGACGTACTCGACTCGCAATAAATACCAGGGTCAATCCAAGCACCACCACACCCATAACGATCAGAGCGATCCGCCACTCACGTCCCAGCATGGTGCGATTTTGCCGCACGCGGTTATTGGGCCAGTTGTGGCTCGAGACGATCCAGACCGAGTCCTTCACAGCTTCACTCGTATCCGATACAAACTCGAAGTGCAAATGGCTCGCGTTATACACGTGCACGCGGCCATAGCCATAGTCTTGGAGCGCTTTTCGACTCCAGTCAACGCTGTAGTAGCTTTCGTCATCGACGCTTGCGCCGCCCGAGCCCACCATGATGTGCACGGGCGCACTCGCGGACGACATGGCGTCAGAATTCTTGTCGTCGCGGGTAGAAGTAGCGTTCCCGTAATAGCATGCCTCGTCAAACACAGGGCACGTTCGCTCGTAGGAATGGTAGTGTCCAGAAAACACGATGTCGACGCGGAACAACCCCAGCAGGTGCTCCATTTGGTTGCGCAGCAGCAACGAGCGCCGGTAGTCGCGTTCGTAGGTCTCCGAGCAGTAGAACGGACGATGCACGTGCAGAAACAGCCACGGGGTCTTTGTGCGATTTACGCGACTCAGATCGTCGATCAGCCACGTGTACATCGGCGAACTCGCGCGGAAATCGTGCTCGGCACTGATCACCGCGTGATACGTGAGACCAAATTCGGTGCTGTACCAGAACGGCGCGTTGCTGCCTCCTTCCTTGCTGTCTGGCATCGTAAAGCGAGCTAACGTCGGCACGCCGCACTCGCCCTTGGCGTCAAAGCCCGCGGCGTCATTCTCTTCAAAAATAGGGTGATACGGGAAGCGCTTGTCATCATGGCCTCTGCCTTCCTTGTATCCGTAGTCTAAATACATAAGAGAGAACGATTACGTGAGCTGGTTGACTCAGTCCAAATATCAAGAGCCTGGACGAATACGAACCGTGGTTGCCGATGCTGATCATGTACGCGATCTGGGACGCCACACCCTCAATCATGACCCCAAACTGGTCCCAGAGATACGTCGCACCTCTCGCGTACGAGAGATCGCCGACATGGAAGACCACAACGTAGTTGTGTCCACCGCTGTTGTTGCTACTGCGGCTGCTGACGATATCGCGCTCGATGAGCTTCATCGTCGTGCCACAGCGCCTCTCGACCATAAAGTTGTCGGTCGGCGCAATAGGCGCAGCCGTGAGGTCTCCAAACACAATGAAGCTCATGGATTCGTTCGCATACTTTGGCACTGTCCCTGGCGCGGGTGGCGTCCGGAACTGCCTCACGTCGCTGAGATTGGGTACGCTGCTGCTGCTGTTGCCGCCATCTTCACTTCCAACGCGGTAGAAATAGCGCGTGTCTGGTTGCAATCCAGTCATCACGCCGGAATACATGTACCCAGGATCGCGAAAGCCCGTTGGTGAGACTGTAGTAGCGGGAGCGACGCACATGTCGCTCGCAGCGTAGGTCGTGCGGCTCGTGACACTAGCGCTTTGTGTGAGTGCGTCCTCGGCGATCCCATACTGAATTACGGGTGTCGTGACCTCGCTGCTGGTCCAACTCACGCGCATTTCGCCCTGCACGTCATTCGTGAGTGCGAGACGGAGCTGCGATGGCTCGGCGTCTCCCTTGGCAAACCGGACGAACGGCGACACGGCAAGCACCTCGTTGGCTTCGGTGAGGAAGCGGAACTGCCACGTGCAGCGCATGTTGACCATCGGCCCGAACGTGAGTGTGCCTGCAACCTTGTAGTCGGTAGACCGCTTGTCCATATACGCGTCAGTGGGTACCATTGCGTGCATATCCTTCTCATTGCCATCGATGCAGTAGACTGCGATCCAATCGCTCGAAGGCAACACGTCGTCGTCGTCGTCGTCCGCATCGTCCGCGTACGCAAACGTGACGTTGAGCATGTCGAGCGACTGGAGCACCGTCGCCGATACTGCGAACGTGCGCAGCGGCGCGCGGAGCAGCACTGGAGGAACGGGCTTCGCTGCATCGGCGCTCGACGCGAGTGCTGATGCTGCATGAGACCAGAAGAGAAGCGCGAAGAGCCACAGAGAAGAGCAGGAGCCCTCATGAATTCGGAGTTGACGTGACGCACGCATACTAACGTCTCCTTCTAGACTACGCGCGTGGGTCTGCCTGCGGACGCGTATATGGAGAGAGATCGCGGACAGAGCGCATGAAGCGAGCCGCCCTCTTGCGCGCTTTGTGCTTTGTTGATGCTGATGATGGCAACTTGCAGAAAGATAGAGGCACACACCATTTCAACCAATCACTGATGAATTTAGTGTTGGTTTGAAATGCAATCATGGTGAACATATTTACGAAAGTGGGTACAGACCACATCCACACAGTTGCAACCACTCGAAGATGGATCAACCTTGTTTTGAGAGAAATTAAGCGTCCACACACACATGCATGTACCCTCTTTTGAACGTATCTATTGACACATAGCGTCAAAGTCCATATTGGCGAGATAGTCGTGCCAGAGGCGCTCGAGCTTGGCCAAGTCGCAGTAGACGTCGCCGCAGCCGGGGATCTCGTTCTCTTGCTCGTTCACGAGCACCTGCACGAAGTACTGCGCGTCGTTCGACTTGCGCTGGAAGAGGCGGAACTCGATGTTGGCGCCGAACGGCGCGAACACGGACGTGCGGAAGTCGCGGCCCTCAATGTCCGCGAGGCTCGCGTTCGCCCACAGCGGCGCGCGCTCCGTGTACCCCAGCAGCGTCATCAACGGCAGCGTCGTCTCGGCGTGCGCGAAGTGCAGCACGTTGTGCAGGTTGTTGGTCTCGTTGATGCGGCCCTTCATCGTCGCCACGACGTACTGCAGCAGCACGGCCGACATCTCGTAGTTGATCGGGTACCCGGCGCCGAGATCATAGAACGCCTGGAGATCGCCCAGGTAGTCCATCGACACGATGAACGCCTCTGTCATGAGCGTGCACCACTTGGTTGTCGTACCGGAGAGCGCATAGTCGAACGCGCACGCCGAGAACGCCGCTTCGACGTCGGTCGTCGTGATGTTGGCACCGCTCGTGGCCTCGAGACCGAGCGCCTGCTTGAGCGCGCGCGTGTTGTTGGCCATGAACTCGGAGCGCTCAAAGGCGTGCTTCTCGTTCAGCGCACTCTGGTTCTGCTTGACCTCACGCTGGTACTTTGGGCAGCTGTCGAAGAAACGAAGGAGCGGATCGTGACCCTTGGGGTACTCAATGTACTTGACATCCTCCGGGTTCGCGAAAAACTTGCTCGCATACCTGTGCGCGTGACGTAAACACTAAGCACCAAGCAGATAAAGGAAACAAGATAACCATTTGTGCATGCACGTACGCTTCTGCCGATTTCTTGGTTCTCGAGGAGTACGTGTGCGCGACGCGGGACTTGCTCTCCATATATTTCACAGGGTCCATGTGGCCCGAGCTGTGCACCATGCGTCTCGCGAGGTCCTCCATTTCCTGCACTCCAGCAGCCGCGAGTTCGCCCTCGACGCTCATATTGTATGGCATCGAGTAGTTCACCAACCAAGACGGGATGAGTTCTTGGAACTGCTGGAGCTTCGTGACGAGCGCTTCCAGCGCTTCGATGTTGCTTCCCGTCGGGTATCTAACCAGTCATTCATTACCATACATAGCTGTAAGAATCGCAATAAGAGTGTTTTCTCATATTTCACATCCCTTACCGGATTCCGTGACGCACGATCAAATGCGATTGGCGAAGTTGCAGGTCTTCGCGCAACAGCGCATTCTCGTACTTCGTGAGCAACTCCTGGCTCGGTTCGCTGCCGTCGCGCTGGTCCCAGTACGCGGTCTTGGTCGCGAAAAAGCGCGCGAATGGGTACTTCGGGTCGCGCTTCACGTGCACAGGCAGCTTGGGCTTCTCGGACGAGTGGAGCACGTCGGGCGTCATCTCCCAGAGCAGCGTCGTGATGAGCACCGTGCCAAGCAGCAGCGCCGTGAGCTGCCAGAAGCGCGCCGACGGGGTCTCGGACGCCTTCCGCGACGCGGAGCGTGGCTGCGACAGCAGCGGCGTGGTCTCCTCGCTCTGCAGCATGGCGTTCCGCTCGAAATGAATGTGCTGCGCTGTGATGCCAGCCGCGAGTCGCTCCCAACCCATCAATCCATACTGGCAATGGTGGCAGGATCACTAGAAACCATATGCGGTCGGGGGTGATGGGGCGATTGGGACATGTTTTCAGCGAATCAGGAGACAGAAAATAGAACTACGCGCTGAGGATTGGTTAATAAGTTTCTGACTCAGATGTCGTAACTTTCGCTAGGTTTACGGTTACGATCCCAGAAAAGAGCCAAACGGTCCAGTTGTGCGCTGCACCGAGAGCAGATTACGGCACAACGGAAAATGCACCAACATTCGCTGTATATTACTTATAACAGTGGTTGTTTCTCAATCAGAATATATGTTTAGCAAACACATGAGTTAGATATTTGGTTCGATTAGTACAAATGGCAGGATATAAAGTTGGACCGGACTGCGACTCGCTCTGGACATGCAAGTGGCAAGAGCATCAAGAGGAGCCAGAATGGATGAGGTGTGCGGCGCTGGCGCCATCGGATACGCGCAAAGAACGAGTGGCGTCAAAGCAGGAGAGTGAAGGGCAATTGCGCCGAGAGCAGGCGGAGAAATCATCGCCATTTGCAAGCGCTCACACCACTTAAAGTCACGACACTCTACTGAAGTCCTTCACCGAAACGCCACGTTGCAGGTGGACACCTCAGCTGATTCGCCAAATCATCAGTTTTCCGCTCAGTGCAGCATAGTGGGGCAACTGAACAACATACATGGAGATGGTTTTCAGCAGCGGGCTCTCATCCGTCCAGTCGTCGTGTAACCATTACGCAATGCAGATGCCAGGCGCATGCTGCTGCATCCATCACATCAGATGACCGGACTTCAGGTTTGTTAATTGAGCCCATCCGATTACGTGCATGTGGCCATGCGCAGCTGCTTGTACAAAGTCGTCGTCGGAGAAACCTGTGCGATCTTCATGAGGCCACTGCATAACGTTCTCTACTGCCAAACCCACTCCACCACGGTACCACCCTTAATCGACGCTCGTGCAGATGAGGCAGTGGCGGCTGCGCAATGCATCACGCTTGGCATCGTCATTGCATGATTCTAACCTGAATCCAGAGAACAGGAACAGAGACGAAAGCGTATTGCACTTCGGCTCGCTAAATCAATTGGCTACATTTGGTGGTTGAATTATGCAAATACAGAGGTAGTGGCTTTGAAGCTGCATAGAAAACGAATGCTGTTCAAGCACGCTCATGCGCATTCCATGGTCTTCTTCTCTATGAATAACAACGGAGATCCCGATCAAGTCTGCTTCGCACACTTCCAGGCATACATAATAGACAATGCATTGACACACTTCCCACCAAGTGAAAGCAAAGGGTTTCCGCACACTCCACCACGTCTTCCATTGAAAATACGCACATTGGTCATTCTCGTTTTTTTTCTTTTTGTGGTTCATACGGATATATAGGCAAACGGACTAAACACACGTGGTCGTATGTATACTCTCCTCACTCCTCTCCTCATCCATTCGAGGGCTCCTGAAACTATACTTCATCTCCTACTCGTCATCGTCGTACTGCAGATTGAACTCGGGGGCTTCCGCTTCCACGTCGTCATCGTCGTCTTTCATCTGTGAGCTTGGACTTGGACCAGCAGCGAACCCGTTCCCGGCGCTTGCGTTGGGGGCATTAACTTGAAGCGGTGGATACGTTGGCGCACTGGTCGCTGGTACTGGAACGCCCTGAGCAACAGGCATAGGTGCACTGCCGACGCCAGGGTATCCTCGTGGACCTGGAGGCTCTGGTGCTGCGGCTGCGTCGTTTCCAGCATTGTTGATGTTGTAGGGTGGGTACGGCGGCGTACCCGACACGAGGGCGTTAGCGTGGGACATGGGAGAAGCACCAGAAGTTCCACGGTCACCCTGTACTTCATTATATACACCATGAGGCGACATGCCTGCGGCTGTTGTTCCAAAAGGTCTATTTTGCTGTTGTGGGGGTGGAGGAGGAACGCGGTCATACGCAATAGCACTACTCATAGAAGCTTGTTGCTGTTGGTGATGAGTCGTCGTGGAGTCATTGCTGCTGCTGCTGTTGCTCCCACCGGAGCGCGCTTGCCAACGCGACGCACTTGAGTCGAAGGACGACGAGTTGCCAGACGGTGGAGGTAAACCACGGGATCGCGGGCCAGATGATAAAGCTGATCGGTCCAGATCATGTTCCCCGTGTGCAAAACTGGAAAGAGCCACAAGTAATTCAAATAGAGTGTATCCAGAGGTCACAAAAAATAGCAATGAAGGAAAAGAGTTAGTCCACTTGACAATTGTATCGAACGAGCTGTTCGCGTTTGTCAAAAAATGCCGCGTACCTGCAATTATCTCCAAAGCGGCACGTGCCCTTGGGAAAATTCGCACAGAGCACGGTCTTGCGTTTAGCTTCGTTCATCTCGGTGCGCGATGGTCGTGGAGGCATCCCGCCTTGTTGGTTGTGGATATGCCTAAAACCGAATCGGTTGCAACAAGTTTGGATAAATAGAGCCACAACAGCAATGAGTACCATGATACGCGCCACACAAATCGAGTCTGACATTACGTTAATGCTCGTTCCGTACCAGCAGCGGTCGCCAAAAGTGCAACGTCCCGCAAGAAACTTGCGGCAGACTTCGCCCGAGGTGCCAGGAATCTTCTCTCCGCTTGAAGTAGCAGCTCTTCCAGCGCTGCTGTGCATCGGCTGGTGGTGTCTTTCGTCGTGTCGTCCGCTTGTGGGTGGAGGAGGGTGCGCAGGATTACTTGGGTCTTGCGCAAAACGATTATTGTCATGGAATGCTTCTTTATCATAACCATATCCTCCTACTCTTCCACCACCAGGTGATGGTTGTCGTAGTTTGTCCATTGGTGGTGATCGAGAATGGTCCGGATGGCCTCGTGAAAAGCCGTCGTTGCGTTGATGATCTGTTGTCGTTGGCGCGTGCTGCCAATCGTCTCTTCTTGGTGGACCAGACGGAGATGCCCTAAAGGGTGCATTCTGTTGCGGCGCGTCATCCATTCGCCTACGTGGTGGCGATCGCGGCGGCATCCCGCCTGCACCATATCGAGGAGAGAGACCCCCCGATCTTGAGTGTGGTGTCGTGTCAATAGGAGGAGGGTGTACATCTTCGTTCGCTTTCGGCGGACCCCATCGCGATCCTCGAGGCTTCTTCATTGCTCGCGACTCATCGTACTGGTCGCGGCCACCATCCACGTCACGTCGGATGTGTCCACTTGTAGGCTCAGGCAAAAGTCCACCCTGTCGCCTGTCTCCATGGTTGTCAAACGCGTCTCTCTCGGATGGACGTTGGTGTCTGTCATAGTCGACGCTTCGATCCAAATATGAGCGTTCCGTTGGCGATCGACGCTCGTGCTGGGAATGAGGAGGGCCAATTGGAGATGGCAGCAGTGCCGGTGCGTCACCCAAGATCGATGGTGGCGGTTGCTGGTCTTGTTGCTCTTTTCGTTCCTTTTGCTTCTTGATGATTGACAGCAGCGATGCGAGTTTGCCAGCAGATGTGGTCGGTGTCGTCTCGGCGCTTTCACGACCGCGATGGTGGTGCTGGTCATCAAGGGGCTGCTTAATGGAAAAGTGGAGCAAATGAACACGTTGCCACAATGCACAACAGAGAGAGAGAGAGAGAGAACGGTTGTGATTAGAGCGCCGCACAGTATCACCAAGAACAACAGCAGCATGCATTGACTGATTATTTACTTGTGAGTTTGACGCAATAGAATAATCTCGTCCACCCGCGTCTTCAACCTGCGTCGCTGTGTAAAACCCGCGCGATTGCCATTCGTGGAGGACGTGACGCACGTTTTGCTATACGAAAAAAAAGAGATATAAACACAATACCATTTAATAAACAGCTCCGCACAGAAGTCAGCGCATACTGGCAGGTGTATCCACAGATTCCTACCTGGGACTCCTCTGGAATCTTCTTCACGGCGGCGATCGTGTTGGTCAAATGAAGCGAGAATCGCTTGGCGAACTGGTCTTTTGCAGCAAACTTGATCTGCGACTATTGATACACAACATACAGAAAGTCAATATGCGTAATGACACAAAGAATACAAGCTCAAGCGCAACAATTGTACCTGTCGAATGATCGCGTCGATCGCATACAGACCTAGAAACACATAATGAATGCATGCACGCATATGCACAACACATGATCAGTACTTGTCTAAATACCGCTATATTCATCAATTCATTTGCACCTGCAAGTCGGTGTTCACTATCCGCTTTCCACAAAAACATCTCCACGTCATGCACCACGCGCTTGTAATCCTGCACACATCAATCCAAAACAAAACACGTTAGATAAGCACACACACACACACATACACGTATGATCCTAACGCATAAACAAGAGGGGGGATGCTTGGACGCACCTTGGCGTACTTGAGCGCCGTCGTGGCGACGGCCTTGATGCGGTTGGCGGACGTGCCCTTGGCGCACGCGAGCCCCTCCAGCGCTTGGCGCAGCTCCGCGTAGCCCTCCCACATCTGGCTGCCCATAGTTCGTATTGTATATCTCCACAGCCTTGGGACGAGCGGATGGACGAGCGGATGTGGCGGCGATTGCTGCTGATGAAAATGGCGCAAAATGCTATCCTCCCTCGACCAGCACTCCTGAATGTCCCCTCATGCAGCAACTGCTCAATTGGTGTCAGGAGGTTTTATCACGATCCTGATCAGGCAACCGTTCGAGAAGGTTGGGACGGAATACTGGGGTTGTTCGTGTAAGTAAATGTATCAGATACTTAAGCGATTGCGTGCAGTAGTGAAAGTGAGCAATTCATAACCGGTAGGACTGCAAAATATTCGATTACTAAAATAGAGAGAAACGGTTCAAATTGATGTCAGCACCGGTTTGTCGTCGGCTAATATCTCCTTCAATGAGAAAAAAAAAAACCGGTTGCATCGGCGATTTCGCTTTCGGCACTTCGACCACCAGAACAGTTCATGACTCTTTCGAATGCACACTTGTGGAGGACAGAAGCTCTCATGCCCATCTGTAGACTCTTATATGATACCGCGGTCCGATTGTGGTATTTGTAGCTTGTCAACTTTGTACAGCACCGTTTGCTCCGACACAACCATCTTCAGCTGGACAGCAATCTTGGAGAGAACGTGAGTTGGTGAGGACCAGACTTACTATCTAATTACTGATCATACAAGATCACCTCGTTCATTTCAGCGCGAAATCCCTGGTTTCCTATAAACAGCACGACCGCACTGCAGGTTTTGAGATCAGTGAGTCTCGATCAATAAATCGATGTCATGAATCAATCAAATGAATCGAGTCAGAGAACTTTACAACATTCT
Organism: Globisporangium splendens; assembly: GCA_006386115.1. Taxonomy (NCBI): domain Eukaryota; phylum Oomycota; class Peronosporomycetes; order Pythiales; family Pythiaceae; genus Globisporangium; species Globisporangium splendens. Next base: position 413,860 of record VFIW01000021.1, on the reverse strand, counting down.
CTCAGTCATACCGTTCAGTAGTCTCTCTTGCTTCAAATTTCTTCCATTCACTCACTCTTTTCCTCTCACTCCTCATTTCTACAAGACAGAACTCACGTTAGCAAGACAGAACTCATGTCAACAAGACAGAGCAAGATGGTGACAGTGATCTGTGCGTTGGTGGTGTGAAGGGAGATCCTTTCCTCATCGACATCGACGCGAATCTCTCGGTTTTGCGTCTAAAGGAGGCGATCAAGTGGGACGACGAATGCACGACCAAGCGCGGCGCCAAGGACCTAGACCTGTATCGCACCAAGAGAGGCAGGACATGGCTCACTCCAGAGGACACTGTGTTGAAGAGATTGAGGCGCGGTGAAATGGCGGAAGATATCCGAGCGCTGGTGAGCGAGGACAGCAAGTTGAATCCACTGCTACGAATGGGCGATGAGCGACGCTTGGGAAAAAGCTTTGCGCAGAAGGGTGGAGAGGTCCACGTGCTGGTGGAAATGCCAGAACCAGCACTCGACCCAAGAATGCTGTGTCACCCTTCGTTTAATCTTCGTTTGTTTGCGACGAATGAAGAATATACCGGCAGTTGCGGAGCGATTGAAACATTCGAAAGAAGTGTGTGATCTTGTGGCGATGATCAAGCGTGTCCAAGGCGCAGAGAACGCACGATTGATTGTCTTGGAGAACTCTTCGGACACGAGGAAGACGCAGATAGTATTCAACCTGATGGCGCACGAAAAGTTGGACGTGGTCCATCTTGTGTGCCTCCCCATGACCGAGCTGTACCAGGTGCAGAAGGTGCATCGTGCGTTCAGCATCAGATCGGTGTCGTTTCTACGCTGCGTTGAGTTTGATCTTCCATTCGTGGGTACTGGCGAAGTGTTCGAGACTTCGAGCAATAAATCACTGTGCACGTGTGGGTTCGTTTGGGCGATGCTGACTGGAGCGACATCGTTTTGCGGAGAAAAGTCGTCAAAAGATGTCCAGAGTGCGTTGAAGTCGAGAGAGAGAGAGAGAGGATGCGTTATCTTTTTGGACGACTTTCCGGGGCTCAACGATGACGGAGATCACTCCCGAGTATCTTACCTTCGATTCATGCTGAACGCGTTCCGCGTCTTCGGACTGATCGTGATAGCGAGCGCCAAGAATGGTTCGGTGAGGAACCTTGTTGCGGCAGGCTCCTCTCACTCGCGCAGAAACAATGGCCATTCGTCGTTGCGGTATGTTGTGTTCCCATCGCTCCCACGCTTTGATGACGACTCGGTCTGGAAGAAACAGCGCGACCGTCGCTGTCTATAAATGTTGTTCGTGGCAGACAATTGACCGTTTAGCCTTTTAGATTTCTGGAATAAGAGGCTAATACCGAATAGGATCCTTTGAAGCAGTTAATATCCGGTGTATGCACTCTGCTATCAACTTAACAACCGTTTATTCATGCGGCTTTGCGAGGATTGCAGCCAACACCGCAACTAGAATGGTCCTTTGCTCTGCAGGTGCATCGCATCGTTCATGGTCTTCGCGACAGATAGAACTTCCACACTCATCTACAGATATATATCATCACATCGTGGCGCAAGCGGACAGTCCATACCAATGATGTTATTCGCAACTTTTAGACCCGATAGACCCATCTAAAACTGATGGAGAGAGCTGACTGGCACCATGCAAACAATGCTAATTCAGTGACTCGAATTCCAAGACCCCAGATAGCTCTCTTATTAGTCTCCAACGTTTGACAGCGTTTCCTCTTTAGCACAATAGTAGACAGAGAGCTTGAAATTCAAGATATTGCGTCCTACAACAACTGGAGTCTCGTGTGCGGCAGCGTATAAAACGATCGGCGACTGGTGGACAAAGACCAACCGCATTGATTGGCATGAGTGTGATTGGATACTTGACATACATGGACGTCTGCCTTGAACCAATAGCATTGAAAGGTGTCCCGGCATCAGGCCACCACATCCTGTATCCTTCCGAAACGACGACGCAAATATCACACCAAGAGAGAAAGAGCACATAGCGTCGAATTGTCAGTCAGGTTTTGATGACCGTGTGGTTCACATACACCCCAAAGGGAACAGAATGAGCTAGCGCTACAAGAGCTGTATTGCGCACGACTCGAGCATTCCCTTTTGCCGTTCTATGCGTCAGTTGCCAGCGAAGTAACAGTATTCTCGAAATACCTAGGCGTATTGCAAAACAAATTGCGAGTCTTGGACGAATGGTCTTGCTGCACGACCAACAGTTTACTAAAGAAGCGTCCAGGCTGATTAACCCAAGCACGGTCGTTTTTCACCTCCTGGTGAGCCGAGGCGCTTTTTCTATGCTGGATGACGGGATGAGCTGCAAGTTTGGTCCTCGTCGAATCACGCCAGAAATGTAAACATCGGTGTGAGTGTGCCTTCTGCCAGTTTCTACATGGATGCATGAATGCAAATCGGAAACAGGGACGTGACTTTCAAAAGCGACAAGATCAAGGTGCGGACACTGGTACGAACGATAAATGAAGACCTTCAACCAGAGTGATGGCCATAGTGTATCCATGCATAACAAGTTCATAAACGAACGCCAATTTTGTGTGTCAACAGCGAACTAGAAACCACGAGTTTCAGAATGACACGCGAGCGGATTTGCTCTATACGTATCTAGATGCTTTGATGCTGAGAGCGTCTGTAGAGTCATAGTCGCGTCATTCGCAAGAATACTCTCTGAAAGAAATGCGCATACGCGTGGATAAAATTGCTGGTCGCGCGCCACAGCAGTCCAGTGAGCGGGGATGAGCTCGATCGAGTACGGACGAGGAGGACGCATTGTTCATTGCTCTGGAGGTCCCACTCTGTCAAGGAAACCGTCGACGTGGGGTCCGTTAACGCACCAACCAGCATAGCGCCTGAGGTGCTGCCTCAAGCCATTGGCCAAAGGCGGACGTCTGCAGCCCGGCTATCCAATCGTGCGGGACGAAGCAAGCCAATCAGCGAAACTGGTGCGTGCCACGAACATTGCAATATCATCGTCCAAGGTATCAAAACCCTGAGACCAGTGAGCTGCAAAGTCAGTCGTTGCACCTCTGGAATCCAGAGGTGCCTGCTGTATTAACAGCAGCGGCAGCGGTGCGTGTCCGTTGCACCATCTCCAGTCCTTTGCATTTGCTGGCGCCAATATCTGGAGCTACGGCTCTTCTCATCCACCCACTATTCTGTAGCAACTTCACCACCACCAGATCACTTCTCCACCACATCTTGGTCCTTGAGACGAGCTTGAGTTCTGAGTGCTACGCTGCTTGTTTCGACTTCTCCTGAAAGTTTCTTTGGCGCAGAAGCTAGCGGTTGGTTTGCCACTCTCGATTTTGCGCGCAAAGTAAGACATCGAAGCCAAATTCGACCATGACGTCATTTTCCCAACCACTAACACCCGACCCAGTCGAGTATGCGAGCCTGAAAACGCCTCATGGAGGTGGCACAAAGAACCAAGGTTCACGCGGACGCGCGACCGAGTCAGTATCATGGAGTGCCAAGTACTGGTATCTCGGAAGCATCGCGCAAGCTCTCACGCTCGGATGCATCGGATTGTACGTCGTCGCGGCGGTTGTGTATCTGACGCCGTACTATTGGGTGTTGGACCCCAAGATCGGCGTGTGGTGGGGAGTGCCGTCCGAAGAAGAGCTCGAAGCCGACCCCGAGATGTCGAGAGGTCATGGCGAGATGAACCTGCCAACGTACCTGTTTCTCGGGCTCTTTGCGCCGTTCGCGCTCAGTATGGTCACCATCGCCTTTCTCCGCAAGTTCAACGTGCGCCGCATCACGTCGCGCTACATCCTGAAGATCGCGATGGTGCTTCGTCGCAAACCGTACTTCTTTGGCAAACTGAGCTACTTTGGCTATGGCGAGCTGCTCTTCCTCGTCGTCTTCCTCATCGGTGGCAATGTCCTGGTCTCGTGGTACCAGTTCGACGCGTACATCGGGTACATCGCCCCCGAGGATCGTGACTTTGATGCCTACATGAACCAGCTTGGACTGCTCCTCGGATACACGTGTGTGTGGAACATGGCGTTCCTGTTCCTGCCAGCGACGCGGAACTGCGCGTGGATGGAGTTTTTCGGCATCTCGTACGCGAATGGCGTCAAGTACCACCGCTGGGCGGGCGTGATGGTCGTGCTTACGGGAGTGGCGCACACGTGTCCGTACTATTACATGTGGCTTCGCGACGGGGTCTGGACGCACGAGTCGTTGCCTTGCTTCAACTGCGGCATCGGCGACAGAGAGGAAGGCAAAGGCGTTTGGTTCAACTTCTACGGCGAGCTCGCATTGCTCATGTTCTTGGCAATCTCGCTCACGTCGCTGCCATGGATTCGTCGACGCATGTATGAGACGTTCTACTACGTGCACCACTTGTTCCCGCTTGGCGTTCTCTTCACGGTGCTGCACTGGGAGACCACGACTTGGTTCGTTTTCCCATCACTTCTCGTGTACTTGATCGATCGCGCCGTGTCCAGTTCGAACGCGTTTTGGCCCGTTCATGTGACCGAGTTCACGGCACTGCCCGACGGGATCATCAGAATCGTCATCGCGCGGTCACCACACGACGACGGGAGCTACCACATCGGCCAATTCGTGTACTTGAATGTGCCGGCGATCTCCAAGTTGCAATGGCATCCGTTCACGATCGCCTCGTCGCCTCGAGCCAGCGCGACGACGCTGACCATCTTGCTCAAGTCGCTCGGCGACTGGACTACCGCCTTGACCGAATATGCTGAGGACTGCAAGAGCACGAGTGTTGTGCCTACGATGTACATGGATGGCTACTACGGCGAGTCCCTCGACAAGTACGAAGCATATCCAACTGTGTGCCTAGTTGCTGGTGGCATTGGTGTGACTCCGATCCTCGCCATCCTGGAGGACATGGTCACCAAACTCTCGCACGGTGAGCCTTTGAACCAGCGAGTGTTCCTCATCTTCACGTTCCGCGAGCTCTCGCTTCTCGAGGAACTGCATCCAGTTCTGGCGCGTCTCCGCGAAGTGGACCCGAATGAATCGTTTTTCAGCGCTCAGTTCTATTTGACCAGAGTCCCCAGCGAGATCGCGCTCGACCAACAAATTGATCACGAGCGCATTGCTTTTGATGGTGTTGGCGGCAAGAGGGACGACCTCGGTCCAAAGTCCACGGTAAACGCGTCACCGCCGCCGAAAACCCCAATAGCGTTCTCTGAAAGGCTCCGAACTGCTGGCTTCAAGCCTGTGATGTACTTTGTGATCTTCTTCCTCTCCGTGTTCTTCGTGGCATGGCTGGAATACGGCAACGGACGGATCATGAAGGGTGGCGAAGCGTCTGAGTACTGGATGCTGCAGTACGCCGTCGAGATCTGTGTGCTCTTTGTCTTCGCGCCGCTCACGTACTTGTTCGTGTGGCTCGAATACAAGGTAAAGGCTCACAAAACGACAGCAAATCATGAAGCGCACATGCTGTCGCCCGCCGCCATGCCACACGTCCACATCAATGGTGATCTGCACACACTCCGAGACTTGGTGGCCGAGTACGACGTAACGCTCGGCAACCGTCCACATATAGAGGACATCATGGAGCAAGTGGTTCGTGGCCACGAGGCGTTCGTGGCAACGCAGCACCCCTCGACCACCGCCACTGGTGACGTCGTTGGCGTCTTCGTCTCGGGTCCAGAGCCACTGAAGACCGCGACCGAGTACGCGATGGCACGCATTGGCGCCTACCGCTTTGATCTCCATGCAGAAGAATTTGAATTGTAGTTGCTGTTGACCGAGTTGATGTGTGTTTAATCGGTTGCAAAAGTAAGGGAGTTAACCGATTACTCAGCTGGTTGACTAGCTTGAATCTCTTGTTGCTCATCAACTTCATTACGCCATCAAACGGATCAAATGCAGCCTTATGCTGCCAAGCTGTCCATCTTCTAGCCAGATTCAGTTCTGATACAGTCGGAATTTAATGGACACCGTAAACTTTAATCACTTGCTCATCGTCTCCATCCTCGTGCCCGTCGCGTGCTTCACAATCAAATGGGGTCGGATGCTCGCCTCATGTCGGCGCCTGTCATAGTGTCCATTCTTGTCCAGATTCAGTGGTGCTGTCTGAATTAAGAAAAATCCTGCGTTACACACTTCTCCTAGCAATCGGAATACAGATTCGACAATGTGCCAGTGAATCGCGTTTGACTTCAGGCAGGAAACTCGAAGGTGACGACTGCGGTTAGATGCTCGATATACACCACTGCACCCTGGTTTTAGTGGACGCGGCGACACTTCCTCTTGCTCCTTCAAGTGTCCTCTAGCAGAGGTCCTAGTCGAGCGTCGCCTTTCTCTCGCGCACTGGGCACGCGTCTCCATCTGAGCAGGATCCACTGCGTCGTTCTGTCGCATTCGACAGAACTTGTCGAATCTCCAGCATGTGAGCAAGACCAAAGCGGCTGCTTTGAAGTCCTCACCAACGAGAAATCCCGGTCACCTGCACAACGGTTTGACTAGGAAGCTCGTCGCCAAACTGGTTCGGATCCGCAATCGATTGGTTTGTTTGACTCGCGAAAAGCCAGATGCGCCAGCTGATGCTGCAGAATGTCCAAACGGATTCCCTCTCATAGAAGACGCATCGTCACTCCCTCAAAGACAACGCTTCCACTGCAAATATTACTCTCCACATCCATGATCAATATCATCACAGACACATCACCAGTTAGAAACATATACTATCAACTTCGACAGGATGTGCTGCACATCGGGATTTGCTCGATCGACCAGTCTGTCTCCCAATGGCCCTTTTATGAGAGGAGCTCATCCTGGACGTGCACCATCATAAGACCGCTCTCAAGATTCGCGTCGTCGCTCCGCCGCAGCGCGCCGTGGCCATGCCTGCGGCCGTTAATCGCGCTCTCATTCGCGAATCTGCGCTGTCGGAGCCCCGTCCAGTCCCCAGAACCAGAGTGAAAGTCATGCTCGCCAAGTGCTTCGTCGCGGCGCTCGTCGCCACGTCCGCGCTCACTGCGTCCGCCCAGCAGCAGCAACAGCAGAACCCGCAGCGCCCCGTGAACCCGCGGTCGTTCGCGACCAAGACGGCGTACTGGGACCAGCGCAGCGCCGACGACTACGAGGTCGACGTGCTACGCGCCAAGCTCCAGTCCCAACTGGAGCACCAGAACCTCACGCTCGTACAGGTCCAGCAAGTCAACCGCCACGGAACTCGGTACGTCCTTTGCAAGAGAACTTATCAACTATTGCATTCTATCCACGCCTCTAATTGACTTGTGCCATGGATGCGCAGCTTCCCGACCAAGGGCAACACGCAGGAGATCATCGACTTGCTCACGAAGCTGCAAGCCAACTACTCGAGCACGATCCCCGCGTGGCTCCGCAACTACTCGCTGCCGTACAACCTGACAGTCGAAGGCAACCTCGCGCCCGCGGGCGCTCAAGAGCTCCTCAAGTTTGGCAGCCGCACGCGCGACACTGTTGGGACCGACCTGCCCACCGAGTACGTCGCGGGCAAGTTCATCTTCCAGCACACGTACAAGTCACGCACCAAGGACAGCGCTACCTCGTAAGTCTCTCGTATTGCTGGGTATTGCCATTGCTGCTGCTGGTCTCACACGTGCAATGCTTGTCTATAGATTCGCCAAGTCCTTCTTCACGAACCCGCAGGATGTCCAGTACATCGAGCACCCAAAGACCGGAGTACGAACGCTCTACCCTCGTTTGATCTATGTGTGATCTTCTCTAACCGAGTATTCCCGTTACACTAGGACCGTTTGCTTCGTTACTTTGACGAGTGCCCGCGCTACAACAGCGAGGTGGCCGAGAACGAGACCGCGTTGGCCGAGTTGACGGTGTACAAGGCGTCCAAGAAGATGGACACCAACATCGCGATCCTCAAGTCCAAGCTCAATCTGGACTCGTCCACAGACATCACGGCTACCGACGTCGAATCGGCCTTCTCTGCATGCGCGTACGTACTTACTAACAGTGTCATACCTTCATAGCTGGGATTGCTGACGCTTCTGCACGCATGCTTCCAGATTCGACATTGCGCTGTACAACACGTACACCAACTGGTGCACGCTTGTGACCAAGCCACTGGTGGACTCGCTGGACTACGCCGAGGACATGGAATCGTTCTACGAGCAGGGCGCCGGCTACAAGATCAACTACGAGATCGCGGCCGTGCTCCTCAAGGACGTGTTCAAGTACATCAAGGACTTTATCGCCGGCACGACGCCAGTCGTCGGCAACTTCCGCTTTGCGCACGCCGAGACGACGCTACCATTGATGACACTGCTTGGATACGGCGACCGCACGCCGCTGCTGGCCACGTACTCGGCGGACCAGATCGACCAGCGTGGGTTCCGCACGTCGCGTCTGTCGCCACTCGCGGCGAACCTCGACTTTCGCTTGTACCAGAGCAACACGAACTCCAGCGCGTACTTTGTGCAAGTGCTCGTGAACGAGAAGATCGCAGCGCTGCCTGGCTGCGACGGCAAAGTGTTTTGCGAACTCTCGAAAGTGGAGCAATTGTGGAGCTACTACCTCAACACGTACGACTATGACGTCGACTGCAAGGTTACGGCGTAGTCTGCTTTGGTGGCGAAAAGTGTTGGAAAGAGAATGACGAGGAAATTTTGGCGGTTGTTAGTGAGTTAGGGCAGAAACGATTTGCTTCGACATGTAGGTCATTGAGCAGAGAATTCGAAGTCCTTGCATATAAATGCAGCATTGAACGTATTTGCAACTAAGAATGGCAGCAACAGGTTGAAAGCGTCGAGGCTTCTTTTGTTGCATCTTTTCGTGCTCGATTGCGCTGACGAAGCTGCGTCCCGAGACTCAATCTTTCGGCAAACTGTTTTCACCACACGGCAAAAAACTACTCGTCGTTGAAAAGCATCTATTGGCAGCGCACGACAAAATTGAATGACTTACTCATACCAGTCTCTCTATCTATCTTCTCTATCGACTGGATTTCTTTTCGGCGTCTTACAACTCAAACTCCTCTTCGTGAATGTCGAAATCGTGTGCACCGAGTCGCGACACGGTCTCTTCCGTTGCGCTCTTGAGCGCTTCAGGACCCGAGATGAAGACGCCGATCTGCTGCTTTTGAGCTTCAGAGTTGGTGCTGCAGAGACGCGGCGCTGCTGCCTTGAACTCAGAATGTACCTGGGTCAGGATGCGCGCCATGTCGGGCCGCTCGCCGATGGTGACGCTGTACTCACTGAGCAAGTCCCCAAGTGTCACGACGTCGCTCGAATTGACCGGCAGCATTGACGATGTGGACACGTCGTCGACCGTATCGACACTTTGGTAGTTCTGGATATCCGAGTGTCCTCCAAATAGCAATTGTCGTTTCGTTTTGGACGATGTGGACACCATGTTGTCCCACTTGGACATTTTTGTGTCCACCGCGAGCGCGAGAAACGACACCAGCACAGGAATCGCAAACACCACCGAGACCTCGACGAAGTTCTCGAGCGGCCACCACTGCGTGCCGCTTTGCATGAGCTTCCCACCGCCGTACTCGAGCCAAAGCACGAGCAGCGTGCTCCAGCACAGTGTCACCACGTACACGATGATCCGCGCGCGACGCGACCGAAGCGGCTCTGCGAATGGCTGAGGTGTGAAATAGAGTGCACTATCAAGTGTAGTAGTGGACTTGGCGAAAGAGCTGTTCTGGTTGTTGTTATTGGCGCTATTACATAGCCGATTATAGTCGATGCGCGTGTTCCGCACCGCGTCGCTTGGGGTTCTCGTCAGAAAGAAGTGCGTCGTAAAGTGCTGCTGCGCCGGATCGAGTTCCGTCAGTTTCGACAGCACCGGGTGGATCTCCTCCAGCAGCGACAGCTCTCGGAACGAGAACACAAAGTGCACGCGCTGCTGTTGGCTTCTTCGTCTTTGCGAGTTCGCCGTCTTGTCTGAGACTGAAAGCGTTGCAAGGATGTCTTCCAAGATCGCAAAGAGCGGCGTGACGCCAATGCCGCCGCCAATCAGACACAAAGTCGAGAACTCCTCGTAGCATTGCAGCGACGAGCCGTAGAACCCATCGACAAGCATCGTCGGCTGTAGTTGCTGCTGCTGCTCGCTCGGCTTGCTGTCATTGACGTGGGCGATGGCGCTTGTCTTCTCTGCGAGTTCCACCAGGTCTCGCGTCCAGTCGCCGAGTGACTTGAGCAGGATCGTGAACGTCGTGGCGCTCGATCGCGGCGACGACGAGATCGTGAACGCGTGCCACTGCAACTTCGAGATCGCTGGCACGTTCAAGTACACAAACTGGCCGATCTGGAACTCGCCCCCACCACCGGCCGCAGTCGAGCGCGTAAGCACGATCTTGACAATGTCGTCGGCCAGCGCCGTGAACTCGACCACTTGCACTGGGTGCAGCGCGTTCCACGTCGAGATCGAGCGACTAATCAGGTACACGACGAGCGTCGGGAGGAACCACCAGATGCATGTGACCCAGTGCATGACGGCGAACACGACGCCGAGGATGTAGAGGTGGTGCGTGTAGTAGAACGTCTCGAACAACTTGCGGCGCACCCACGGGATGGACGTCACGCCGACGAGCAAGAGGAAGAACAGCGAGATCTCGCCAAACACGTTGAACCACACGCCGTACCCCTTGGAAGAGTAGTCCAACGCGCAGTCAAAGCATGGCAGTGACATCTCCCAGATCGTACCGAGCCGTGCCCACCACCAGTAGAACGGCATGGCGTGCGCGACACCAGTGACGAGGGTGGCTACACCCAACCAGCGATGGTACTTGACGCCGTTGGTGTACGAGATGTCGAGGAACTCCATCCATGCGCAGTTGCGCGTCGACGGCAGGAAGAGGAACGCCATGTTGAACACGCAGTTGTACCCAAACACGATTCCTGTGATCTGCAGCACGGTATCGAACGTGTAAGGCTCACCAGGAAGTGGCACGTATTGCCGCGTGTAGATCCAACCGTACCAGAAGAGCGCGATGTTGCCGCCAAGTAGAGCAAACAGGAACAGTAACTCTCCGTACCCGAATGGACTGAGAAATCCAAACACTCGGGGCTTGCGACGCATGAGAGCACCAATGCGCATGACTGAATGTGAGGCAACGCGGCGACTCACATGATCTCGAGCCAATTCGATGAGAATGAGACTCACAAGGATCGGCGGTACAGCGAAGACGATGAAGAACGACGGACGCAGCATTTCCCAGTGTCCGCCAACGAACGAGAGCACTCCTGTCGGCAAGCGTGAGACCGCGACGCCCCACCACGGACTGGCAACGGACACAAAGTAATCCTGGATGAATGACGACAGATACAGCACCTGACCGAATGTGTAGACTGCCATGGCAGCGAAGATCCCAACATGCGTAGCGTTTTGCAAAGAGAAAAGCGATGTCTTGTTCTGCGGGTCCACGCAGCTCTTCGTCGGTGATGCTGGGACTGCGCTGGAATCATTGAACACCGGCTTCATCGGCACAAGCGGTTGACTTGATGCACGATCTTCGTCCTTCGCATCGTAGCTGCTCACTTGCTTCTGGATCGCCATGTGCAGAAGCTCGCTCTAATGCTCTATGCTGCAGCTGGAGAAAACGAAGAGTGAAGAGGATGTTTGCACAACGCACACACACACACAGGCAATGCGAATCTGATGGTCGCGGGGCTCTTCTCGCCAGGCGTTCGTTGATGGATGAACGGAATCGGTGGCTGCATGGCAGCAGCCTACAGTATCGCTTCGTTCCGCGATTGAGATTCCTGTGGAGCCGTCCATCCCGCTCACCGTGACCCGCAAAGAGAGAGAGAGAGAGAGAGCGCTGCTCGCGCAATGCGCACAGACACTCATCTGCTTCCTGCTTTCTGCTTTCAGCAATCGCCGAGTAGCTCGTGGCTTCCGCCAATGGCGTTGCACTTTCTCGAAGAGACCCAAAGAGTGATGGTCATCCATTTCACTATTCATTTTAGCATTCTTGACCCTCGTGTTTGGACACAATGTGGTTATTATAATATGGAAGTGGAGCACAACGCAATTATCTATGTCGACAACTGTTTAGCGCAATATTGCGCATCTTTCCACTACTTTATATGTTTCGTATACTTGCCCACATTGTTGTGAACGTGACTGATCGACATACTCTTTAATCTGATAGTCGATGACTCATAAAAAGTGCAGCACAATGCGATTGGCGAGAGCCACACGATCTTCGCAACTGAAGAGTTGCGACGACAGGATGCGACCGCGGAGCATTGCATTCCCGCATGTGCAGACCGAATCTGCGAGCGCTCTCGGTGGTCTGCACTTGGTGGGTGGCCGTCCGACACTTCGTCAGGACCTCTCTTTGCGCACCGTCATCCAGCAGCCTCGCCCTCCATGCGCTTACGTTCGTGTCCGTTGTGTTGACCGATTCGTCCGCAGCATGGCTGTTAACCGTGGATCTCTCACTCGCGAATCAACGCGCCAAGCGCCATGACGGTCCGGAAGCCTCCCGAGATGCACTGCGATCGCCAAGGTGACGAGCCGTTTCTATCGATGCATCAGAGAACGGTAGAGCTCAAGAACGACACGATTCCCATTGCGTCGACAGCTTCGACACGTGATGATCCCTCTGGCAAGAGCAAGTACTGTTTTTTCGTCAGCAGCATCGCGCATGTTGTGATCACTGGTTGCATTGGACTATATGCGTTCAGCCAGGTCGTCTACCTCTCGTCGCTCATCAAAACCAACCTGGTTGCAATCTCAGGTCCGTGGTGGGGAGTCACGGTGTCCCATTCGCCCGAAGGAGCGTTGAAGCTGAAAGGCGGCCACGCTGAAATGCTTCGACCCACATTCTTTGTCCTCTGCGGTGTCTTCCCGCTGCTGCTGAGTTCTGTGCTGATTGAAACCATTCGCGATCCCATCAGTCGTCGAGTTGTCTCGCGATCGGTCATGCGAATTGGCGCACTCATGCGACGCAAGCCCTGGATTTTCGGATCCCTCAGTCCGTTCGGGTACGGCGAGCTCCTGTTCCAGGGCTTTCTCGTGGTTGGCAACATGCTGGTGTTTTACTTTGCCTGGCACTACGAACGGCAGTACATACCAGCACCAGGCGAGCCGTACACGTTCGATACCGTGCTGCACATCAGCGGCGTCGTACTTGGATACAACTGCGTGTTCAACATGGCGTTCCTCTTCCTGCCGTCGACGCGCAACTGCGCATGGATGGAGTTCCTCGACATCTCGTACACCAACGGCGTCAAGTACCATCGCTGGTTGGGTGTAGCCACCCTCGTCACTGGTGTCGCGCACGCCATGCCGTTCTACTGGTGGTGGGCACGGCTCGGTACGATCTGGGAGATGTCACTGCCGTGCTTTGACTGCGCGCTGGACTACTCTTCCAAGGGGTACGGCGTGTGGTTCAACGTGTTTGGTGAGATCTCGCTGTTCTTCCTCTTGCTCGTCGGCGTGACGTCCATCCCGTGGGTGCGCCGCAAGTTGTTCGAGACGTTCTACTACACGCACCACCTCTACATCCTCGGCGTCGTGTTCGCCGTCATGCACTGGGTCACATGCATCTGGTGGTTCCTCCCGACGCTCGTCGTGTACCTGATCAGCCGCTCGATCTCGACGTGGAACGCGCTGCACCCGGTGCAAGTGGTCGAGTTCACGGCGCTGGCCGACGACATTGTCAAGATCGCGCTTACACGCTCAACTACGGGCGGTGGTGGGGGCGAGTTCCAGATCGGCCAGTTTGTGTATTTGAACGTGCCAGCGATCTCGAAGTTGCAGTGGCACGCGTTCACGATCTCGTCGTCGCCGCGATCGAGCGCCACGACGTTCACGATCCTGCTCAAGTCACTCGGCGACTGGACGCGAGACCTGGTGGAACTCGCAGAGAAGACAAGCGCCATCGCCCACGTCAATGACAGCAAGCCGAGCGAGCAGCAGCAGCAACTACAGCCGACGATGCTTGTCGATGGGTTCTACGGCTCGTCGCTGCAATGCTACGAGGAGTTCTCGACTTTGTGTCTGATTGGCGGCGGCATTGGCGTCACGCCGCTCTTTGCGATCTTGGAAGACATCCTTGCAACGCTTTCAGTCTCAGACAAGACGGCGAACTCGCAAAGACGAAGAAGCCAACAGCAGCGCGTGCACTTTGTGTTCTCGTTCCGAGAGCTGTCGCTGCTGGAGGAGATCCACCCGGTGCTGTCGAAACTGACGGAACTCGATCCGGCGCAGCAGCACTTTACGACGCACTTCTTTCTGACGAGAACCCCAAGCGACGCGGTGCGGAACACGCGCATCGACTATAATCGGCTATGTAATAGCGCCAATAACAACAACCAGAACAGCTCTTTCGCCAAGTCCACTACTACACTTGATAGTGCACTCTATTTCACACCTCAGCCATTCGCAGAGCCGCTTCGGTCGCGTCGCGCGCGGATCATCGTGTACGTGGTGACACTGTGCTGGAGCACGCTGCTCGTGCTTTGGCTCGAGTACGGCGGTGGGAAGCTCATGCAAAGCGGCACGCAGTGGTGGCCGCTCGAGAACTTCGTCGAGGTCTCGGTGGTGTTTGCGATTCCTGTGCTGGTGTCGTTTCTCGCGCTCGCGGTGGACACAAAAATGTCCAAGTGGGACAACATGGTGTCCACATCGTCCAAAACGAAACGACAATTGCTATTTGGAGGACACTCGGATATCCAGAACTACCAAAGTGTCGATACGGTCGACGACGTGTCCACATCGTCAATGCTGCCGGTCAATTCGAGCGACGTCGTGACACTTGGGGACTTGCTCAGTGAGTACAGCGTCACCATCGGCGAGCGGCCCGACATGGCGCGCATCCTGACCCAGGTGCATTCTGAGTTCAAGGCAGCAGCGCCGCGTCTCTGCAGCACCAACTCTGAAGCTCAAAAGCAGCAGATCGGCGTCTTCATCTCGGGTCCTGAAGCGCTCAAGAGCGCAACGGAAGAGACCGTGTCGCGACTCGGTGCACACGATTTCGACATTCACGAAGAGGAGTTTGAGTTGTAGAAACAACTGACAGAGAAAACAGACAGATTGGTGTGAGTTTCTGAATCCGAATGTATATAACTTACATGGCGTTCTATATAGACTCTTTCTGGTCCTTTGGACACCAAATGGCACAGCAACCGAAACGCGCTTTCATCTTGCACCCTTGGTTTTGCGAACAAAGTATGGCATCGCCTGCCATTTTAACGCTCTTCGTCGTCGACGCCACCACCATGTGACGCCACCAACTACAAGCACGACTCCCATGACCCCCACGACGATTTTCACCAATAGACTCGGACGGTACCGCCGGACACGGTCAGTCGGCCAGTTGTGGTCGGACACGATCCACGTCGCATCAGTGACGGCGCGCTCCTTGTTCGAGACAAACTCAAAGTGCATGTGGCTCGCGTTGTACACATGCACGCGGCCGTAGCCGTAGGTCAGGAACGCCTGCTTGCGCCAGCCCACATTGTAGTAGTCGTACTGATCCACGTTGGCGCCGCCCGAGCCGACCATGACGTGCACGGGGGCAAACGCATTGCGTCCACCACCCATCTCGTCCTCTTCGTAGCAGATCTCGTCAAATACGGCGCACGTGCGCTCGTAGGAATGATAATGACCAGAGAACACGACGTCGACGTGGAAATCCGAAAACATCTGCTCAAGATGATCGCGATACAGCAGCGAGCGCTCGTAATCACCGGCGTACGCAACGGAGCAGTACATTGGGCGATGCATGTGCACAAACAACCACGGCGTCTTGGTGCGGTCCACGGCCATTAGGTCGTTCAGCAGCCACTCGTACATGGGCGAGCCCTCGGAGAAATCGTGCTCGCCACTGAGCACCGTGTGGTGCACAAGCCCCATGTCGACGCTGTACCAGAACACACTGTTGCCATTGTCCGGCATGTGGAAGCGCTTGTCGGTCGGCACGCCGCACTCGCCGTAGGACTGATATCCGTGCGTGCCGTCCCCTTCAAAGACACGGTTCCGCGGAAACTTGATCGGATCGATCTCGTTGCCCTCGAGGTACCCGTAGTCGTGGTTCCCGATGCTCACCATGTACGGGATCGTCGACGCCACGTTCTGGATCAGCTCGCCAAACTGGTCCCAGATATACGTCGAGCCCTTCGCGTACGAGATATCGCCGACATGCATCACGGCAACGTACTTGTGCTGGTCTTTGCTGGCGCTGCTCTCCTTGAGATCCTGTTCCATGAGCTCGAGCGTCGTGCCGCAACTCCCCTCGACGGCAAAGTTCTCAGTCGCACCAACGGGCGAATTCAAGTCGCCAAACACGAAGAAACTCATGCTGCGCTGCTCCGGAACTGTTCCCGCGCGTGGAGGCACAGTGAAGTTACGGATGGCGCTCAGTTGGCCGTTGGCATCGCCGACGCGATACCAATACGTCTGCTCTGGTTCGAGATCTGTCAGCAGCGCATCGTAGAGCTGGCCGGGGTCCCGGTAGTGCTTCGCCGAGACGATGGTCGCGGGTTCTCGGCACATATCGTTCGCTTTGTACGACGTGTGTGTCGCATGCGCCGTTGCGCGCAACTCGTCTTCGCGGGGTCCGTACAGCACAACGGGTTCGCGCACTTGAGAGCTCGTCCAGTGCACGCGCATCTGCGTTGAGTCATTCGTCATCGCCAAGTGGATCTGCAATGGCTCCGTCGGTCCCTTAGCGAAGCGCACAAAGGGCGACGTCGCCAGCACGACGCCGTCGGCGCTGACGAACTTGAGCTGCCACGAACAGCGCATGTTGACCATCGGACCAAACACGACGGTCCCTTCCACTGCGCCATGCGTGGATCTCGAGTCGATAGGGTCGTGCACATTGACGTCTTTGAGCTCGTCGTCGACGCAATACGCGCCGATCCAATCGCCATCCGCGACGTCCGCTGCTGTTTGGGTAGTGTACGCGAACCGCACGTGAAGCGTATCTCGCTGGTTGAGCACGAGCGGCGCGACCGAGAAGTCCTGCAGCTGCAGCTGGATACGCTTGTGACTCGACGCCGTTTCTCCACCATCCATCGCATTCGTGCGCGCATTGTTACCGACAAAGGCGCGTGCAGCGGTGGAGCCGTAGGACCATGCGACGAGACCAACGAGTCCCAGCGCCGCGGCAATGCAGCCGAGGACCAGACGGCGCTGCGCAGAGAACGAAGGCGTGTGGCTGCTGCTGCTGCTGCTGCGCGCTCGCCTACCGGATCCATCGTCCTGCGCGTCCGTCGGAGCCACGGGCTCGTACGAGGACGACCGCCAGCGCGGCAGCAGCGCGACCGGCGCCGCATCTGCTCGGCGCAACGTCATTTTGCGTGTGTGTGTGACAAGAAGGAAAGAGTGAGGGAAAGCAGTGTCCACGGTTATTTTTCAAAGGACACACTCTGAATGTAAAATACGAAATCTATTGTCCGTCGGTAAACTATCTGTGCACTTATCCTGCGAATACCAGAAGCTTGTCACTGATCAACGCACTTTCATTGTGATCTATCTGGAAACAGCTGGCAACACTGGTCCAACTAACGAAGTCACTGATGACGAAGTCACTGATGACGAAGTCACTGATGGACTTCCTCGTTCGAGGAGCACCGAGTCGACACGCGAAAACAGCATTTCTCACTTTGCCAAAGCTGGACCGGAGAACGCGAGATTTTACAAGGTACTCACTCCACCAGTGCAACAACAGCAAATATACCTCAGAAGCAGAAACAAAAGCAATATATACACCAAATGGATCCGCCCACACGTGGTCTCACATGTCGTTCGTTTCGTCCCTTCTTTATACGATACCGAGATAGCTCGCGAGCATCAACGCTATCCAGAGGTAACTAATCGGAACACCCATGATCCAGAGCAGGAACAGGATCAGCATCAGGTTGCCGCCGCCGATCCGGAGTCGAGAGCCTGCCTGCTGCTGCTCGAACTGTACTCCGCTGGGACCTTGCTGATTCGCTTCACCACTGCAATTTTCATATCATCACGATAATTCACACATTAACCTCAAGATGTACGCAATGCATCCAAATCATGAAAGCAAGGCACTCACCGACGCCGTTGCAGAGGTACCCGTTGCTGCCGCATGCCAGGTGCATTGCCAAACGTTGTAAATGTGAAGCCAGGACCGAACTGCGACACGTGGACGCGCGAGCCGCCAAAGTTGTTGTGCATGCCACCGTCCTGGAAAAACATGGAGAAAGGATCTTGGCCGCCAAAGAACGTGCGGAAGATCTCCTCGGCGTCTTGTCCGTGGAACCCGTTCATGCCGCCATGGCCATGACCGCCGCCTCCAGCAGAGCCATTCACGGCAGCCTTCCCAAATCGGTCATATTGACGGCGTTTGCCTTCGTCGGAGAGCACCGAGTACGCCTGCGGAGCATAGACACACATCGACTCAGCTGATGCCCATACTCAAATAAGCACATTTACCAGCGACCATACCTCTCCGATCTCTTTGAATTTGATTTCAGCTGCCTCTTTGTCGTCCAAGTTCTTATCTGTCGACACCAAACAACAGCAATTACCATCGTCAGTCGTCATATAAGCGTCATGTCGTCCTCCCCCAGTCAAACCATATCCATCCACATTACACAGACATCTACGATCTTCAATAGCCTATACTTCCACACTAGAATTTGAACGCGCTTACCTGGATGGTACCGGATGGCCATTTTGCGGTACGCGCGCTTGATCTCGTCATCGGTCGCCGTCTTCTCGACGTTCAGCACTTCGTAGTAGCACCGGTCCGCCATGGCTCCTGTCGTTCGGCGTGAATGGCGCTACGCACGCGCACGCGGATGTATAGAGGAGGCGAAGAACAGGTGCACACAGACAGAGGCGTCGAGAGAGTGGGGCGGAGCGACTGCGCCTGCCTTCCTTCGCTCTTCGTTCCCCTTCGTGCTTTTCCGCCACGTTCTTTCTCTCTCCACAAGAAGGAGGTAGCTCGCTGAAACAAACGCGCACCTTCGTGCAACCTTTCAACACCCGTCTCTTCCAATTAAGAACCATCATGCACCCATACATTTTCATTTATTAGCAAAATAGACATCAAGTGTGTCACTAGAATAGACCAGCACCTCAGGCAATCATTGTACAAGCAGGTTTCACTTCAACACACTAGCGCATATGGAAAACAAAAATAGGCACAAATGGACTGCCATCGCGCTCGGACGCCGCCGTGTATTGTGTTAACCACTCGCTCTCTCTTTTTCCAACAGCTATGAGCTCACGTTCGCTGGCAGGCGAGCGCACGGTGCCGAGAGTGGCGACGGGGCTCAGCAGACGCTCGGTTCAGGTCGTGCCCAAGCGCTCGCTCACGGGCAAGCTCATCTTCGTGCAGCAGGACTTCCACCCGCGGTTCCGCTACTTCGTCGATCGCGACGACGAGCTCAAGTTCCAGACGTACTACCGGCAGAAGAAGCAAGCGCACATCTCTCTCTACATGAACTGTCTCGTGTGCCTCGCGACCGTGTTTTGTGTCCATGGCGCGCTCGAAAAGATCACGGGTGCGACGGTCGGCTTCTTGCTTACGCTCGGTCTGCTCGATGCGCGGTATGCGACAGCAGCAGAGAATGGCTCAACTTCCTGGTTTGGCGCCGATATCTTGGTGTTCATTACGCTTTTGCTGTACGTCACGGCCGTCGGGTGCGCGTTCTACCTATGGCGGCGACGCAGCGAGACCCAGTTCGCGCGCATCTAGTTCGACCCGGTGCAACTCGTGATCCTGCTCTACTGTCACCTCGTGTTCGTCCCCGTGGCGCTCGCGATGGTAACTTGTATCGACAAGCAGATGGGCTTTAGGGACGACATGAAGGTGGACTCGCACGCGGGCAAAGTGCTCATTGAGCTGCTCGGGAGCATGTTCGTCGATGGCCTGTACGTCTTCTTAACGCTCATGGCCAGCATCGCCGCGTGTCTCTTGCGGCTCCAGTTCCCGTACTTCGCGGTGTTGTGCGCTGAATTCGCGATCCTCGTGTGCGTCGTCTTGGGTGTGTACTGTTCGCAGGCATCCGCGCGATGGAGCCTCACTGGTGTCTTTCTCGTGTTCATTGGGCTGCTGCTTCGGGGTGTGTGGGAAAGCGAACTCAGCTGCCGTCGCGAATTCCTCAGTTCCGCGAATCTCGCGAGCGAAAACCGTCGACTGAGCAACCAGAACGTCGAAATGAAAGAAAAGCTCTCGGGAAACTCAACTACCAATTGCATTACGAGATGGGCGACATTCTGCGCATCCTGTGCTGGATCAAGACCAACATGCCCGCGAATGAGAGGCGCGACATCGACAAGACCATCGCGGCGCTGGTCACGAATCAAGACCTGTTTGAAGTGAGTCTCGACCCACCCATGACCGAGTACGAAGACGAAGCGCAAGGGTGGCTCCACATGATGGCGTTCAAAGAGCCACCGCCAGGACTCACGCGAGCCTCCTCGCGGCTTTTTTCGGACCGGCGCACGCGGAGAACCTCAAGCCAGATCCTGCAAGCTGCTAACTCGCATCGTATGAGCCACACTGCGGAAACGGATGAGAGCTACTCGAGAGACTTGATCAGCCAATTCTTGTGAAGGATATCAACGACAACAGGGAAGACCTGTCGAGATGGCTCGTGGAGACGATTCGTGATCAGTTCTTTGTCGACATGTTTTACATTGAGTAGCGGTGTGCGTCTCCTCTCCAGGTCGTGTTTATTACATGCATCGAGCTCAACAACCTCGGTTTGCGGCTCAATCTCGATATGAAAAAAGTCACCGCGTTCATTGGCGCCGTCAAGAACCACTACTTCAAGCGCAATCCGTACCATAACTGCCTGTGAGTCTGTTTTCTCTCTCTGAACTCGTGTCGTGAACGCTAACATCGCATTTTGTCTGCTTATTTTGTCTTTCTTTCATGTAGCCATGCAGGAGCCGTCGTGGCCGATATGAACTTTTTCTTGCGAAGACTCAACCTCGATGTCGACGGTCGCACGTTTTTTGTCGGGCTCATCGCGGCCGCCGCACATGATATCAGCCACCCGGGCGTCAACAATGGCTTTCTCGTCGCCACGAAATCCAAACTAGCGATCACGTACAGTGGTGACTCGGTGCTCGAACGCATGCACATCGCCGAGCTGTATCGGATCTTGTCGCACGACAAGTTTGATGTCTTTTCCCACATGACACTGCCTGTGCGCGGTGAAATCCGGAAATCGATCATTCAGGTGGTGCTCGCGACGGATTTGTCGAGGCACTTTGTGCACGTCTCGAAGCTCAAGAGCAAGAAGTTTGCGATTTCGGAAGAAACCAAGGGACTCGAAGTCACGCTGATCATGGAGACGCTGCTCATGCTCTCGGATCTCGGGCACACGGTCAAGCCGTTTGCGTACCACCAAGTGTGGGCGAACCGCATCCTGGAGGAGTTTTTCCACCAGGGAGAAACCGAAGAGCGCCACAATCTGCCTGTCTTGCCGCTCTGCGATCGCCGTTTGTCGAATTTTCCGAAAAGCCAGGTCACGTTCCTGACGTTGCTCGCGTCGCCACTTTTCGAGACCACGGGTCAAGCGTTTGCGATCGACGAGTACAATGCCGTTATGAAAGAACTGCATGAGAATATACGCACACGGCAAGGCATGATTGGCACCTGCGAGAACACGTACGAGACGACCTCAAACCACTGCAATTAATCCAGTGGAGCGAATTACACAACATTCCAGGGATTACTGCTTATACGGTCCAGACTCTTCTCCGGCTGAAAGCCAACCGACTCTCCATGTGGAACTATGAGAAAGCTGATCTATCCTGCTCGAATCCCGAATGCTCCCAAGTTGTCCAATCTTCTGTTCAACATCTATTCTGGGAGTGTCCGAAAGCCAAACTGGTGTGGAACTACTTTTATGCGCTATGGGCGAAGATCGGAATCACTCCTGGTCACGACCCCGCAATCTGGATCTTCAGTCTGGATCTACCAGATACTCCAAGGCATGCATGGACCACGATCAAGAGACACATTATCGGACACAAGTTCTCCAATGAACATCTCCAAGATCACCTCTATCCCGTCGCACACATGCTGTGGCGATATATGAGCGCGTCGCTCATACAGCCATTTGGTGTGCGCATCTGCGACGCATGGATTCGGATCCAATCGAATCGACTGCTGAGATGGCGATCATGATGACCAGATTAGAGGCAGGAATGCGAAACCTCACACGACTCGCTGAAGCGCAAGCTGGAGACTCTGACGGTCACACGGTTGCAGCAGTTCTCAAGGCATATGTCGACTGCTTTCTCAGCCAAACCGACGCCATCCCCTTGACTCCAAGTGATACTCGCGGCGTTTACCTGTTGTTTTTCGATGGTGGATCACGCGGCAATCCAGGACCAGGAGGGACTGGATCCATCATCGTGCGTGTCCATAAGGACTCGCACACAGCCAGTTTAATTTGGGCCGCGAGCATGGCGTATAGCAGGAAGGACACGACCAACAACTTTGCCGAGTACTGGGGTCTCATACATGGACTCCGAGAAGCCCAACGCAGTCACTTCGAACCGTTGTACGTGATTGGAGACAGTGCACTCATTATCTCCCAACAGAGAATGCATCGGTCCCCTCGACAGCACCGATTGGCACGTTTATACCAGACAAGTCGACGACTCGCGGATTGCATCGACATCCGAGGATGGTACCATCACTACCGTGCCTTCAACAAGATGGCGGACTCAGCCGCCAACCTAGCCATGGACACCAGAACCTCAACGCAGGTTCACTTCCCAACTCAAAGAGCTGCTTTCAACAATCTCACCCAGGATCTTGACAACGACGTCATGCATTGGCTTATGCGAAGTTCGGAAGACCCAAGGTCATTGGACAACACAAGGCAGCCTCACATAGGACCAAGAGAACATGCCATCCTGGTCAAAGATTATTTAGCATTCAGAAGTGATCTAGTGCAATCCGCGCTGTAGACACATTTACACTCCTAGATGAAATTCGCAATGAAGATTAGTTAGGAGAATGGATATTGTAGGTCACGAAGATGAACCTAAATATACCTCACCTTATAAAGATAAAGACCTCAAACCACTCCGGCAAAGCGCGCAAGGACAAAGAGAGCGTCGTCCGCTCCGCGGGACCGGTGATCACCGAGACCTAGGTCGTCGAGGTCACTGACGGAGCGTGAAGACGCTGTCTATGTGTAGCCGCTAAAATGGATAGATGCACTAGAATTCGATGGAACAAGCTCCGGTGTTGATAGATAGGCAGAGCATCCAACGCTGCGTATATGTGTTTGGCCATCCACAGCACCGAGTGTTACATTTTTTCCCTCTTTGGGCTGTAGAGTTAAGTAGAAAGACTGAATAGATAAATGTGAGAGCAGCTTTGTAGTTAGAACCCAATCTTTTGTCCAAACTCTGTGTAGTAGTTGGACACGGCGACGGAGGACTTGTCGGCGTCCTCTGGGTCAAACCAGACGCGGCACTTCTCGTACGGAGGCGAGTAGAGGTGCATCGTGATGGCGTCGATCTCGGCGTGCGGGTTGCCGACCTTGTGCAGTCCGAGCGAGTCGTCCATGTACGTGACCCCGGACGTGAGCACCGTGTTGGTGGTCTCGACGAGCTTGGAGCCTTGCTTCTGGTAGCGCACTTCATTCACGTAGCCCTGGATCACCTTGACCCAGCAGCCGTCGCTCGGGTGGTCGTGGATCGGACTGTACTTGCCGCGGTTCCAGCAGAGCAGCATGAGCGCGTACGTCTCGTGGTCGGTCGATATGAGGTTCCGCGTGTAATTCCGCGACGGATCAAAGTGCGCAAACTGCTTCAACTCGTCCATATTCACAGGGAAGCGCCTGCAAGTCAATCAACACAAGATACATCAGTCTCGTGCTAGAGCCACAGCAAGCAAGGCAAACAAATAGATGACTGGAAAACGTGCTCGAGCAGGGTCTGGAGATTGCTTTTCTTGTGCAGCGGTAGGTGTTTCTGCGCCTCGTTGTCGAAGAGTTCGGCTTCGATCGCTTCCACGAGCTCCTCGAGGTTGCTTGGCGTGACCTGCTGCTTGAACGAATGCGAAGGCGACGCTGTCATGTTAGAGCTCTCCATTGTTCTCTGACAGGGAATTTCTCTCTCTCTCTCTCTCTCTCTCTCTTGTTGTGAGTCTGGCGGCGCGAGTTCACGAATGAGAGAAGAGCGTGAGAATGTTTTGTTGTTGCCTTTGAGTGGCGCATCTATCACTCAACCCTTCCCGCAACTGGGCAACTAGGACCTGCAACACGGAAAACTACCTCACTATACGAGCACGCCTCTTGTTGACACACTGCCATCACTACATAATGTGCATAAACCAATTGTGACTACCAACTGCAAGCGGCTTTTAAAACAAGGATACGCTATTCGGACAAAGGGCAGGGCAAGAGGACGCATCTTCCAATCAGAAGTGCAGATGAGCGGACGACCAACATTCTCGACTGTGATTTTTCCGCCGTTGCAGGGTCAGCACCAGTTCTCGCAACCTTAATACAACAGCACGACAAGTGTTTGAGGTTGCTGTTTGACCCATGCTGCGACCTTGACATAAAAACGAAGCAAAACTCATTGAAAAATATACTTTTTTTTACTTTTACTGCTGCAACCCAAAAAGCTGCTAAATAACCGTTTAAATTCGTAAAATACCTCAGGAGACAGAAAAATACATCTAGAATGCACACTCACAATATAAACTGCATTCTGCAATCGAGACAAACTGATCAATCCGGAACACTAGGACCGTTCGGGACCCTCAGAAATTGGAGATTTTCGGATCACTTAGGACCAAGAAATGCCGTCATTCCCACAATGGAAGGAAAACGTCACGAGCAACAAGCTGGACAAGATGGTCAATGCAGCTGCCAACATAATGAAGTGGCGCCAACAGACTTTCTAGACAACAGCTTGACACGCTCCGAGCGAAGAGAGCAAATGGTGCGTTCATGAATTCGAAACCTCACTGCCATGGAAAGAACGCTCCAGAAGATCACCAAGCACTCGCATGAAATGCAAGCCGAGCGATAAGGGGTGCTGTACAAAATTCAAGAAAAGCGTGCGAAAATGTACGAGTTGGTGTCCGATATCAGTGAAGGACGCCGCCCTGGCAATGAACGAGTGAAAATCTCCAACCATCTGATCCAGTAGTCTTCCATCGTTGGCCGGTAACTTGATCGACACAGGGGCTCGTAGAAGTAAGCAGTTATCTTGGCACGATAGTCGAGGTTCACAATAATCACTCCCCAGTGAATGACGCTCAAATGTGCTGGTAACACCACGTACTCGGTATTGGAAATTTTTGCTTTCGGCAGCTTGGCGCTTGCTGTACACTGACTGTCAGTGAACTCAAGAAGACACAATCGTCCATGCTGTCGCATATTGCTTGGCGCGCAAATTGAATCACCGAGTCACACATCAACCGGCCGCACGCGACGTGACCCAACACCTCGTCGAACGTGATTTCACAGTTTCCTGATCTGAGCCGAAATCTCGTTCGCACAATTGCACGTTCGTACACCAAATGCACCTCTGCGGCAAGGTGCTGCTGTCGTTTCGCTGTACTTAGGGCTTGCGACCTGATGTAACTTGGCGACGCAAAGTGTGGGTCGACTTCCGCACAGAACAATTCCGAACTCTGAGCTGGAAGAATCGCTGACCAGTCTTCAGAAAGCCACCTCATATCCTCGACCCATTTATCGCACTTGTACTTGCAGTCATAGAATTGGGTTGTGGTGTTGATGTAGTAGCTAGCTGAGCCATATCAATGTCCCATCTTGGTACTTCGCGTTGCTGCTGGACATCTTCGACGCGCACATCAACGGCGTCTGTTGATCGTCCTTTCTGATTATGTCTTGTGACGCGTCGGATAGTTTGGACTCTGGTAACTCTGCTTGTGATGGCGATTCGTAGTCCTGCATGCCACTCTCGATGTCATTCATCACATTGAAGGAATCCGTGGTGTCCGCTGGGTCCATCACCGTGTCGCTGTCGGATTCGGTATCGCTGACCTCTTCGGCAGTAGTTCCATCGCACACAGTATCCTGAAGCGCTTCTGCCACAACATCTTCCCAAACTTTGAGCTGCTTGTAGCATTCAGCTGACGACCGGCGCGACGATTCTTCCACCAATAGCTCAAAGAGCGCCTTTGCATACGTCCAATTTGATTCGATGCGGTTCGTTGTCGTATTACCGGCGGAGAAATAAGAACCTCGAGCGAAGTCGGACCACACGCTGCTGCAAGACTTCCAGTTCTTGTCCAAGTACTTTAGAATCTCGGGACACTGAGCACCGCAGTGCTTTTTCAACCCAACATAGGGTTGTAAAAATGTTCGCTCGGTTGTGCTACAGCAGTAGATAGAATAATGTCAGTGCGTCGTTTTAAATCTCAGCAAAATACATACTCACATTTACCTGTACATCATTTGCATGATTGTGTCCTCGAGCACATCGCGTTGCACAACCTTGAGGTCATACTTTGGCTTCTGCAGCAGCCTTTTCCAATGAGCTGTCGTGTAGCTTTGGCACAGAAGTACCTTCGCCGTCGAGAAACACTCTTCGAGTACACGTCACTCGACAAATCTTTGTCAATGACACACGATTTTATCTGGTGCCAGGATCGGTTCTTGGTTCTGAAAACTCAAATGCCTGACACATGATATTTGCTGTCTCGTTCAACACGAGAAAGTCGACAACGGGAACGCCTCTGCCAGCAGCATTTGTCGCCACCAGACTCCCTATACTCGAAACAAACACAACAGGTTTCATGAGATCAATAAGGTTGCTATACATTACATTGAGGTTGCAACAGCGCATGTTGTAAAATGTACCCACCAACGTGATAACCGAGATTGTTTGTGCCGTGCGTCCAGTCAAGTGCGAGCGATTGCCCCCATTGTTCGAACATTCCTTTCTGCATGGACGTCTGGAGAACAACCGCGCAGATGATGTCGAGCTGGTCCTGAACCAGAAGCACATCGTTCCAATCTGCTTGAGCGAAAGCATCCTCTCCGAATTTTTCATTGAAAGAGATTTTCAAGTTTTCTTTTCAAAAATACAAGTTTGCTTTTGTCCTCTTAGCGCAACCTTAAGCATTTGTCGTGTTGTTGTATTAAGGTTGCAGGACCGAGGGTGGCAAGGTGCACAAAAATGCACACAGAGAACGGTGATGGGATTGTGCATGTGGATGGATGGTGGTGACGCGCGGCGACAGGGACGACTGCGCTGCCGCTCTATTGGTTGCGTCAACGGAGGATGCGTAGCCACCACCAGCAGCGATCTTCATCAACACGAAGTGGGGAGTCGATCTGATGGAGGGACCCGAGCAAGCATGACGCACTTCTCTGGTGAGGAAGGGCTCCGACAGTTTGCTTCTGTTTCTAGTGTTTATGGAGCGTTCATGAGGTCGCGTTCCTCCCATCTAGGCATTCGTTGAATCGCCATCGGTCTGTTTCATTAAAATACGACATGGTGACGCTTGTGAAATGTGCTGGATGCACGCCATAGGCACACTATATAGCTCAGTCTCTCGTCGCGCAGGAGTATGCTCTTTGCGCGCTTTCCGGCCATTTTCGTCATCTTTGCTTTGACCAATCGCTTTTTTTCTTCAGTCGAGTCGAAATCACTGCTCGAACTCATTGAACTGCGACGAAACAAAGTCTAGGTGGGATGAAAACGGCAGCAGAGCGCGCCACAACGCAAGTCATTATGATGAATCTACCTGTTCTGCGTTTCGTACATGAACTCAGCAGATTTAATGGGCAGCGCTGTTTGTGTAGATGGATGTACGTATAGTCTCATAAAGGTCATGCATCTTGTTCTTCTAAATGCGTAATACTCCTCCTAATGTTTTCTATGTCAACTTGTATCACAGCACAATGGTCTCTGGATCGACTTTCGTCGTAGGCTGCAGCCAGTTGCGGTACGGCACGACCTCGTTGCCGAGCAGATCTGCGAGGATCTTGTCGAGCGCCTTCTCGATCGTGCACAGGTGGCGGATGTACTGCAGCTTGGGCCACACGCAGCGCTGACCGCCCTCAATGTACCGGTTCATGTCGTCCACAGTCGGATTCAGGATCGCCTTGATGCCGATGGCCTCGAGGAAGATGAAGTCCGGGATCAGCGTCACGTTGCCCGAGAAGTTCTGCTTGAAGTACGAGCTGAACTGGTGGCCGTAGATCTTGGGGAAGAGTCCCAGGAACGCGAGCATTTTGAGCCGATGGCGCACGTCGGCCGCGATCACGCTCTCGAGCGTGTGGAACATGCTCTTGCGGAAGTTGGGCGTGTCGACGTCATCGCCCACGAACGGCACGACGTGAGGGTTAACCTGCGACACGATGAAGTTGGTCACGTTGAAGCAGCTCGCCATGGTCTCCATCGGCAGATCGTGCTGGATGCTGCCGTCAACCCACTCCTTGCCGAGCGAGATGTACGGCACGATGTTGCCCTCAAAGTCGCGCGCCATAAGTTGCTTGCCCTTCATGATGCCAGGCAGCGAACAGGACACGGCGACAGCGCTCCAGAGCAGCACATGTGGCGAGTTGATGTGGTTGAGCAGCAGTTTCTTTGGTCCCTTGTGGCCCGTGACGTCCGACGCTGAGACTGTGATGCACACGTGGCGTCCGGTCTTCAGATAAGCGTCCTGGAACGTGTAGTGCATGATCTTGTCTTCGGTGTTCATGGGTTCGCCGAAATAGTGCTGCGTCGTGCGCTCAAAAGCCGAGCACTCGACGAGGAAACCCGTCTTGACACAATGTGCGAGCTGTTCCATGAGCGGTGGGAACCACCGAATGCCCATTGGGATGTACCGCGTCGAGATGTTGTTCTGGAGTATGTCGTTCAGGAGCTCTTCGTTCGTCTTGCACGCCGCCATCGCAGCGGAGATGGAGCCGCCAGACGACCCGGAGATGACGTTGGGCAGCAAATCGGCTTCCAACAGCGCCTTAATCACGCCCATGTGGTACATGGCAATGGCGCCGCCGCCGCTGAGGCACAACGCAGTCGACCCAAATGACTGCTTGATGATCTTGAAGAACGACTGTTTCTCTGCGGTCGGGAACTCCTCAGGACCAGCGTTCGCCAAGATCTCCAGCGCACGAACAGCAAGTGCAATGTACTCTTCGATGACGGTCTTCGTGCCTGAGTTGCATTCCAGGTGAAGCCCTGATGAGTCAATGCCCAGTTTGTTGCGCATCGCGAATGCCGCCGTGATGTACTTGAGCTCCTCGATGTTGCCGCCTGCGATCGCGCGCTTGAGGTTGTCCATGTTGACCTTGAGCTGGTGGAAATCGCACAGATCCATGTCTTCCGGCCGGATCTTGGTCTTCCAGTTCTCTTTCTCTTCGAGCACGTCCAGGTATTTTGCCATGTGGAACCATTCGGTGTATGTCTTGGCAGCCTTCATGAGCTGTCGTAGTGCCTCAGCGTACCTGTTCTTCATGCCAAACAGCCGCACGTAGACGCGCTTGGACGACAAAAGCACGAACTTTGTGAACTTGACGAACAGATACACTGACATCGAGAGCGCGATGCGCACGACCTGGTAGAGTGCGACGAACCACTGGAGAATAGTCACAAATTGGAGACACAGGAACCAGCCAATCCACTTGTACTTGCGCAGCGCAAACACGCCAACGAGGACCAGACCGATCGCCGCCATCACCTGCGCGAACACACGCAGTTCCGCCAGATTTCCTGTCTCATAGTGAATCTTATGCACGACGCTCCAGCATTCCATGAGCATGTCGCTCACGTTGCTCTGCGACCAGCAGGGGTGGACAAACGACGGCTTGCGCATTGCGCTCTGCAGAGCGCGCTCCAGCAACGCATTCACATCGGGGAGTTCGAAGCGCGACGTCGCGACCAGGTTGATGAGGTAGCCGCAGACGCCTGTGACGACGAAGATGCCGCCCGCGACGTTGGCGACGAACTGCGCGATGCGGTTGGTGTCCTTCCATGCCGCGCGTCCCCCTTGAGGGGGCACCAGGCTGGCAACAGACAGCGTCCGCGTCATTGCTGCCTCTGCACGCATCGCCATGTTGGGACTACGGATGTCTCTCTAGTGCGCTTGAGCCTGTGGATTGCGGAATGCGCAGCCCAAAAGCTGCTTGGATGCGCGTAGCTCTTCGGGTGCGACGGCCAAGTGATTGTGCCAATGTTGTGTGTGACGTAGGCGACGATGACTGAGTGAGGTGTACAGTTGATGGCACCGACTGGTACACACTCGTTCGAGAATGGGTGGGTTGGGGCACAGATGGCTTCACAGAGAAAAGGGGAAACTCCAAAACGATAGACGGACGACTTTCGCAGTACAAATGGAAGCCTGGAGTTGAAATAGAGTGAAAACGATCGTGGGTTCGTGTGTGAGTATGGTGGCGAAAATTGTGAACAAATATCAGGAACAAGTGTACTACATTGCTAGAAGATCCTCTCACACAAAACACAGATTTGCTGCATCATTTAGACTATAAACCCTATCCTGCTAAGAATCCGATGGCTCATTGGCGGTGTGGCAAGTGTGTGTGAGAACTGGGTAGGGTACTGCTGAGAAAATCCCCTTTGAAGAGAGGTCCATAGCATGTTTGTCTCACCAGCCGGCAGTCTATCGCACACAAAGACCGGTTTGCATCCGAGCGCTCTATTCTCTCTCACACTGTTTCCTGCTGACCTCGCATCGTAAACTCTTAAAAGCACTCTGCATTAGCTGATGTCAATTTCATTTACTCAATTGCAAAGTTTTCATTTTATGGTGGTGATGGC
Source organism: Globisporangium splendens (assembly GCA_006386115.1). Lineage (NCBI taxonomy): Eukaryota > Oomycota > Peronosporomycetes > Pythiales > Pythiaceae > Globisporangium > Globisporangium splendens. Next base: position 383,156 of record VFIW01000021.1, on the reverse strand, counting down.
AGTTTCGCTTGAGTGCAATCCTTCCGTGTTGACGCACTGTACCTTTCGTGCAAGAGAAACGGCTACAGTCGGTGGCAGAAGCCTTGAGCTCGATATTTGACGTGGCCCACCTTATTTATCAACTTGTGTGGGCCACACTGAAAATGACACTTGCTCATTTTGCATTTTTTGAAATTTGCCAACAGCAAAGTGAGGGAAGAAAGGGAACAAAGGCGCCGAGAGGAAGACTGAAGTCGCGCGCGCGAAGGGATCGCGGACGCAGGGTAAGCAGCGCGACGAAGGGTCTGAGCAGCAGCAGCAGGAGAAGGCGTGTGGAATCAAGTGGCGTTCTTTCCGTGGCGTTGTTTTCGTGGGAGTAGGCGCACGCAAGACGAGCGGCGAAAGCGCGTCCATCGTTTGACTTGTTACTGGTGATTCGAGAGCTTCGTCAGGTCTGGCGTCCAACGAGTGTGGAGAAGAGGAAGAAGGGGAGAGAACCAGAGAAGAAACGAGTTTCAGTGCAGCCAGTGCCGTTGCCGTGGTGGACTGCAGAAAAGCTGGTCTGCGTGAGAGTCAACGAACCCTGATTTACGATCTGGAGCGCTGCATTCGGCACGTGCTTGCTTTGAGAGACGTGGAAATAGGCGCGCTGTCGTTCTCATTTAAACGCGCTGAAGAGAGAAGGAGCGAAGCCAAGAAAGAAGAGGCGTTCTGTTGGATCAAGCGAATCCAGCTGCGTTGGCGCCTTCCGCAGTTTGAGTTAAGAACCGAAAGTCTACCGAGTGCGTATATTTGCGTGTTTTTCTCCTCGATCGTAGGAGAAAAGCATACCTCCCTTCGGCCGCCATTTCTCATCCGTTTGTTACTCCGACAGGCGCGTCCACGCCGGGCAGCGGGCTTCTGCCATCAACGTCTTCCACGTTACGAGCTCCAGGGTCTGCAGCATCAGGGTCCGTCTCCACCTCGTCCGTGTGTCAACCGCCGTTATTTCAGACGCCGGTTGCAGCGGCGAGTGCGAGACTGACCGCATTGGACGCGCCAGGCGTCGGCGCCGTGGACAGGCACCGCAAGCGGAAGCGACGCGTCGCGGCGTCTATCGATAGACCGTCAGGCTTCAACATCGACGCCATCGACCTCACGATCGACGAAGAAGGCGACGGAAACGACGACGACGACGACGGAGGTGCCACAGAGAGCGAGGCGAGTCAGGACACTATCAATTTAACGACGCCGCAGGTCAGCGCGCGACCGTTTGCCATTATGAACTCCTACTGTCAGCGCAACGTGCGGCCCAAGCCCCTCGAGATGCCCGAAAAGTCCCCAGCGCAGGACGATGCAGGATGGAAAAGCGCGAGCAGCAGCGACGCGAAGAGCTCGGGGCTCCGTTACAGCACGAACGTGAATGGCAGCACACCAACGCATAGTGGTAGGATGAGCAAATTAAGACAGCAGCGTCTGAGCCATGGTTCTCCGCCGTTGATTCACCCGACTGGACCAAACCGCACGATCGCGAAACTGCGGCAACTTGTGCGAAGTTGTATCAAGCGCCATCAAGTGGCTGCAGCTCTGTTTTACGCAGACAAGCTTGTAAGTGTGAATTTGCTTATGTGCTGCGTCCCTTCAGCCGTTACTGTCGAAGCTAACTTGCTGCTTTTTTGCTCGGTTTGTTGGTGGCGGACGTGATATATGTGGTTCGTGGCAGCTCACGATTTCGCCAGGACACGCGCAGGATGTGCTAATGTTTGCAGACACATGCTACTTGAACCACGAGTACCACCGCGCGATTCATGCGATCAAGAAAATGGACCTCGTGCAGATCGACAACGTTCACGCCATCCGATCATCGACACTGAAAGCGCTCCTACTCCTTGGTCAATGCATGGTGCGTACTATTTATCAAGGCTAGTGGTGACTATTGTGCTGATACTGACTTTGTGCGATGCGATGCCCGCTAAAACAAATGATCAGCTGGCGATCAAGCAACGAGAAGAGTGCTTGGATTTAATAGGCAAAGTGCTTCCCGAGAACGAGAATGCGATAATTGCTTTCGCGAGACGATTTGACCGAGACAGCGAAGATCCAGATGATGTCGTCTCCATCAATATCGTGTCAGCACTGGCGCTGCTCATGGGTGAGACATTTGAAGCAGTCGGTAACCGGGATAATGCTGCGCTGTACTTTCGTATCGCATTACGGTGTGACGTCTACAACTCTGAGGTACACAATGCTGTCTTTTTCGTTTAGAGTATGATCAAGCGAGTGTGGACTGATACCAATTCGTTTCCCTATCGTTATGGTTAGGCATTCTTCCACCTATTTGATAAGCAAATGCTGTCTTCCGACGAGGAGAAGAAGCTTGTCGCATCGCTCAATTTCTCGACGGACGAACTGGGCTTGCTTCGTTTGCTGTATCAGTCGCACATCGGAAAGGTACTTTATACAAAGCATTGTTCTGCTCCGTTTGTTCCATTCACTTGCTCATTTCAGTTTGTGGCATTCAATCTGTTTGTTTAGTATGACGCGAACCCAACAATCAGTGAAAAGTTCAATGACATCGAAGAGAAATGTGGAATGAAGGGAAACCTTGATCTGGTACGAATCACGCAATCTATCGGTTTTCACTTTTACTCTTTTTGATCACTTTGTTAATCTTGTGTTGTAGAATATCGTGAAAGCGGAAACGTACTATTATCAGCATGATATCCAGAAAGCGAACGAAATTTGTGAATGGTGCGTTGAAATCCCTGAGCGAGAGACTCCTGCAGTTGTAATGTTTGCGAGATTGGACGCTCATGCTTATGAATCTGTTCTGCAGGGTGCGGGATGAAGATCCTTTCAATTCACGAGTGATTGCCGTATATGTGGCAACACTCGTCGAGCTGGGAAAGAAACGAGAGTTGTACCATTATGCTCATCAAATGGTATGTGATTTCTTCAGTGTGATAATGGGACAACTTTCTGTACTAGTCGTTTTTTGACTTGCGTTGGGCGACCAGGTGGACGTGTATCCGAAGAAGGCATCTGCTTGGTATACTGTTGGTTGCTACTATTTGCTTGTCAAGAAATACGAAGCGGCTCAGCGATACTTCCAGTATGTGAGCCGCACTTGTTTGCTTTTCAGTTGTTTAGGAGGCCAATGTGTTGTGAAAACTGACGGTTCAATTGTGCGATTCAAACGTATAGCAAAGCGACGACACTGGAGCCAACATACGCTCCAGCTTGGATAGGTTTCGGGAACTCTTTTGCGGCTCAGGACGAGAGCGATCAAGCGATGTCGTCATACCGAACAGCTTCAAGTCTCTTTCCCGGATCCCATCTCCCACCGCTTTTCATTGGCATGGAGCATTTGCGGACGAATAATCTACCTCAAGCAATTGAATTCATCAAGCAAGCAAGCGCCATCTGCCCGACTGATCCGTTGGTGTACAATGAGCTCGGCACGGCGTACTACAAGCAGAAGAACTATCCGATGGCGATTGAAATGTTCACGAAAGCGCTGCAGCTTTGCAAGCATCTGCCCGAGGTACGTGACCTAGATGGAACACATGTCAGTTTGAGTATTTAAAAGGTTGACTCGTTTCTTACGTGTTGTGGCCCTTAGCGGCTGATGGAAGCATGGGAGCCTACTCTATTTAATCTTGGGTACTCGCATCGTAAAATGAGGTGAGTTACAATTGCAATTGCTTGTGTGCGCGAAGATGAAATGTAACAAACTGTTGCTGTTGTGCATACAGGAACTACGATCAAGCCATCCATTATTTCCAGAGTGCTTTGCGTTTATCCCCGCGAAATGTACGCAACACTGTTTCTGCCAATGTTCACTTGGTGTAGAGATGGACTCACTTTGAGCGTGTATTGCTAAACTTGTAGGCTTCGATCCTAGCGGCGCTTGGGTTTACGTACCACATGAAGGGAAATTTAGAGGAGGCGATTGAATCATACCATGCGGTAAGCTGTTGTCGTTTCTTAGTGCCTGGGTAATATGTGTAAAATGCTTACCCGTATCTCGTGACAACAGGCTCTGGCGTACAATCCCGAAGACACGTTAGCTGGCGAAATGATCACTGTCGCTTTTGAGGAATCGCTTTCATCAAGCCATAGCTCGCTCAGTTCATTTACCGTCCCGACGCCAGAGCGCAGAACGCCGATGGGTCTCCACTCCAGTATCCTCGGTCGGCCAACGGACACTTCCCAAGGAGAAGACACTGTGCGACGGACTCTGCAGCTTGACAACTCGTTTAGCAGCATCGAACCAAGTCACCGTTTGCTGGTGTATTCAAGTTTAGATTTCTCGGACGACAGCTCGATGAATCTAGACGAATAACAACTACCTTCAGAAGAACAGGTTGACGTTATGCCCAATACTTTTCTCCTGTGATATTGTTGTAGTAGTACGCAGCTCCAGTGTATTGATCGAAGAATTTCTCCCACGGGTCCGGCGGTGCAGCACCCGTATCAGAGACAGTCTCTGTCGGACTTGCTGCAGGTTGAGCCGTCATTGGGTTCGCGTATTGCTGCATCATGGGATTCGCACACTGCTGCATCATGGGGTTGGCAAAGCCCATGGCTGTACCAAACATCATGGACGCCATCGCTGCTTGATACGCGTACGCAGATGCATACCCTGGGTACATTCCAGCAGCCCGCATCATTTGAGCTCCAGAGTACGCTGCTGCCGCATTCGCATTTGCGGGAACCTCTTCGTAATAGTGATACTGACCGCACTGATCGTAGTATCCATATTGGTCAGCATAACCTTCGCCGCCTGCACCAGCACCTGGATACCCGTTCTCACCGACCATCTCCAAGCTGTAGTTCGCGTAATTGTCTTCCTCATGGTCGACAGTTGGCGTTGTCGCTGTCAGGACAATCTCAAGCGCCTTCGATGACACTGAAGGTGCAGACACGGGGCGTGTCCAACTGGCCTCCTGTGTGCAAATGTTGTAAAAGTACGAAGCTTGCACGTTCTCGTCCCAGTACTCCACCCATTCACCTGTATCACTGGATTCGTCTTCTGCACTCGAAGTCGCGTCAGCCGATAGTGCTTCCGCGACCTTCGCTTCAGCTTCAGCTAGAGTCGCTTCAAGTGCTTTCGCGCGGGTCTCTCGTTCCTTTTCAATTTTGTCTTGGATCACCTCCACACGTTGACAGCCAATGTACCCGCGAACCAGCGACTGGATCTTACTCGCAGCGGCATTTCGAGTTGCGATACATTCTTTCTCTTTCCGTGCGCGCTCCAGCATCTGCATCTCCAGCTCTTTGATCTCCTGCTCTCGAGCTCGGGCTTCCTCATCCATGATCGCCTTCAGACGAGCAAGCAGTGAGAAACCAGATTCACCTTTTTTTATGCCCAACATTCTCCAAAATAGCAGGAGTCGGATGTCTTTTGTTTGTTAATCGATGTTTTTCACGACAACAACGAATTTCGCAGTATACTCGGTCACGAAGAGAACGCCCACTCTGTCGGTTTACCGTCAATGGGTTCACGCCAAGCAGTCGCTTCTCACTCTGTGGAACACAGCCCGAGCAATCACCGTGCGTGTCATCTGGATGGATCGAAATGCAGCGGTTTTCAAGAATCGATGTCCAAGTCCGCCATCAACTCTACAATTTACAGTCCTCGCGGCGTTTGCGTCATGCCATGGCGCTTCTCCGCCAAATCAAGACTCGACATCTACTCCAACCAGCCATGACGGAACAGACCTCCAACACATTGTTTCCCAACTGCGCACATGCCCCTTTCTTACGCTAGTTCTTGTCTTTATAAGGAGGGTGTAGTTTAGGTTCATCGTCGTGACCTACAATATCCATTCTCCTACCTAATCTTCATTGCGAATTTCATCTAGGAGTGTAAATGTGTCTATAGCGCGGATTGCAATAGATCACTTCTGAATGCTAAATAATCTTTGACCAGGATGGTATGTTCTCTTGGTCCTATGTGAGGCTGCCTTGTGTTGTCCAATGACCTTGGGTCTTCCGAACTTCGCATAAGCCAATGCATGACGTCGTTGTCAAGATCCTGGGTGAGATTGTTGAAAGCAGCTCTTTGAGTTGGGAAGTGAACCTGCGTTGAGGTTCTGGTGTCCATGGCTATGTTGGCGGCTGAGTCCGCCATCTTGTTGAAGGCACGGTAGTGATGGTACCATCCTCGGATGTCGATGCAATCCGCGAGTCGTCGACTTGTCTGGTATAAGCGTGCCAATCGGTGCTGTCGAGGGGACCGATGCATTCGCTGTTGGGAGATAATGAGTGCACTGTCTCCAATCACGTGCAACGGTTCGAAGTGACTGCGTTGGGCTTCTCGGAGTCCGTGTATGAGACCCCAGTACTCGGCAAAGTTGTTGGTCGTGTCCTTCCTGCTATACGCCATGCTCGCGGCCCGAATTAAACTGGCTGTGTGCGAGTCCTTATGGACACGCACGATAATGGATCCAGTCCCTCCTGGTCCTGGATTGCCGCGTGATCCACCATCGAAAAACAGCAGGTAAACGCCGCGAGTATCACTTGGAGTCAAGGGGATGGCGTCTGTTTGGCTGAGAAAGCAGTCGACATATGCCTTGAGAACTGCTGCAACCGTGTGACCGTCCGAGCCTCCAGCTTGCGCTTCAGCGAGTCGTGTGAGGTTTCGCATTCCTGCCTCTAATCTGGTCATCATGATCGCCATCTCAGCAGTCGATTCGATTGGATCCGAATCCATGCGTCGCAGATGCGCACACCAAATGGTCTGTATGAGCGACGCGCTCATGTATCGCCACAGCATGTGTGCGACGGGATAGAGGTGATCTTGGAGATGTTCATTGGAGAACTTGTGTCCGATAATGTGTCTCTTGATCGTGGTCCATGCATGCCTTGGAGTATGTGGTAGATCCAGACTGAAGATCCAGATTGCGGGGTCGTGACCAGGAGTGATTCCGATCTTCGCCCATAGCGCATAAAAGTAGTTCCACACGAGTTTGGCTTTCGGACACTCCCAGAATAGATGTTAAACAGAAGATTGGACAACTTGGGAACATTCGGGATTCGAGCAGGATAGATCAGCTTTCTCCTAGTTCCACATGGAGAGTCGGTTGGCTTTCAGCCGGAGAAGAGTCTGGACCGTATAAACAGTAATCCCTGGGATGTTGTGTAATTCGCTCCATTGGATTAATTGCAGTCCTTGCCACAGAGATCCTGCTGTATGGACAGCTTTGTTGACTGCTGCATCTCGAGTATCTTTGCCAATTTGTGTCCTCGTTGCTGCAACTTGTTGCCGATAGAAAGATCTGGCCGTATTGTATCGTCCGTTGCCACCCCATAGTTGCACGAATCTTGTGAAACGTGGATGTGCATGGAACGACACCTTCTGCCCGTTCAAGTCTCTTGTTGCCATGATGTCACAGTCCAATGCGGAGTGAACTGTATGCGTAGCTTTGACTAGGGTCGTGTCGACGTGGGTCCGAGTTGCTTCGCTGGTGTGCAGATGCCATTCGTGGTTGTAATGACGTTGCCCGTTGTACAGCCGAAGCACATTTGTTTGCTGTGGTCGATACAGAAGCTGTGGTAAGTTGGATACCAACGTAGCACATAACCGCTCGAGCGCTCGAATAGACGGCCGGGAGAATCCGGAGATTCCACATGTTGGGATGAAGTTAAGCACTCCTTGTCTTATCCACTCCCATCGAAGTATGTCACCCAGTTGTGCTGTTCCAACTGATAATGATGTGTGAGCAAGCTTGTAAGGGGAGCCGTTGGGATCAAGAAGCCACCCATCTGCAGTCGAGGTCATGTATGGCAACCATTCTGCACAGAATGTCCCGCGTAGCTTTCGTCCTTCAGCGATGATACCTGGAAGCCTGTCAGACATTTTAGAGCTGAGATCGATCTGGAACACATCGCCATCCCATTGAGTCTGCACAATTGTCGACTTGAAGTGCTCGTAACACCAACGTACATTATCACGTTCTCTGGGCTCATACGGTCGAGAATGGAGCGACGCACATAATGCTGCGCCAGTTGTCCACATGTTATCACGAAGCTGGGGTGGCCGCCTTGGAATTGCATCGAGCGGCGTGATGTACGTCGAAGAATCCCTTGTGTTGTGCAGCAAGATTTCCCCGATGACCTGATCGATGTGAGAGGTTGTGAGTGCCCATTTGGGGACTGCTGTGGTGCTCATCGTCATCAGCTCAGTTCTGATGTTGGGTACTGACAAGCCTCCATTCATTTTTTTGAGTTCGGCTTGTTCTTCCTTCATCCACGGTTTCGCAGGCTTACCATTCCTTGAGCCCCAGACAAATTGTTTCACTAGGTCGTGTAGCTGATTGACAATAGCCGTAGAGGGCCAGGAGTGCCTGGCCACATAAAGCACTTTGGGTATGATGACGGCACTGGCAATTGCTGCGCGTTGGGCGACAGAGTGAGTTTTGAGACGCGCAAGTCGAAGTCTGACACGTAAGGCTTGGATGCACTTGGATGCACTTGGACCAGTTACTTGCATTCGAAGGCGTTTGTCCGACTTGGATGCCGAGGTAGCGGCAATGTTCCTCGCGTTGTAGCACATGAATGCCACTGACTGACTCTTCGGTAGAGCTATATTCCTTGTTCAGCGGTAATACTGCAGATTTGTGCCGATTGACTCGAAGCCCAGAAGCTGCTCCATATTTGTCCAGGATTGCAAACACGGCATTAATATCCTTGGGATCGCTAAGATAAATGGTCGTGTCGTCTGCGTATCCTCCAAGTCTGACTTCAGTTGCGCATCCTGCTGCCTGGAGTTCAACGCCGTGTATTTCGTCACTCGCTTCGATTTTCCGATAAAGAACCTCTAACGCCAAGATGGAGAGAAGAGGGGCCAGCGGACATCCTTGACGAATTCCGGATGTTACGTTGTACTTTCTCGACAGGAAACCGTTGACAATGAACTTGTAAGTGGTTTGAGAGTGTAACACCTTCACTAAGTGTACGAACTTCAATGGGAATCCAAGATGCTGGAGCGCTTGTGCCAGAAAGCTGCGATCGAGTGAATCATAGGCTTTAGCAAAATCAAGGAGCAACGCGATCGCTCTGGACATGGCGGGGTCGCTCGTGGCCCGCTGTTGTGCAGCCAATAACACATCGATCGTCGTCGGGATTGCTCGCCCTGGAACGAAACCAGCTTGCATGTGATGGATAAGCCAAGGGAGCACGTTCGTAATCTGGTTGCAAATATCCGTGTGAATATTTTGTAATCAGAGTTGAGGAGTGCGATTGGCCTGTAGTCCAGCGGCGATGCAGCAGAGACGGACTTTTTATGCAGTGAATATGGGCTTCACTGAACGAACTTGGTAGAACGCATTCGGGTATCCACAAGTTGAAAAGTCGCTCGAATAGACCGGTAATCTCGTCACAGTGGTCTCTGTACCAGTCGTTGCCGAGTTCGTCAGGACCGTGAGCTTTGCCTCTCTTGCATTTCTTCACAGCCTGTTTAATTTCACTCGAATCGATCGGTTTGAGCAGGAAGCCTAATCTGTCCGACGGAGGAATAGCTGTTCCTGGATCGAGGATTTGATCGATGTCAGTTTGCAGAGTGGGCGCCTGTTGCATGATTGATTTCCATCCTTCTCCCATGTCGTCAGCAAGTTCTCGTGAACGCATGGGCCCGCAAGTCGCTGTGCCACCGAGTGTGAAGATAGTGTTGTCAAGGAACTTGGTCGAGATACGCTTGTAGAAGGATTTGCTCGTTTTTCGTTCATGATGCATGTGCTCCCGAAAAATGCGGTCCCGTTTCGAAGCCTGCCACTTCGATTTGCATTCTGCAATGGCACGACGGATACTCGTGGCGGTGGTAAGAAACTCTTGCGACAACTCCACGTTATGATCACTCACCGCTCCACCAGAGTGATCGAGCATCTGCTCTTCTGATCCTGAGAGGCGTCGCTGCAACCTCTGGATTTTCTTCTTGTATCCTTGATTCAATCTGGCGAAGTACGATTTTTTAGCTTCAAGGTACCCGATCCTGAGCGCGATCTTGGCTTCATCCCACCAATTTGCTGTGGCCAGAGCATAATCACGAGGCGAAGAGTAACGTCCACGTAATTCATCAAGTTGATCATGAGCTTTTTCGAAGAAATCTTTTCCAATGCTCGCCGCATGCGCCGCTGCATTCTTCGGAAGTGGATAGACAACTCGAGGTTTCTTGCTTTGGATCACCTTGTCAGGAGCAGCTACCCGGATCGTGACTCCATTGTGATCGGAGAATGGACCAGCTACGCTTTGGTAGACGCTGCGAACCCAGTCGAGATGGTCATTGCTGCAGTACCATCGGTCGAGCCTACTGCTGGCACTGTCACCTGAAGGCAGTGTATAGTAGTAGGTGTGATGTTGTCGATGGAATGCTTTGACGTCTCGTGTGTCGGTGGCGCGAAGAGCATCATCCTCGAGGGTATCAACAAGATTCAATTTCTGGAGCAGTTTCTTCAATTCCCTGGAATCGTGCACTTTGTTGTGGTTGTTGTGAGACCTGTCTGCCATCTGGTTGAGAGTGCAGTTAAAGTCTCCACCGCACAGAATGGGTCCATCATGTGACGAGAGGAGACCTGATAGTGCTCTGTAGAAAGCTTCCCTTGCAAATACGGTAGAAGGAGCGTAGATGTTGAGAAGTAACACCGTTTCACCACGCAACGTCACCGTAGCTGCCATCCAGTGCGCATTCCACTGATCCTGCTTACATGGAGCCAGTGTAGGTATGCACGAATAGGGATTCAACAAGATCGCCACTCCTCCTTTGCGCTCGGTGGGTAGGCTAGTTCTTCGCTGATTGAGCCATCTCCTCCAAGTCCAAAAAGTAGCGTTAGTCTCGGTAAACAGTTGGTTACGGTACTCTTCTATTCGTCCCTTTTTTGAACAGAACTCAACTGCACCAATCTGCTCAATGCACACAAATCAGCATATCTGTCCCGTTTTGCATAAAACTACACACTTTTCTACGGATCCACTTAACGTTGCACATGTGATGCAGAATTATTGGTACGGGCTCAGGGGAGCTATTTCAAGCACACCGCGCGGGTTACAGTTGCGGGTTATTACCCAGGGAGGGCACGCCAGGAGCCAGTTTCTTGACGGACCGCTCCGGGAAGGAAATGAAATACCTGGCAGCTGCCAGAAAAAACCGGATCTGTCACGTGTGCCTGACCTCGCACGCCAGGCACGCGCGTAGGATCGGCATGTGCCTGACTTCGCACGTGCCTAGCGTGCGGAGCGTCGTGGCATGTGTAACGTGTGCCTGACCTCGGACTCGAGGTCAGGCTCGCATTCATATGTAACACTAATATATACAGTTATATGGAACTAGTCAGATAAAAATACAGGTGCAGGCAGGACACCTGGATAGGAAGAAAAGTCGAATCAGTTGAAGAAAGGATAGGCATGCATGCAGGGAGGCTTAGACGTAGCGCTAGCGAACTAAGTCCTCCATTCAATTCACTTTCCAATTTGCCATCAAGTCGCCACCTCCTCCTCCGAGTCCAAGCCATCGTCCCCGACTTTCAGCCAATCAAGTTCCGACTTTCCGACTTTCGACCAATCAGATCTCAAGAAGACCTCCGACTCGTTACATCTGGTAGCACTTTGCGTCCGGGGGGGAGTGTGGCCGTTTCCAAGCGTTCAAGTCGCCGTCGTCGTCCAAGCCAGGCACCTCCGAGGTTGTAATTCGAGCCGCTTTCTGAACGGGTGTTGCTTTTAGTGACATAAATCCCGGAATCATTGTCGGTGCGTTGACCCTTTGGTGTTCTGTGGCAGTAACTCCTGTAGTGTTGAGCCAGCCGTGCTTTTGTGCGTAATTCTGTGTTCTGGTCTACCTCGGTTTCTCTAATAGTGACACGGTGTCTCGGGTTCGCCCTAACTGTCTGTGTTCTTTAGGGTGTTATTCCGTGGTGTCATCGTCAGGCGTGCCTAGGTGAAGCCCTCATTAGAGGATCAAGACTGCGATTGTGAACTCCCAGAGTTGGTAACCTCCCCAACTCGATGCCCAAGAAGCCGCGCGTCAAGCAGGTCCCGATTCAAGGCAGCCTTACGTACTTAGGCGTGCCAAAACCTGCAGAAGCTGATAAAGCGCGTCAAGACCTCGTGAACTGTCTGACGAGGGCTTTCCGGATCTGTGAAGGGCTAGAGAAGCACGTGGACAAGTGTCCAGACAAGCTGAAGAAGAAACGCGCAAAGAAGGCTCTAATCCGGATCGCTCAAGGAATCATCGACGCATCCGACGGTATTGGCGAGTGTTTTCGCCGCGCGCTACGAGACCCGCTGGCATCGAGTACAGCTACTGGGAAGGCCAAGCTGCGTCCAGGTCAAGTTCCTCCGCCTAAGTTCGACTAAAAATACACAATTAAAAAATAAAAAATAAAAGTATAGCTTCGTATTATACTGGTTTTTGAGATCCCATAAGATAGAATCTCGACTCCCGTCCCTGCCTGCCAAGTCAAGTGAAACCGGTTACGTAAAATACCGAGTGTGAAGTCAAGTCAAGAAAAGTACAAAGATGAACGAACCAACGAATGCCCAGTTGTTGCAGAGTATGCTGGCAGTGCTAAACCAGCAAGCAGAGATGATCAAAGAATTCCAGCAAGTAAAACGGGAGTCAGAGATAAATTAGAGGGATGTAAATTACCGGTGTATAGTGGAGCATTACAAGAGTCGTTTCAGTTATATAAAGAGCAAGTCGGAGACTATTTAAAGGCGAGGAACATTGACAGATAGGATGCTAGCCTACAGCCACGCCTTTTGGCGATGTTGGGAGGAACCCTGTGGCAGGGAGCTGCCCAGTGGTTCATTGTGAAGAAGACAGAGATTGAGACGGTTGACCAATTCTTCCTAGAACTAGGAAGCGAATTTATTCCCGCCGATCTACAAGAGCGCTTGCGTGACCAGTTGGGTGAGCTATCCCAGGGTCAGAGTCGAGACCTTGACGACTACGTCAGTCGTTTTAGGCATGTTATCACACAAGTACAAGAGATGAGTGAGCTCGACGAGATCATGTATTTTGTGCGAGGATTAGCTCCAGCGATCCGAACAGAGGTGCGCTATCGCCGATGTTCTACGTTGTCGGAAGCCATCACTCTAGCGTTGGACTATGACCGCTCGCATCGTCGCTCTGCGGATGGAGGTCGGTCCCACTCAGAACCTAGGTACAGGCGTTTCGACAATCGCCAATACCGACTGAATGGTGCAAGTCCGATGGAAGTGGACAATGTGCGAGTCTTGGGTCGTGAAGAGTGTTTGCGTCAGCGCCTTTGCTTCAATTGCAATCGACCTGGAAATCGAGCGTCAGAGTGTCGTGCGCCGCGCCAGCAGAGACAAGCGAGCACGCCGCAGACGACGCGCAACTCAAGATATCAGCGTCCGACACAGCGAGCTCGTCGATCAAGTCCGATGGTTGAGCACAACCTGGCGACAGTGGATGAAGTGGATTATCCCATTGTGTTTGACAATGCGGAGCTAAACGCAGTGGGCATTGCGCGTAAGAGCAACCTGTTCGTGGTGAACGGCCGTGTTGATGGTAATGATGTGCGCATTTTAATTGACAGCGGCGCCTCGACCAACCTGATCCAGCGTGGGTTGGTGAAGAAAGTGCTGGATACAGCAGTGATCGAAGCGCAAGGATTCGACGGCAGAAGGACCGAGAAACAAGTGAACGAGGTGGAAGCATCGTGCCAAGTACAAGACAAGAAGTTTGAGGCAATGCAGTTTACGGAATGGGATCTACCCAACAGCCACGATGTCATCTTCGGTCAGCCATGGTTCGTCGAGCACAACCCGATCATTGATTGGAGAAAGCAGACGTTTGCATTGCCGGAAGACACCTCTGTGCACGAGCGCAGCGGTAGTGAAATCTGCTCCAAGATCAAGAATGCAGAGTATGAAGAGTTGTTCGTCGTAAAGGTGTCCGCAGTTAACGACATTTCTCCAGTCGTCCCACCAGAGTTGAAACCTGTCATTGATCGGTTCGCGGACTGTTTCCCGGAGTTACTTCCGGATGGCTTACCGCCAGAGCGTGCTGTGAACTTTGAGCTCCAGCCGAAGCCAGACGCAGTGCCAAGCTCGCGTCCGCCGTTTCGTCTGTCCAAGACAGAGCAAGACGCGTTGGAAGAGTTCGTTCGCGACAACGTGAAGAAGGGAGGGATTGAAGTATCGAACTCCCCATGGATCTCCAATATCTTCGGTGTTCCGAAAAAGGATCCCGCGACGGGTACGGCTGTGAAGCGCGCTGAATGGCTGCGCAGTGGCAACACAAAGGTGCCGATACGTTGGGTCATCGACTATCGGTATGTCAACAGCCAGACGAAGATCCCCAAGATTCCTCTACCACACATAGAGGAACTCTTTGATCAGATGCTCGGTGCGACGGTATTCACGGTGATCGACCTCGCGCAAGGTTATCACCAGATGCGCGTGAAGCCTGACAGTCGTCCTTACACGGCTTTTAGGTCGCAAAAGGAAACGTACCAATGGTGTGTCGCTCCGATGGGATTAGCGGGTATGCCGGGAGTATGGTCTCGTCTTATGCGAGTACTCTTTGGCAAATTCAAGTTTGTTGTCGTGTATCTCGACGACATCTGTATCTTCTCCCGCTCGATGAAAGATCATGCGCAACATCTGGTGATGGTCTGTGAAGTCCTCCGTCATGAGAAGTTGTACGCTCGCCTGTCCAAGTGCGAGTTCGGCAAGTCCAGTGTCCATTTCCTCGGTCACACAGTCACGGCTGAAGGGATCCAAGTCGACGCAAAGAAGACAACCGCGATCGAGAAGTATCCTACTCCGACGACGCAGAAGACATTGTTGAGTTTTCTCGGTCTCGCCGGATACTATCGTCGGTTTATTTGCGACTTTGCGCGGATTGCGTTGCCGCTGCATAGGCTGATCAAGAAGGATGCAAAGTGCACATGGTCATCCGAACATGATCACGCCTTTCGTGCCTTGAAGTTGGCACTGCAACAGGCTCCGACGTTGCGTTTACCTGACTTTGACCGTCGGTTCACGGTAACAACGGATGCCTCGGGCTACTGCATGGGCGGTGTCTTGTCTCAAAAGATCGACGGGTTTGACGCTCCCATTGCCTTCTATTCAAAGAAGTTTGGGCAGTATGAGGAAAAGTGGCCTGCTCATGAGAAAGAGCTGCTCGCAATCAAGTTTGCGTTGTCAAAGTGGCGACACTACCTTCATGGTCGTCAGTTCGATGTGTTTACGGACAATTCGGCTTGTCGGTGGATGCTACATCATCAGGAGGTGACTCCCAAGCTTGCGCGGATGCTGACGTTCTTCTCCCAGTTTGATTTTGTCCTGCACCACGTGAAAGGCAGTACCAATGTGGTTGCTGATGCCTTGTCTCGACCAGGACTGGAAGATGACAAGCCATCTGATGAATCCATCATGGTCTCGACTCCCGAAGTGCACGCTTGCGATGATGCGTGTCACGCTCGGTCGCAGTCTATTTCTCGTCTTGTGGTATCTGCGGCATTTCTACGCCACTTGCCTGATTCAGATTGCTCCGTCTTTCTCTCCGCTGTGGACTTTCGGGGGGAGAGACGCGCCGTGGCAGTACGGCAAGAGCAAGTCCACACCGTCGACACACAGTGGGCAAGTGTTCACTTGTCCGAAGCGACGAAGAAAGCCTTTCAAGCTGGCTATGCCCGCGACCCAAGTTTTGCCAAGGTGTGGCAGAGTCGCGAAGGGAACGAGAAGTTCGAGAAGCGCAACGGTCTTCTGTTCTTGCGAACGAAGCACCCGGTGTTGCGATTGTGTGTACCAAACTCGAGCAAGTTGGTCACAGATGTTATTCAAGAGTTTCACGATGCTCCTGTGGCTGCTCATCCAGGAGTTCGTCGAACACAGCTAAAGGCGGCTCAATGGTATTACTGGCCCGCCTTGGAAAAAGACATTCACGAGTATGTTGGCAGTTACCAGACTTGTGCACGATGGAAGTCGAACAATCGGAAGAAGATCGGCTTGATGATGCCAATTCCGACGCCCCAAGAATGCTGGGATGTTGTGTCGATGGATTTCATCACCGGACTTCTAGTGTCCGAAGGTTTTGATGCAATCTTTGTCACGGTGGATAAGTTGTCGAAGCGTCCGAAGTACCATCCAACACACTCGACAGCAGATGCCGAAGGTACCGCCAAGGTATTCTTCGAGGCAGTGGTTCGTCACCACGGTTTGCCGAAGGTCATCATCAGCGACCGCGATCCCAAGTTCACGTCGGACTTTTGGAAGTCGCTGACCAAGCTCATGGGTATCAAGCTGAGCATGACAACGTCTCATCGCGCGCAAGCAGACGGACAAACCGAGCGTCAGAACCTCGTGTTGGAAGATGCGCTGCGATGCATGGTGTCATACCATGGAGACGATTGGGTGAGCCACCTTGGAACGATCGAGTTTGCTGTAATGCGCCATAACCAGCCATTACATGAAGGTGGATCTGTTCCCAGATATAGTGTGTCACACACCACCTTCAGCGTGCATTGTGGAGACACAAATAACAAAGGGATTACAGTAATACAGTCCCCACATGCACGTGTGACGCCATTCGATGACGTCACGAGTGTTCTCTGTGCTGATCAGTGCAGAATGTTGTTCTCATGTACTAATCAGTACAGAGCAATGACATCCATGTACTAATCAAGTACTGAGTGATGGTTCCTGCTTGGGAAACTGGACTGGCGATGAGACCGACGTGTCTCTGCCACCTGAAGTGAGTGGCGCGAACCAATCACTTTGCAGGGGTTTTATACAAGACTTGAAGTTCAAGCTTCTAGAAGATCCCGTAGGTTCAACCTCAGTGTACCCAAGGTTTTATATATCAGATTCATAGGTTTTATTGTGTATGTTTAGGTTTTAGTTATAAAACCTGTAGGATCCCTTGGGGTTCATTTGTAAGTAGCGACAGGAACCATAACCATTTTTAATTCAGTTGCAAATTTTCCTCCAAGCCCTCAAGTCTTCTTCCTCCCTCCAAGTCGGGAGATCGCTTCCTCTGACACAAGCGTGTGTGCCGTGTTTGAGGGACTGTTGTGAACAGCGCCCTCTTACACCTGGTAGCACTTCGAGCGGTCCTTCCAACGACCCAGTGAAGTGAAGAGGTTTGACGACGCGGCTTTAAACACGTCGAGCATTCCTGTCCAAGACCCTGCGAGCATCCTTGTGTTGAACATGGATGCTACAGGAACCCCACTCGGTCCAGCAGTACCGGAAACTGTCGAGTTGACTATTGAGGGTTTCCCTCATTTGTCTTCTCATGAGTGGACGGCGCTTGAGCGCATGAGAGATGTCATCGGAGAGGCTGCCGTGGTCAGTCTCCTTCGATCGGCGTCTCCGGAGGACCAGAAGAGTGCGGTGGTCAGCTTCATGCACCACGAGATCATGTCCTCCCGGAAGCAGGTCGCAACCCCTGTTTCCTCAATCAGGACGGTGCCACTGAAGCTTGACGTCTCTCCGTATCGCGGCGGAGAGAACGAACCCCTCTCACGATGGTTCGTCGAGTTGGATGCAGCCACCGCTGCAAGACAACTGCGAGACCCTTCGTAGCAAGTGTTGTTCGCGATGTCCAACCTTGCGGGTCGTGCGAAGAGCTGGGCGTATGGCAAGCGTTTAGCTGATCTAAACTGCTTCCCCAGCTACGACCACTTCAAGACCGAACTCAAGAAGGCGTTTGAACCTCCACAGAGTGAGTTCCGTGCACGTGCTGAGTTCCTCAAGCTTCGTCAAGGCCGTTTCGACCTTCACTCGTATGCACAACGTGCTCGTTACTTGGTGTTGAGCATCGTTGACGAGCCGATTGACGTTCCGACGCAAGTCGTGACGTTCATGACGGGTCTGAACGATGGTCCGATTCGGAACCAACTGTTCCGCGAGTATCCGAAGACGCTGGACGAAGCTATCGAACGTGCGATGCAAGAAGAGTTCAGCATGAAGCAAGCGAAGTTCCATGGGTTTGCGTCAAGACCAATGCGGCAATCAAATGCCGTGCATGATGGTCCCGAGCCCATGGACATCTCGTACATTTCCACGCCTGGAAATGAGCGTCCTCGCGATGATGGGAAGTGTTTCCGTTGCGGGAAGCCGGGTCATATTGCTCGGAACTGCAAGGTGTCTTTGCCAGGTCGGCAAACGACACAGGGTGCTCGTTCGAACAACCACGGTCGTTCTTACGGTCGCCGGTTCGAGCGGTCACCTGGGCCAAAAACGGGAATGGACAGTAGGGGCGGGGCCTCCTACTGGCCCGGAAAAGAGGACTGTGGACGTTGTGGAGACACAGGACTCTGGCCCCTATGTGCATCAAGCACATGCAGTTTCCACTATGAGTGAGAAGAGTGTCAGCCAAACGTCAAGTTTGATCGTTCACAAAGTTCATGTAGACGGTATTGCAACGCCTCTACGAGCTTTGGCTGACACTGGTGCGTCGAACAACTTTGTTCGAAATGAAGTGATCGTCGGGCATGGTGTCTTCGTGCCTGATGCGAATGAAGAAAAGATGACGATTGTCCGGTTGGCAAATGGGTCAACTGTGAAGATGCCGAAGCGCGTGGTGCGTTTGGCAATCAAGTGTGAAGATTTCCGAGGTGAAGACGAGTTCATTTTACTCGACCTCGATGACAAGTTTGACATCATCCTGGGAATGCCGTGGTTGAAGCGTTATCAACCTAGCATTGACTGGATGAATATGAAGATCTCCGTTGGCAAGTCACGCGATATTGACTTGTGCTGCACAACAACGGATGAAGTGGTATGGGTGTATACATCTGTGGAAGAGATCCCAGATGGCCCTTGTGATATTGCGGTGTGCGATGGCCCCCCATGTTCACAAGTGGTGCCCATTTTGAAGACGACGAACGGAGGTGGAGCAGTCAGGCGCCAGAAAAAGACTGTCTCCTTTGCCATCGACGACGAGAAGGTTCGCGATGGCGTTGACGAGAGTGAATGGAAGTGGAACAGACACCCTTCCCAACAAGACAAGAAGAAGACCAGCAAGAGAAGTGTTCCGTCAAGAGTTCTGCGTTCCCCTGATCAAGGTACAAGTGGTGATGACGAAGGGAGTGTCCAAGCACAAGACATTCCAAGCGAGTTTGTGAATGTCGCGGTCTACAATGAAGAAGGTGACGTGGATGTAATCCGTCACGTGAAGATTGAAAATCCTCCAAGTTCAGTCCGAGAGTTGATTTCCTTGCCATCAATGAGCAAGAAGACACTGGAGCGCAGCCTAGCGAGAGGCAACATTGCGCAGGTGTGTGCGATCGTCGAAATGGTCGACGAAGGTTTCGTCAACACAGCATCGAGTGCGGATGCAGATGTGTTGGACGAAAAGACACGGAAGGAGAGGCTCGAGGAGCAGTCGTGGGACGCACTCAAGAAGAACCCCGTGTATGCGCTTGCCAGGGAATATGAAGATATTTTCCCTGGCAAGGTGCCGGACGAATTGCCATTCGACAGAGGCATTCGTCATGAGATTGATGTACTTCCTGGCACGAAGTACTGCATCACAAGACAGTGGCCGTTGCCAAAGGAACAAGTCGAGGCAATCGACGAGTTCTTTGCACAACGTGCTAAGGCTGGTCATGTGCGGGAGAGCAAGTCTCCGCATTGCAGCCCCACTTTCTGTGTGAAGAAGGCAACTGGAGGTTGGCGCATAGTTCATGCTTTCAACAAGCTGAACGACGCGACAATTCCGACCCATACTCCGGTTCCACGCAAGGACATTATCCTTGATGGAATGGTTGGCAGCACCGTCTTCAGTGCTATCGATCTGAAAGATGGGTTCTATCAGATTCGAATGCGCGAAGACGATGTTCCACTAATCGCAGTGAGTACCCCGAGTGGTATGCTGTGGGAATGGTTAGTGATGCCACAGGGACTGAAGAATGCTCCTGCGACCTTCAATCGAATGGTCACGAACGTTCTTCGGCCTCTGCGAACATTTGCACCAAGTTACTTTGACGACATTTTCGTTCATAGTAAGACCACGAATGGGAAGTCTGATGTCGATGTTCATCTCGATCATCTTCGTCAAGTTTTCCAGGTCATGCGTGAGAACAAGCTCTACGCAAACTTGAAGAAGTGCATGTTCTTCGCCCCCGAGATCCCTGTTCTCGGTTGTTTTGTGGGCAAGACCGGTGTTCGAGTCGATCCGGAGAAGGTCAAAGCTATTGACGATTGGCCAGTGCCTCAGAATGTCAAACAGCTACGACAATGGTTGGGTCTAGCCAACTACTTGCACAAGTACATACGCAATTATGCAGCGTTGGTGCAACCCCTCACACAGCTCTTGAAGAAAGACGTTGAGTGGAAGTGGTCGAAAGACCATCAGACGGCGTTCGAAGAAGTCAAGAGGAGTCTTCAAGAAGCTCCTGTGTTGGCTCTGCCAAACCACGACAAGCCGTTCCACGTCGTCTGTGATGCGAGCGACTATGCCATCAGTTGCGCCTTAATGCAACACGATGATGAGGGTCATGAGCGAGTTGTGTCATATCAGTCACGACAACTCCGACCCGCAGAACGGAACTACCCAGTTCACGACAAGGAACTTCTGGCGATGAAGTATTCTTTGGTCAAGTTCCGTGTGTATCTGCTTGGCGAAGAGCGCTTTGCTATCTACACTGATCACACATCTCTGCGTACGGCAGTGAAGACTCCTCATTTGTCGCAAAGAATGGCGAGATGGTTCTCCTTCTTTGCAGAGTACAACTTCGTTGTACACTACAAGCCAGGCAAGACGAACATCTTAGCCGATGCGCTTTCAAGACGTCCGGACTATGATCCGAAGACCAAGAGTGAAGACACGGACGGAGCGTGTCGACTCTGCGAAGATGTTCAAGCGATCGCAGTGCAAGCTACGACTACAGTGCGAGAAGAGATCGTCGAAGGGTACAAGTCTGACGAAACATGTCAGGACTTGTTGAAGTATTTCAAGGACCCTTCGGGCAAAGCGCTGCAAGGTCTTCCGTCGCGCACAAGATCGCGAGTTCACCGCTTCCGAGTACACAATGGGTTGTTGTACTATGCGGTCGAAAAAGGGGATACAGCAAGGGTTGTCGTTCCCAACGACGAAGGTCTGCGTCATCGACTCTTGTATGAGTACCATGACAGTCCTTCGGCTGGCCGTCTCGGACGTGAGAAAACGTTTCTCAGTCTTTCCCGGGATTACTACTGGCCACACATGTGCAAGTGGGTACGCAAGTATGTGAGGACTTGCGAGATCTGCCAACGAGTGAAACCCTCTGGTTCCACGCAGGCACCACTTCGTTCATTGGCTGTCCCATCGGATAGTTGGAAGTCTGTGAGTATGGATTTCATATTCGGACTTCCAAGAGACACACATGGACGCAATGGCATCCTTGTGTTTGTGGACCGATTCAGCAAGATGGTTCATCTTGCGCCTGTTTCGGACGAGATCTCTGCTGAGAAGACTGCCAAGGTCTTTGTAGACGTCGTATTCCGTCTACACGGACTACCAGTCGAGATCGTGTCTGACCGTGACACCCGTTTCACGTCTAAGTTCTGGCGTGCGCTCTTCGGACTTCTGGACACCAAGTTGTCCATGTCAACAGCGGCACACCCTGAAACGGACGGTCAAACAGAACGAGTGAATCGTGTCCTCGAAGACGTGTTGCGCAGCTACGCAACGTCTTTCAAAGAGTGGAGTGAGTTTCTCCCTCTTGCCGAGTTTGCGTTGAACAACTCCACGCATGTCTCGACAGGTCACTCTCCATTTTATGTGAACTATGGCATTCATCCTCGAATGCCTGCTTCCATAATGGGTGAGGTCTCTACCTTAAGTGGGGGAGGGACTCCGGCTCATGGAAACAAGCCGAAGTCGTCTTACGACCTGAATGCTGCTTCCGAGTTGAAAGCCAATTTTGACTCGATGAAACCCCTCGACGACCTAACAAGTCGTGAAGAGCAGCAAGTCGATGACTTTATTGTGAGGAGACAAGCCGTTGTGAGGTTTGTTCGAGACGCAATCGCGAAGGCTCAAGATCTGCAAAAGGAACAAGCAGACAAGAGCGGAAGGAAGAACAAGCAAGTATATAAGATCAATGATCTTGTATTGCTTAGCACGGCGAACCTGCCTGAACATGCAGTGTCCAACTTGGGAAGCTCCAAGCTTCTGCCAAGGTTCATCGGACCGTTCAAGGTAGTGAAATGCAATGGTGATGCCTACACGCTAGACATACCTACACGCATGCGTCTACACCCGACATTTTATGTGGGTAGACTAAAGCCTTACCTTCCAAGTGGATCTGCGGATCCTACGAGATCTTCCGCAAACGATCGAGCTGATCGTGAAGTCTCTCCACTTGATTGCGAAGAGCAAACAGCTCATCGCTCTGGAGATTCTTCTCGGCGTACAGGAGTTGCAGGACGTCGAAGGATTGGTCCTTCACTGCCTCCAACGCTTGAAGACGAGAATGGTACTCACCACGAAGTACCTCGAGAGCCGAACCTGCCTCTTCCACAGAGCGCAACAGGCGATCGTGAGCCAACTCACGAGACTTCTCGTTCTTCTGGAGTCGAACAAGTTCGTCCTGAACCTGTTGGAACCGTTCCTCGTAACAGGACTCCAAAGCCGAACACTGGGCAGAACCTTCTGTCAGGACGTTGATCTTCGACTCGTGATCGGCGACAAGGTTCTCGAGACTCTCGCAGCGTTCCTCAAGCGTCGAACAACGCTGCTGCAGCGCCTCGATTTGCCCACGATGAGCACTCTTCCACTTCCAGAGCCGCTCAATCGTTTTCTCGTTCAGCCCCACCCCCGTTGTTAGACTCTCAGGGAGAGCATCGCTGGGTGGTTGAGTCGATTGTCGATCATGAAGATCGACCGACTCATCGTCGAGGAAAGAAGCAGTTGAACCATCAACGCTTCTACAGAGTTCGGTGGCGTGGATATCCACCGAGTTCGGACACGTGGGAGCCTCGTCAGACATTGGAGTCTGATGTTCCCGACGTGGTCCGCAGCTATGAGAACTGCTTGTAGCGTCGCCAGGGGTGACACTACGACGACCAGAGCTACGGTTCGCTCTGTCGTCAGCAGGAGTTCTTCTTTCGGCACGAGCATTGCCACGACGAAGAAGACGCTCCATTCGGTTCTCGTTCTCAAGACGAACGAATGTTCGCCATGAGTCTCTCTGGGCTGCGATGTGTTGGTTCGGATCATCGCGATCGTTGATCCGACGCCAACTGAAGAACCGCTCCTTGTAGAACTCGAGCTCCCCCTTCTTCTTCAGAATGGGCGAGATGTCGAAGAGTTCTGGAGCTGTCTGCTGTCGCTTGGACGACGGACGTTCTTCACGGTTCACTTGGTCACTTGGTCGCTTCATTGCCAATTGCAAAGTGAACTGCTCCGAAAGGTCTGCAAAAGTACGCAAGGTACTTGTGACTTTAAGGAGGGGATGATGTAATGGGCCATAACCAGCCATTACATGAAGGTGGATCTGTCCACAGATCTAGTGTGGCACACACCACCTTCAGCGTGCATTGTGGAGACACAAATAACAAAAGGGATTACAGTAATACAGTCCCCACATGCACGTGTGACGTCATTCGATGACGTCACGAGTGCTCTCTGTGCTGATCAGTGCAGAATGTTGTTCTCATGTACTAATCAGTACAGAGTGATAACATCCATGTACTAATCAAGTACTGAGTGATGGTTCGTGCTTGGGAAACTGGACTGGCGACGAGACCGACGTGTCTCTGCCACCTGGAGTGAGTGGCGCGAGCCAATCACTTTGCAGGGACTTTATACAAGACTTGAAGTTCAAGCTTCTAGAAGATCCCGTAGGTTCAACCTCAGTGTACCCAAGGTTTTATATATCAGATTCATAGGTTTTATTGTGCATGTTTAGGTTTTAGTTATAAAACCTGTAGGAGTCCTAGTGGTGTTTTATATGTAGTGTCAGGAACCATAAGCTCATTTCAATTGAGTTGCATTTTTGCCAAGTTCCTCTCAAGTCTTCCTCTCAAGCGCGAGCGTGCGTGCTGTGTTTGAGGCTGTCTCGGATAGCCTCTTACACCTGGTAGCACTTCGTAGTCCTTCCAACGACCAAGTCAAGAGTCTGCATAGGCCGCTTGTGTAGCGTGCGCGGACATTCCAAGACCCCTGTCCGATTGTGAGAAACAATGGAAGGGATTGAGACGCCGATGGGCTCGATGCCTGGAGAGACCGTGGAGCTGACGAATGAGCATTTCCCTCATTTGTCGAGCCACGAGTGGGCAGCCCTCGAGCGTATGCGAGCGGTCATCGGTGAGGCGGCTGTGATCAGTTTGCTGAGATCAGCGTCACCGGATGAGCAGAGGAACGCGGCTACGAGCTTCATGCATCACGAGATCATGAACACTCATCGACAGCCTGCAACTCCTGTCACGACGATGAGAGTGGCGCCTCTGAAGCTCGATGTATCTCCGTACCGTGGCGGAGAAAACGAACCTCTAGCGAGATGGTTCGTTGAGTTGGATGCAGCTATCACTGCAAGGCAACTACGGGACCCAATGCAGCAAGTGTTGTTTGCGATGTCAAACCTTGCGGGTCGAGCCAAGAGTTGGGCGTATGGGAAGCGATTGGCGGAGCCACATTGCTTCTACGACCTGGACGACTTCAAGCGAGAACTGAAGAGAGCTTTTGAGCCTCCGCAGAGCGAATTTCGAGCTCGTGCTGAGTTCTTAAAGCTTCGTCAGGGTAGATACGATCTACACTCGTACGCTCAACGAGCATGATACCTTGTGTCAAGTATCGTGAATGAGTCGATTGATGTCTCAACGCAAGTTGCGACATTCATGGCAGGGCTCAATGACGGTCCGATTCGGAACCAGCTGTTCCGCGAGTATCCGAAGACGCTGGATGAAGCGATCGAGCGAGCGATGCATGAAGAATTCAGCATCAAGCAAGCCAAGTTCAACGGTTTCGGCCCTCGTCCTGTTCGACAACACGCAGTCACATACGACGGTCCAGAGCCGATGGACATCTCGTATGCCGATGCGACCGCTAACAGACAGCCACGCAATGACGGGAAGTGTTTCCGTTGCGGCAAGCCCGGTCACATCGCGAGAAATTGCAAGGTGTCCTTGCCAAGCCAGCAAGCGACACACGGTTCGCGATCGAATCGATCAGGCAGAGGCCGACGATTCGAGCGTTCCCAACAGCCAAAAAACGGGAACGACCAGTAGGAGCGGGGCTCCCTACTGGGCGAACAAAGAGTTCTGTGAATGTCGTGGAAGCGCAGAACTCTTGCCCCGATGTGCGCAACGCACATGAAGTTTCCGCGAACAGATGTGAGCGTGTCGAGCAAGAGCCAGCCTTGATAGTCCACAAGGTTAAGGTAGATGGTTACTCAGAACCTCTACGGGCTCTTGTAGACACTGGTGCGTCGAACAATTTTGTCCGCACACAAGTGGCGAGAAGGCAAGGTTTGGACCTGCCTAACTCAAACAAGGAAATAATCGTTCGCTTGGCGAATGGATCGAAAGTGACGATGCCTAAGCGCACGTTGCGTATGGCAATCGAATGTGACGATTTCCGAGGCGAAGGCGAGTTTATAGCACTCGACCTCGATGACAAGTTTGATCTGATTCTGGGAATGCCCTGGTTGAGAAGGTACCAACCGAGCATTGACTGGAAGAAGAAGGAGATCAGCATCGACAAGCAAGTCGACGAAGACCTCGGCTGTAACCGGACACTTCCGAGTTACGCAGCACGGTACGTGTGTGAGGAAGCGTATGCAGCGCTTCTCTCAAGGACTCTGTTCCGAGAGCGGTTGCCTGCTTCCTGCAGTGCAACAATCGGTTACCTATAGCTCTCTATAGAGTAACCGTCGATAACCAAAGACTTAGTTAACGGTAAAAATGGAACTGTTTATTTGTTGGAGGTTGCCCTCTGTAGGACAACCTGGATTATCTTTATGTAACTATGAACAATAACAATCTCAAGTATAATTACTCCCCATGGGGCAATGAGTGGCTATGAAAGACTAACGCTAGTTGTCTTATGTGATTGGATGAGATGCATGTTCAATTATATCCAATCGGAGGCGCCGTCATTCAGACTGGCTGCCGGCTCCACCGTGAAGGTTCGAGCAAGTACGACGAACCTCATGGTTCGGTCTCAAACTTGTTGCGCGTACTCTACGTACTGCAAGGTTCGGTTTGGTTGTGTGGCACAACACAAGTGCGTAACCATGTTACAGTGTAACCCCGTTACATCGGCTGCCTGGCAGCAAGAGAGATAATTTGGTCATATACATCTGTGGAAGATGTGTCTGACGAGAGTCAGGCGTGCGATGGCCCCTCACACTCAAATGACAAGCCCGTGAAGACCACTGGAGGTAGAGTAGTCAGGCGCCAGAAAAAGACTACTCCTGTAGCCAAGAGCGATGAAGGTTCCGCTCTGGCAGAAGGAAAGAAGACAAGAAGACCGACGAAGAAGAGCGAAGATCTGCAAGCGTCCCTGATCAAGACACAAGAGAAGCAGAAGACGAAGTGAAGAAAGAAAAACAAGCCACTTCAAGCGAATATGTGAACGTCGTAGTCTACAATGAAGAAGGTGACAGCCAGATAGTGCGTCACGTACAAGTTGAAAATCCTCCAAGTCTGGCTCAAGAATTGATTTCCTTGCCGTTGATGAGCAAGAAGACGCTCAAGCGTAGCCTGGCGAAAGGCGAAATTTCGCAAATTTGTGCGATCGTCGATGAAGCTGCCGACGATGTCATCAACACTGCGGAAGTGTTAGATGAGAAGACACGGAAGGAAAGGTTTGACGAGCAGTCGTGGGACGCTCTAAAGACAAACCCCGTGTATGGACTTGTCAAGGAATATGCGGACATATTCCCAGACAAAGTGCCTGACGAATTGCCGCAAGACAGAGGCATTCGTCACGAGATAGATGTACTTCCGGGAACGAAGTACTGTATCACAAGGCAATGGCCGCTACCGAAGGAACAAGTCGATGCAATCGATGAGTTCTTCGCGCAGCGACAGAAGGCTGGCCATGTGCGCGAGAGCAAGTCTCCGCACTGTAGTCTCACCTTCTGTGTTAAGAAGGCCACAGGTGGTTGGCGTATTGTTCATGCATTCAACAAATTGAATGATGCGACCGCACCTGCTCAGACCCCAGTTCCACGTAAGGATATGATCCTTGATGGAATGGTTGGCAGCACTGTCTTTAGCGCGATCGATCTGAAGGATGGATTCTATCAGATTCGTATGCGTGAGAGCGATGTACCATTTACAGCAGTAAGCACCCCTAGTGATATGCTGTGGGAGTGGATGGTAATGCCACAAGGTCTGAAGAACGCGCCAGCAACTTTCAACAGAATGGTCACGAATGTACTTCGTCCATTGAGAGAGTTTGCACCGAGCTACTTTGACGATATCTTCGTCCATAGTAAGGCTTTAGGAAAGAAGAAGGATGTTGGTGTTCATCTTGAACATCTCCGTCAAATTTTTCAGGTTATGCGTGAAAACAAATTATACGCTAACTTGAAGAAATGCATCTTCTTCGCCCCTGAGATCCCTGTACTCGGTTGCTTTGTTGGCAAGAATGGCGTTCGAGCTGACCCTGAGAAAGTCAAGGCTATTGACGATTGGCCTACTCCTCAGAATGTCAAACAACTACGCCAGTGGTTGGGTTTGGCGAACTACCTGCACAAATACACACGCAATTACGCAGCATTAGTGCAACCTCTCATGAGTCTCTTGAAAAAGGACAATGAGTGGGAGTGGTCTGAGGAACATCAGGCAGCGTTTGCTGAAGTGAAGAAGAGCTTAAGAGAAGCTCCTGTCCTAGCTCTCGCAGATCATGAGAAGCCGTTCCATGTAGTCTGCGATGCGAGCGATTATGCCATCGGGTGTGCACTGATGCAACACGATGGTGAGGGCAAAGAAAGAGTTGTGTCGTATCAATCACGACAACTCAGGCCCGCAGAAAGGAACTATCCGGTCCATGACAAAGAACTTTTGGCCATGAAGTATGCATTGGCAAAGTTCCGAGTCTATTTGTTTGGTGAGGAGCAGTTCGCTATTTACACTGATCACGCATCACTGCGGACAGCTGTAAAGACGCCTCACCTATCGCAAAGAATGGCAAGATGGTTTTCCTTCTTTGCTGAGTATAACTTTGTTGTACACTACAAGCCCGGCAAGTCCAACATACTTGCTGACGCTTTGTCAAGACGTCCGGGCTATGATCCGAAGAACAAGAGTGACGACACGAACGGAGCGTGCCGACTCTGTGAAGACGTCAACGCGATTGCTACGGGAGTGACAAGCACAATTCAAGAAGAAATCACTGAGGGCTACAAGCAAGACGAAGCATGTCAAGAACTGATCAAGTATTTCAAGAATCCCTCAGATAAGGCACTCCAAAACCTCCCATCAAGAGCAAGATCGCGTGTTCACCGTTACAGCATGCACAATGAGCTGTTGTATTATGCGGTTGACGAAGGGGATCCAGCGAGGATCGTTGTCCCCAACGACGAAGGTCTGCGTCATCGACTCTTGTACGAGTATCATGACGGTCCTTCGAGTGGCCATCTCGGACGTGAGAAAACGTTTCTCAGCTTGTCTCGAGATTACTACTGGCCTCACATGTACAAGTGGGTTCGCAAGTATGTGCGTACTTGCGAAGTGTGCCAAAGAGTTAAGCCATCTGGCTCTACTCAGGCTCCACTTCGTTCATTACCTGTCCCTCAGGACAGTTGGAAGTCTGTGAGTATGGATTTCATATTCGGACTTCCAAGGGAAACATGGCAGGAATTTGTACCGTGACTCGTTACCCGACGTACACGTGCGTTGAGGAGCGCAGGGTGAAGAGGAATTCGCACAGTGATAACACTGTGTCCAAGGAGAAGGGGTGGAGCTTTGCGCCGTTACCGCGCAAACTTGAGAAGTGCAGTTAAAACGTTAAAGTGCTAACATGTATTGTAGTGACTGAAACCTACGGTGGTAGCTCTGGGTAGATAATAGATGTCCAGTCCGACGATCATCCAATTGGTATTTAAATCTTAACGGCTTAGTCTTATGGCTATATGCAAATGGCTACGTACAGGGTTCATTAGTTCCACATATTCATTTGTCTCCAATTGTCGTCGTGGGTGGGTTCGGAAGAGGCGGTAAAACCCATGTGGGAGAAAACCCACACTCTCCTGACCCGGGAACCCATGTAATGGGTGGCCCCATTACATCATCCCCCCGTAAAGCGATTGGTCACGTAGAAACGCGCGCGACCAATCCATCTTGTGTTCTTTGGTGTTCTTCCGTGTTCGGAGGAACTGGTCACAGAAAGCAGAGCACTGAGTCTTGCGGGCTCAGTTCTCAGTGTGCGCCGCGCCCAACAGAGAGCTTTTCAGACGCCGCAAGCTGTGCGAGGTGAACCTCGTACAAATGTCTTCGATCGACAGCGATGCTGTTGACTACGAGTCGAGTAGCGAGGAGGTGACTCCTTGCAACACTCCAATGAGTAGCACCACGACGAATGTCGTGCGTGACGATCGGGAGGAAGGAGCCGAGTCTTCTTCCGTTGACCGTTCGAATCTGTTAACGGGGTTACACTGTAACTGTTACGGGGCACCTGTGTTTGCTCAACAATCACACCGAACCTTGCGGTCACGTAGAGTACCGCCAAAATTTTAAGACCGACCATTAGGTTCGTCGTACTTGTCGAACCTTCACTGTGGAGCCGGCATCAGATCTGGATGACGGCGCCTCGAATGGGAACATAAGTGTAACGTGCCGTTCATCCAATCACAATAAGACAACTAACGTTAGTCTTTCATAGCCCTGCTTGCCCCATGGGTAGGTAATTTCCACTTTAGATTTGCTATTGTTCATAGTTACATAAAGATAATCCGGTTGTCCCTAGCATAAGGGCAACTCCAACAAATAAACAGTTCCATTTTTTTTATAACCGTTACTGAGTCTTTGGTTCCGAAGGTTTACTCTATAGAGACCTATAGGTAACCGATTGTTGCACTGCAGGAAGCAGGCAACAGCGCTCGGAACAGAGTCCTTGAGAGAAGCGTTGCATACGCTTCCTCACACACGTACCGTGCTGCGTAACTCGGGAGTGTCCGGTTACAACTGGTAGCACTTGTAGTCAATCTACGACCCGGCAGAGGTGACTGCCTGAATCGCTTCCTCAAGGATTCATAATGGCGTCAATTGACCCTGCGCAGTTCCCGCACCTCTCGGCTGAACACCGGAGTGTGCTGACCCGAATGGCACAAGCGCTAGGCGACCAAGTCGCTCTAGACGTGCTCTCGGCGTCGCCGGAATAGCAAATCTTTCGACTCGAGCAGTTCGAGAACTTCTCGAACGCTCAGCGCCTCGAAGGAGAGCGAAGTGCGCAAGCACAAATGCAAGCCACCGCAAGCTTGACCGCAGAGATGCTGCGCTCAGCTGCCGAGTCGCGCGAAGCGCTCGAGCGAGTGGTATCTGTGGTTGCTGGTGCAGCCACGTCTTTGTCGAGTGCGGCTTCTGCGCCTCAGACACCCACGTCCCAAACTCCCCGCCCAAGAGCTGTCAAGATCGACGCTCCGAAATTCGATGGTGCGGATGGCGACAAGCTCATCCACTGGCTACTCGCCGTGGAGCGTTGCGCCAAGGCTCAGCTCATCGATAGCAACGAGCAGATGGTGTCTTACGCCATCTCGAACCTGCGCGGTCGAGCGTCGGAATGGGCATTCTCGACGTTGCTCGCCGATGAGTGTGCATTCGACACGTGGGATATTTTCTGTGCGAGAATCACCGCCATGTATCAGCCTCCGAACAACGAAGTGCTGTTGCAAGGTCGTTTCTTCTCCTTGAAACAAGGGAAGCTCTCACTGGAACGATACATCCAGGAGATGAGAAGCCTGTGCGCGGCGATCACGACCAGCCCTTTGCCTGAGTCTGTGAAAGTGCCTGCGTTTCTCAACGGCCTCAACAGTGGACCAGCGCGTCAGGAGTTGTACCAACGCTTGCCGGCCACGATGGAAGATGCGATCCGCATTGCGCTCGTTGAGCAGCAATCGTTCAGAGTCAGCCGACCTGATTGGAACACTGGCCGCCACAACGGTGCGCATCACAGCCACCGAGCAGTCACGAATGAGCGGCGCTTCCATGGTCCGACACCAATGGATCTCAGCAGCGCCGAAGTGACCTGCTTCAATTGTGGCAAGCGAGGACACTATCAGTCGAAGTGTCCCGCTCCAAGGCAGTCTGCTCCTCGCACTGGAAATCAGGCGAGGGACTACCAAACGCCGCGCGGCAACCACGCTCATCGAGGTGGCAGATCCGCTGCGGCAAGAAAGGGAAACGGAATGTCTCAGTAGAAGCGGGACACTCTACTGAGACGGACTCTATAGCTTCGGCGTCGCCGACTACTAGAGTCGTGCAGATGGGAAGCTTAGTCCCAGGAGCTCTTGACAACAAGGCTCCGAGTGAGATGTTGGTATATAGCGCCGATGTGAAGGGCTATGAGAAGAAAATGACGGTCCTTGTTGACTGCGGTGCGTCACAGAACTTCGTCTCGAAGGCAGCTCTGGAACAGAGTCTGCAAGCATATGAGCGACTTGTCCACAGTGGCAAGCGCGAGAAGATGATCGTACGTCTGGCCGATGGGTCGACAGTACACACTGAAGGGGTTCAAGTCGAACTCTCCTTCAGTTTTTGCGACTTTGTCTGCAAAGAAACGTTCGTGGTACTAGCGATGGGGCCGAGGTACGACCTCATCCTAGGGATGCCTTGGCTGGCGAAACATCAGCCTTGGATCGATTGGCGAGCACGCACAGTCGGGAGCTCCACCCCTTCCTCTGATGAAGAGCGAAGGTTGCGGGAAAATTTCCACGCAATGGATGCGAGCTTTGAATACGCTGTGGCAGGGAGCCCAGCAGGAAGACATGCGGCGGCAGCGAGCCCCGCTTCAAACACTCACGCTGTGGCAGGGAGCCCAGCTAGAAGATGCGCTGAGGCAGGGAGCCCAGCAAAGAGATCAACTGCGGCAGGTAGCCCAGTTTGTGCGGAAGCGCCAGAAAGTCCAGACGTGGACGCTGGTGCGCAAGTGTGCGGCTCCAGAGCACCCGAGCCAGCCCCCGCAAGTGACAGCGACAGTACAGGTGTACGCGTCAATCAGCTCGTACCACCCTGACGGTGCAGTACTGGAGCTCAGGACCGCGAGGTCGCGCGTTCGCATCAACCGATGAGGGCGACGCAAGTTGTCAGCTCGCGAGAGAGACAGTGCATTGGCATCTGTTGCTGAGGAAACGGCCGCCTCGCATATGATTGCCCCATCTCTCAATGCAGCTGCAACTTCGCTGCGCGCCCTCGACAGGACCTCGGATCCGTCGATAGATCGCGCTCACGTTGACGTGGCGCTCAGACGCGCGAAGCGCAGTCCGGAAGCAAACGCATCAGACGAAGTGTTCTTCGCTGAATTTGCGGCGCTCCATGAGCTGCCGAGTACCGTTGAGGCGATTGTATCCCTCGAAGAAATGAGCTATGAGCTCTTTCTTACGGATCTAGAGCGTGATCAGATCCGCGAGATCGTCGTTCCCACCGCGTTTCCGCGTGGCGAACTGTGCACCTCGTCCACTGCGGATGAGAGTGTTTTGGAGTCAGACAAACAGAAACGGTTTGCTGCTCAGGATTGGGACACCGTGAAAGGCAGTCCATACTTTGACTTATTGTGGGAGTTCAAAGATGTGTTTCCCGACAAAGTGCCAAGTGCCCTGCCCATTGATCGTGGCGTACGGCACGAGATTGACCTCGAGCCCGGGAGCAAATATTGCGTGACCAGACAATGGCCGCTGCCCCGCGAGCAGGTTGAGGCAATCGACGAGTTCTTCGCGAAACGTGCCCTCGCCGGTCATGTGAGAGAAAGCAAGTCTCCACACAGCTCACCCACGTTTTGTGTGCGGAAAGCGACTGGTGGATGGCGCATTGTTCACGCTTTCAACAAGCTGAACGCCGCCACCATTCCGGCACAAACGCCGATCCCAAGGAAGGATGTCTTGATCGACTCCATGGGCGGCTCGACAGTGTTCTCCGCACTGGATCTGATGGATGGGTTCTATCAGATCCTCATGCGAGAGAGCGACGTTCCCTTGACGGCAGTAAGCACACCCAGCGGGATGCTGTGGGAGTGGCTCGTTATGCCGCAAGGTTTGAAGAATGCACCAGCGACGTTCAACCGTCTGGTAACGCATCTTCTGCGTCCTCATCGTGCGTATGCACCGAGCTATTTCGATGACATCTTCGTGCACAGTCGTGCCGAAGGAGGTCTCAGTGCCGTTGACGTGCACAAGAGACATTTGCGCTCAGTGTTGCAGTGCTTACGAGACAACAGTCTGTATCGCAACCTGAAGAAATGCATCTTTGGCGCCTCAGAGATACCGATCCTGGGCTGCTATGTTGGCAAAGCTGGCGTCCGCGCGGACCCAGAGAAGATCAAGGCGATCGCCGACTGGCCGATCCCAAAGAATGTCAAGGACTTGCGCAAGTGGCTTGGCAAATTACTTGCACAAGTACAGCCACAACTATGCGGCAAGAGTCCGTCCGCTCACGCATCTCTTGAAAAAGGATGTCGAGTGGGACTGGACAAATGATGTCATGAATGCATTCATTGACGTGAAGGAGTCACTAGTTCGCGCTCCTGTCCTGGCGTTGCCGGACCACACGAAAGCCTTCAGTGTCGTGTGCGATGCCAGCGATTTTGCAATCGGCTGTGCACTGATGCAGAAGGATGATGACGGCCATGAGCGCGTCGTATCATACCAAAGCAGACTGCTTAGAGCAGCTGAAAAGAATTATCCTGTGCACGACAAGGAGCTGCTTGCGATCAAGTACGCCCTCTTGAAGTTCAGGGTCCACCTTTTGGGTGCGACACTGTTCGTTGTGTACACGGATCACGCGTCCTTGCGGACCGCGATTAATTCCCCCCATTTATCGCAGCGAATGGCGCGATGGCTTGCTTTCTTCTCCGAGTTCAACTTTCGGGTCGAATACAAGCCGGGAAAGGAAAATGTTCTGGCGGACGCGCTCTCGCGCCGTCCAGATTACGAGTCGAGCGTTGACGACAGCTCTGACGCCCTGTGTTTGGAGCGCACTCCTGATCTCATGCATCTGAGCATCAGTCGAGTGCAAACAAAGCTCAAGGACAACATTCAGTCGCTTTATCCAAAGGACGATGAATGTCGCTTGTTGATTGCTCACTTTGACGGCTCGTCCAAAGAGTCATTGCCTGCCAAACTCGAGTCAAAGCTTGCTCGGTTTAGTTACCACGACGGGTTGTTGTGGCATCGACTGTCCAACTTCGATTACCCACGTGTGTATGTACCGCATGACCAGGATCTGAAACTTTCGATCCTGCATGAGTTTCACGATGCACCAGCGAGTGGGCATCTCGGACGTGAAAAGACCTTCTTGCAAGTGTCTAATGTGTTTTGGTGGCCACACCAGTACAAATGGGTGGCCAATTATGTACGCTCATGCGAACAGTGCCAGCGCGTGAAGCCTGCGGGCAAGAACAAAGCGCCGCTGCATCCGCTGCCGATTCCGCAAGACTACTGGAAGTCGGTCAGCATGGATTTCGTCTTCGGTTTCCCGGAAGACAAGGCGCGCAACACAGGCGTCGTCGTGTTCGTCGATCGACTGAGCAAAATGGTGCATGTTGCACCCGTGCGCAAGCATGTCACTGCGCAAGAGACGGCGTGCCTATTTTTAGAGCACGTGTTCCGCTATCACGGCTTGCCCGAGTCTATTGTATCAGACCGGGACCCGCGTTTTACCGCTGCCTTTTGGCGCGAACTCTTTCGCCTGCTCGGCACAGATCTGGCGTTGTCCACTGCCGATCACCCCGAGACAGACGGGCAAACTGAGCGCGTGAACCGTGTCGTCGAGGATATTCTTCGCAGCATCGCTGTCGACCATCCCCGCGACTGGAGCCGCTGGCTGCCGTACGCCGAGTTTGCTATAAATAGCAGCGAGCACGCCTCTACGGCCGTGACTCCGTTCTATTTTAACTCGCTGCGGCACCCGCGCGTACCCGCCACTCTGTTCGAGGGTGTCGAACGTTCTGCGGTGGGAGGGCAACTCGCTGCGCTCGATGCGAGCGCGCGATCTCCGTCACCGGACGTGGCGTCGACCGCTAACGTGGACGCGCGCGATGCGCCGCCTGTGCGATCGCGTTCCGAATCTGTCACGGTCTTACCGGACAGCACGCAGAGTATTGACATCTCGGGCACGGTACTGAGTTACGGTACTCGTGTCCCTAAAGATGGATCACCCACGGTACCGAGTTACGGTACTCGTGTCCCTATAGATGGCTCTTCCACGGTACCGAGTTATGGTACTCGTGCTAAAAATAGCCAGTCTCAGGCGGAATCAGGCGACTGCTCGTGCGAGCGTCAGCCACGAATGGAAGGACGCGCGGTGTCACACACCAGCGCAGAAATAGATCTCTCTGCAGCACGCGCTGCGAGAGCAACGACAAAGCAAGACAAAGCCGTCGCGGCAATTTGTCGATGAGCGCGCAGCATTGTTGCGTCGCGTGCGCGACCAACTAGCTGCTGCGCAAGACAAGCAAAAGCTCTACGCCGATAAATCGGGTAGAAAGAACAAACAAACGCTTTGTGTGGGTGATAAAGTGCTTTTAAGCATTAAAAACCTACCAAACGATGCAGTCACAACGCTCCCCAGCGGGAGTAAGTTGTTGCCACGATTCATCGAGCCATACACTGTTGTGGAGAAGATTGGAGACTTGAATTACAAGCTCGATCTCCCAACGCGAATGGCAACGCACCCCGTGTTCTACGTGGGTTTGCTGAAACGCTACCATGACGTTACTGCGGATTCTTATCCCAGTGCGGGAGCACGTCGGTCTCATCAGGGGGCTCAGACGCCGCCCATCGAGACACGAGCGCGTTGTGCCTCTCCAAAAGCGTCTTCACTCGCGGAGCGTACCTCGCGTGGAAGTTCTTCCCGCGGACATGGTACTCCTCCAGCATCTGACGAGCTTCCTTCAGCTCCGTCTCAAGCGCCGTCACCCTCTGCTTCAACAGCGAGGTCTCGTCCAGATATTGCTGGCGAAGGGTACGGACGGCTTGCTGTAGCGCCCCCAAAGACGATGCGTTCGCGCGAACCATCTGAATCATCGCATCTGGTGCAACCACCGATGCTGAAGCGAAGTAGGGCGCCACCTGTCCCGCTGATTGACAAGCAGGGACAGCGCCACTACCATGTTTAGCGCCTGCTGCGTGTGCAGCGGCGTAAGGGGAACACCCACTACCTTGTGAAGTGGCGTGGGTACGATGTGTCGCAGAGCTCGTGGGAGCCTGCTGAGCGCCTCCCCGAGGACGTTCCCGATTTGGTCGCCGCTTTTGAGCGTGCGTTGGTGGCGAGTGGGACTCGTCCATCTGCCGCTTGTTAACGACGTGACTCGAACGAGCACGGTCAACAGTCTTGATCGCTTCGCGGTACTTTTGTACGCGCTGCACAGCGAATTGCATGCGCTGGCTACGTTGTGCCCCAGGATCGGTGGCCAATATACGCGCAGTGCCAAAGCGTTTCACACCGGTTCTTGATGCCAAGAACGCGGTTTCATATTGATCCTCGGTCTCACCTTTGTAAAGGATAACCGGGATCGGGTGCACGCGTAGTGCCCCATCACGTCCTCGCAGATCGGCTTCGCGCCATCGTGCGAACTCGGAGTCATACCTCTCGAGTGGAACCCGCGCCTGTGCAAGTAAATTTGCCGGGGTTTTTGCTGTCGGCCATTCACTTGGCGGCGGCATAATGGGAAGCGAATAATGGACGGAACCTTTTCGCGGTGGTTCCAGTCCGGTCTCATTATTGGTAATGATGACCTCCTCCTTCCCTCTTTCTTTGACAGTCTTTGCGACGTCATTTTCTTCATCCGTCCGATAAATCGAGACGTCTGCCGAGGGATTCCGTTCCAACTCGTGCAGTTCGGGGCTACCGCTCCCGTAATGCAACTCCTCGTACTCGACCCACTCGCCGATGGAGCCGAGCTTCACTGTGATGTCTTCCCCTTCCTCCCCTTCTTCGGGGAGTACTCTTGGTAGTCGACTGCCGTGTCTTCTTCGGCGTCGCTTGTCCTGCTCATCGGCATGATGGCAGGGAGGTCGCCAAATTGTAGCTCACTGACACAGTCAGGAGCAGCCTTCGGTTGAGTCGACTCGACGTCGCTCATGCCCACGTCTACTGTGGCAGTCGTGGTCGCAGCGGCAGCGCGTTGTTTTGCGCTCGCCGTCTCGCGCTTTTCAGCGTCGAGCTTTTGCAATCTTTGAACGAGTCCTTCTGCAGGGCCGCTCGCGCATCGGGCGATCTTCTCGCGCACCGATTTGTTCGTCGCCATCACGTGTGCGTCCACACTTGTGATTTTACGACGATTCTCGGAGAGCTTTGCACGCGTGTTCGCTGTGCCTCTCACGATAAATTCTGACCACGACTTCGTGAGTCGTAGCGTGACCACCACACTTTCTCACACCGACCCTTCGAGTGTTTCGCACTTTAAGTGGGGGGTGGTGTAACGGGGTTACACTGTAACATGGTTACGCACTTGTGTTGTGCCACACAACCAAAACGAACCTTGCGGTACGTAGAGTACGCGCAACAAGTTTAAGACCGAACCATGAGGTTCGTCGTACTTGCTCGAACCTTCACGGTGGAGCCGGCAGCCAGTCTGAATGACGGCGCCTCCGATTGGACATAATTGAACATGCATTTCATCCAATCACATAAGACAACTAGCGTTAGTCTTTCATAGCCACTCATTTCCCCATGGGGAGTAATTACACTTGAGATTGCTATTGTTCATAGTTACATAAAGATAATCCAGGTTGTCCTACAGAGGGCAACCTCCAACAAATAAACAGTTCCATTTTTATCGTTAACTGAGTCTTTGGTTATCGACGGTTACTCTATAGAGACCTATAGGTAACCGATTGTTGCACTGCAGGAAGCAGGCCACCTCTCTCGGAACAGAGTCCTTGAGAGAAGCGTTGAATACGCTTCCTCACACACGTACCGTGCTGCGTAACTCGGAAGTGTCCGGTTACAGAATCTCAAACGAAACGAAGCGAAACGTTCGTCGTCCGCGGCCCTCTTGAATGAGCCTACGCGGAAGAAGCGTCGTGAGGAGGGATCTCCTCACGGAGAAACGAGCGGATCCACCGTGGTGGTTGCCATTTCCGACGTCGGAGCGTCGGAAAGCGCGGCATCTGCCAACACGATGGAAAATCTCGGTCGGGAAGGATTAGCGTCAGCTGATCGCGACCTGGTGAATGCAGCGAGAAATATCCTTCTCTCGCTGGACGCGTCCAATTGTGAACTGGAAGCTGTTGATCCACTCGAGGACTTGCTCTTCGATGTGGAATCCGAATCTGATGCGCAGGTTACTGCGTCATCGGGGGAATAGCGAGTTGCCACGCCATCTTGCCTTTCCGGCGGAGGAGAAGGATCCGGTGACGGGTCCTTCTGAAGGGATGGATTTCGTCCCTTCTAGCTGGAGTCACTTATGGGCGCCCAAACCCAATTGGGTTCGTGCGCATCGTGGCACCCAGCGTGCGGGCACTCACGCGCTGTACGATGTTAGTACCATCAAGGACGATGACTTCGTCCTTCGACAGAACTTCCATCCCAAGGCGCGCGAGGAGTTTTACATCGACCTTTTCCATTCGATGCGGTACTTCGATGGTCGATCGAAGTCAAAGAAGTCTCACAGCGCTGAGAAACAAGCGCTGTTCCTTTCGCAAGCGTGGGGTGCCTTCGTTGTGAATTTCAACGAAGACGCTGCGAAGTGTATCTCTCGATTGCGAGATAATCGGGATAAGTTCCTCCGGCACAATGCCGTTGGAAAGTTGTTGGCGATCCACGAGGAATGCGTGGATCTTGGGGTTCCGTGTGGAGTCAAGACCACACCGAGGGGTTGCCGCATCTGCACCAGCGATGATCCTCAGTTGGCTGAGGAGCACCTTCGTGGTTACAACGGCGTGATGCTTCCTCGCGGATTGCAAGATCGAATCCGCGAGTTGTGGAAGCGAGAGTCGATTAGCGTCGACTCTCGTACTGCTGCACCAAGCCAGGAACATCGGCTTGGAGCATCGCAGCCGGTTCCCAGGTATCTCGATCTGGCGGGTAACCAAGCCAACGAACGCGATAGACGCGCTCCTTCTTCCCTCGCGACGATCGATCGCGATGAGCAAGTATCTTCTCCACGATCCAGCGTTGGTTCCCCTCGGAGTCTCGCAACGGAGGAGCTGGAGGAGGAAAGATCTGCTCGTGACTCTGAGGCGCATCCTCAGAGTGATCAGCGTCTTCTTGATCGGCTGAAGTACGCTGAGCGGGAGAACGAGGTTCTCCGACTTCGGGCCGAGCTAAGCGAGATGATCGCGAAGCACGAGCGACTCGAGGGGAGTCTTTCGAGGCTCGAGGCTGATCACAAGCTTGTGCTTGGGATCCTTCGCGACCACGGTCTCCTGAAGAGGAAGAGACCAACGAGTCATCGTGGCGATGATACGCTTTGAGACGCCCGACGTAGAACGTCGGGTGTAGACGCATAGTCGGAGGAAGCTCCAACGTGTATGCGTCCCCAATCCTTTCAAGGACCTTGAAAGGGCCAATGTATCTTGGCAGCAACTTGTTGCTGTCACTGCTCACCACTCTGTTAGGTAGGTTAGCAGTCGATAATAAAACAAACGAATTTCGTTGAAACTCGTTCGTGTTTTTGTGGCCACTCTTGTCCGCTTGTTCTTTCTGACCATCCACTGCGTCGGCGATTGAATCGCGGACGAAGCGGATGACAGCTTGCCGCTGCAACACTATTGTAGCGATGTCTTTGTCGACGATCGCCGCATGAGCAGTTGCCTGCCCATGATGGTGCGAGATCTCCGCGCTCTTCGCTTGTTCTGAAGCAGCTGCTTCGCGGACTCCTCCCCCACTCAAGGGAGATGTCACCGACGGAGGGGACATCCAACCGAGGATGGACGGAACACGTGGGTGCCTGAGGGCGTTCACGTAGAATGGCGTGTGCCCGGTTGAGACATGCACAGAGTTGTTGATTGCAAACTCTGCGAGAGGAGACATTCACTCCAGTGAGTGAATGAATGCGCATAGCTGCGCAGAATATCCTCGAGCGTGCGATTTACACGCTCGGTCTGACCATCTGTCTGCGGATGATCAGCTGTCGACATCTTGAGCTGAGTACCCAAGAGTCGGAACAACTCTTGCCAGAAGGCAACTGTGAATCGTGGATCTCGGTCCGACACGATTTCAGTGGGCATTCCGTGTAACCTAAACACAGAATCCAGGAATATCTGCGCCGTCTGCTTTGCGGTGACGCTAACAGGGACAGCACTGAGATGGACCATCTTACTGAAGCGATCCACGATGACGAGGATGCCAGTCTTCTTGCTGGAGTCAGCAGGAAGACCGAAGATGAAGTCCATCGAGACTGACTTCCAACAGTCCGTCGGGACTGGCAGAGATCGCAGCGGTGCGTTGGTCACCGGTGCTGGCTTGACGCACTGGCAAACCTCGCATGCGCGTACGTATTTGCGGACCCACTTGTATTGGTGGGACCAATAGAAGTCGCGGGAAAGCGCGAGATACGTTTTCTCGCGTCGTGGATGGCCGCGGAAAGGCGCATCGTGGTACTCGAAGAGCACACGATTGCGAAGGTCACTATCGTTTGGAACGACAGCGCGTGGCTCGTCGCTGTCATCTATACGGTAGTAGAGAACATCGTTGCGCATCTCGCAACGATGTAGACGAGCGCGTTGAGCCGGATCCAACGCCTTGAGCGACTTATCAGACGGGTCTGACAAGTGGGCAACAAGTCGACTGATGTCGCTATCTGTCGCATACGCTCTTTTGATATCGTCGAGGAGCGACGATGTCGGCGTGCTTTCCCGTGTGATTACCATCACACGGTCTTCCTTTGAGTCGTTTGCTTTCGACTCAAAGTCTGGGCGACGTGATAATGCATCCGCGATCACATTGAATCGTCCGGGTTTGTACTCGACGTCAAACTCGTACTCCGCAAAGAAAGAAAGCCATCGGGCCATTCTTTGCGACAGATGTGGCGACTTCACTGCGGCGCGCAGCGAAGCGTGGTCAGTGTAAACGGTGAACCGTTTACTTCCGAGCAAATACACTCTGAACTTCGTAAGAGCGTGCTTCATGGCAAGCAACTCCTTGTCATGAACCGGATAATTGCGCTCAGCTGACGCGATTGATAGCAGATCACGCGTTCTCGATCTGCATCGTCGCGCTGCATGAGCGCGCATCCGATTGCAAAGTCGGATGCATCACAGACCACATAGAATGGTCGCTCGTGATCAGCGATCGCGAGAACCGGAGCCTCCATGAGACTGCTTTTCACCTTGACGAATGCATCTTGACATTCGTCGGACCACTTCCAGTCGACGTCTTTCTTCAGTAATGGTGAAAGAGGTCGGATGATACCCGCATAGTTCTGCGAGTACTTATGGAGATACGTCGCAAGACCGAGGAACTTGCGAAGATCCTTTTGGCTTGTTGGAACAGGCCAGTCGTTGATCGCCTTGATCTTTTCGGGATCAGGACGCACTCCGTTCTTGCCGACAAAGCAACCGAGAACGGGGATCTCATCAACACCAAACATACACTATTGTATGTTGGCGTACAGCTTGTACTTCCGCATCAAGTCCAATAGCCGTCGGAGGTGCTCTTTGTGCACTTCCACATCGGATGCAGCATCCGATGCACGACTGTGTATGAACACGTCGTCAAAACAGCTTGGTGCGAAGTCTCGCACTGGACGTAGCAGTTGCGTGACACATCTATTGAACGTGGCGGGAGCATTTGCTAGCCCCTGTGGCATTACGAGCCACTCCCACAGCATCCCGCTCGGGGTGCTGACAGCCGTGAGAGGGATATCCTTCTCACGCATCAAGATTTGATAGAACCCATCTCTCAAATCGATCGTACTAAAGATAGTACTACCTTGCATGCCGTCAATGATGACATCTTTGCGAGGTATCGGCGTTTGCGCCGGGATTGTTGCCGCATTCAACTTGCTGAACGCATGCACGATCCTCCAACCTCCTGTGGCCTTTTTCACACAGAAGGTGGGGCTGCAGTGCGGAGAATTCGACTCGCGCACTTGGCACGCTTTACGACGAGCTTCAAAGAACTCGTCGATCACCTTGACTTGCTCTCGAGGCAGTGGCCATTGCCTCGTGACGCAGTACTTTGTTCCCGGCTTGAGATCAATCTCATGCCGAACTCCTTTGTCTGTCGGAAGACGACTGGGAACTTCTTCGGGGAATACGTCTTCGTACTCCTTCAATAGTCCGTAGAATGGACTGTCCTTCAGGGATTCCCATCCCTGAGCCTGAAATCGTTCCTTTTTGGTCGTCTCGTCGAGCACATCAGTGTCCATCACTGATGACGACGCAAGGAAACATTCATCGAGTGGGTGTCTCTGCACTGCCGACTCGGCATTGCTCGATTCCTGAGGAGCAATGTAACATATCTGCTCGAGGGTGCCTCGATGCAGTTCTTTCATGAACCGTTTCTGGCTCATGACTGGTAGCGTTACCACTTCCGAAGCGTCCCTCGGAGGGTCTTCTAACGCCATCTCATGAATATGAGATCCATCCTCATCAGTGACCATGACACTGATGACTTCGCACGAGGAGCCTTGATCAGAGGTCTCCATTGGCGGTACCTTTCCTTCGTCATCGCTCTTCAGTACGGAGCGATGAGCAACCGAAGTCTGTCCTTTAGACTTTCGGGCGGCTTCTCCATCGAACATCGTGCTAAGGGGGCCATCGCACACCCTTGCATCATGTTCGTTAACCGACAGCGCGTTGCGCGCCGACGGGCGGTTAGCCTTGTTCCGCTTCATAGCGGGGTAACTGATCGATTGTTGATTCCAATCGATGATCGGCTGATACTTCTTCAGCCATGGCATTCCGAGGATGACATCGAACTTGTCATCTAAATCCAGCCAAATGAAGTCTCCTTCCATTTGGCGTCCATCATGCGTGACACGAAGCCGTGTCACGTGTTTCTCCGTCGTGACGGTGGCACCTGTTGCCAACCGCACGGTGATCTTCGACTCGGAGGAACGTGATTCCTCCGAAATTACTCTCGCTAGTGCACGGGCTACATGCGATCGAACAAAGTTGTTCGACGCACCCGTGTCTAGCAGTGCCCGCAGAGGGGTCGTAAATCCCTCTACGGTTATCTCAAGTTGGATGAGCCGATCTCTCGGCTCCTCCGCAGTCGCGGTAGTCCAGCAGCGCGCGTCATGCACGCTGGGGGCTTGCGTCTCGTGCACCACGACCACACCAGACGCATATTCGCCAGTAGAGCGCCCCGCGTATACTGGTGGTTGACGTTTTTTGATTCTTCGCGCGTTGGACGCGAAGAAGTCGTCCGATGTGTGTCTCGGACGCGGGGAGCGGGCTGCGCCGCTCGGCACTCGTATTGAAAGTGCCCCAGTTTCGGGCAGCGGTGGCACCGCAGCTTGCGCTTGTCGACGGGTCTCTTCGGAGCCGCCGAAGCTTGAACCAACGAGAGATCCATTGGTTCGGATCCACTGTAACGTGGAGGAGGTCTCGCGTGCCGGAAGTGCGCGGCGCGGTAAGGGAACGCGTGAAGCCGTGCTTGCTTCGCGCTAAAGTCTTCCTGAAGCGCCAGAGCGATTGCTTGCTCTAGCGTTTCCGGGTATTCCCGGAACAGGTAGCTCTTGACGGGACCATCCACCAAACCTTTCATGAACGTGGCGACTTTCGTCGCCATGTCGATTGGCTCAGACACGATACTTGATACCAAGTATCGAGCATGCTGGATATACGCGTGGAGATCGCGTTTATCCTGTCGGATTTCGAGAAATTCCGTGCGAGTACGGAATTCCGACTTTGGTGGCTCAAAGGCGGCACGGATGTCGCCTTTAAACTCCGAAAGTGTGGAGAAACAACCATGGTCGGCCATTCGGCGACCAAGTGCCCAGCTCTTGGCTCTCCCAGCGAGCTTGGACATCGCGAAATCGACCTGTTGCTCCGGATCGTAGATTTGTCCGGAGCGAATGGCGGCATCGATTTCGACGAACCATCGGAGGAGAGGTTCATTGTCTCCTCCGCCACACTTCGCGACTTCAAGCCTCACAGGCTTTTGTCGTGGGAACTGTACCTGCGCAGGAGCTGCACGGGTTGCTTCTCTTCCACGGTCTTCTGCCTCCTTCTGCAGGAACCCGATCGCCGTGAGGCGATGTTGGTCCTGCGACAGGGTGGCAAGGATGGCGAACACGGCCTTTTCGCCGATGATCGTCCTCATCCGTTGGAAGGCACTCCACTCGAGATCACTCAAGTGGAGGTAATCCTCCCGGTTGATCGTCGCACTCGCGGTTTCCGCGGGTTCGAGATTCATCATCGGTTCTTCGTCAGTACTCATTACTGACGGCTCCCGCTCTGTGGTGGGACGGACCACAAAGTGCTACCAGGTGTAACGGGACTCGTTACACGGCGTACACGTGCGTTGAGGAAGC
Source organism: Globisporangium splendens (assembly GCA_006386115.1). Classification (NCBI taxonomy): domain Eukaryota; phylum Oomycota; class Peronosporomycetes; order Pythiales; family Pythiaceae; genus Globisporangium; species Globisporangium splendens. The sequence goes on along the minus strand of VFIW01000021.1, from coordinate 338,653 downwards.
GCAGGTGAAAGGAAGGGCACAGTGATAACACTGTGTCCAAGGAGAAGGGAGGGAGCTTTGCGCGTTACCGTGCAAATTGAGAAGCGCATTAAAACGTTAAAGTGCTAACATGCAATTGTAGTGACTGAAACCTACGGTGTCTCTCATTGGTAGATAATAGGATGTCCAGTCCGACTATCATCCAATGGGATTAAATCTTAACGGCTTAGTCTTATTGGCTAATATGCAAATGGCTACGTACAGTGTTCATGAGTGACACATATTAATGTGTCTCCAACTGTACGTCGTGGGTGGGTTCGGAAGAGGTGGTAAAACCCATGTGGGAGAAAACCCACACTCTCCTGACCCGGGAATCCATGTAATGGGTGGCCCCATTACAGGAATGGTATCCTGGTGTTTGTGGACCGATTCAGTAAGATGGTGCATCTTACCCCGGTCTCGGACAAGATCTCGGCAGAGATGACTGCGAAAGTCTTTGTAGACGTGGTGTTCCGCCTACATGGTCTGTCCTCAGAGATCGTATCAGACCGTGACACTCGGTTTACATCCAGATTCTGGCGTACTCTGCTTGGCATTTTGGATACGAAACTATCCATGTCAACAGCAGCACACCCAGAGACAGATGGTCAAACTGAACGAGTGAATCGTGTCCTGGAAGACGTGTTGCGCAGTTATGCGACGTCTTTCGGAGAGTGGAGTGAGTTTCTCCCTCTTGCCGAGTTTGCGTTGAACAACTCCACGCATGTCTCGACAGGTCATACCCCGTTCTATGTGAACTACGGACTCCATCCGAGAGTGCCAGCGTCACTAGTAGGAGAGGTTACTACCTTAAGTGGGGGAGGGACTATGGCTAAGGAGCCACAGTCAGACCTGAATGCTGTCACAGAGTTAAAAGCGAATTTTGACTCGATGAAACCTCTAGACGACATGACAAGTCGTGAGGAACAGCAAGTCGATGACTTTATTGTGAGGAGACAAGCCGTTGTGAGGTTTGTTCGAGACGCAATCGCAAAGGCTCAGGATCTGCAAAAGGAACAAGCAGACAAGAGCGGAAGGAAGAACAAGCAAGTATATAAGATCAATGATCTTGTATTACTTAGCACGGCGAACCTGCCTGAACATGCAGTGTCCAACTTGGGAAGCTCGAAGCTTCTGCCAAGGTTCATCGGACCGTTCAAGGTAGTGAAATGCAATGGCGATGCCTACACGCTAGACATACCTACACGCATGCGTCTACACCCGACATTTTATGTGGGTAGACTAAAGCCTTACCTTCCAAGTGGGTCAGCGAACCCTACAGAGCCTTTGGCAGACGATCAAGTCGATCCTGAAGTCGCTCCACCAGCTCGCGAAGAGTCTGTAACTCATCGCCATGGAGCTTCTTCTCGGCATAAAGGTGCTGAAGCACATCAAAGGACTCGTCCTTTATTGTCTCCAACGCGAGAAGGCGACCATGATACTCCTTCCGAAGTATCTCAAGAGGAACCCCTGCCTCTTCCACAGAGCGCAGTAGACGTTCGTGATACGCATCACGAGCTTTCTCAGCCTTCTGGAGTCGTTCAAGCTCGACTTGAATCTTCTCGAACCTCTGTTCGAAACGTGACTCCATTGCCGAACGCTGGGCAAGACCATCGAAGAGCAAGTCGATCTTCGACTCCTGCTCCTTCAACCGGTCTTCGAGTACCGCGTTGCGAACTTCAAGAGCCTCGATCTGAGCGCGGTGAGCACTCTTCCACTTCCAGAGTCGCTCAATCGTTTTCGCGTTCAACCCCACCTCCTCTGATCGATCATCAGGGAGAGCGCCGTTGGATCGTTGAGTCGATAGTCGATCATGAGGATCGATCGACTCGTCGTCGAGGAGAGAAGTCGTTGAACCGTCAACGCTTCTACAGAGTACGGTGGCTTGGCTATCCACCGGACTCAGACACGTGGGAACCTCGAGAGACTCTTCAGTCTGATGTTCCCGACGTGGTTCACAGCTACGAACAGAGCTTGTAGTGCTCGCGAGCACTAGAACGACGAGAGCCAAGCTCTTTATGGTCGTTCTCGAGCGTGCCTCCTAGGTTCCCTAGCAAACGCTCGACAAGATTCTCGTTCTCGAGTCGGACAAACGTCTTCCACGACTCGAGCTTCGCTGTGCTGGACTGGCCTGGATCGTCGCTGCCGGACATCTTGCGCCAGAGGAAGAACAACTCCTTGTAGAACCGACGTCCTCCACGCTTCTTGCGAATAGCGGAGATGTCGTACAAGCCGGGAGTCGTCCGCTGCCGCTTCGGCTCGGGCTGTTCTTCGCGCTTCACTTGGTCGCTTGATCGCTTCATGGTCAATTGGAAAGTGAGAGCGGGTACCTCTTCCGAAAGAAGTAAAGTCCGTGATGGAACTTTAAGGGAGGGATGATGTAATGGGCTAAGGCTGCCATTACATGCAAGGTGGCTGTAATGAGCTAAGGCTGCCATTACATGCAACGTGGCTCTTTGTGTGTGTCACACACCACCTTGTGGAAGTGCATTGTGGGTGCGAAGATATTGGGTGAAGCACATAAAAGTGATCCCCACATGCACAGGTGACGTCATCGTCTGACGTCAGAGCAATCTGTGTCTGAGTTGAGTGTTGGTCACTCGCAATCACTGAGGTTCGGCGTGATTACGCACAACAGTACTCTAGACATGTGAATGATGGTTCCTACTTGGGGAAACAACACTGGTGACGAGACGGACGTGTCTCTACCACCTGAAGTGAGTGGCGTGAGCCAGTCACTTCGCAAGGAATCTTCGCGGTACTTCAAGTTCAAGTTTCTCGAAGATCCCGTAGGTTCAACCTCAGTGTACCCAAGGTTTTATATATCAGATTTGTAATGGGAGTACCCATTACATGGGTTCTTGGGTCCATAGAGTGTGGGTTATACCCACACGGGTTCTATCACTCTCTCCAAACCCACCCGTTAACACATGGACACTCTATGTAGCCATATGCATTTTTAGCCAATAAGAACATTACATTGAAGTTTAATCTCATTGGATGATAGTTGGATTGGACAACCGACTATCTACCAATCGAAGACACCTTAGGAACAACCCATCAGATTTGCATTTCAAACCTTCAGATTTCAATTCACTTCTCTTTTTGCACGTTACCGCGCAAAGCTCCCTTCCTTCTTTTTGGACGCAGCGTTACCGCTGTGTCCTTCCTCTCACTTGTGCTTCCTCAACGCACGTGTACGCCGTGTAACGGGCAATCCCGTTACATACACAGGACCAACAATGTCTTCTGGTTTTGTGCTCCACACTCCCAGGGGTGACTTGGCGCTCACTTTGTTGTTCTTGCAGCCGACGACTTGGCTGTAGTAGGCATACGTGTTGTCGCGCTCGATACAGTGGAGTGTCGCCTTCACCACCCAGCCTAAGCGCGTTCACGTTGACGTCCTTGTGTTGCAAGAGTGCGTGCACCGCTTCTGCGTCTCCAGCTCGGCAAGCTTTCTGCAGTGAGTCCATTTTTGTTGTGTGAGAATGTCGCTTGTGTGGTGATGCATCTGGACAGGGACGACGATTGATCAAGACGAGGCAGAAGGCTCAAGACCGGCAAAGATTCATCCCAGAGTAAAAAAAACTTGGACATCAGGATTACATTGATGTAAAAAGACGCGTACGGGTCTTACAGTCACGATGCGATTGACTCAGAATGAGGGAATACGCAGCGCCACTCCGCTCTGCGCTCTTATGTCAAACGTCCGCACCCCATCTCTCGGTTGTTGTCACTGCCACTTGATGTGTCTGCCTGGTGAACACTACTTCTGCCTGTTTTGCCCTCAATGCTCGCGTTGCGCGCGAAAGAAGCGGCATCGTGAAGGCGCGCATTCTTGCTCACTGCCGTTCTCATTGATGTCGCCAGCCACATCCATCGCACAGCAGTCGCGAGTTGGTAGGGTGGCAGACACCAGTGTTGTTGGCGTTGCTGCTACTGCGTTCGTCGTTTTCCGACCTTGGAAGCGGCGCTCAGGAAGGTGAATGTGGCGATCGGTGGACGCAAAAATGCAAAATGAACACACAAGTCGACTGCTCCTCTCACTGACAAATGGAGGATTGCACAAACACCGCATGCGTCCTTTCTATTTTGTCAAAGACAGACACAAAGAATCTTAGTTGCCGATTTCCACCACCCATGAAAAAGCACACGCATCCATCAGACAGTGGCGGCTTTTCTCTATGGATCCCATCCATTCATTCCCCAACAACGTGCCTGCACGAACGCAAAGTAGTGAACCGAAAATCGAATCAGCTGGATACGCGTCGCGTGAGCCAACCCAGCGGTCTAATAACAATTCGCCAGAGCCACAGAAACGCAAATACATACACGATGAGTTAGTGCCAGGCTCGTGCTTTCCACCAATCGAATAGTAACCTCGACGTTCTGTTCATCTGTCCACGTACGATCCAAGCCTCCACAGCGACGCGATCTTGGGAAACACAATGTGCGTGTCGTAGTCGACGGTGAACGGGATTTCGTCACGACCATGGCCAATGAACCCTATCGGTTGGTGTGCCGGGATGCACTGAAAGTTGATATCGCCGACACCATCGGTCCAGCGGAAGCCGTTCTCCGTGAGCTTGAACACTTGAGTGATCTCGTACTTCGCCATCGTCTTAGCCGCTCGAGTCTCATTCGTACTGTCGATGGCGTTCGTGACAAGCGGCTCGATGGACTTGGTGTCGTGCTCCAGGATCTGCAGAATGCCGCCAATGATGCTGTTGATCTTGGTCTCGGAGAGATCGCTCGCGAGGCCGCTTTCGTAGCAGATGCCCGCGCCGCCGTGAGCGCCAACATACTCGTCAGTGAGCGCCACAGTCCCATCAGCAAGCAGGTAGTTTGGGTCATGCAGCACGATATCGCACGGCAGCTTCGCTACCATTTGCGCAATATGCGACGGGATCACGCGATTGCCCGCGATGCGAACGAATGGCTCTGAGGGCTTGTTGGTCGAATGCAGGTCCAGCATCACGTCGCTGGCCGCGAAGATCGGCGCGAGCTCCTGTGCTCGGCGCTGCTCGTACGACGTCGGAGGCGACGAGGACGACAGCATGTCGGCAGAGAAGCACCGGTTCAAGTCCGCATGCGGCGTGGACCCGCGCTTACCGACACGGATCGCGGCCGGGTTGCCGTACACAAGCGTCACGGAGCTCAGCGGCGTGAGCATCGGGAACACCGTTGCGCCGCCCGAAGTGCGCAGCGGCGACACGTGCAGCAGCGCCAGCCGCAGCGCGTCCAGCACTTCGACGCCGATGCGCTCGTTGCCGTGCACGCCGCCCACGATCGTCACATGGCGTCCTCCAGCGCCCGTGGCGTCACTAATCCGTCCACCGCCCGCAACAAACCGATAGACGCCATTTTGGAGCTGCGCGAAAGAATTATACGCCCGAGCCATTTTGCTATTGTTTCAGTTTGTGTGAGGTGTGTGATAGAGAGGGATGGGTGTCAACTTGATACTCCTTGAAGATGGTGTTGATACTTTTGCGAAGTCTGATTCCGACACTGGGTTTGATACTTTGGTGTCGTATCCAAATGAGAAAGCGACAAGAAGGCAAATAAACATGCACATGCGCGCGATCGCGACGCTATTCGCGTTGCTTCTGGTGGCGGTGTCGCCGTCATGCGCTCTCCAGGGGGATGGAGAAGCGGTGCGCCGAGTGCGCGACGACGCGCTGCACGCGCACATGTCTACGAAGACCAAGTACCCGACGCCGACGCGCGACGAGGAACTGGCGATACAGCAGCGAGAGCAAGCGCGTGCCGATGCACTGCAATGCGAACCCATCCACGTCAACTTTGTGATCCGCCATGGCACACGGTATCCTACGATCAAGGACATCACGCGCATTGCGAAGACGCACGCGAAGCTGCGGGGCGATGATACTTCTGAGAAGGGCGAGGAGAGTGCTGCTGTTGCGGAATGGATCAAGAAGTGGAAGAACCCGTACAGAGCAGATGAAGCTGGATGGCTGGCGCCTGTGGGCGTCACTGAGCTCATTGCAATCGGTAATCGCATACGCCACCGCTTTGGAGAGCACTTTGGCTCGCATTTCGATCCGTCGCGATTTGAGTTTGAGCACACGTGGAAGCCGCGCACACAGCAGAGCGCGTCGGCGTTCGCGTTTGGCTTCTTCCGGAACCAACTGCAGCCTGTGTTCATGCACGTCGACGCGATCGGCGAGGACCACGAGCTGCGGTTCTTTGACAATTGTCCCGCGTACGACCATGCGATTGATCGCAATGCGACGGCGACGCTGCAGCACGCAGAGTACCGCCTGAGTGCGCAGATGCGCGCCAATCTGCGCAGATTCCGTGTCTTGGCGCGCAACCCAACGCTCGCGCAGAAAGATATGGAAGCCGCGTACGCCGCGTGCGCGTTTGACGTTTCGGTCTGGAATGTGCTGAACGAATGGTGCGAGCTGTTTGATGCTGACATGCTGCATTCGATGGACTATTTCCACGACCTCAAGCACTTTTACAAGAAGAGCCACGGCCACGCGCTGGCGTTTGAGATCGCTGCGCCGTTGCTGCAAGACATGTTTCGCTCCATGAAAGAGCGCATCGGTGGGCAGAGCGCGGTTGAGGGTCACTTCCGCTTCGCGCATGCCGAGACGATCCTACCACTCGCCTCGCTACTCAACGTCTCGTACTTTGATCGCCATGCGAGCGACGCTGAAGGTCATTTCCTCTCGAGTACGCCGCTAGAGCTGGCAAAGGCGCGCACGTTCCATGCCGCCAAACTCGCGCCATTTGCAGCCAACATCGGATTTGTGCTGTACGAATGCGCTGGCGATAGTTCCGACTCCGCGACGAAGATCTATCGTGTCGCGACGCTGTTGAACGAGCGCCACGTCACGTTCCGCGAGTGCGATGACGAGCTGCTGTGCCCGTTCGATCGCATGCGAACGATATTCCGCCGCTGGATCCACGAATACGACTTCCACGAGCAGTGTCACGTGTGATTTCTTTGCATAGTTGCATTTTTGCCTACATGCACGTCAATGACACTGTTGTGGTTTGAGTAGTTACCAAAGGTGGTGAACGATGCACAAAATGTATTTTTGACGAATCGTACAAACGCGAAATCCGTAATCGAGTTCATCCACATTCGTGTGCGCTGCTGCCGGTGCGGTTGGTGCGCGTAGCTGCTGGATTGGCGCTGGTGGAGGCATCAGCGAGTGCGCCATTGTCGGAGAAGGCGTCTTACAAACCTGGACTTTATTGTCATCCAACAAGTGCACGGTGTGGCAACTGATCAACTGGGTGGCCGGAGGGAGACGAATCTGAGCTGCTGTCTGTGCTTTCTTGGCCTTGAGCTCTTGCACTTTGGCGTGCGCCTTGTCTTTGATTCTCTGCTTCCGCGCCGCTTCCTCGCTCTCCGTTTCCGCGGCAAATGAGGTATCAACGAAAGGATCTTTGGACGAATAAGCACCTGACCCAACCGCGGCGCATTGATGCAGCACTTCTAGTTGACGCGCATCCACAGGAGTCACCGCAGAAGTGGTAGAAGAAGCTTCAGTCTCCTCGCTCTCCTGGTTATTGTCCCTGCTATCTTTTGCATCATTGGTTTCCAGATCCGCATTGTTGCATGAAGCCACTCCACTCGAAGACGCATTGACAACCACTTCCCAGCGCTTTTCGCGCTCGCGCTGGATAAACTCGCAGTCCTGGACGTTCAGGATCTTTTCGCCAGAGAACGGACTCACTTCGTCCACCGTCTCTGGACTCTCGCCCTCGCGTTTAGCCTTTGCAGCGGCTTCCTCTTCTTCTTTGCGTTTGCGCCGCCCTTCGATCATCATTTGCTCAAAGTGCAGGAAGTTCAACTCATCGCGCTCTTTCTTCTCGCGGCAAATCGCGTCCACTTCATTACGCTCAGCTTCCTGAGCCGCCTTGCAGTCACCCTGACTCGCGTCCAGAGCTTTTCCCCACACTTCCACGCGGCTCCGCTCGTTGTCAAACACGGCGCCGCTCGTCGAGGTACTTCAGCTTGCGGCACCGGTACACGAGCGTCTTGCGGTACTGCTTGATGTGCTTGGCCACGCCGTTGCCCTGCAGATAGAGCACTTTTAGCTCGGGCATCTGCGCCAAGATGTCGACGACGTTGACGTCGGTGATGCGGTTGCTCTGGATGTCGAGCACTGATAGGTTCGGCAGCGTCAGCACGTGCTCGATGTCTTGCGCCGTGACCAAGTAGTTGCTCTTCAGCGCCAAGCTCTATGCAAAGAGAAGCATCAGCACAGCGAAAAGGGGGGATGGAACACAGAGGCTTCTTATGCGCGACACACACCGTCAGAGCCTTCATATGCGAGAGGTTCTCGATCTTCGTGATCTGGTTCTGCGACAGATTGAGCGTATCGAGCAGCAACTGGGTCTCGAAGCATTCGATCTTGTGGATGAGGTTCTCGTGCAGATGCAGTGTCCGCAGCTGCGTCTGGTGCTCGAGCCCCTCGATCTTGCTGTGGCCGTTGCCCTCGAGCCACAGCGCCTTGAGCCCCATGCACTCGTCCAGGTTCTTGATCGTGCGGAAGCCCTTTAGTTACAGCCAGACGAGAGCCACGTACGTGTGTGAGTGCGATCCAAAAGTCCATACACACGCAAAGTGTCACGATACCTTGTAGTGGAGGTAGAGCTTGTTGTTGATGGACGGCGTGACGTAGAGGTCCATGTCCCGACAGAGCTTCTTGAGCAGTGACTTCTCCACCATCGTGGCGGCTGATGCGTATAAGCGAGTGTAGAGGTGCCTGGGATATGCAAACTGCTCCTCACCCCAGTGCAGATATTCGGATATTCGCAGTGGGTCTCCTTCTCCTTCTGCTGCTGTGAGGCGTCGCGTCCTTCAGTGCGTGGCTTTCCAAAGGGTTCACCTTGTGTCGCTTTGAGATTGCCGCCGATGTCACCCTATTTTGTCAAAAGCACCTTGACAAGTGTACCCTTGTTTTGTGATGAATCTTGGTGGAAGTCTTTTCAACAATTAACCGACATGGGTGCTTCGCGTCGACTGAATGCGCAACGTAGTGCAGAATGACGATGGGAGGATCTTGGCAGCTTCGATGCGCTCTCATCGCTGCAGTGGCACGAGAAATGGGTGGAAGCAACGCCACGAAGAACGAGCACTGCATTCACGCAATAAGCGCAGCGTCTTTGTCCAAATGAGCAGAAACCGAATGCAACAATGCTTTGCTGCAGTGCTCTGTGCAAAAAAGTTGTCATGCAATTCGACACGTTTTGTGCAAGATGTCATCAAGAGTTGCAATGTTCATATTGCACGATGGCAACGATGCAAAGGTGATGGAAAAAAAAAAAGAATAACAATGTTGTTGTTGTGGGTTAGAAGACGGCACTAAAAGAAGCAAACGACGTCAGAGCGGAAGCCATTTAGAGGACGCCAGCCGAGTTCAAGTTGCGGAACGCTTCGTGGAGACGCACAATCATCTCTTCCTCCGACTTGCGCACCCACACACGAGGGTCGTAGTACTTCTTGTTTGGCTTGTCGGCGCCCTCTGGGTTGCCGATCTGGCCTTGCAAGTAGTCCTTCTTCGACTCGTAGAACTTGCGGAGACCGTTCCAGTACGCCCACTGGGTGTCGGTATCAATGTTCATCTTGACCACACCGTTCGACACGGCCGTCTGGATCTCCGCTTCGGTCGAGCCCGAACCGCCGTGAAACACGAAGAACACTGGCTTCTTGCTGTCCTTGGCCACTTGAGCGCTCACGTGGGCCTGGAAGTCGCCCAAGATCTCTGGGTGGAGCTTCACGTTGCCTGGCTTGTACACACCGTGCACGTTGCCGAAGGCAGCGGCGATGGTGAAGTATGGCGACACTTCCGAGAGCTCGTTGTAGGCGAACAAGATGTCCGATGGCTGCGAGTACAACGACGCGTTGTCAACGTTCGAGTTGTCAACACCATCTTCTTCACCGCCGGTGATACCGAGCTCGATTTCCAAGATCAAACCGAGCTTGGCCATGCGCTTGAAGTACTCCTTCGAGATCGACACGTTCTCTTCAAGCGATTCTTCCGACAAGTCGAGCATGTGCGAGCTGAAGAGTGGCACGCCGTGGGTGGCGAAGTACTCTTCGTCGGCCTTCAACATACCATCGTACCATGGCAAGAGCTTCTTGGCGCAGTGGTCCGAGTGGAGGATCACTGGGATGTTGTAGTGCTTGGCGACCGTGCGCACGTGGTGAGCCATGGCAATGGACCCAAGGATCGACGCTTCCTGGTTCTTGTTGTCGATGCCCTTGCCAGCGTAGAACGCCGAACCGCCGTTCGACGCCTGCACGATGATTGGCGAGCGAATGTCACGCGCCGCCTGCAACGCCGCGTTCACGGTGCTGGACGAGGTGACGTTGACGGCAGGGATGGCAAAGTTGTGCTCCTGCGCGTACTTGTACACCTTGACGACGTCTTCGCCGTTGAGCACGCCGGTTGGCACGATATCCAAGAGACCCATGGTTAGCGTTGACACTTGAAGAGGAGGAGAGAGGAGAAGCGAGTGTTTCCGACGAGGAAAGTTGCGAAATGAGCACTTCTTCCAATTGGGGGCGGCCACAGAAGCTGCTTGGGTCTGGGGGGTAAAGATGTGGGGTGGGGTGAGGAGGAGGCGGGTGGGCAAACCCATGTGCGCAACACAAGACAGACGGGTCGAGAACAGGGGCCACTACTAAGGGGATCAGACGGTAGCATAGAAACACCAAGATTAATAAAAGTGCGGCCACCATCACGGGTCGGGTTTTATGAGGAAACTAGAACATGGCTTTTGCCAAGGATGGACCCGACCCGAGACTGGTTTGGAAGAGATGACACGATCTTGTCACGGATATTTGTTCAATGCGGCGGCGCAGGGATTGACGCTCTTGTGATACAAGTTGAAGAATGCTGCTGCTGCTAGGCGCTCACTTGCACTCTTTCTAGAAAGAGCCAAAGTGAGCGACCGTCGACATCGCGGAATGCGCCGATTGCGTCGATTGCGGCATTCAACAGCCGAGAGGCTCGATTATGACGAGTCTCATCGTCACACCAGCCATCATCGCCATCGCACAAGGAAACTATAAATAGTACCCCCTCCTCCATCCATCCTGCCCGATGATAAACCCTAGAAGATGTTGATGACAAACCGAGCGAGATTCAAGGACACTCTCGCCTTCTTTCTGTACAAACAGCAGGAGTTTGCCTTGTTTTGGAACTGTCGTGTGGTCGACCAGCATCCATTTCATCACCGTGTTTTGCGAATTTTCCTGCACCCGCGACATGCATTTGGTGACTCGAATAGTGGCCCCATCCATCCACTTTGTGTGTGTTCGTTGCATTCTTTTCTTCCATAAAGCAAGAAGCAGGCGAGAGTGGAAGACTGTGTGTCTGTGTATTGGAGTCAAGATGGTGCTCAACAAGCCGTACTCGTCGTCCATGGAGAAGGAGGTCCAGAAGGCGGCCAACATCATCAACGCGTTCTTCGACTCGCGCGTGGACGCCGACAGCGCGATCCCCGTCGAGCTCGTGCGCAACTGTGCCGGGCTCGCGTTCCTCACGGTCGTCAAGGCTGGGCTCATCTGGACGGGCAAGCTCGGCACGGGCATCGTGATCGCGCGCATGGAGGACGGTTCATGGTCGCCGCCGTCGGGCATCGGTACGGCCGGTGTCGGCTTTGGCGCCGAGATCGGTGGTGAGATCATCGACTTCATGATCGTACTCGGCTCGGAGTCTGCGTTGGCCACGTTCAAGAAGGGCACGCAGGTGTCCGTCGGCGCGGGTCTCGATTTGGCCGTTGGGCCAGTAGGACGCGCAGCTGGCGCGAGCATGAACGCTGGTAGCGGTGGACTTAGCGGCAATTTTACGTACAGTCACGCTAAGGGCATCTTCGCAGGTGTGGGTCTGCACGGCTCGACGATCCTTGTGCGCGGAGATATGAACCGCAAGTTTTATGGACGCGACGTGACGCCAATGGAGATTTTGAACGGCCATGTGCAACCGCCGACGGGCACGTGCGACGCGCTCTACGAAGCGATTCGACGCGTCGCTTCGAACGATACGGCAGGGACCGCTCCAGGAACGGTACGTTTAGAAAACGCCTTTATCATACTTGGATGCAACTGCTGGACGTTTCTAATTATCGATTGGTTTTTTGTTTTGTCATTAGTACCCTGTATACGGAAGCTACGGTCAAGGCTCCAGCGCTCGGAGTCTCAACCACAGCGCTTCGTCGTCGTCGTCCAACTCGCGTGGATCGTTCTCGACTGGTCCCACTACCACCACATCGTCGTCCAGCAGCCGTTCGTCGTTTGACCAGCAGCGAAGTTCGGCTCATGCTGCGCCAACGACAGCGGCTCCGCTCGCTGATGACCCTCGACTTCGCCGCTACAGTTCCTACAAGTCGGAAAGAGAGCTGTACGCGCAGTTCTCCCAACAGAAAAGCGCACCGCAACCTGCGGCTACGTCTTATGCGGCGAATGCTGCGGGTGGGTACGCGGCCGCACCTTCGAGTGGTTATGCCGCGAATAACGGAGGATATGCAGGTGCACCTGCTGCTGCAGCGGGTGGATATGCGGCATCGACCGCGTACAACCAGTATGCGTCTGCGCCTGTGCAACAACCTCCGGTCCAGACTGGTCCAGCACCATCGACCCACATGCATCCAACGAACCCAGCGCTGAAGTACACGTCGTATCCTGCGCCAAGTGCGTCAAGTACGTATGTGCAGCCACAGCCGACGTACACTTCGTCGTCGTACGCTAGTGCACCAGCGCCTGCACCAGTGCAACACCCCGCGCAGCAAGTGCCACCGCTCCCGCCGGCTGCAGTTGGTGCTGAAACGAAGGAAGTGTACACGCAAGTGATGAATTTCATCACGACACACTGTCCATACGCGAATCTGCAAACTTTCAAGGACAACTGCCGTCTCTTCGGCCAAGATGCGATGTCGCTTGACGCGTTCTACAGTTACATTAGCTCTATTTGCTCGAAGCAACTTTTGAAAGAACTGGTGCCGCAACTGGTGCGCTTGCTGCCGACGCAAGACAAGCGAGAACGTCTCTGGGTACGTATCTTCTTCATGTTATGTGTGCGTTTTAGTGGTGGCATGAAATAATGGATGCTAACGGTTGTGTTTATCTGTGCCATTGTAGACTATGTACTGCCGCGACGTGCTGCTTCTAAAGGTGTAAGTGCATATGAGCAGACTGATTGGCTACGACGGCGCGAGAAAAGACTGAAGACAGTATCAAGTGGGAACAAAGGATTTTTGTTTGTGCATATCGAGAGCAGATGTGAGGCAAAAGAGAGAAAGCGAAGATGGCAACGAAGAACAAGAGGAAAAGAGCTCGCAGTTAACGATTTTTTATAAATGTGTTCATGATGAACCTGTTTCCATTGAGGACTAGCTTTGTTGTGTCGTCATCATGCAAGTGGGTCGTGAAAAGACGCGTCTTTTGAGGACTTGGACTTAGTTTCACTGTATTATTATTATTTTCGGTATACAGACACAGACAGCCATGGCGATGATCCTGACCCAAGAAGAGATCGACGCGTGCCGCGAGTCCTTCGTGCACTTCGATAAGGACGGCAGCGGTACGATCGACAAGTACGAGCTCTCGAAGGTGCTCGAAGCCATGGGTCAGAAGCCCACGGACGAAGAGCTCTTCCAGATGATCGCCGAGGTAGACAATGACAACAGCGGCGAGATCGAGTACGACGAGTTCAAAGCGCTGCTGTCCTGAAACAAAGCAAGCCTCACCTCTTTGCATGGCTGTGAAGCACACTGCGCGGTATGTTTGCATGATTATTGTTGCCCCATAATAATATATTCACACCAACAAAAAGACCATGCTGTCTGTGCCCTGTATCCAACAGCTCTCACCCTAACGAGATCTTGCTCTGGAACTGCATTTTACGCTGTCGTTTGCGCGCTGACGGCTGCTGCGGCTTCGCTTCGTATCCACAGGCTTCGCACACACTCGAGCTCGTTTCGTTCACCAGCGTACACCGAGGGCAATCCCATTTCGTGTCTTCGACAGCAGCAGCTTCGGAGCTGTAGCTCGCACTCAGCGCTGCTGCAGCTGCTGCTCCGACCGCAAGGTCACCGTCGCTTGCGCCACCATCGTCGGAGAGTGAGAGATCCTGGGTCGCACTCGACATTTCGGGTGAGAAGAAGCCCGCAGGACGCTTGCCGTTGCTTCGGGTCGCACTCTTTGAAGCGCTTGACGGCGGCGGCAGCGGTTTTACAATCTCAACGTCCTTGTTGTCAGATAACGGAGAGCGACGTCGCTTCTGTTGCTGTTGTGGCTGCTCGAAGTCAGCGTCGTCCGCCGTCAAGTCTACCGAATGATTCTGCAGCGCTCGCCCTCCTTCTGAGGACGTGTCGGCAGTCAAAAAGTCGTCATCGTCATCGTCGTAACGATTTTTCGGATTCTGCTGCTGAATGAACTCGGGCGGACGCTCAACGCGGATCTCATTCGTGACAGAGTTGATGTAGAACTCTTTCTTGTTGTTCAGCGAGTACACGTGGCGCCAGATGCCCACGGTTGGTGCTCCGTTATTCAAACCGATCGATGCCGTGCTGGTATCCGAGAGTGCCGTCGCCATGTCGTCCGAAGTCTGTGAAGCACTGGTCGCTACCGGTTGTGGCGGTTGTGGATTAGCCTTGCGTGCCGCGATCTCCTGCTTGAGGCGCTCAAAGTTGGCTTTCATCTGCGATGTCAAATGCGCCGACGGGGACGCATTCGTGTGCTGCTGTCTCTTGGCGAGCTCGGCGGCCTGCTGCTTCTCCTGCTGGCGCAGGCGATGGTTCCGAATCACTTCGTCGCGCAGCTTGGCAACAGACTTGGGGTTGCACGAATCTGTTTGCGCATTGTACAGCAGCACGTACTAGCAGAACACGAGGCACACAAGTCACTCAAAGCCAATAGAATGCGGTACACACACAGCACTCTCATGTATGTGCGTACCTCTTTGTGAATTTGGATGATCTCATCACGGTTTTTCAGCGGCAGGCGAATACCGATCGACTCCAGCAGCTTGCGGATCTGCATTCATACCCCACATCCATCAGTATGTATTGAAGCACAAACACGTTGGTGTGAGCATTGCTGGCGACGGTATCCCATCAGCACGAATTACAGTGGCGGCACACACGCACCTCTTTGTCTTTCATGACGTTGTACGACATTAGTGGCATCGGACGGATCACCGCTGCTTTCCCATCTTTACCAGCACCGCTCCCACCATTCGCTGCATTGATCTGATGGCGCATCGCTCTTCCTGGCGTCGGCGCTTCTTTCTTCTCTTCAATTCCTGCTCCGTCACCACCGCTTACCTGCGGCAGCAGCTTGGGTTTCATCTGCTTGAACAGCAGCGCAACCTTCTCGAGCGCGCGGTTCGCGATCAAGTCCCGCGGTGCACACGGCTGCTTGCACTCGGGACAGCAGCCGTCGTGCGCGCCGCGGGTCTGCAGGTACTTGCGCACGCACTCGGAGCAGAACGCGTGGCTGCACGGCAGCAGCACAGGTCCATGGAAGAAGTCGCCGCAAATCTGGCACCGCAGCAGGTTCTCCATGTCGCGCAGCTCGGCACAGTGGCGCGGCCACTCCCACTCGTGCATGTCCTCGGCGGCGGCACCGTCGTCGCCCACAAAGTCCATCGCGTGCGTCCGTCGCTTGTCAGTCGAGCGAATGACAGGGAAAATGGGAGGGCTATTGCAATGCACGCGCCTGTTTTGGCGCCACTATCGACGTTTACGCGGGGAACGGCGACGCGCGCATATCAATTCGAACTTGTTGGTAGGAGGCACACTGTTAGGTTTAGTGTTGAGAGTTTTTCACATCGTGTTAAATTCACATTTCGTTAAAAATTGTTTGAAACAGTTTTTGAAAAGTTTTTAACGCGTGAAAAACAAATCAGCGGTCACAAATGGGGAAAGAAAAACAAAGCCCCCTTTGGGTCATTCTTTCTCGGTTCGGCGGCGGCCGCGTTCGTATTGGTCTCGGCGGCACCGTGCTCGTGTTGATCGGCGACGGCGCGCTCGTGTTGATTGGCGGCGCCGTGCTCGTGTTGATCGGCGGCGCCGCGCTCGTACTCGGCTGGTGCGTGCTAGACTTTCATCATGGGGCGACCCCGAGGCGAGATATGGTCGCTGTACGAAGAAGACGTTGAAATTGGTCAAGGCAAAGGGCAGCCTGATGTGAAGTGCAAGTTTTGCTCAATACTCATCGTCAACGCTCAGTCGCGTAATATGCTCCCCCATGCGACAGTCTGCCCTGGATTAACAAGCGTAGACAATCAAAAGTGGATCGCACTCCACAAGAAAAAGGAGAAGGAGAAAGAGCTGAGGCAATTCGTGAAGAACAGGATGGTGAACCAAACGCCGTCCATCCAGCGCCACTCCAACACCCAGACCCCTTCCCCCCGAACCATCACCAAGCGCCTCTTCCAGACTTCAAGCAAGTCTAGCCACCGGAGCCCTCGCCCGCCCACGACCAAGAGGCGCACACGCGCAGAGCGACATTTGGCAGTAGCCAGAGCCATTATTGCGACTGGAGTGGCTTTTCGTGTCGTTGAAGACAAGTATTTTCGCGCCATGTTCGACGATGAGAATGATGTACCGTCACGATTTCAGGTCGTTGGCGAGTTGCTCGACCAGGTGTACAAGAGTGAGCGCGAGAGTGTTTTGAAGGGATTGGGGTCCACAAAGTCCCTTTGCATCGTCACAGATGGCTGGTCAAGCCGACAAAATGAGAGCATTATCAACTACATTCTCGCCAATCCCTTCATCAAACCAATCTTCTGGAAGCCGTTTGCGACTGGTGAATCGTCCCACGACGCTGACTACATCGCTGACCAGATCTTACACGTCATTGACGAGATTGATGCGGTACTTGGGCGCAAAATCGTGCGCGCAGTTGTAACCGACAACGCTGCCAAAATGAAAAGCGCCTGGAAAAAGCTAGAAGGGTCGGGTCGCGGTCTGATCTGCAATGGATGCGCGTCCCACGCGATGAATTTGCTGATGAAGGACGTGTTCAAGCTTGAGTACTTCAGCTGGGTTCTCGATCGTGCCAAATCATTGACCAACTTCGTCAAGCAGCGGCATGCTCTTCTGGATCGTTTTCGGTCGCTGCAAAAGAGCCTGAAGGGACCTGGCGATAGACGGCGTGCTCTTTCCATGCCAGTAGCAACGCGTTGGTACTCGTGCGAAGCGTGTATTAGGAGTGTCGTCGACAACCGAAATGTGATCGCGGCTACGTTCGCTGATGAAGAGTTCCTTCTGAAGTATCAGAGGAGTGGAATTCTATTGAAGGAAGTGAAAGACATCGTTGGGGATGCAGAGTTTTGGCAGCGAGCGTCGCTGGTCCTAAAGGTGGTGAAACCGATTAACGAGTGCCTGGCCACTTTCGAGAAGGACAATTGCTGCATCTCGATGATCAATCATCTTTTCAACTGGCTCGATGATACCTTCAGCAAGCCAGTCGGACCAGGCGAGGCTAACCTTATGCGCGCGATCCACGCGATGACCACGTCAAGGAAGGAGTTTTTGTTCACAACCTCGATGAAAGCGGCGTACGTACTTGATCAGTCCAAGCCCGTTCCATCCTCCGGCGATGACAACATCAACATCATCGCTTCCACTGCTGTGCTGGCGGAGCGCATTGGATTGCCTCAGGGTGTGTCAAAAGATGACGTCCATCGGCAGCTGGTATCGTTTGTACAAGCAAAGATGAATTGGACGACCGAGGAGAAAGAGAAGCACTCCACGTTCAGCCCACTCGATTGGTGGTCGTTCTCGACTGCTTATCCTGCCGTAAAAGGCATCGCGATGCACGTACTCTCCATTCCGACGTCCTCGGCAGCCAGCGAGCGAAGCTGGAGCATACACAGCTTTATCCAATCACAACGTCGGAATCGGTTAAGCTCTGAGCGTCTCGACAAACTGGTGTTTGTCTATAGTAACCTGGGTGACAAAAGCGCTTCGGACCACATCCTTTATGACCTGTATCCAGAGGCGGAGGATTTCATCGAGAACCGCGAAGGAGAAACAAGTTCATTGGACGCGCCCGAGTTGCAAACAGTAGATACCAACCATGAGTCGGAGACGGTATCGTCATTCGCATCGGCTCAACTTTGTACTGTCTAAAGTTGCGGCCAATACACGTCATTGATGATAAAAGTTGTAGAGACCGACTTGTTGCTGTTGTTTCGTCATGTGCCGCGCGCGCACCACGAGCCTCTCGCCATACTTGACCTCGTTGGTGATGGGGATCACGAACAGCGCACTGCTCGGCTGCCACTTGACCAGCTCCAACATGCGGTGTGTGTTCAGGTGCCCACTCTCCAGCAGGAACTGCCGCAGCGCCTCGAACCTGGACAGCACCCGGTCCACCTTGTCTAGCACCACATCCGACAGCAGCGTGCAGCCGAGTCACTGAAGTAGTGACCGCCGTAACTAGATAGCCGCGACGACCCGGCGTGCTTCTTCTGCGAGGAGCTGGAGGAGGACCTCTCGTCACAGATCGCGAGCGCCAACCGGCTCGCAGGCGCCGCGGGCGACAACAGCGACGAAGGCAACGGTGGCATCCCGGCGCGGGCGCAGCAAGTCGTCGACTACATTGGCGAGAAAGTGATTGGCCTCGAGACGCTGTTCGAGTCGCCGTACGGGAAGCGCGCGCTGTGCTACGCGGACTCTACGGCGAGCGGCAAGTCGCTGCGGTGTGTGGAGGAGTACATCCAGCGCGAGGTGCTGCCGCTGTGCGGCAACACGCACATGACCACGAGCACCACGGGGTTGCAGACCACGTGCTTCCGCCACGACTCCAGTCCCCGCCCTTTGCTTGGGCCCGCCACCACCCCATCGAACAGCGCTGCCCGCCTGGTACATCGTCACGAAGGCTCGGGTGTTTCTCCTTGAATGTGCGAACGCGCGAGGGACGTGGCGTAACCTGTCCGTTGGCAGTGCGGCCGTTGCCTCAGTCGGGTCACCATCAGTGCTGCTGCGTCGACTTGCCTGTGCCAGACCAACAAAGGCTCTGAAAAGCCGGATGGCGGAGCTACAGATGAAGCAGGAGGCAGCGGTGGCCGCCATGGTGACGGACGCGGCGGTCGTCCCACCACTCGTCGGTATGTGCGAAGGCAGTATCGGTGGTTTCCTGAGCGATCCGAGCCGCTTCTGCATACGCATCACAGACAACGTCACGTTCGAGGGCGAAGTCTGGCGGCGGCGGTCGTCTGCACGGCCAACGACAGTTGCCCTCGCGAACGGTGCCAAGAAGCGGCGAACTGAAGTCGATGCAGTCAAGATCGAAGGTACTGGATGCTCAGGACTGGAGAGCGACTTCATCCTGATTGCTCACATCCGCGGAAGTGCGCTGGCCGTCCTGGCATCCGGCGCCCAGGCTGTAGAAGGCGCTACGACCAATACCAGCGGGCTCGTCAAAGCCGAAAATGCCGCGGAACAACTTGATTATTGTTGCTCCTTCGATGTGTCCAAGCGAGCGGGCCACACCAACCGCCACACTGTCCACTGTCATGTGCACCTCCGCGTTGCAGCTCAGGTTGGAGCGACATCGACCCAGGGAAAGTGGAGCATGCCGTATCGACGACAAGGGGACGGCAAGGCGACAGAGTCGGTGGATAACGCGGATTCCTCGGCTTCTTGCGACGCGTCAGGGCGAAAGTAACTGGGTTTCCAGCTCACGTTTGTCGATCCAAACGATGTGACGCATGCTGACGAGTCCAAGCCACTACGGGAGTCGCTGTTGTATCCGCTTCGACCCGATAAGTACGAGTTTCGTGGCTTCACGACGTACAAGACGCCCCCAATCTCTCCGACGCCTCGTCGGCGTGGTAGGCAGTGGGCGGCGCCATCTCCGATCACCAGGGACGAGCGTATCGTGTCGCTTCGGCTTCTTCCCGAAGGCACGCTCAGCGGCACGTCACGCGAGCTCGTGCACCCGCAAGTCTGTGTCTTGTACGGCAACTGGTAGATCAACCGCATCACCTATATCCTCGAGTACAAGGTCCGCGACGCGGTCGGTCACTTCCGATACTCTGGTGGCGTTGACATGGCTGGTGATCGTACATTCCATGCAAAGCTGCCCCTCCCTCGACCGCAGTCTCGAACTCTGCCCGATGGTCTTGTAGCCACTGCTGATCGATGCCGTGCTGGTTTTGCCCTGCCAGTATGACGATCTCATCAAAATTGCACTACGACTCGACCATCCCGTTGCTCACGAGCCACTCCAGTGTGTTGACATGACCAAAGTGCGCGGCGATTTCGACCGCCGCGAGTGATTGACTTGGACTCCTTGCTGGGGTCCCGGGCGGATAGAACTCCTTCAGCACATTGGCGACTTGAAGGTGGCCCCACCGGACCGCTGGCAGGAAGGCTTGTCGTCGGTCACCCTCTGGCCGATTCGCAACAAGCCATTTCACCACGTTGGCGTGCCCTCCGACAGCTGCAAAGTATAGTGCGGAGTAGCTGCAGACTTCTTGTCGGTTGGCGTGGAGCCACTGCAACACATGCAAGTGGCCTTCCATCGCCGCCGAGTCCTTAACGCCTTACGTGCAGCCTTCCGCGCGGTTCTCGTGCATCCACTGAAGAATTTCGAGGTTGCCGCGACGCGCAGCGTTGTCCATCGCGTGACGTGAGCACCCGTCCGCGCTGTGCGCTTGCAGTGACTTGAGCATCTCGAGGTCGTCGTGGTCGGCCGCGTAGTCCATGACGAAGGTGAATCCCTCGCCCATCGAGTGCTCGAACAGCCAACGAACAATCTCAAAGTGGCCTTCGATGGCCGCGACCACCATCTTGGCCGTCCACCGGAACGTGTGCGGGTAATTGGCGCGCAGCCACTCCATTATGGGCAAATACCCATGCCGTGCTGCTTGAACCATTGCTCCAGTCACATCCAAGCCAGTAGCGTCCCATCAACCATCGTACGATCAGCAAATGACCATAACGCGCTGCTTGAGCGACCGCCTCGGCAAGCACGCCGGGCTTGTCGATGTTATCAGGTGGCAGGCGAATAACGCGTCGTAGTAGGCGTAAATCGCCCGTGGCGCTCGCGCGCTCGACCATGAACAGCGTCGAGTAGTCGAGCAAGTTGCTGATACAGTTGACAACGTGCAGGAGCGCCGTCAGCTCCGGGAACGCGGCGCGGCGGCGAAGGTTGCCATTTTATGGTCCCGATGACCAGTATGATGTACGGTCACCGTGCCAAGTGACCTCCTTAGCGATCTGGAAGGCCCGCAACTTGGTGTAATATCGTTCCGAGTGTGCCTTGCATCTCAAAACTTGCTGATGCTGACCTAAACGTTATATTTCATTTCTCTCACGAAGCTCCTGAAGTTTACAGTTTTCACAGCGTTAAATACTGTTTTTTAATGTGAGGTTTACTGTTTTTAACGTTTATCACAGTTTTTAACGTGCAAATTCTCAACACTAGTTAGGTTAGGTCAGTGATATCGACGCGTCGTGGGTCTTCTATTAAGTTGGGTCGTTGAATACGAGGCAAAAGGGACGCGGAGATAGTAAACAATGAAACAACAGTGTTGAGGGAGAGAGAGTGTGTGTGGATTGGTATTCGCGCGTCAGTTGTTTGGAGTGGGTTGGATAGAAAAGCGCTGGTGGAGGAACTGCACCAGCAAGAAGAGAAGGAAGCTGCTGAGCGCGATGACCGATTTCCTCGCGCAGTTCAACGCGCGCCTGGCGACGTATGTGGACGAGCTGGAGCAGATGCAGACGCGCAACAAGCGCGAGCACGCGTTCTCGCCCACGTTCTGGCTCGAGCACGCAGACTTTGCGCTCGCGCGGGACGTGTTTGTTGCGGTATGGGGAACCCTCCATTATGCAGTGCTCATACTCATTTGCTCACATTGCTCATATGATTATCGTATGCTTCTTTGCGCTATAGGCTGGCGGATCGATTGGTCATGAAGTGACCAAGTTCTCGCTCGTGTACACGAGCAACAAGGCGCCGAGCCAGAAGGAAGCCTCGAGCATTTGCGAAGCGATTGACAAGCCTTGCGAGCAGCTGATTGCCGCTGCGAAAGTGGCGCTGTTCTGCGGTGCGGGTCCATCGCTTGCAAATGAGATTATCAGTGACTCACTGTACGTTTATTGCTTGGTGTTGTTGTGCGTGTATGCTTGTGCGGAGATACACTAACAGTATGACGTTGCGTTTGGACAACAGGCGATTGGTGAAGAGTGTGCGCGATCTCGGAGCGAGCATCGAAGCCGGCGAGCTCACGAAAGTGCCTGCACTGACTGGCCGCGTGTGGGAATACTCGGTGGTGGCGCGCGTGTCGAAGTCGAACTGCGTCGCCACGAAGCGCAGTATGCTGCAGGTAACCTATATATGCGTCGTTTTTGAGCACTTGCTGCTGTGATCACCGACTAATTGTGCAACATGCCGTATGTATCTATACGTATGTATATTCACAGTGCATTACGATGTTGAATTCGACGATTGAGGAGCTCAAGGAGTTCTTGGCCGAACAAGAAGACGCGCCAGCAGAACCGCTCGATGCCGTCGAGCACGAGGACGCGTTTGACGATTTTGACTTTGATTCGAGTCTGTCCGCCGAAGAGCGCGTGCTGTTCGAGAGCGGTCTGAAGCTGCTGACCATGGCGTCGGCGATCCTCAAGCGCGGCGTGCTCACGCTCAAGAAGTTCACGACGTCCAACGACGACGAAGCGTTCCTCAAGTGGACGGCGACGCTCGACCTGAGTTACACGGCGATCCAGGACCAGATCGTGGACTTTGGCGCCGCGCTGTACCCTCCCGTGGGCGTCGACGAGCTCTCAGAGGCCGTGGAGGCCATTGAGAAGGCGGGCCACGCCATTTTGACGAACCTGCTGGCGGAACCCGAGCTCACGGCCAAGATCACGGACGAACTGCACAAGGGTCTCGCAGCGTTCGACCAGCAAGTGGCTGCGGTCAAGACCCAGATTGAGGCGTCTCGATAAAGTTGCTAAATCGAAACCCCTTTTGTATATAGAGTTTATAAGCAAACAAATACAGAATCGCTGAAAACGACAGGATGTCAAAAACAGACTTGGTGTTTGTAGGTAGATCCATCTGCGTTTGCAACACAACAGCTGTTATGGACCAATTTTTGCTCGCGGAGTTGCTAACTTGGCACAACCTCTCGACTGTCGAAGAAAGTCATTCTTAGTCATGGCGCAGGTTGTTGAAGAAGCCAAGGCGGACGACGCGACAGCCGAGTTCATCAGCTACTCGCTCTGGGTCGTACCGCAAGCGGATGCGGAGCGAGAGCTCGCGGACGCGATCAGCGAATGCGCGTCGAGGCTCCAGACGCCGTCGTTCCTCCCGCACATGACGCTCCTCGGCGGTATCGTGGTACGAGTTGTAGCTCTTGTGTGTGTGTGTGTGCTGCATTGGGGAGTCATCAAGTCGTCTTCGTAGGGAATCCAAGAAGAAGACGCCATCGCCAAGACGAAGCAAGTCGCGGACGCGATCCAGGCGCTCAACGCCAAAGTCCGCGCCGTGACGTCCAAGGTGAGTGCTTCTTCATATGGTCTCGCAGCTGCGTTCGTCAATCGCGTCACTGACGTACTGTACTCGTTTAAATATTCGTCATTTCCACGGTAGGAGTTGCTGTATTTTCAATGCGTGTTCGCGTTGTTGGAGCTCACGGACGAGCTCTCTGGTGCGCATTGTGCCGCCAAGCAGGTGCGTGTCAATCCAGATGCATTTTGAAACGGGGTCGCGACCCACACAATATTTCAGGCGCGCGGGTGTTTCTTTCCAGGGTTTAACAGGTTTGTGGTGCGTTGTGCTTGGGAACGTGGGATACCCACACGAATGTAGACTTTCGGCCGCCTACAGGACGCAGAGTTTATGCCGCACATCAGGTTCGACGGTGATCCATTTCCATTTTCGAATAGCAATCAGGTGATCCACACTGCGTCTTTTCCTCCCTCCCGCGCGTCCTTTGGACCGCGTGCTGTAGTTTGGTGTACGGCGACCTCGCTCGCGAACAGAAGCAGGAGCTCATCGCGGAGTTGGAGCCGCGCTTCGACGGCGTGAGCGTGCAGGTGCGTCGTGTATTATTGCAAGCAGGACAACAAGGCGCCCATGAAAGCATAAGCACTCACATGCTGCTCTTTCCATGTGTGCTGGCCATAATGCAGTTGGATCGCTTGCAACTCTGGAATACAAGCGACTCGGTGGCCAATTGGCAACTGGTGCGCGAGTTCCAGCTCTGAGTCCAAGTTTCTATAAAAGAACAGTCCCACCCAAACAACAATAATCCCCCATCTTTGTTGAAAATACGCCATATTTTGACAGTCGGGGTGCAAAATCACGAAATAGGAATGGTGGAGTAGGGTAGGACTAGGTTGGTATCACTCTTTTCTGCGAATCAGGTGCGCGCACTAGTGGACAGCAGTGGACGTCGCGTGCCTCTGTTGATGTGGAAGAGAAACGTGTTGCTCCCACGCACTCTTCCTTTCCATACAAGCGCCTATTGCACCGACCAGCAGCCCGCGACGCCACCATTTCCCCTCTGTAATAACTTTTTCGGGAGTGTGTTTATGCGACCGACCGCTCACCTGGCGCACTCTTGTTAACGACACACGAAGGCGAGCAGTCAAGTCAGTCTCAGGTGCGTCCGCTTTCTCTTGATTCTCCGCGTTTTACACAAGCGCACGCGCCAGCAACACCACAGCATCACACCAGCCAACGCCAACCCTTGTCTCCGCAAGGCAACATTGCTCTGGTGCTGTTTGCGTCGCGCTTTTGTGCTGGTTGCTGCTTGTCGTTGCTGCCTGTGCGAGTGTGTGCGCGTATTATTGGGAGTGCGTGCTTTCGCTCCCTTCTCCGCACGCACACGTCCGTCGCCATTCACTCCTCGCCGCGCAAGTGCAAGAGCGGACGGATTGGATAAAAAAAGTATATGCATCGCGCTCGATGCGTGAGAGGGAGTCTGCGCACCATGACCAAACGCGCACTCCACAACCGCACGAACAACAGCAACAGCAATCGATCCATTAGCAATAACACCGCAGCTTACACTGTGTCTATGTGTCCGTCGCCAGCAGCGCCGCCCTCGAGCCTCGCGACGCTCGCGACCGCCGCGATCTCCCGCACGACCAGCGCCACGAAGACGACGCTCGCGACGACCGTCGAGGACGACGGCCTGCACCACCACCACCACTACCACCACCACTATCATCATCACCACCACCACCACTACCACCCGCATCCGTACCTGCCGCATCGCAAGACCAGCAGCTGCACGGACGACGACGACAGCGTGTTCGAGTATCTAGAGGACGAGCAGCAACAGGAGAAGCCGCAGTTCCATCCGCAGCACCATCACCGCCTCATCGTGCCAACGCGAACAGCCACTACATCGCGCTTGCTCGCAAACAGCAGCAGCATGCCGCGACGGAAGGAGACCAAGAAGATCCAGATCGACATCCCGTCGAGCCAGGCGAGCGTGGGCATCGAGGGCGATCCGCACCAGGTGTTCAAGTGCAACGGCAGTCCGATCATCAGTCCGCGGTCCATCCACAACTCGCTCGTGGAGACCGACTTCGATTTGGAGGGCAACCCGCGGCCGCAGAAACACGCGAATACGGCGTCCGATGCCAATAGCAACAATCGAGTGGTGGTAGGGCCTGCGCCCCCACCGCCGTCGAAACCGTCGCCAATCGCGACCAACAGCTCGGGGTCTGCGTCCACAAAGTCCATGCGTCGAAAGAACCGACGACGACCGACTCCCACGAATGGTACCGCACAGTCGCAGCAACCGCAGGAGGAAGACGACAACACTCGCACTAGCACAGAAGACGCCGCAGATGTCCATGGCGCGCAGCAGGAGATGGATCTGCTGGCTCTGAAGGAAGAAGAACAGAAGCTCGCGGTCGGAGTCACCGGCGTGCAATCGTGGGTGCATCGCCTGCTGTACACGCACCACCAGACGCTGCACGTGCTCGGTCTCGAACGCAAGGATTTCCCCAACACACGGCTGTCGATGAAGCAACTGGAGACGATGCTGAGTCCCGTGATCGCGCTCGCCAACATGATGAAGCCCGAGCACTTTGGCATCCACGTGCCGACGCCGCAGATCGCGCAGACCATGAACGACGTCCACTACTGGAAGCTCTGGGAGTCGGACACAATTGATATTGGGTACGTCTTTGGGTATGCGCTGATTTGTTCTCGAGTGAAGTGCATCATTCTCACAGTTGTATATGGATGTAGAATCTTCTTTATGCCGCCAAACTCGCACATTCCACTGCACAACCACCCAGGCATGAGCGTCGTCACAAGAGTGTACGTGATCACATGTGAACTGCATGTGTGTCAGTTGTGATCGTGTGTTACATGTACTGATTGTCTCTTCTGTTGTTTGTGTATATATGATTGCAGTTTGTATGGTGCTGTGAATGTTCGATCCTATGATCTCATCTTGCCTCAAGAAATCACCAACGGAGATAGTGAAGATAGCACTGTGGCTTCCGAGAGCACCGAGTACGTTGGCATTGTCATTTGTTGATGTTCTATAGCTTCATTCCCTCACGTCTCCTTCTACATTGATTCCTGGTTGTGCAGCATTGTTAATTCCAGCGCCGAGGTCAAGTGGGCGCGTGTGAGCCGCGAAGGTTCGTACGTGGCCGAGTCGACGATGTGGCTGGATCCACGGCGGTTCAATCTCCACCAGATCCACGCAGCAACAGATAATGGTTGCGCGCTCTTGGATATCATGATCCCACCGTACAACAAGTAAGTTTTGTGTATTGTTGATTGTTGCACGTGTGGCAAATTACTCATTGTGTTTGTTTTTGCTGTATTTATTATTGCAGTGCGGACCGTGATTGTCATCACTTCAAGATCGTCGAGGAAAAGTACATCAAGGACAAGAACGAGCGGATCGTCAAGATGCTCGAATCGATCACGACGGACCATCACAACGAGCCGAGTGACACGACGTCCAACGGCGGCGAAGCGTCCACGACGTCGTCGTCGTCCCCGCCGTCCTCGTCTTGAGCGTCGGGGACCCTGGAACACTAGCTAGCAAGCTCACTAGCTATCGAGTCTGTCGGTGGGTGACGGACGTCACCCAAGAAGCAATGTAGTAAAGTATCATTTATTACCGTCGTGTGGACGTCGTCGCGTTCTTCCTGCCCAGTGTGTGTGTGTGTTGTTTTGCGGAACGTTGCAACATTTTTGTGCTGGCGATGCGATTTCGGTGGCTGCAAAGACAAGCAAGAAAGAAACTGGTCGAGCGGCTGCAATCGCAAAATCGACTCGGGAGAAAGTGCAACCGCGACAAGAAGAAGCTTCAAGGTGTTCGTCTTGTTCATTCAACAGAGACCAGCAAATGGCGCAAGCTGCAGAGAGAGAAGAGATGGGTGGATGGGGTTGCGAGTGTGCTGCGTACGCGTTCTGTTTTTCTGAAAGTTATGGTGGCGGCGAAGACACGCGGTCTCATCTAGACAACGCACCCGTTCGACTCGACCCAGCGACAAAGACATGAGCAGGAACTGATTGCATCGCGGGTGTACCCAGCGACATGCCTCTGCCGTTACCATGCGCCACGCAAACAATGATGAAGCAAACAAGCAACACGAAGCAAGCAAACAAAACAAACAAGGGGAGGGTAGAAGAGATTGATGGCGAACATGTGGCGCTGCTGGTGAGTGCGTAATTAAATAGACGAATTCCGAAACAAACAACACAAATACATGAGAAATCCGCCTTTTGTCCGACAAGTTGCAATTTTTGGCATTTTCGCAATCATTTCCACTTGACGCCAAAAGCCGCAACTTTTGCATTTTGGCAAACTGCAGCATTCTCTTGGTTCTCGCACTTGACAGCCACACGCTTGAGCGCTCTTCGCATAGCGCCACTTCCATTCATTTCACTTCATTCAATCCATCCGTAGAATTATCACCACCGTCTCGAGCGACTTTAAATTCTCGCAGCATGGCCTTAGGTGTGTACTGGAACGCGCGAAACTTGATGCGCGTCGCCAGTGGGTCGTCTTCCAGTGCGCGGAGCACCTGCTGCTGCACGCGCGCGTCCAGAAAGCCCAGCAACTTGCGCACGCAGTACACGGGCGAGCCGCCGCCGCCGAAGTCCAGTCGGTACCACTCGCAGATGCGCGGCAGCAGCACCACATTCTCATCTTTTTCATCACACGCGACTTCGTTGTGACCCAAGATCCGCTGTGCGACGGTATTGAGCTGCTCGTGGACGCGCTCAGCCTCGTACACGACAACAGTCTCCTTGTGCGCTGGTTGATTCATCACGAGTGCAAAGATCATTCGGAAGTCCGGATGCGCGACGCCAGCGAGTGCTGCAGCCACGCGTTTCCCATGGAGTCCATGCATAAAGTCGAAGTTCACATGCGGCACGTCGGCGTGCGGCATGCGGCTTCGCAGCAGCATGTGCTCGATCTCTGCGAGCGACAGACTCACTTGGTTGTGCTGTTCTACACCGCCTTGTTCCTCTACGATCCCGACGCTGTAGCACATGTGCCTGAGGAAGTGGCTCCACTTGTGCTTCCCACGCGGGAATCCGTGCGCGATCATCGCATGCGCGAGTACAGCGTGATACAAATTCAGATAGAACGACAATTTGTACTCGTGCGAGCACTCGCGGTCGACAAATCGCAGGTCGATGCTGCGCAACGCACTCGCGGTATTCAGGAACGCTACAATGTCGTCAATGGAGACGCTCTTGTCGCCCTGGTGCTCATGGATCCGCAAGGCGCGTGTCAACGTATCCTGTACGATCTTCAGCGGATCTTCAAAGCGATATTGTTTGCGAGGAAACAGTGTGCGCGCGTTCAACTGGATGCGGTTCGCGGGCTGCAACGGTTTGCTCGTCGCACAGCAGATGTGCAATTGCGGCTGGTCCTGGACTAGATCCTCTGGTGTCTCCATCGAGCGATCGCCATTCGCCTGCACGCAGCAATGCTGCTGCAGCACACGGATCCACGTATCGCGCGCATGTGCCGTGCCGACGCATAGCACGATCTCCTCAGCAAACGTGTTGATCTGGAACACAAACGCAGCGTTCTCGTCCAAGTCGTCCATTGTGGTGCCTGGCATTCCACTAAGAGCCTCGACGCCGATCACGCGGGAGCACGAGACGTTCTTCTCGGCGCTCGACGAGTACGAACGGTACCACAGCAGCTCGTCGTGGGTCACAAACAGCACCTCCTGCCGCAGAAACGAATCCGAGTAGTACCGGTACACGACACCTTCAAAGACCACTCGGAGCTCTTCGCGGTCGCGTTTGCTCAGGTTCACACCGAGTTTCGACGGCGAACACGTCGCGTTCGTGCTTTGAGGGGTTTGCAGTTGGTTGCGCTGACAGAAACACTGGTACAACGCCGACTGGAACAGCACATCCTCGTCATCGTCGTCATTGTTGAGCTCTCCATTCAAAGGATCGACGAGACCATCCGACACTCTGGACTCCAACTGCTGGCGTTGGCGCTGATACGTCTGCTCGACGAGGTTCACGAGCCGCTGCGTAATGGCGAATGCCTCGCTGCTGATCGTGCTGTAGCTGCCGATGCGGGACTGACTGTGGAACCGCAGCGCGTGCAGATTGTCGTCCCGGTGCTTGAGCTGGCGCTTCTTGCGACGATGGCCAATCAGAAGTCCACGCAGCGCATACGCGCTCACAACAGCAAGGTGATGTTCACTGCCGTCGTCTCTCCGCTTGACGGAAAACACGTAGTGGACGCGCCGCACGCCCGTCGCAACGTCCACTTCCTCGAGCCAACACAGGTATGTAAACGCGAGTGTGCTCAGCCGTTGAGAGTTCTCCTGATGCAGAAACAACGCCTCGTCGAAATTCAAACTCTGGTCGTCAAACGAACTCGCTTCGCTCACGACCGTGCTGCTCATGCCGCCGCCGCTGCCATCTTCGGTGCTGAGCACGTCGCCCGTGACGGACACCGTGGTGTCCTCCGAGTAGCCGCTCTCAGTCCGCGTCAATTGAGGTTGCTGCAGTAGCTGCTGCCTTGTGTGTCTATAGTGAGTTTCCTGTCTCGTTCTTCTTTCATGCCGTCGTCGAGTCTGGTGATTGCGATCGTATTCCACTTCAAAGCTGAACAAGTACGCCTTGTCTTTCTGCATATGCCGCTCCGAGGGTGCCGCCGGCACATCGTACGCCACCATGCGCAGCGGCAGCGAGTCGAAGAACGTGCTCAGCTCCATCTCGCTCAGTCCCGGGAGATTCGCAGTCTTCCAGCGCGTGAGATCCACGTACATCGTGTGGAAATCGAACGAGTACGTGTCCCCGACCACAAACTGTTCGCTGCCCACGGGCGTTTGCCGTCGGAGTCTGCGCGCAGCCTCGCTTTCACCAAAGTCGCGCTCACCCAGACGTGGCGGCATCTCGCCTGCAGGTGTCACGATCAACTGATCCGCTGATTGATACAACGGCAGCGCGATGGACGGCACGACGTCGTTGTCCAGGTCGCCAAAGCTGAAGTTCACGTTGCCCACAAGCTGCTGGATGATGCCCATGATCACGAGCGCGATGCTCCGCGTGAAGATGCCCGGCGAGATCTGCGCCGGCAGCTCGCCGCCAAGGTACACGGTACCTCTCGGCGGCCGCTTGAACTTGCCCTGCACCTGGATCCAGAACATGCGTCGTCGGCCGCTGAAGAGATGTGCCCAGTGCGGATCTTCCGGCGTCGTGCGCACAAAAAAGTACACGTGGCCCACAAACAAGTCGTTCTCGAACGGGATCGGCGCGCGAGAGTTCATTTGCATCACGTTGTCGTCTTCTCTGATCGGAATGGCAGCAACAGCATCCACATCTCCAGGCAGTGACTCGTCTTGACGCTGTTCTAATGGCTCCTGACGGCGAGAACTGCCAACGTCTCGGACAATCAGCCGCGAGAGCTCTGCCAGAGTTCGACTCTCTCTTTCGCCTATGAGACCATCGCGCAGATCCGCTCCAAAACGATCGCGCTCATCCTCCTCTGCTGCATGTTCCGATACCGTGTCTGCTTCCAGAAGCGCGCGCGGGTCTTCATTGTCGCCATATTCCTCTCGCTGTGCATCGCTTTCGTCGCTTTCTCGCTCACAGACAGCTCCATCCATATCGTCGCCATCGTCCTGCAGCATAGACCCGTTTCCGTTATGGCTCCACGTGCGGCGCCGTCTTCTGATCGTGTCCACGGTCTTCGCCGCCTGCGTCGCGATCGCGCTCTTGACATAACCATCGTAGTGCGCCACTCGGTCCAGCACGAGCGCCAGCAGCTCGGCGCCGTACTCAACGAGCGTCGCGACCGCCACGGCACCCACGAGTCCGTACGCACCCAGACAGTAGTGCACGAGCGCGCTCAGCGTCGCCAGCAGCGCGAAGTCCGTCAGCACCTCCGGCGTCAGCATGGCTTTCTATAATGATATCAACAGAGCTCTTCAAGATTTTGTGTGGCTTCCTGAACCTGGCTGGTCTCTTTCCCCAAAATGAGGGAGAGAGATCCAACGAAGATGGAGCTGCTGTGGATATGGCACGCCACACAAATAGAGAGATGCTGTTATGGTGAGGCGGCAATAAGGAGAGAACGGCAACGCGAATATGGAGGCGATGGAGGGCGCTCGTGGAGAGAGGAATGCGCTGAGTGGTGCTGATGGAAAATGCGGATTGGCGCTTCGGTGGCGCGCTCGATGGTGGTGCACCACGAAAAAAAAACAAAGATGGCACAACCTGATTCGTGTTTGGCGAAAGAATGGCATACTTTAGAATTTATATTTGCGTGGATCCAGCTTGTTGTGAATGGAAAGTGTGACTGTGTTCGTTTGTGAAATGGGTGTGTTGAGGATCAAATTAAAGGGTGTGCCCCCATCATCGTGCAACCCGTTTACATGCACAAGCTCTGTTCTGTTGCTTCGATTGGTGACTGAAGTAACAATTTGCAGAGTGGCCAAGCGAAAAGGGGTCTAGTTTTCTCATGCAAAAGTGGAAAAGGGAAGTCATACGCACTTAACGGAAACCTGCAAAATAAAGAACCAAACCTTGTCGAGGTTTTATTTGTTCGCAACTACAACTGTTTGCTTGATCTGCATGCAAGCTCGCCCCTAATAAGGGGTCCACGTGCGCACCAGCGTTCCGCTGCTGTTTTTATTCTGGATGCGCTCTCCATCCATTCCAACCGGACGTGGTCGACACAGCGACAAACTCGGTCAGTAGCCAAAGCTCTCACCAGCACTTTGACTCACAAAGCAAAGCCAATCCAGCCATTCCGCCCACAGACGCATCTTCACATACAGAGACGAAGACCAAGAGCGCGCGTGTGCGTGTGCGTGTGTGTGTGTGTGTGCATAGACGCAATATACAAAGGAGAGGATGAAGAACCGCGACGCGGCGTTCATGGTGGACCACCGGCGGCAGGTGGCGGCCAGCGTCCCGCCGCCCAGCAAGAACGACGAGCAGACACTGCTCAAGAAGAAGAAGAGCGCCGCTGGCGCCAGTGCGAACGCCAACAGAGCCAAACAGCAGAGTGGGAATAATGGCGCCAAGCAGACGCAGCAGCAGGGACAGACGCAGGACTCGAGCGCGACGCCAACGAGCAAGAAAGCGACGACGCCTGCTGCCACGAAGAAGAGTGAGTCGCTGTTTCTTAATTGTTGTGTGTGTAACTTTGTGTATATGTGTGCGACGACTGGCATGCTGATCTAATGACTCTTTGTGCTTGTATGTGTATCTAGATGCGAACAAGCAGCAGGGGAAAGCGACGAAAAAGGAGAAGCAGCAGGCAAAGCAGCAGGCTGCGAGTGGAAAAGCAGGCGCGAAGGACACGGCAGCAGTGTCTTCCTCATCAAATACTGCTGCTGCTGCCACGACAACTCGTACGACGACGCTGGACCAGGATGGTCTCAAGAGCCGCAACCACACGCTCTTCCTCGCGCCAAGTTGCGGCGCCAACGCCAACGCCAAGAGCCTCCCGAGCTGGGGTAACACGCTCAAAGACGTCTCCAAGAGCGACTCGGTCACCCAGCGGTATGTTCTATTTATTATCAATATGCTTGGTGTTGACGGAAATGATCACCTTACTAACCTCATTTGTTGGGCTCTTGACTGGAACCACTAGGTTACATGCCGAGATCCTCGAGTACGCGCAGTACACGCGCCATACGGTGGACGACATGGCCGTGCACATTGAGGAGATGATCGCGAATGTGCGCAATTGCGTCCAGTCGCTGTGGCCGCACTCCAAGGTCGAGACGTTTGGCTCGTACTCGACGGGCATCTGGCTTCCGAGCAGTGACGTCGATCTCGTGATCCTGGTACGTCGAGTTTACTCAATGGACGAGGAGCTATGAACGACCCATTAACCTTGTGTGTTCTGTATTGATGTGGGTATCAGGACGTCGTGGAAGTGAACGATGTGCTTGTGACTGTGACCAACTTTCGGCGACTCGCGAAGGCGCTGGAAGCGCAGGCGTGGGTCCACTCGCTGGTACTGCTCGATACCGCAAAGATCCCCGTGTTGAAGCTCGTGAGCGCCGACACGACGCGTGTGCCCATTGACATCACGTTCGAGTCGTCGGCGACACACAGCGGACTCATCGCACGCGATCTCATCAAGCGGTACGCGCAGGAATTGCCGGAGCTGTACCCGCTCGCCGTCGTGTTCAAGCAGTTGTTGCGCGAACGCGATCTGAACGACGCGTACACGGGCGGTCTGAGCTCGTACTCGATCGTGCTCATGATCATCCATTTCGCGCAACTGTGGAGAAATGGCGATCGGTGTTTCCAGGCAGCGTCCATCTATGCGTCGGGCTCGCTTCCTCCAGCGCCGTCGTCTCTAACAGCAGAAGCCAAAGTCGTGGACACGAAAACGGAGTCGTCCGCAAAATCAGCCAACACAGCAAGTGCGAGTGACGCTGGGTCCCCCGCAAAGAAACAACCCGTCGCCGCGACGCCAACGTCCTCGTACGCTGCGATCGTGTCGTCGCGACCAAAGCAGCTCACACGATCCGAGTCCGAGACACAAACAGGGAAGAAGAACGAGAGCAGCTCGGCATCCGGTACAGAGAGCAGCAGTCCACCCGTGCAGCGCTTTAGTTATGCGGCTGTCGCAGCCGGGATCGTAAAAGTCTCGGAAGACGATGCCGCGTCGAAAAAGAACGCGTCGTCGAGTTCTGCACCCGCAGCACCACCATCAAGCTACGCGGCGGCTGTTGCCGCGGCCGCAGGCTCGAAATCGTCGAGTACAGTTACAAAGAAGGCGTCATCGTCGGTATCAAAGCCGAGTACCACCACCAGTTCCACATCAGCAGGAATCACAGAGACCCAGTTAGATGCCGTCAGTGTCACGAGTAGCAGCGCTGATACCGAAGACTCGTGCAGTAGCAGCAGCAGCAGTTCGTCCTCCTCCGCAGCCGACAGCGACGAGGAAACGTCGGCTCTTCCGAACCAGCAGCAGCAACGGTATGTGTGTCTGGGTGAGCACACGATGATGCTGCTGGAGTTTTTCGGGATCATCTTCGACTACCGGAAGAACGGTCTCTCGATCCGCGACGGCGGGTACATCTATCGACTCGCGGACCACCCGGGCTCGGAGCTGAGCAAACCAGCGCTCGTGATCGAGGACCCGATCCACCCGGACCGCAACGTGAGCGCAAGCAGCTTTGCGTTCTCCAAGGTCGTCGCCGTGTTCGAAGACTCGTACTACGCGCTCAAGTACCACCGTCCGAGCAAGTTTGCGCCGTCGGCGCTGAGCTGCTTGCTCAGCAGCTCGGGTCACACGAGCCACCACTCGACACCCAAGAGCATCGTGTCGAGATGACAGTGAGCCGAAGGTGTGTGAGTGTGTGTGTGTGTGAGTGTGTATTGTGAGCGATTCTCTTGCGCTCTCTCTTCCCCCCGTGTACATGACGACTGTGAAATGGAAAAACAACAGCAGCAAACTTCAAAGCAAAGCGAAAACCAAAGTCGAGAGTAAATTGTAGTCTAGCGAAAAGCAGGGAATAATAGAAAAGTAGTGGTAAGTAGGGTAGGATCGGATATCAGTAGTAGGTCACAAGTAGTAAGTAGGAGCTTCATGTGCACATTTCAAACGCATCAATATAAAAGCAGACAACAAAGAGAATTCCATTTACTGTTTGATTGAATGTCGAGTTCTTGAAGAGCAGGCTGAGGCATCAGGCATCAAGGTATCAAAAGGATATCCTAGGCAGCATTTTGACAAGCATCCTCCACCAACCATTATGAGCCGGTATCAAGAAGGAAAATGGCATTTGGTATCAAGCACAACACAGAAGCAGCCTTGGTCGTTGTTGTCAAACTATACTCATGTTTCGTTTATCTATGTCTTTCTATTGTGTGCGTCCTTAGTCTTCGTATTCAAACGAGTCGTAGCCGTCTCCGTCCTCGTCGCCCGTGTTGAGCTCCGAGAGCAGCGACTTGACGCGCGCGATGGCCGCCGACGTCGAGGTCAGCGAGTACGAGCTGTGGCGCTTGGTCGCGACAAGTACGATATCCTGATCAGCGGTCTGCGCAGGCTCCATGTCGTCCAGTACGACGGCGAGGCTTCCTTCTGGCATCTCCGCGAGCACCTCACGCACGGCGTCACTCGCATTCTTCAGCCACATCTCCTTAGTCGTGAGCAGCGACGAGAACTCGTCCATCTGCAGCTGGATCACACGGCGGCTCAAGAACGGCAGCAGCGCACGCGCACCGTCGTCCACGAGGTCGTAGCCTGTGGTCGTGCGACGCAACACCTCCACGCCAGCCTTGTACACCGACACGCGGCCATTGTAGACATCGTCCAGGAAAATGGACACTGCTGGCGTCACGAGGTGCACCGACTTGTCCTTGGCAAACCCGCTGCGCTCCATAAAGTGGGAACGAGTGAGCTGGTTCGTCGCCGAGAGACCAAAGAACGCGCGGATGACCTTCAGGTTCTTCTCCTCGATCGTTGAAAAGCTTCCGAGAATCTTCTTAGCAGCCTTGACCTTCTTCTTGTCGGCTTTGCTCGCAGCACCAGCCGCAGGAGTGGGACCAGCGACTGGAACCGCGGCCGTCGTCTTGGTTTTCTTGATCACCGCGACGAACAGACCGTGGGTATCGTTCTGGTGCGGAAGCACGCGCACACAGCGATCCAGGTGCATCTTCTTGCTCTCCGAAACCGATGGAGGCCACATGGTGGCGCGCAACGATCTCTTTTGGTCTTCATTCGCGTCGTCCCAGGACTCGACAGCCTCCATGTCCTCGTCCAGAACCTTCCACGTCGTGCATCCGCTTGTTCGCTTCAAGTCCGGGTACAGTCCCGACACGTCGATGAGCTCATAGGCGTCCTCACCACTTCGCAAAAGCTCAGCTACGACGGCTTCGTTCTCGATCGGGTTGAACGAGCGCGTGCTGTACAGAACGGAACCGCCGACCTTGACCAGCGACATGGCTTTGGTGAGCGTCGCGACCTGGCTCCCGTGGAACTTGAACGCATACGACGGACTCCATGTGCGCCATCGTTCTGGGATCTTTCGGATCAATCCGTCGCCCGAGCATGGCGCAGTGCAAATGACGCGGTCGAACAGCGCGTTCTCGACTCCGTCTGCTCCATCGTGAGGCTGTGGGAACTCAAGCGCCTTGTGCGCCGTCACGACGGTTTCTCGCGACAACGCCAACGTACGCGAGAGATTGCGAAGCGCGACATTCGCCACACTCGCGTCACGCTCGTTCACGACCAGCAAACCAGTCTGTGGTGCGTCATCGGCAGTGAGCGCTTCGACGATCATCGGCGCGCGATGCTCGCCACCACCACACAAATCGAGCACTTTGAACCCAGGCTTGACCTGCAGGAACGTCGAGAGGATGCACGTCGCAGGCTCTTGACGAAGCAACAAACCGAGATGGGATTGCGCGCGAAAGTAGTTGCTCAAGTCCTTGAGTGGCTCCGACTTGCGGAAACTCTTGCTGTCAATCGAAAGCTGCAACAATCGGTCATGTATCAGCACAATGGTCTACCTCAGACACAAAGAACATTCGCTACAGTAAATGCTCACCTTCCACAGAGTCTTGTTGCCTGTCCACGGAACTGGCGCAAACTCGACTTGCTTTTCGTCGCCCGACGCAAGCTTGACGGTCCGGCTGCTCATATCGAAATCCGTCTCCAGCGTGCCGGTCACGATCTCACTCAAGCTCCTGTAGTTCCCTATAGACACGCATTGTTATAGACAATCGCACACAAGCATGAGTCACTACCATCCAATGATTCACTCGTGGATGCTGCGTGCGTACCGTTGACGCGGACATGAATCGGCGTCGGCTCCTTCAGACTCGCGACAAACTGGGTCCACTCGTCCGCAGGCAGCTGCAGCAGCTCCTGATAGTACTGCTCAAACGTGCGGTTCTCGCGGTCAAACTTGCGCCACACGATCTTCTGCGCCTTGTCCTCGCGGTAGCGCTTCTTCTTCTTGTCGATTTCGTGCTGCGCGAGCTCGGCGCGCGTGCGCTTGCTGGCTTTCTTCGACGCGTGGATCGCGCTCGCGTTCTGATCCAACTCCGACACGAAATCGCGCACCTCGGCATCTTCGAGCGATTTCAGCGGGAGTACGCCGGCCAGGGCTGCGTCGCCAAACTGGTCGTCGTCGCTGTCACGGTCGCTGTGGTACGCGCTCTGCTTCTTCTGCGGTTGCTTCGATGCGCCAGAGTTCTTCGCTGGTGCTGCTTTGGCATTGGCAGCCGATGGTGACAGCTGCTTGCTCTTCTTCTGCTTCTCGCGCCGCTGCGCCGCTCGACTCTGTCCGGCCATCGTAAACTGCTCGCGTCCTTCAGTGCTGCTCTACCAGGTCAATGTGTGTGCGCAGCTCTTGGGCAGACGAATTGATTGACTGGTGAATGATTGGTAGAGTAGTGTGTGGGACAGAATGATAGAGTGTCTGTGCAACGTTTTGGAGGTGGGATCAGATCTGAGTCCACACAAATGGGTCAAATCGAGCAAACCCACATGGAAAATGCCAGCGAATCAACATGCGCTGCCATGCGCTATTTGGCTCAATGCGCATGAGTTTCCATCTGCACCTTAATGAATTGCGCTTCTACGAGAGGGGGAGGCACGCCCTATGCCGCACGCCAGCTTGCTTCCTTTGCTTGACCCACGGTGTGTCATTTGGCTTCGCGTTCGACGTCATGGCTCCATCCTGTGCGCTGATACGCTGCGAGTTTTCCAAAGAGCATCGAGGATGATTTTGAAAAGTTGAAGCCGCCATTCTGAAGGAGAGAGATGTGCACAAGCTACAATATCACCTGCGCCGTGCAGTATCCAGTCTGGGTCGGTAGGATTTGCCAGTGCGCATCAAGAGAACACTGTGGATGCCCCTCGTCAGTCAGTGAAACGCTCATTTTCGCTGCTGTGGTCATAGCACACAAGCAGGAGTTGCCGCGGACGACACCAAGTGCAACCCCCGCCGTTGCAAAAGATATGCTGCGCCACGTTTCTCAGCAACGTGCTGACGGGACCACACATATCACGCAAGCAGAACCCATGTCCAGGAGCTCAGGACGCAAGACACAACCGAACGAACTCGGCCACTGGCGCACGACTGTTGACCCTGAGATCGAGATTGCTGAGCGCCGTCTGCGTGTTGAGACCTTATTGAGACTTGTGCCCCTCGATTGCGGCGCCATATTGGCTGCGTCGTCATTGGCGTCATCCCATCCAAACAGGTACTGTAGATCGTTTCGAGGTCATTTGCCTCCCATTCCCCTTCTTCCAAATGCAACGATGAGTGCGAGCTGATTTGCATCGCTTCAAGACACATTTGCTGCATGTCTCAAGGTCCAAGCCAAACAGCAAATGTTGAATGCCTCTTTGTCTCAATATACCCATACGCTTTGTGTGCACGTAATTTGACAGGACAACACAGTTTTGAATACATTACCAGTTGCAAATGCTTTCTCAGCTTCCTGTGAGAATGAATCAACTTGGATGCCTAACCCATCCCTGCTCTCGTAGTTTACATTAGTCCCGTACAGTAGATGTAAATGACCAGATCCTTAGGTATGCACTCTGCCCTCTTGGTCGCATGAAATCGATAAATTCCCGACCACCACCCAAATCAGTAGTTTACCTCATTCTCTCCCCCCTTCATCAAGCACAAGCGCACAGTTCGTCCAGAAATATAACCGTGCTGCTGGTTTTTTAATTTCCTTTCTCTCGCGCATGCCCACACTCAAGCCATAACCAAACCAGCATCCCTTCCCACACTCCACAAGGCACGAAGCGAACGAAAGCGCCGCCGCTGTCCGCCCGTTCCAGAAGCCCAAGCAGCTCCGTCGCGCAAGCAGAAGAAAGAGATATTACTTGTCTTCTCTTGTGATTGGGTCGTTTGCCCGTCGCGCGCGCGCTCTTGCCGTTTGACTCCTCCAGTTGACTGTCACGTCCGCCCCGCTTTCCATTCTTTCAATGCTGAAAGACTGCCCGCAGCACCAGTGGATTAACCAGCGCACTCACGAAACCCGCACGGCGTTTTGGCAGACCTACTGAGTGTAGACGTTCGAGACGAGAGAGAGATTTTTTTAATTACCAAGTTTGTATTTGTTGTTTGACGAAGGCTCCAAGGAAGAAAGGAAGGAGACGAAAGGAGCTTTGCCGCTGTGGATGGCAGTTCGAGTGGACCAAGAGATGGAGCGCACCAAGATGGCGCGAACTGGCGCGGCCCCGCACGAGAATGAGAAGAAGGACTGGCTCCAGGCGTCCATGTCGTCGGAGACCCTGCAGACCATGATGGGCTTTCTGACGACACGCGACCGGTTTGCGCTCCTGTGCACGAAGAAATGGCTGCTTGAGGAACCACTGGCGACCCACTTCACGTCGTTTTGCGCGGCGTGTGAGGACTGCGAGGCCAAGAACCAGCACTTGTGCAAGTCCAAAGACAACCAGCAGCCCGAGTCTTTCTGGACGACGCTGCTGAAGCATTCGCGTGGCGGTGCGCTCAAGGAACTCCACTTGGCGAGCTGTGATGCGTTCTCGGCAAACGTGTTGTCGCAGTCACCGTTCGCCAAGGACGCGTTGGCGGGGCTTCAAGTCTTGGATATGAACCGTTGCAACACGCTCGGCGCCGACGGGGTAAGTTTGTCAAGTAACTTGTGAATTGTTTCTAAGATGGAAGCAACCTGCTGACAGAAGATGGTTGTGTTTGTGTATGTTCAGTTGTTGGTGC
This sequence comes from Globisporangium splendens, assembly GCA_006386115.1. Lineage (NCBI taxonomy): Eukaryota > Oomycota > Peronosporomycetes > Pythiales > Pythiaceae > Globisporangium > Globisporangium splendens. The sequence continues at coordinate 298,477 of VFIW01000021.1, read as the reverse complement.
TGGCAGAGTATTGCACCAGCTTGCGTGAACTCCACCTGCGTGACATGACTCTTGATCCCAAGGCGCTGGAGATGTTTATGGCCAACAACCACAAGACACTCCGTGTCGTGGACTTGCTGGGTTGCCACACGGTGAAGGGCGATGATGTTCGCAACATCGCTCTATGTGAAGACCTGCAGGATCTAAGCCTGTGGGGCTGCCACAATGTGGACAACAAGTCAATCGCGCATGTGGTGGAAAAGTGTTCCAAGATCAACCGTCTCAACTTGCGCTACTGCCACAAAGTCGACGACAAGTAAGTGGATTGGCTGTTTGGAAACGGCTGCTTATGCCCACTTACTAATGTCGTCCTGTTGTTTCTCTCTGCAGGCTTGTCGCTGTTGTTGCCACTGCGTTGCCAAAGCTGAAAGATCTGAACCTTCGGTACTGCTACAAGATCTCGGACAAGTCCATCGACGTTATCTGTGACTCGTTGCCGCACTTGGAGAACCTGAACCTTTCGCAATGCTCGCGCGTGACTGATGCTGCGATTCTGCGTGTCGTCGCGTCGCTTCGCAACCTGAAGGAATTACGCCTCTGGGGCTGCACGAAGCTCACCTTGGCTTCGGTATTGGCAACGGCCGCCATGCCGTCGCTGAACTTGGTGGATATCCGCAGTCGCGACAAGTTCGAAGCAGTCATTGGTGGACCAACGGCGTTGAAGTTTCTGATCCATACGTACCGAAACACTCTGGCTGAGTGGGAACAAGCGGGCGAAGTCGGAGTGTACAAGCGTCCTCGTGTCTGTGCTGTTGCTGCGTGATGACTGAGTTGCTGATCTGGAGCGTTCGACGCTTCCTCTCTGGTGGTCGTTGTCTGAGCTTCTGGGATTCCTTTCGTCGCTTTCATTTTTTTCATTTCTTTTTCCTTTGCATTGCACTTGATCTTGTGATCCCTTTCTTTCTTTCTTTGGCGTTTGATTTGCTTTTTGTTCTTTCAACGCAAGCTCTGTGAGTTTAGACGTTTGAAGTTTGAACACGACAAAAATTCTCAAAATCATTCGTCATTCATGTGAAATGCGCACCTTTTTCTTTCTCTATGATTTTCGCTTTAACCACCAGTCGACCGAAGTTTCGCTTTGTTTCTACGGCTGAACTTGGTCGATAATCGCACGAAGATGCAACGGGAACGAGTGACGCAGCACGAGCAGCGTGTGTAAATCGTCTGCATGCAATGCACTCGAAGTAGCGCCGAGCGCATCCTTCATGAACACTGTGTTCTCACGCTCCACCTAAAAGCAACCATACAGCCAATGAGCATACATGTGGCTCGCCTTCGTCCAATACATGTGCACAAGCAAACATACCTCCTTCAAGATCGACGGGTCGATAAATGCTCGCGGAGCATGTTCCTCTGTTTCACTTGCCTTTGATTCCTCTTCAGCCTCGTGGTTCGCAGGTCCCTTTTGGCCCGCGGCAGACATCGACAAGGCCATTGCCTTGGCAAGCAGCATCGCTTCTTCGTCATCTCCTCCGGATCTTGGACTCTCCAGGCTTTCTTCGTGGACGTTCACCACATCTGGAACCGGGTAGCTGAGCTTCTTGTACAGCAGCAAGTACACTGCATCCGAGACAGAGTTGGCCACAAGCCTGTTGATTTCTTTCCAGTTGGATCTCTCAACTTTCATGTCGTTGAACTTGATCCATGGCGATACTGGAGAATCTTCCAAATGTAGTTGCTGTGCAGTGTCGTCGCTCTCGCGGCAGAAGCTGTAGTAGTGGCCCGAATTTGCGGTCAGTCCGCTATGAATCAGCACGCCATAGAGACCATAGTGACGACTGCGATGCTTCTCCTTCAGATGCTCTTCATTTTCATCGAACACAGCTTCCTCATCCTCTTCGGTCAAGGACGGGAGTGTCAGCAACGCAGGAAAGCCAACGTCATGCAGGGATTTACGTGTCTTCTGCTGCGTCCAGTCATAGAACATGCGCTTCAACGTCAAAATCAAGTGCGCTGGTGGCGACACGATCACTGTATGGGCTCGTGATTCCGTCTTCTTCTCGCACTGAGAGCATGAAAGCAAGTTGTCTCCACCGAGCGTTCTCGTTGCGACAAATCTCGAGAGCATCGACGCAATATCATGCCGCCAAACACGCTCCGACGAAATTAGACGCCCATCCTTCCACTCAGTCCCATAGTCCTTCTTGAACGCCACGCGCACGTAGGAATCCTTCATCAGCTTCCACACTCCTCCAGCATTCGTGCTGCTTGCAGTTGAACTACTTGAAGCTGCAGGGCTCACTGTCGGGCCACTTGCTGGCGTCTCGTCCAGAGTACTCCACCATCCTTCCATCTCATCGCCATTATCGCTCATGACTAGCTCGAAAGGATAACTCGCCACCATGAAATCTGTCATGGTCGTTGGGTTACCCTGAGATTCTGTGCTGCAAACACCGATCATCACTTGCTTTTGCCTCTGTTCGGACTTGAAAATTATGCCTCGCAGCGATCCTGGCAGATAGCCATGCAAAATGGTGCCGAACCTGCCTTCCACGACTCGAGCATCGGTAACACGCTCCAATACCGACAGTCCAATGAACTTTCCGAAGCCAGCAGGAGCAGATGACGTGATCTCGTACTCGCCATTCAAAGGGTTGTCAACGGGTTTCACCACCTGAGCAGGATCCGATTTGGTGTAGCAGAGATGGATGGCAACTCCATTGGTACCTTGATTCAGATTCGCATCCATTCCCAACGGCGTGTGTTGGATTTTAGTAAATCCAGCAGGAAGCGCATCGACTTGGGGTCCCGATGTCCACATCGGAAATACATCCATCAAAACCTTTTCGTCCGGCGTCCCAAATGCGCGACGGTAGCAGATAAAGATCGGCACGCCCGAAGTGCCATCGTTCACGTTCGCTGAGAACCCTCCCGGAGTGGTTTGGATGCAAGTATAACCTTCAGGAATTGCATCAATTTCGCCGTAAATCACGTTAATATCGCTGATGTAGGACCCTGAAGCAGGGGTCTCTTCGCGTTTGACGGCCAAGTACAGTGAATGCGGAGACTGCGTTTGCGCGAGCAGATTTCCAGATTTGCCTGAGCAAGTGTCGCGAACGATTTTGACGCCTTCTGGAACCTTTTCATCCCCACGCAACACCATCAGCTCTGAAATTGGCCATTTCACTTTGACTGTTTGCGATGTCTGGATTCCATGCAAGGTTACTGGTCTGCCCTTGCCGTCGCCAATTGTGCCATTGAGCGCATACAGGTTCGAAGCCGCATCGGGACGAAGCTCCACATCGAAAAGTTGCGATTGATTGGTCTTTGGTCCCTTCCAGTATCCGGTAACGTGATAAACTTGCTTCGCTTCCGACGATGTTCCTGCTTCTTGTGACAGAGATTGCGCCCATGTTGTTGTAACATTCGCGACCGTAAAGATCTCTCCTTTGTCTTCGAAGCTGCCTTTTACGACCAGCGTTTCTGGAATGGGGTCGGATACTGAATGAATACGCACGGCTTTTCGAGATCTATCCGTGTCTTCACCGGCCATCCAATCTCCTCTCATGAGTGACGGAATACCATCAGCATTTTCGGAAGGGTACAAGTCGATGACTTCGTAGTCGTTGTACTTTGGAACCTGTCGAGGCGCACGGAAAACGTCAATGGCGAAAATCGGGTTGCCATGTCCTCGTCGCACCATTAACTGGGACGGCGCTGCCAGAGGAGCTTCATCTTCAACAGGATCTGCTTCGCCGACAGACACAGACGAAGGACTACCAATAGACGTCCATCCTTGGTCTTGGTAAAGGGAAACTTCATCGCCTTCGACAAGTTTCAAATCCGTCAAGCACGGTTCATTGCCGCCAACTTGGTACGCTAGGTATTGCTTGACGCTGTCGTCGTGACTCAAGTTCAGCAAGTGATCCACCATCTTGTACCCAGGAATGCCGCTGTTGACGATTTTCAAATCCGTGATTGGCATGTCGCATCGGTAGCACAGGAACACCTTCGTGCCTTCACCTTGGTTCAGATCGACACGAATCTGCTTGAAGCCGTCTGGGACTGATTCGTTTCCATAAATCACTTGCAGGTCAGTAATCGGAGAACCGTTCGGTTCACGTCGAGTAAACAAGTATACTTGCTTCTTTCCTCCCACAACATTCGCGCTCCTGCCTACATTCAGATCCAGCTCAACGCGATCATATCCAACCATCGTCGGCTTGACATCGAGTGACGGCGCTACTTTAACGACCAGATCGGTAATCGGCAGAAGTGAGGTGTCATCGACATCCATCGCAGTCGTCGATTTACGTTCAGGGCAACGTTTCACGCACAAGAAGACATACGGTGCGCCATCTCTGTCCTTGTTCAGGTCGTTGTTGAGTCTCTCATACCCAGTAGGAGTGCTGATGTCTGTAGATGACCCACTAACAGCAGTTATGCTTGTGATTGGTGTATACCGGAGGTCAATCATATTCAGAAGAAGCTCCCAGAAGTACTCCTTGTTGACAGATTTCTTCCCGCAGGTTTTGCATGCCAAAACCGTGGCTTGGATTCCACCAAACACATTCGAGATCCCGTCCACCGTGTCATGTTGCTGGCTCAACTGCTCTGATAGAGAGTCAATCAGGTAATGCGCAAAATCCGACGTATCTTGTTGTCTTCCTGCCTGGAAGGTTGCTCCTAAGCAACGCTGCAACGCATGCGAGTCGAGTGACGGACGCTGCGACGCCACCATTCTTGCAAACAAATTCTGCACACATCCGAGAATATCATATCCACCTGCGCTTGGAGCGCCATCACTTGGCGCCGACGTATAGCGTTCCAGTTGTAATGACAAGATTAACCGCCGGAAATCTTGTGTCATGAACAGAGTTTGCAGGAAACTATTCTGGTAGCACACGTTCGTGAGGTTTTGCTTCATATTGATCATCCCCGAGTAGTACGGCTGAAGATGATTCAATTGCTTCGAGCCCTCAACTGTGGTAAGCCCGCGGAACTCGGACGTGTTTGGAGATGCTACACACTTCCAGTCGCCAGAACCATCTCCTCGATACCATTTGCCATCGAACCGCGTTGTAAACTGATCCCAATGCAAAATGAACGCATTTCCCTGCGACTGAGTAAGCTTCTTGTACTTTCCTTCCAGTTTCCACACGCCGTCGTCATTGATTCTGGCGATCCCACTCAGTTGTCCATCCTTGTCTGCGTACGCACCGACAATGTATTCGGCGATATGACTTCCTTGGAATGAAAGTTCCATTTTACCGGCAGTAGTTTCCCACGTCGAGCCTTGCATTGCAGCAATGCACTCTGACTGGCTTGACGCTTCTGCAACCGTTCGCTTGTAGCCATGGAGAAACTTCAGGTTGTCCGTCTTGGTAGACGGCGCAATCGGTGACGCAGCTGCTGGGGCTGTGCTTGCTTCACCGGTGGCATCTTTGCTCAAATCGATCGGGACAGGAAGATGCAGCGGGTCCGTCTTGGAGGGTGGCAATGCCAATATTACTTCCGACGACTCCACTGGATCCACGATCGGCACTGCTCTCATTGTAGAGCACATGTAGCACGTGTCGTCAGTGCCTTTGTTCTCCATCGTGCAAGCAGAGCAGAACCAGGATTGACTACGAGGAGTGGAGCTTCGTGTGCCTGGTTGACTTTGCTTCGCAGCGTCTTCTGCTGCATAGTATAGGGTAATCAACCCATTGTTGTCCTTGCTTTTGTCAGTTCCACTTGCAGATTCTGCGGATTTGGGGCGAGGGGTCTCACAAATGCTGCATTTCGTAGCATCTGGTGCGTTCAGCATTGTACAAGCTTCGCAAGACCAGTCAACGCTCGGTAGAACTGGCCGTGGGGTCTCGACCAAGGCTAATGCGGTTGATGTTGACGGCTTGTTTGGCGACACCGAGCTGGCATTGCGAGGCGCTTTGTTTCCGCAGACAGAACACGCGTTCAGATCCACCGAGTTGATAACAGTGCACTTACTACAGCACCACAATGGAACCGCGATTGGGTGCTGAAGCTGTGGGAAGTCGTCTGCGCTCACAGGAGAACTGCAACGGCACAGCCTACTGCCACGAATATGGCACGCACAAGCTGCAGACATGACACCCATTGCGACTAATTCATGGCCTTCGTGGCACACTGACGCACAGATTCGACAGAGAGTGTTCCCATGAATCAATCCACACGTTTGGCAGCCAAAGCTTTCCTGCTCGATCGCACTTCCGTCTGTCGAGCATCGCGTACAAATGATAGTGCTGCCTTGAGTTTCAGTAGCATTTTCACCGCTGTCATTTGGTGGCTGCAGGGAACCAACTCCGGGATACACGGACGCCAACACTGATTGCGCAGTATCAACCGCAGCTTCGGAGTGAGGCTGCTCGCTGAAGTACCACTGAGTGAGTTGAATCGAGGTATTCGTGGAAGCTTGTGGTCGAGACGAGGCGGCAGGGAAAATCAGCCCACTTCGGATTGAACTCGTCGACTTGACTCCAAGCGCAAGTTCAATATCGACTGCGCATTCAAAGACAACGCCATACTCGCCGAGTTCCACTGACACCACCTTCTGTGGCAGCTGATATCTAACTCGAGCAAGACTGGTGGTCGTACTCGTTGCGATCTGCCTTGCTCGACCGAGTGCATAGTTGCGCTTCTTAGATCGAACGAAGAGTCCGACGCTATGCTGAGACAATCCACTGCCATCTGGAACAGCCTCAATGGAGACAAAGATCACAGATTGACTGAAACTTGAGCCGGCTAGAGAGCTGGAAAGAAGACTTGCCGAAGGCGCTTCAAATAAAGTACTCGCCTCAGCAACCAAAGGAGATACATTCCAATAGCTTGATCCACACAGTGTAAAAATGGCGCATCTTGAATCACCAGAAGTGCCGGCAGCGTTTGTGAGCGCAAATTCAAAGCTTGTTTCGAAGCCCGACGACACTGAGACTGGACTTAAATTCCACAATGCACCTCCCTCGCCAGATCGATCGATGACGAGTGCTCCTGTACCGTCAACAAGAGAAAACCGCCCGCTTCCAATGAAGTCACTACCAAAGGAGGTCGGGAAATGAAGCATAACTGGAAGCTCTTCTACTTGTACTGACGGTGAGAAGTTGTTTCCGATGACAGAAACTGGTTTCTCACGGCCAATCGCATCGCTCGGGCTGAAAGCTTCAAACACCGTGGCATGGTTCTCTTGCTTCGAGAGATCCATCAGAATACGTTGACTATCCCCAACAAGTGGGTAGTATCCAATCAAGTGTTCTTCTTTACCCGACAAAGCGGTGGTCGGATTCGAAGGCGCGACCAAAAGAGCTGACCAAATTCGTAGATCAATAATTGCACCCGAGAAAATGCTCTGGATTTCGGGTGCGACCCCCGCAATCAAGTCACCACCAATAGCAAACACTGGAGCTCTCGCCGAGAAGATGTTTCCGTGCACATCGTCACTGTACTCAGCTTCGCCAACCGACGCTCCATTGATCAACATTTCCATCTTGTGTTTACCCAAAAGCAGAGTCAGATGACTAAACGTCTCGAAATTGACCAACTTGGACGAAGTCAAGGAGTACAAACCTCCCACAATTTCCCAAACCAATTCACCAGACGACGTCATCCAAAGAACGTACTCAGCTCCGTAGGAAAGAATCGCTTGCCTTTGGCTTCCTTCATGCGGAATCTCCGGTCGAATCCATACTTGAATAGCGATCTCCATGTTGGAACTCGTCGACACAATTGGCTTTTCTAGCAACAGGACGTTCTCTGCTTTTCCCATGGAGGAATACACGTGCATGGGGAGATACGAAGAGTCTGTCATGGTATTGCCTGCAGCCGCAAGAATTGGTGCAAAGTCAAACTGACGAGATAGCGGCTGCTTCTTCGCCAACCACACACCACGTTGTTCTCCTCGCGACCATCGCATCCGCATGAAAGAGTAGCTTGAGTCAAAAGTAGCCGCAAATGGAGCTGGATTGCTTCCCAGGGAACTGTCGAACGACGTCTGGATCGTCACTTTAGGCGGCGCTTCCGTTCCACAAGTAGAGCATTTCGTAGCCGACGCTTCGTTACTCATGGTACACGCATGGCAATTCCACGGCGATGGCAGAGCAGGAGCGCTAGGTCGACTGCTTGCAGTCGCGTTTCCTTCGTACAGCTGACTCCAATGCCCTTCAAATTCCCACGGCGACGTCACGATGGTCTCTGGCTGCGACAGCAATACTTGCATCTCCGGAATCTCCTGAAACACGTACCCACTGAGTCGAAACTTTTGGCTTTCATCATTGCCTTCGATTGTCGCCGTGATCTCGTGCACAAAGCAGTTTGCCTTCTTTCGAAGCAAGACAGAGCCAGCATTCTGCGGTGCACTCACACCAGACGCATGCTGATCACTGGAGAACTCGTCGAGCACCCACTTGCCTTCAATCGACGGCAAGTATTTACCAACCGTCTCAGCCGGGAGGATCCACGCCGATTCGCGCAATAGCGTCTCGGCTGCCGCAGCTGTCGGCTGCGCTAGATCTTCTTCTCGGAACGCTTGCTTCATGGCAAGATGCAGCAGATAACCCTCCTGCTCGTAGCCTCGATGACAGTGCACCAGCGACACGCATGCCAATATGAAATACGCGATCGTATCTTGGTACTGCTGCGCGAGATCCAAGTCGCTGGCGTGCTTTTCGCGTTGCGTCCCAAGGAAGGCTGCTACATCCGCGAGTCGTGCATGGTTGCGTTGGTATAGATCTGCTGCGTGCTGATACCCAAGCAGCATCTCCATCCAGAACCGCAGCGCAAGTTGCGGTGTCTTCAGCTCGTAGATCTTGCCATACACCGCGTCCATGCACTCGTTCGATGCGAGGATCAGTGCGTCCCAGCGTTTCGCGAACTTCAACCCGTGGAATGTCTTCTGCACGAGCTGCAAGACCCCCGCATTGTCAAAAAGCGGATCCAGCAGCAGCACCTTCATCAAATGCACGAGGTTCGCATCCGACGCTGTCGTGCTCGCCAGCAGCAGTCCAATGTCACTTATGAGGTCCTGCGCATGCTCCTGCGACAGGGAATCCCAAAAGGTTCGATCTTCGTCCGTGAATTGCACTGCGTCCCCGTCGACGGCAGCTGGTGCGTGAGCCTGGAGTGATGCACCGCCAACAGCACCTTCTGCCTCTTTTCCGCCAATGTGCCCATCTTTCGGAGAGTCGTAGGCACCACTGCGTGCGACCGCGGCGCTCAGGAGCGTGCGCAAATGCGGCGTGGCCGCCTCCATGTTCGCCCCCATTTCCCTTGCGAAACTCCAATGTGGGGGTGAGGACCAAGTGAGAAACGAAAGGCGCGATTTGATTCGCTTTTATTCTGCATCAACAAAACAGATTTATGTCCACTCACGTTGCGATTAAGTTGCAATATTTTCAGCGAATCAAAACGGGCAAGATATGAAATATGCTCAAGTAGATGAGAAAATGATTGGCAATGCAAAAATGGTAGATTGTGTGAGTCGAAATGAGGGCACTGCTTTTTATAGTTGGACTCGAATATGTAGATTAAACAGGTGGTGAAGCACTCCTTGTGCGCATTCGGGTCCGTTAGCACTGTTTACCTTGTATCAACAAACGCTTTGCTTTCTCCCGTGCACGGTATTCACGTTGGTGTTTCGCTGATTTCGACTTTCGCAAAATATCGCCAGTCTTAGCCCATTGCAAGAATGGGCTAAAACCAGCCATTACATTAAGGTGGATCTGTCCACAGATCTAGTGTGTCACACACCACCTTCAGCATGCATTGTGGACGCAAACAACCAAGGGATCACGGTAATACAGTCCCCACATGCACGTGTGACGTCATTCGATGACGTCACGAGCGTTCTCTGTACTGATCAGTGCAGAATGTTGTTCTCATGTACTAATCAGTACTGAGCGATGACATCCATGTACTAATCAAGTACTGAGTGATGGTTCCTGCTTGGGAAACTGGACTGGCGACGAGACCGACGTGTCTCTGCCGCCTGAAGTGAGTGGCGCGAGTCGATCACTTTGCAGGGATTTTATACAAGACTTGAAGTCCAAGCTTCTCGAAGATCCCGTAGGTTCAACCTCAGTGTACCCAAGGTTTTATATATCAGATTCATAGTTTTTATTGTGCATGTTTAGGTTTTCGTTATAAAACGTGTAGGATCCCTTGGGGTTCATTTACAAGTAGCGACAGGAACCATAACGACATTTTAATTCAGTTGCAAATTTATCTTTATAAGGTGAGGTATACTACACTTGATCTTAAACATAAGGCCGAGAAGGTATAAGTTGCAAATTTTCCTTCAAGCCCTCAAGTCTTCTTCCTCCCTCCAAGTCGGGAGATCGCTTCCTCTGGCACAAGCGTGTGTGCCGTGTTTGAGGGACTGTTGTGAACAGCGCCCTCTTACACAGGCTCACACCGCGGGACCGGACCAAACCCGGTTGCGAACTCAGTCCAGCCTCACTTGAAGCAGCACTGCACTTAGGAAGGATTACCTGTCTATTGTTGCTTACCTATTCCGAGAGAGGTTTGTATTAGTAGCTCTTGCATATTAGGTTTATCAGTTAGGACAGCCTGATTAACTCTTTTAGGAAGCTAGGACATTTATTAATTTAGGGAGTCCTGACGGAATGAAGTCCGAGATGTTCACAAGTGGTTTTCCATTGAACTCATTAGATCCGATTTTGCGCTCAACCACTCCAGTCCAAGACAGCCTCCAAGATCAACAGAAGACCACAGAAGAAGCAACTAGCGTTCCACTCCACCGCCTGAGTGCAACGAAAAGTCTCACTCTGTTGAGCGCACACAACATGCAGCAGAGGTGGGATACGTACTAGAAGAAATTCAAGAAGTCGTACAAGGTGCCAAAAAAGTCCACCGGTGCAGGACTGACAATGAAAGAGATCAACCGCGGTCTGACGCTTGACGATTAGTGGGACCAGATGTGCCCACATTTCAAGCGCATGGAGCGGCTATTCTCAGGAAAAGCTGACGTCACTGCGCCTGCTATTATCGAGCTCGGAGTGCCGACTCCCGTTCCCGATTGTGAAGTACGTACCATCACTGACCAAAGTCTAAATCATTTGAACCACCACGAGTCGGAATGGGATGCCACAGCGAAGGAGAAGGGACCGATGAGGACGCTCACAGCAATACCAAAGGTGAAGGTAGTGGCTGTGGGAGTCTTTGCAGCAGCGTCGGTGGACGCGCTTCTCCGAGATCTGCAAGAACTCCAAAGTCCACATTGCCCAATTTAGCGCTTGAGGTTTTGACAGACACACCAGGAGATTTGATGCAACCAGTTGCATTTCTCCGTAAACAGTGCTGTCTGCGCACAATCCTGCCCAACCACAGTAGAACGAGATGATTGTTCGTATACTACCTGTGCGTTGATGCTGTGGCGGTGCTTGCGATCAAAGAAGCACTCACCATCAACCGCTGGTTTCTGTGACAGAGGGATGGTCGTCCTGTCAATGAAGCCAACACACCCGCGAAAGCCATACCGGTCCATTCGTTGCGATATAGCTCGTCTTTCTGCTTCGTTTGGCCATCGGACAAATTTTGGCGCTATGGGGTTTAGCGACGCCAGCACACGAGACGTATACAAACCGACCGTGCCTTTGCCAATTCCCCACAATTTTGACTCACGTCCCGTCGAAGTGCCATTACCGTAGTTTCCGAGGCGATCCAATGCGACGGCAGCTTGTAACCAAACTGGTGCTTCGTTATGACGACTGCGGTTGTAAGAGGTTTGATGGTGGTGTACTTCATTGGCAATGAAGGCGAATCCTTGCTTCGATGTCCTTGTGGGCTGACGAAAGTCGTCGTCCGAGAGCTGATGAAAGTGGTTGTACGCGAAATCCTTGCGTCGTGCGAGAAGCTGGCGATCGCACAAAAATCAGCTTTACGACAAGAAGCAGCTCCTGCGTCTCTTCCACCGACGTCAGTAAGCTGTCTTCGCCATGCTCGATGTGCCATTCGTCGTCTTCTTCCTCTTCGAATACTGCGACGGCCAAGCACTCCACGATTTCACTCAGTAAAAGCTTGCGGCCGCATATCTTGGGCATTGTTTTATTTATCTGCAGCGTCGATTGCCATTTGGGCGTCGCGCTGGAGCTGCATGCTTCCAGCCGCGTGTCGAATTTAGACTTTCAATGACCATTTTTTAAGAATTTCCAACACCATTAGATGGCCGGTTGATAATTGGAACGGGTTGCATTGCTCACCTTTTCCTTCCTATGTTTTTCCAAACTGACCACTAACTATTTTCAGTGCTTTCCATAACCAGTGCAATTTCTTTTCAAGAATCGGAACACCTCGCACAGGCAGATTGCATACCAAATGGCTTCGTTTTGTTCTTGCAAGTAAATTGCGATGAGATGCCTCTTGTTCTTCACAGTGGTCGTGGATGAGTAAACCGAGGCTGTACTAAAGCCACGCTCACACACTTCGCAATGGGGGCAATCTTTTTATATTTGCATAGCATGCATGAGGGTTAAATAGGGACGTGAAAGCGGAAGAAGACGCTCAGAACCTACGGGATGAGCAGCTTCCGTCGGTGCAGGTCGATCTTGTACTCCCAGGCCTGCTGCTGCGCGTACGTGGACACGTAGAACACGTACAGCGTGCCCTGGGAGTAGATCTTGACAGGGAAGAGCCGATTCGGGTCGCTCTTGCGGCTGTCCGGGTTCGACTGGATCAGCTGGATCTTCGCGAGGTCGAAGCTGATCAGCAGCTTCGCCGAGCTGTTGTCAAAGAGATGGAAGCTCGTGTCCGTGAGCACGCCCCACCGCGTGACCACGCTCTTGCGCGCCGGCGACGCGCTCGCCGGGTTGTTCGGAGTCTGCGGCGACGGTGTGCTGATCGTGACTTTCCGCGTCCAGAACGACGAGAACGCACCCGATGGACGAGACGAGATCGGCGGCGCCATCAAAAACTGACCCGCCTTGCACGGCAAGCGCGACGACACGGGAGCGATCTCGAGGTTCACCGTGCCGGTCACAAAGCGATGCAGCCCCAGCAGCGATTCTTCAACGGGGAACTTCCATTTCGCCAACGGCGCCGACACCTTGGGGATCTTTTCCCATCCGGGCTCCAGTTGCGCGATCGCCTGGCCGAGAAAGCGCTGCTTGTTGGTCACCGTGACGCCAACCAGCGTGACGACGAGATCGCAGCGAGACGAGAGCATCGGCACGAAAAACGTGTCTGTCCACGTGGGGAGATTCACGTTCGTGCTCTTGCTCGTCGAGAACTGGAACATGAACGGACCAAACGGTCGCTTCAGCACGCGGACATTGCAGTAGATCGAGTTGACGTCGCGAAAGTCGCACAGCATCTCCAGGTTCTGCACTTGCGTGATGCGGAGCTCCACGGGGCGTCCAACGGCACTCAATCGATTCGCGAGGCAACGCTTCGCGAGGAAACCTCTCGACGCGCGCTGGATACAGCTCGCGGCATCGTGTCGCTCCTGCATGCGGTCACTGGAAAGGTCCGCTTCATCACTCAACTCCGAGACATCGGTCGACGGGGACGTGTTGTTGTCGATATCGCGCGCTTCCTCTTTCTCCCACACTGTCGCGGCATCGGGGTTAAACGGCGGCGTCCCTGGCATCTCGAGCTCTGCTTCCATGAGCTCGGGCTCGGCTTCGGGCTCGGCGGCGACTGCGTTTTTGGCTTTGCGCCGCGCCGCAAAGTCGAGCTGAGGAGGGACGTCCACGGGCGTCTTGGCGACCGACACCGTCGTCACTACGGCGGCCATCGTCCGACTCTCTGCGAAGCCGTGGATCTGTCGTGTCCCTTGAGCAGCTCGAATGGCTGTCGGTGGATATGATGCGCCTGCGGAGGCGCTACTGGCAGGCGTCAAGTGTGCGAGTGAGCTGCTCGTCCTGGCATGTGCTCTTTCTCTTCGCCGCGCGGCTGCGGCCGCATCATCTCCCTCACTCGCCCACTCCCACCTGAACTCAACGGCGCGATACTGTAGGCAGAAGAGAGGATGCATCTGGAATTTATGATTTGACAGAACAGGGGAGGAGACACCGCGAGTTACGGAAGAGGGTATGAAGGACATTGTTGAATGGACGATCGAGCAAGAGAAGGTAGGTGAGTGGGGAGAGTGTGAGTTTGGACGAGAGAGTTGAGGACGTCTTTGGTGTTGATTGGACGGTGAGCAACGTGAATTGAGAAAATTCTGTTTCTGATTCCTGGCTGATGGTGAATGTAACCTTGATTAAAGCTGCAAAACGAGGTGGAAAGGAAGACGAGGCTGGGAGTGTCAACATCCTTCTTTCCTCCCAACTCGAGACCGTCAACTTGCCGCAACAACCTCTTGGATACAAAGAAATCACTATTTACACGTTGATTGATATCAGTGTTTACCTGCTTAACTTTCAATACTATACCTGTTACGTATCTCTACGCGTTTTGGCGGGCTCCGGCACTCTATGTCGCGGAAACACAATATGCGCGGAAAATGCGGTTTCAAAAGCCTGGCTGGCTCCGACTATGCATCCGAATGTGCACACGAATATGCCCATTTGCGCAAGGCGTCCCTCCATGCATAATGCATGCACTATCCAATGCATGTACAGCGCTATATACATGCGGATAGAGACGCATACGCAGAATCGCACGCGCCATTCGCATAATATGCAATCATGCAGTCGTGTTGTATAATTGGGTTTGTCTGGCCGCACATACTTCTCACACACAATTCTACGTGATAAAAACCCTGGCAGGACCATTCTCTCGTGGATCGCTATCGGACGTGTGTATCGTACAAAGCCACCATGGTAAATGGCTCCCCCTCCAGTGGCGCTTGCGAGGAGATTGCACTTCTAGCGAGCCAGCCGCAGCCGACTCTCCGTCCACTGAACATGCAGCACACACACATACACATACACATGAAGACATAGCATACGCAGATGCGCGGAGCATATAAACACACACTGTAGGCACGCAGCGCGGCCACATGAAGGCACATGCTTGCAGCGCTGTTTGGCTTCTTTGGGAAGATGTGGATGTGATGGCGGTGTGGTGGGAAGGAAAAGGGAGGGGGACAATTAACGTACTGTATCAGACGCAATAATTCAAGAGAAAGATTTAGCAGGAGACACAAAACATCAAACAGCTAAAATAAGCATTGATGCAGACAATCCTCTTTGGTTGTGCTGCTAAAAATAACCTAGCTAATCTGTTACCAGGTCATCCTACACTGACAATGCTCGCTCCCCCGCCTGCAAATTGATGCCGCTTGGCTCAAAAACGGTGCGACGCATGCTGCGCAACCAACTGTACACTCCCTCAAGCGCGCGCTCGTCGTGGCCACGTACACCCTTGACCTTGATCTTTACCACGATATGCGATCTATTGGCATTTCTCTCCTCGAAAAACGTAGCTATTCGACAATTTTTCGTCACCTTCTACCAGAATTGGTGGTTCTCGTAGCCGTCGCAGCACACCAGTGCGCGATACTTCCAGTGACTCTCGCAATGCGATGAATGCGTCTCGACTTGTGGGAGAAAACTGGTCGCGTTTAGTCCCGCGCGCCAAGATCAGGACCGACAAGTACGACAGGAACTGCTTCGTCCTCACATTCACTTGAACTCCGGGTGCACCGAACGACTTGACGCGTTCGCCTCATTCTCGCGCGTCTTCCTCGCGAAGCTGCGGCATGACTGGCATTGCTGTAGGTAGAGAGATTGGTGCTCCACAAGATCAGATGGCGACGTTCTCTGGCAGACTTGTCCCCACAGCGCGAATCTGAGGGTGAATGGAGCCTCCCAACCGAGACACACACACACACACACAAAATCACTCTTTCTGAGGCGTGAAGACTACAGCATCAATTGGTTCCCTTTCGTGCAAGCATTCCGTGACTTCGGAGCTGATGTCCTAACCCCTGATAACATCTCTCGAAATTGTGCAAAGCGTATTTTCTATGTGATTTCATATTCATTATAATAAGTTATATTCTGCTTCACCTGCCATTTTTCTAGTGATGATTTTCATCCAATCACGTGATCCCTTCCATCATCGTTAGTTGTCCTAATCGACACTTTGCAGCTCTTCGACAAGAATGCGCGGTGGGCGACCACGAGTGCGCGGCAATGGCCGGCGTCCAAAGAAGCCCGTCGCGACAGATGACGAAGGCGCCGTCGAAGAGGCCGGGGTGACCCAGCGCACGTCCGTGGACTACCGCCACAAGCTCACGGTGATCGAGTTCTTCCTGGCGCACGGCCGCGACGCGTCGGCGACCGTCGAGCACTTCTACCCGGACGTGACCAAGGACATGCGCCGCACCAAGATGAAGCTGCTGAGCGCCTGGCTCAAGCAGCACGACAAGATCCGCGAGCGCTGCGAGAGCGGACTCGCGCACCAGCGGAACGTGCGCCATCAAGGCCAGGGCGCGACGCTCTCTCGCGAGATGGAGGCGCAGATCGTCGGGTGGATGCACGCGCAGCACCGCACTGGCGTTAAAGTGACTGCCAAGATGCTGCAGCAGAAGGCGCGCACAATAGCTGCTGAGTGCGGGCTCGGAGAAGACGTGTTCACGGCGTCGTGGTCGTGGAGAGATGGGTTCCTGCGCCGGCACTTCCGCTCGCCGCATGCGGCTCCGGCAAAGAGCGTCCCGTGTTCGGAACAGAGAGAAACTCCCCTGCAAGGCGCAGACTCTGGTGCGGAAAAAGACGTGGAGCGTGAACTAGACGTTGATATGGCTGACGGCGAAGATACGGAGGAGGAGGATACCACAGGAGGTGAGAAAGCGCAAGAGAAATCTGGCGGAGATCAAGGTAGTGCTCAAGAAACGGTGGCGCTGAGGGAAGACCTTGCGTCTGTATTGCAGCAGCATGGACTGAGTCAGTACCTCGAAGTGCTGCAGGAAAATGGCTTCGAAACACCTGCATCGGTACGTATCTGTGTTGGTAGCGAAGCCAGTCAGTTTGCCCATGATGTCAAAGATGCTGACGAACTGCCGTTCAACCTATGATCTGTTTTCAAATAGCTCGCTGGTATTGACGAATACTTCAAAGACCTTGGCGTCAAGTTAGGTCACCGCAAGCCTTTCAAGGACGTATCGATCCGGTACACGCCAGGCATGGAGGTAAGAGAACGCACGATATTTCTTCTGTTGCGTAGAGTCCACACTAACAATATGCGTGTGGAATGGTTGCAGGCACGGGTTCCGTTCGCGAAAGTGGTGATCGACATTGAAGCGCACTTTGAGTGGAGCAAGAAGTGCAAATTCATGGCCAAGTCGATCTGCCAGCAGTGGCCCAAGAACGTGTCCATGGAAGTCCAGAATCTGTTTTACGGCCGCATTCATGCCAGCGCCGATTCATCCATCGGGTACTCGTACAAGGAAACAGAGCTGAGCGCGGGCGAACCACGGCGCTGCAAAGGTGAAATCGTGTTTTCAACCACTTTACGGGACCTCTATGAGGCAGGCTACGATATCAAAGACTGGAAGCCGTTCCACCATAGACTGACACTGGACAAATCTGACCAATAAATTCGTTCGCATGCGACTTCTAGGTTGCCATTGACTCTGCTGAGACTGATGCCGTGTATCGTTTATTTTTACTCGTACACTCAGGATCGCCAGTTTGAAGGTTCCGAGTGCTGCTGCAGAGTAAGACATGGAAGACAAGAAGCAATGTGCGAGTCGCGGTTCCTGGTCTTCAGCGCTTGTGCAACGTACTGCGACGAAGGGTGGTGATGCTTCGTAACCTTGGAAAAATGCAACAACACCAAGAGCGTATGATTGTCGAGATCAGCGTCTCGCGCTCGTCGTTCATCGAAGGCTGCAATGATGTCTGGGTCTCTGCGTACAACCCAAAGACCAGTTTTATCCAGGAGGTGTTCTTGGAATGGCCACAATGGAAACTGTGAGTGTGGCAACGCGTCTCGTGACATTTCGGCAGCTGGAGCTTCTCTATGGGGATTGTAGGTTGGATTCCCTTCGCGCGCGACTTCCGGACGATCTTCCTATGCTGCTGGCTGTCGAGAAACGTGATTGTTCTGCAACTAATGCAACAACACAGAGTGCATGGTCGCTGCGCATGAACAAGCCGCTGGTGATGCGGAATGTGCTGGTTCTAGTCGACAGCGAAGAGAAACCGATCTCCACTCCTGTCAGCGAAGGTAAGAGAGGACTGAGGCTGGAGCACCTACAAGCAGAGGTTGACAGCTTGGAGCAGCCTCGGCGACTCATCTTTTCCTACCAAGAGCTGCAATCGCAGCAGAAATACTACCTCGATTGCTCGTATTATCAATTGCAGAGGATGATGCGGTCGATCGACACTTCCTGCTCGCCGACTGCGTGTACGAGCAACAAAACCTTATGCATTGCGCACTGGCGAGATTGTGCTCAGAAAGTAGCAACTTTCTTGGTACTTCGGAAGAAGAACGGAGCGGCGTGCTTGAATTTCGCTGTTAGCCGGGAGTCTGTGGACTTGGATGAGGCACACGCTGAGCAAGCGAGAACGATACACCGAACGAGATAGAGAAAGCCATCCTCGCCATCCGCGAGTCAGTACGATGGCATCAACGCAGCAGAAGAAACCCTCCCATAACGACGCCTCTGACAGAGTTTAAAGAGATCGCAGAGTGGTGGAGAACCCACAAGCTCCAAGTAGATCAGGAACACAGCGCTCTCAATAGGAAATGATCAAAATATGTTATCTCGATGGGACCATCCGAGACAAACATGATACACGCATAGCGTTATTGCTCTTTGTGCACTAGCTAGCAGATAGTTAGCTAGATGGCGGCAATTTCTTAATAATCGGGCGGAGGCAGGTTCTTCTTGTTCTCGTCCCGTCGCCACGGCCGTTTCTTGAACACCATGTCTTCCATGAAGTCGCGGCATGTGAGCTGCGCCGCGGGCTCGGCTCTCGGGTTCAGGCATTTCTCGGGCCGCACCCGCAAAAAGTAGGGCATCGACATGCGTCGGTTCTCCTCCGAGTCGACGCAGATCGCCGGTACGCGATGCAGCGGCGCCTTGATGAGTCCATTCGTGACCAGACCCAGCGTTTCGCCCGCAAAGACCGAGAAATGGATCGGCTTGGCGTCTTCTTCGACGTCGCTCCACGCCATGCGCTCCAGGTTCCACATCTGCAGTCCAGGTACCGTCGCCACGGGTGAGACCGTCACGAGCCCCAGGTCCGCGTGCACGCCGCAGGAATGGTCGTCCGGATGCAGTGGCAGCTCGCCCGCAGCTTTGTTGCGATAGTTGTAGATGCGCAACACCGAGGGTCCATATTGGTAGGACGGGTCCCGCGTCGTGACTTCTTCTTCCGAGGCTGGTGGTGGTGTCCGATCGTCCAGCAGCTCCTCCAGCACCCACTTCTCGTCAATGTTGAGGATCTCGCACACCGCACGCATGCAGTCGCGCGCGATGTCGTCAAGCAGGTCCAGCAGCGTCAGCAGCTGCATCGCAAAGTCCTTCCTGTCGACAAAGTACGCCGGTGGCCACACGGTGCCGCTCGCCGCGACGGGGCGACGCAGCTGCAGATACTCGCGGTTCCGGTCTGAGCTGAAGCCAACGTATCGTCCTTTCGAGACCATGGGGTGCGTCGCATGCAGCGCGTCGATCGTGGGCTCATCACCGTCCTGCTTCGCACTCTCGT
Source organism: Globisporangium splendens (assembly GCA_006386115.1). NCBI lineage: Eukaryota > Oomycota > Peronosporomycetes > Pythiales > Pythiaceae > Globisporangium > Globisporangium splendens. The sequence continues at coordinate 278,867 of VFIW01000021.1, read as the reverse complement.
TGTTTTTATTCTCCTGTTGATTCACGTCCACAAAGTCGCACCATCTCTGGTCCGGTGGGAGCGCGAGCTGCTCCACGAGCCACGCACGCACAGCTTTGAACGCATCCGCGGGAATCTGCGCCTGCTCCGGCGTGACTTCGATGCGCGCAAAGCCCCAGTTCTTCATGTTCTGCACGAATCGCATGCGCGCAAACTTGCGCTCGATGGAGTCTGTCTTCCGACCCAATGCGATCGCAGAGATGGGGAAGTACGGGGACTCTTGTGCATCGCCGCGCAGAATTGGCTGCTTCAACAGCGACATCTCGCGCACCACGAGCGCAAACTGGAGCACGGGCACGCGCTCGTTCTCAAAGCGCGCATACAGTCTTCCTGCGACCGTATTGATCATCACGAGCGGGTACGGTGGGCTATAGAGCTCTTCCGCGGGCACGACGGCGAAGATGCTCGAGCCCGCGGGGATGTCGAACTGGTCGCGCAGCCAGAGCTCGAGGTCCATGAGGCGTGTGCCCTTCTGGTTCTCCGTCTTCTCGTAGAGCAGCGGCATCTGGATCTGTCCGCTCTTGACCTGCGTCTCGTAGTAGAAGATGCAGTGCAGCGGCGGACGCGCACCCATGCGCTGCAGCGCGTTCTCGACCTGCTGGTCCGTGCTCATGTGGTTGATCTCGCCGTCGTTGCTGTTGTTGCTGTTCTTGGCTGCCTTGGACGACGGCGCAGGCGTCTTGGCGGCGCTGCTGCTGCTGCTTCGGCGCGAGAACGAACGGCGCGCGGTGCCCGGCGACGCCGATACGGAACTGCGCGCAGAGCCCATGGAGAGCGACTCGCGCGTCGTCACTTGGCCCATGGGTGTGCAGGGAGGAGATGAAGAGCGGACGGAGGCGAATGAGCAAATAGATTATGACGCCAACTGACTCGCCTGGTGTCGCATAAGAAGGAAAAGTGTGCATCTAACTGGCCGGTGTTCTAGTACCCAGTACCCATGACAGCGGACAAGAATGAGCGGAGCGGATAGGGGTACGCTGTGGTTTTCTTTTGTTGTTTTGGGTTTTCCGAACAGCTGGGTTGCATTTTGGGCTGCTTGTCTAATTTCGGGGTCGTTACGTGTTGTCATGATAGTGTGTTGCTACGGGTTGTTCTAATGAGTCGGCACGGGTCGTTGAATCAGCAACCCTACCAGCCATTTCCCATACACCACCGATTGCCGAAAAGACAGATCATCAAGAGACAGCGAAGGGAAGACGATGGCCGACTGCGACGCCCCCGACACGACCCACGAAGCCCCAGCGGCGCCTGTGGCTGTTGCTGCTGATACTACTACTACTACTTCTGCTGCTGCTACCGCTGTTGACGCTGCTCCTGTTGTGCGTCCTTACCGCAAGGGCGAAGCGCCTTTAAAAAGAGAGTGCGTCATTGTGTTAAACTTGCGTTGGCAAAACCCATCACCATGCATCATTGTTTAATGAGTTACTCACGCTAATGCATACATTCGTGTAGGTACTTGAAGCCAATCCCTCAGAAGTCGGAGGTTGTCGCAGAAGCGCCTGTTGCTACTGACGCTGCTCCTGCTGATGGAGACGAGAAGAAGCGCGGTGGCGGCACGTTCAAGAAGCGTCCGCTGGACGTGGAGGAGGACCCAGCGGACCGCCTCTGTCGCCCAATTGCCGCGGGCGAGTCGTGTCCATTCGGCGACTCGTGCAAGTTCAACCACGACATGAACGACTACATGAAGCGCAAGGAGAAGGACCTGGGCGACAAGTGTCCCGTGTTCGACGCCGTCGGGTTCTGTCGCTATGGTCTCGCGTGTCGATTCGCGAACGCGCACGTCGTGAAGAAGGAAGACGGTACGTACGAAAACATCACGGACCCAGACAGAAAACCCAAGACCACGACGGCAGAGAATGGAGACGATGCAGCAGCGTTCGAGTGCAACGAACTCACGAACGAAGTGCGTACACTGCTGCGCAAGAACAAGTACCCGTTCCAGACGAAAATGCAGACGAAAAAGGGCAACCGGCACCAGAAGGGCAACAAGAAGCAGCAGGAGAAAGCGGCAGCAGCACAAGCTGGAGGAGAGAGCGCTACAGATGCTACTGATGGAGCAGCACCAGCAGAAGCGACTACGGTGTCTGACGACGTCATGGAGCCTGCGAGCGAGAGTCCGCTGCTCCCAGAGCGCAAACCCGTGGACTTTAAGCGCAAGATCTACATTGCGCCATTGACGACCGTGGGCAACTTGCCTTTCCGTCGTCTGATGAAGCAAACTGGCGCCGACATCACGTGCGGTGAGATGGCCCTGACGACGAACTTGCTGCGTGCACAGCAGTCCGAGTGGGCGCTGCTGCGTCGCCACGAGTCTGAAGATGTGTTTGGCGTGCAGATCGCGGGCGGCCACAGCGACCAGATTGCGCGCGTGTGCGAACTCATCGCGCGTGAGACGAACGTAGATTTCATCGACATTAACATGGGCTGTCCGATCGACGTCGTGTGTAATGCTGGTGCCGGCGCGTCGCTCATGACGCGGCCACCACGCCTCATGGAGGTGATCTCGGGCGGTCTCACAGGTATCGAGCTCGGCAGCCGAGGCCGCGCCAAGGCGCCTGGACTCACTGTGAAGTTGCGCACCGGATGGACGGACAAGCAGCCTGTTGCGCACAAACTGATCTCCAAGATCCAGGGCGTGCGAAGCTCGAACGCGTTCATGAACGCGAGCGTCGTGCAGGATTACAAGCTGCGCGCGCTCCAGGGCGTGGATGCGATCACGGTCCACGGCCGCTCGCGGCTGCAGCGGTACACGAAGAACGCCGACTGGGACTACGTGTTTGAGTGCAGCGACGCCCAGGACGAGACGCTGCCAAAGGTGCCGTTCGTGGGCGGCGGCGACGTGCTCTCGTACGAAGAGTTCCACGAGCACTTGGAGAACGGCAAGCTCGACACGTGCATGATCGCGCGTGGCGCGCTGATCAAGCCATGGCTGCCGATAGAGATCAAGGAGCGTCGCCACTGGGACATCTCGGCTTCGGAAAGACTCGATCTGCTCAAGGACTTTGTGCGCTTCGGCCTCGAGCATTGGGGATCGGACCAGAAGGGCATCAACCGCACGCGGCGGTACTTGCTCGAGTGGCAGTCGTTCCTGTGCCGCTACATCCCTGTGGGGCTCTTGGAGGTGCTGCCGCAGAAGATCAACGACCGCCCGTCGCCGTACTACGGCCGCAACGACCTCGAGACGCTCATGGCGAGCGACCAGGCCGTGGACTGGGTCAAGATCTCCGAGATGCTGCTGGGACCCGTGCCGAGCGGCTTCCAGTTCATGCCCAAGCACAAGGCCAACGCGTACGGTTAGAGAGAAAGAGGATGAAAGTGAGGAGAAGATAGTGACGAGTGAGGCGAGAAAACAAAGGGAGAGGAAGAGACATGTAGTTTGAAATAGAGATGCTTGAACGTTGCTTACCTAAAGTTTGCATTCTTGTCTCCCTGAGGGCTTGAATGCACAGCAGAATGTCAAGGTTTGTCCAGGTACGTCAGCGTATTATTCAAAGCAAAACAACAACCTGATCTTCCTCTTTTCATAAATGTATGTGAAGTTTTCATTTCCGTCTATCTATGTTTCTGTTCTTCGCTGCTGCTGCTCTCTCCTCGCATTCGTTACTTGCCGCCCTGCAAGTTGATTCCGCTCACGTTTTGTGGTCACAGCCCGTTGGGTCGAGTCGTGGTCTCTGCATCCTGCTGCATCAACTCGTCGTCTTCAGCAGCTTTGCGGAGCTTGGCACGCAGCTCGCGGGCTTCTTTCTCCTTTTGCCGATCGGTCTCGAGACGCAGCTGCTCTGCTTCCTCCTGCCTTTCCTTTTCGAGTCGTCGCTGCCGTCGCAACTCGCGTTCAGCGACCGCAGCCTCACGCTCTTTTTGCTCCTGTCCCAGCCGTTGGGTTTCTTTCTCACGCTCGCGCGCTTCGCGCTCAGCCTCCAATTCCACTTTCCGGAGCAGCTCCGCGCGCTTGAGGTCAGCGATTTCTTCGAGCGAGAGCTGCCGCTTGGTCTCCAGCTCCTGCTGCTGCTGCTCCATTTGCTCCAGCTGCTTGACCTGAATGCGCATCGAGCGCTTGCGCGGGATCGCCTCCAAGATCGCTCGCTTCGTCGCCTTCTCTAGTTCTTTCTCGCGTTCCACGGCTTCGTCCGCGATTTGCTCCACGATCACCTCCAAATGGTCGATAAGCTCCTGCTCGCCAGCCACTTTGCGGCCGCGAATCTTGTTCATACCCGCGAGCAACTCACGGAAAGCATCATCGCCTTTCGCCCACAAATCCCAATTTGTGGCAGACAACGAGGCTGTGACCTCCAAGCGATACAGACGGCGCTCTTCGTAGAACTGTGGGAAGAAATAAAACAAATTCCCGGCGCGGTCACGGCCCAGCGGCTCGACGCGCATGTCGTCTTCCTCCATCAATCGAATGTGCTCACTACGCATAACACAACATCACACAACGTTAGGCTTTGATCGTTTTCTTAGTCGTAGACAATGTTGGCGTCTTCGTACGTGTTGGAGGGATCGTCCATGACGGCTTCACACAAGTTGTAGAGGATCTTGCAGCGCAACTCGACCGGCAATTCAGCGTACGATTTGTGCTGTTCCACGCAAGTGCACATACAACAACATCAACGTCAGCATGACTAAAACACACACACACATACACAGTGCCACCACCAGAGATCCCAACCTTTAATGGACACACGACCCCGAGCGTTTCCAGGCGCGCCTTGAGGATGTCGAGCGTCATCCACTCGTCGTCCGTGAGCTCCACGTCCACCTGCTGGTCGTCCTCATTGTCCTCATCTTCGTCATCGGAGAACGACTCGGGAACGCGCTCGCCCGCCTTCCGCAGCAGCGCGTACCATTTGTCGTACATGGCCATGTAGTACTCGCGCAGCTGCTTGTTCCACCACTCGTACTTGAGTCCGATGCCCGCGCTGAGGCAATCGCGCTCGCTCTTCTTGAGCAAAAGCTTCGTGAACACGTCCTCCAGGAGCGTACTGGACGCCGGATTCAGCAGCGCAGACTCAAAGTCGAGCACTTTGTGCGGAAAGCGAAGCGTCAACGGGTTCTGCAGCAGCCAGAGGATGTGGCACGCCGACGGGAGCTCCCACATACCGCGTAGCACGCGTAGCTCCTCGAAATCTATGAGTATGCAAAGAAAACGAGTGTTATGTACCATAACGGCGCACAGTATGATCAAAAGCGTACCAATGTTGGTCGCGTGCCAGTCACTTCCATTCTCGACGTAAAACGGCTTGCTGACGGGCGCGTTTTCCGCGAGTTTGTCCTCCTGCGTGCGCACCTTGCGCTTCTTCTTGGCTGTCGCTGGCTTCGCGCTCTTCTTCCCTTTCGCAGCAGCAGCAGCAGTCGTGGCGATTTTCTTTGCTTTGGTTGCTGCGCTGGCGCGGGGTTTGGCAACGGTGGTGGTAGATTTCTTGCCCTTTTTCGGAGAGCGACCGTTAGCACGCTTGCCTTCTACAGCATCTTCGTTCTCTTCTATATAACAAGCAGAATACATACCGCAAAACAAATAGCATGCCACGCATCAGTTCCACCCGTGCGTCATGACGACGAATGATGCACACGCGCCATGCCTCATAGTTCTCTCTCACCTTCGTCCTCAGCGGCATCTTCGCTCTTGCCGTTCTCGTCTCCCTCTACTGCATCCTCTCCTCCTTCTCCATCTGCTGTTTCGTTCTCGTTCTCGTCGCCGCTGTCCGCGTCGTCTCCATTCTCGTACCCCTCCGCGTCGACCGGCTCCTCGTCCTCCTGCTGCTGTTTCTTGGCTGCTTTGCGTGCTTTTGGTGCGACCACGGGCTTCTGCTTCTTGCGACTCGTCTGCGCTTTGCTCACGACGCGACTGCGCTTCTTGTCCGAGGGCTTCGTCATCGCTCTCTCGCCTCCTGCCTTCGCGTCCCGACGTTTACCGCCTCCGCTCAATATGACCGGATTTTGATAGTGAGCGTGTTCAGCGTAATTCGGCTCGAAACCAACACCACATACCGAATTTCAGCCAATAATAGAAGATGAGATAGTATCACTTCGAAGATGATTGGATGAAAAGAAAGGACAACGACCATTTTTGGCGCGAAAATGGCCACAACAAAGTCGTTGGGCATGAAGAGCTGCGTTTTGGATGTGGATAATTGGATGGGAACAAGGAAGGGGGCGTGTATGTATCTATCAACCTATCAAACTATATCAACGGAGCTCGCTACATGTGTCTGAGTGTGTGTATCCTTAGCTGCTGCCTGCGTCTACGGCACAGAAGCCAGAACAAGACGATCTATCGGAACGTGGCGCTGCGGGGCATGTGGTGCATCTTCTTGATCACCTTCTTGCCCGCCTGCAGCTCATCGGGCGCCGCGTCGCCGTTGCGCACGGCCACGAACGGATTGTACCCACCAGCCAGAGGCTGCTTGACGCCGCGCTTCTTCTTGCCCCCGTGCTTGGACGACTCGGTGGTCTTCGTGGCGTCGTCCAGATTGAACGTCGCGCCAGCCACCTGCGCACTCGCAACCGAGTAGTCGAACGCTTGGAAGTCGCTGGTTGCTCCACCAGTCGTATCTTTCAGGAACGCGTCCGCCTTGTCCATGGTGGCCTCAGCGGATGTCGTGTCGGCAGATGGAGCACCACTACTGTTGTTGTCGCCTGGCAGCTTTCGTCGCTTCGCGCGGTTCGACATCTGATATTTCTCAGCGATCGACTGTGGAATCGCATCGCGTGGCGCCTCCTCCACGACAGCAACATCTTCGCCCACGGCAGCTGCTGGCAGTGCAGGAGCGTCGCTGCGGTCGTTCTCGGTCACGACAAACATCGTCTGCGCCACCAGCGCATCCACTTTCTCCAACTGCGCTCGGCCATTTATCGCATCGTCCTCGTCGACATCTTTTGCGGCAAAACTCACGCTCAGTCCACGCATGGCATCCGTAGCACCATTCAGAAACGCGGCAGCTTTGCGCTTCCCGCTTGGCCATCCGACATACGCGCTTCCAACCTGGTCGCCGGACGATGCGCTGCTCTCGATCACAATGTCTTCCTCATCATCGCGGAATGTAGTCTTCTTTCCCGTTTGCGGAGCCACGGTGGCAATTTTCGCTTCCTTGGCGTTGGTGGCAGCAGCCTTTGCTGTCTCCGCAGCGAGCGCAGCCTTCTCTGTGCTGATCACCGTCGTGAGCTCATGCGCGTGCTTGCGCACCAGTGGCGGCACGGGGTTGCACGTGCGGAACAACTGGTCCGACTTTGTGGGCAGGAACTTGGTGATCTTCATGAGCGCGTGGTTCGGCAGCACGTACGCATGAGACTCGTCTTCCAGTCGTGCAATGCGGTCGCGCCAAAAGTAGAGTGCCGAGAACACGCGCTGCTGTAGCTCGGTCAACGTCGCAAGCCCCACGGTGCCCTTCAACTTCTCACTCAGACCAAAGCAGTCGTCGTCCGTCACCGTGGGCTTCACGTACACCTGCAGGCAGATCTTGTTCGAGTTCTGTAGCGCCTCGAACAATGCACTCGAGCGCGTCGTGTCATTGCGTTCTTCCAGCAGCTCGCGCTTGAGCTGGTCGTAAATGTACAACAAGTACCGCGTGTCTTCGCGCGCGTACTTGATCATGCTCTTCTCGAGCGGACGGATCCGCCAGTCGGCCAGTTGGTATTGCTTGTCGGCGTCGATCCCGCAGTGGCGCTTGAGCAGGTACGCGAGCGAGAAGCGAGGGTACTGCAACAAGCGCGCGGCCTGGCCCGTGTCAAACAGGTTCACGATGTACAGACCCAAGTCGCGCTGCAGCCACAGGATATCCATGTCCGAGCCATGCAGCACTTTCACCTTTGCCGGGTCGCAAAACACGTCGTTGAGCACCTGCAGCTTGCCACGAAGCGCCAAAGTATCGACGAGGAAATCCTCCGTCGCCGTCGAGATCTGCATCAAAGAGACGATACCCAGGTACGAGCGGTAGCTGTGGTGCTCGAGATCGACCGCGACCACGCTCGTCTCGGGGTTGCGCAGCGACGTCATCATCGCCAACAGAGTCTCGTCCGAGTTCACCCACAGATATGACGCCTCCTCGATTGGGATCTTCTTGTACGGATCGCTCGAAGCGGCCACCTGCCAGTCAGCGTACTTGAGCGCCTTGATCTCCGGGTAGTACGGATGCTGGCGCTGCAGCGCGTCTTCTTCGTCTTCGTTCTCTTCACCACCAGTCATAGCATCGTCAGCAGCGCTGGGCAGCACATGCACTTTTTCGCGCAACTTGGACACAAACGGCGCGTCCGAGTTATCGATGCGCTCGTCAAACGCATCCTGCGGCTTGGCCATGCCGCGGCGTCCGCTACTGGCATTCGCGATCATTTGGTTCTCTCGCTCAGTCTTCGTATCCTTCGGATCCTTCGCGTTCTTGTCAAAGCTGAGCGGTTTGTTCTCCAATGGGCGCAAGCCAGAAGTGGCACTCACTGCCGCTGGGCCACGCCGAAAGAGCTCGAGCTGCTTGGACGCGTCGTCCAAGAGCGCGTCCACAAAGTCCGTGATGCTGGACTTCGGCTCGGGTCCATCAAAGAGCGCCTTCTCAGTCTCGTCCTCTTCGTCGTCGTCATCGTCATCGCCATTCTGCGCGGCGTCTTTCTTCTTGTCGACGGCGGTGAGCTGCCACACGAGCTCCTCGAGCTTGGCGCTGCTGGTAGCCACGTGTGCCGCGAAGGGCTTGCTGAACTTGCTGTGGTAGTGGAAGTCGTCGTCCTCGCTCGGAATCGCGTTCGACGCCTTCACAGACAGCAGCACCTTGCGGTAGAGCGCGTCCACGAACGCGCGGCTCGCAGCGCCGTCCATCGCCATTCTCGCTTGCTTGTCTCTTTGCTGTTTGTTTATTTGTTTCAGCAAAAGACTTGGCGATGGTTGGGTCACACTGCGCTACCTTCACGCGACCTTCAAGCGACCCAATTGTCATTTGAAAGGCACAATTTACCTATTTAGGAACAGATCGAAATGAGGAGTATCCCTTGTTGATTTGAAAAATAGGAAGTCGACGCACACACCTTAACAGCAGCCTTTCACGACTCTTCCACTGCTTCAAACGCCAAACCAGATGGATACAGCCGACGAGAAGACAGCGCATGAGGTGCGTGCGTCATGACGCCCTCTACGTGTGTATACACTGAGAGTCTATTGATTGCACACACGCAGGTACGTCGGCTGCAGGCGAGCGTGCGCGATCTGCAGAATGCGCTCCGACTCGCATGCAAAATGGACGCGCCGGTGCGGCCACGCAAGCACGAGCTCACGGCGGCGACCGAGCCGAGCGCTTGATGCAGTTCCACGCACAGGATATCGGCAAGCGCAAGGACGAGGCGATGGCGTCGGTGCTGCGGAAGCTCAACCCGGACGTCGCCGTGTGCGCAGCCGCGATCTCGCTGCAAAGACCGCATGATGTGCTGCACGCACTACGAGGGATATGCCACCGCACGCGAGACGAAAAGGATGGAAACAGTAGTAATGAGGGCGGTAGTGATGAAGAAGACGAGGGAGATTCCGACGAGAGTGATGAGAGTGAGACTGATAGCGAAGCTCCCAATGAAGATAGTGAACTGGAGACTCAGGAGCCTGCTGCTCCGTTATCGTCCACGACAGCGGTGCCCCCACTTCCTGCAATCAATCGCCGAAACCACCGTCTCAGTGTCGTGTTTCTCTGTATACAGCATGCAGAGCTCGCGAACGCGCTGAACGAATTTTGTTGTAAGTTTGGCATCGTGTTTGTGTACGTGTTCGTCGGTCACGATGGCATCTCTGCAGGTTCGTGGGGTCGTTTTGTCGCGAATGTAAAGCCAATTCCCTTCACAGACTGGGGTCGCTTGTGCCTTCTCTACAGCTCAGAGACTATTCACAAGTTGCGAGCATAATGGACGAGGCGGTTGTTGTCGACGGGGGAGGAGAGGCGAATGTGCAGGCGTACATGGAGGGACTCTCGCGCCTCGACCGCGTCGTTGACGACTCGGGCTACGCGTTCACCGCACTCGACGTCGTGGCAAGCGTCCCTAGGCTGCTGTTGCAACAACGCTAGAAGCTCAGGCTCACTCTTTAGTGCCTATGGGATTGGTTCTATTTGTTGGCCGCTATAGGGAAAAGAGCTCGTGAGCTTGGCGCCGATCGCCAACTACCCGCACTTGCTCTTTGCAAACGTGGCGCAGAACCAGATCACGGACGTCGCGCCGCTGGCTGAATTGCCGCACCTCGTCTGTGTCAACCTGTCGGACAACGCGCTCACAGCGCCAGTGGCGCTTCCGCAGCAATCGTACTTGCAGGTGCTGGCAGCAAGAAAACAAGCTCACGTCGGTCAGTGGCATTGAAAGCCTCAAGACGCTGAGTTCGCTGGCACTTCAGCAAAACAGCGTGAGTGAAAAGGTCCAAGTCCACAAACCACATCTGCATTGCCTGACATTGCTGCCCTTTTGTCTGTGTGGAATGGTGATTTATTGGGTTTGCAGATCAAGACGCTGGAGGCGCTCTCGCAGTTGCCGCAACTGAGCGAAGTCGATCTCTCGGGCAACCCTGTGGTCGAGACTCCAAACTACCGCCTGCTGCTGCTACTCCAGGTGCCGAGTCTGCGGAAGCTGGACAGCGTCGCGATCACCGAAGCCGAGCGACTCGCGGCCGTCGACCTGAAGGAGCAAATGCAGCAAGAACAGGAGCAACAGGAACAGGAGGAGCAATAGAAAAGAAGAAGAAAAAAAAAGGCAATGGTTATAGGAGATAGTGAAGAGAAAAACTATAGAGGAGAGCACGTCCTAATACACTAGACACCGCTTTCTCCTTGCTTACTGTTCCTGCTCTTCCTTGGGGTTCAGTTTGATGAGGTCGTCGATTCGTAAGATCGTGATCGCGGCCTCGGTCGCGAACCGGAGACTCTTGATCTTGCTGATCGCTGGCTCCACGACGCCCACTGCCAGGTTGTCGCGCACGGCGCCCTCGAGCAGATCGAGACCCGAGAAGCGCAGGTCGCGCTTGGCCGAGTCGCTCTGCGACGTGTTGTGGTACGCGCGCAGCTTCGCCACGAGCTCCGACGCGTCCTTGGCAGCGTTCACCGACAGCGTCTTCGGGATCACGAGCAGCGCGTCGGCAAACTCGGCGATCGCCAGCTGTTCCCGCGATCCGAGCGTCGTCGCAAAGTTCTCCAAGTAGATCGACAGCGCGGCCTCCACAGCGCCACCACCAGCCACGAGCTGGTTGCTCTCGAGCATGCGCTTGACGACCATGAGCGAATCATGGAGCGATCGGTCCATCTCATCCAGCATGTTTTCGTTCGCGCCACGCAGCACGACCGTCGTCGACTGACGCGTCTTGCAGCCGCGGATAAAGATCAGCTCGCCGTCGCCGACGCGCTCCTCCGACACCTGCTCGGCCTCACCCAAAGTCGCTGGGTCAAACGTCTCCTCGCCCTCCAGATCCGCGAGCGTCAACACGACCTGACCACCCGTGGCCTTGGCGATGCGGCGCAGATCCTCCTTCTTGCAGCGGCGCACGCCCATGCATCCAGACTCGACAAAGTACTTGAGACACAGGTCGTCGATGCCCTTCGTGGTCAAAATCACATTCGCGCCGGCGTCAATGATCTTCTGGATCTTCTCCTTCGTGATGTCGATCTCGCGCTGACGGATCAGCTCCAGCTCGTTCGGGTCGTTCACGATCACGGACACACCCATCTGCATGCGGTGGCGCTGCAGATCAAAGTCCAGCAGCGCAATCTTGGCGTTCTTGATGTACGTCGGCATTTGCTGCGACGCCTTTGTGCAGTTGAGCGCAAAGCCATCGACCAGGAGCGTCTCCAGTGCGCTCTGGCCGTGAGCCTTGAGGATGTTGATCGAGCTCACAGGGTAGCGCGCCTTGGACTTGCCCTTCGCGCCTTCCTCCACGACCTTGACCGATGTGACGGCGTCGACGACCAAGTTCGCGAAAAACTCGCTCTCTGGACCGAGGATCTTCGACGACATGCTGGTCTTCGCGGCGTTCACGAGACTCTCACGACCGATCGAGTCCACTGGCACGCTCAGGTTTTCCTGTTGCATAAATGAACAACAAGGCGATCGTACCGTTAATATAGAGAGAGCATTTTCTCTTTACATTTCAATTACCTTGATGTATTTGACGGCTTCGCGCATCGCGAGACGGTATCCGGCGATGATCGACGTTGGGTGGATCTTGTTCTTGACCAACTCGTTCGCGCGCTGCATAAAAACAAAGAGAAATAAAGCGTAGTCACAGTGAGTATCAAGATATTTGTAGCGCTGCTTGTGCTTTATACCAAGCATAAACAGCAAAGGTCGACTTTTGTTGCCATCGATTGGCACACCAAAAGATCCTCCTTACCTTCAAGAGCTCGGCGGCGATGATCACGACGGACGTCGTGCCGTCGCCGACTTCCTGGTCCTGCAAGCCCGCGAGCTCAACGAGCACCTTGCCCGCCGGGTGCTCGACCTCGAGCTGCTTGAGGATCGTAGCGCCGTCGTTCGTGATCGTGACGTCGCCGATGTCGTCCACGAGCATCTTGTCGAGCCCGACGGGACCGAGCGAGCTCTTGACGATGTTGGCGATGGCCACGGCTGCCGTCACGTTCTGCTCGCGCACATCCTTGCCCGACGTGCGCGTGCCGTCCACCACGAGGTCGGCGGTCTCCATTGTCCTATATGTCTGTCGTTTGCAGTTAGCAGAGCGCTCGCGATGCGGCGAGTCGATCGAGTGGGGGATCACTGCGTTTGGCTCTTTGGGGGGATTGTGTGGAAGAGGATTTCCATGGATCTCGCTTGCGGCGACAAGAACGACGGTTTTTGAGCCAATTAGAGATCTCTATTTATTATTTCCACCAATAATAGATTATCAAAATGGATTTCGCACCAATCGCGTTGTGCGCTGTGTTTTTATTATGGGGTCAAGACCCTGCGTTTATGCTTCACTGAGTCCTTCTTTCGCAGAGAGCGACCTGGTCTTGCAGAGATCCCACAGAAGTTGCAACGAGTTGTGGCGGTAAAGTCAGGGGAAACACAGTCAAAACAGATACATAAAACGATTGAGTATACCTCCGAATAAGGTGTATCAAGTCCGTATTGCCGATCTTCTCCCGCCAGCACAACAGCGAAGGTCGCAGTTTTGAATTTGAACCTCGCGCGCAGCAGTCATTCCTATTATTGTTCGAGTTGCCCGCATTCGCCACACAACGCACTACAGAAAAAGACGGCGAGATGGCGGCGACGTTGTCGGAAGCGATCGCGTCGTTCCACGCAGGGGACGCGCAGCCGCTGACGCGTCTCATGGAACTGCGCCAGCAGCAGCTGCGCAAGGGCCACCTCTTCAAGAAGAAGGACGCCAGCGCCACGAACCTCGCGGCTGATCTGGACGACCAGGTGCGCGAGCTGCCGAGCGAGACGCTCGACAAGTTCTACCCGCAGGCGATCGAGCTCTCCGGGACGGTTGACGACGACTTCGAGCACCTCGAGCGACTCGAGACCGTCGCACAGTTCGTCACGATGCTCGTCGACACGGAAGACGCCGCGATCAGTCCCGCGAAAGTGTTTACGATCGCGCAAAATTTGCATGGTCAGCTGTTGCGCTTGAGAGGAGACCCAGACAAAGTACTCGCGGTGCAGGATTCGATTGCGATGCTCTGTGAGAGCTGCTGGAAGCAGAATTTCCATGGCATGGCGCACGCGCTCGTGACACAGCTGCTGCCGTACCTGATCGTGCGGTCGTACGAGTGTCCTGCGTCCGGCGCGTTCAATTCGAGAAAGCACCCTGTGCGCCGACTGTTTGCGATAAAAGATGCACTGGAGCTGCTTGACTTCGAAGACGAGAGTAGTGGGTACGTCTGTGGATACCTTTGCGTGTGGAGAAATGGTGTGTTGTTCTGTTGACTTGATGTCTAATGCCTGGCTGGGTTATGGGTGTACCTTCTTTCTTTGTAGACTGCTGCGTGACATCCTGCTTCGCTGTTATATCCAGCCAAACCTGTTTCGATCTCCTGATGCGATTCCGTTTTTGAGCTTTCTGTTTGAGCTGCACATGCCGTTCGTGAACGATATCAACCAGACGATCCGCAACCAAATCCCAAATCAACGGCGCTCGATCCTGAAAAAGTATGGAAGTATTTACTTTAAGGCATGGGTCGGAAGCAACGGAGAATCCAGAGAGAAAATTGAAGAAGATTGCATTCAGCGGTACATCCACGATGCTGTTCATGCCAGTAGCATCTCGATGTTTACGGCCACGAGGAGCGTGCTCCAGATTTTCTTTGAGAATAAGCGTCACACTGGAGTGGACGAAATGCTGTACCGAATCTGTAGTCCGATCTTGTGGCGTGGCGTCAAAGCAGCGAACGACTCCGTGCGTCGCCAAGCTGCGGTGCTGTTATTCGATAACTTCCCGTTGCGAGACCCCCAATTCAACAACGAGCAGATGGATCTGACTCTGCAAAAGCAGTTCGATGCGTTCGAGGAATTGCTCGGAGATTCGCATCCTGCTGTGCGAATTGCAGCGATCCAAGGTGTCTCGAAGGTGCTCTCAGTTTACTGGGAGTTGCTGCCTGCAGAGACCATCCGATGCTTTATTTCAAAGCTGGTGGTTGACCTCGTGAACGATGCCTCGTCAAGCAGTGTGCGTGCTGCTGTCTTCGAAGGAGTGCAATTTATCTTGGACAACCACAACTCGCATTCGGTTCTCAAGCCTCTTCTTCCTATGGTAAAGCCTTTATTTTCGCTGTTGCATGCTAATGGGTAGCGCATTTGATTCTGACTGATGTTGTTGTCTTTTGCTGTCAGCTTGCACCGCTGATCAACGACCGTAACGAGCGTGTCCGCGCCGAGTTTGCGGCGCTTCTCGTTCGCATCAAAAGCATCCGTAACTTGCACTTCTACGACGTTGTCTCCGTGAACGACCTGCTGGATCGAATGGTGCTCGATAAGGATTGTCCTGTTGTCCGCAAGCAACTCGTGTCGCTGTTCTTGAACTCGTACTTTCCTCAAAGTGTTGGTGGATCATCTCAAGTAGCACGCTGCCTCGCATTGGTGAAAAAGAATCCTGAAGCTGCGTTGGTATTTTACGGCAGCGTCGCGGAGCATGCATCGGTTGGATCGGTTTGTAAATTGGCGGCACTGCTCTTGCGTTGTTCACTGAACTTTGTCTCGAAAAGACTGAAGGAGCCCAAGGACCAGGATGATGACGGTGACGAGGAGGATGAAGGAGATGACGACGAAGAAGGGTTCAGTATTGTGGGTCAAGTCGTTGTCTTGGAAGCGATCAGTAGCCTCCTCAGCAGCGTTCATGAGAAGGTGATGACTGATCCCCGGTATGCCGAGTGTAAGAGCTTCGTTGCCGAGCAACTGAGCGTCCAGTCGATCGAAGCCTTGCTGCTGGCGTACAGCGAAGATCGTCCATTTGATCAGGAAGCGCTCAGCTCGGTCTGGAAAATTGTCGGATATTTGGGTGAGCTCTCTGAAGATACCTTGCTTGAACGCCTCGTTGAAAATTTGATGACGATGGACGAGAGTTCCAACAAGAAACTGCTCGAGTCCTTGGTGAATTGTCTTTCTCAGTGGGACCAGCTCCCATTCTTGGTGTCGAAGCTCGTGCGATTCCTGCATCACTGGAGAGAAAACGAATACGTCGTGATGGAAGACAAGAAGAAGAAGAAAGCAGGGAAGAAAGGAAGCGAGTCGTCGGCGTTTAAGCTGAACCCGATCGTGGTGCTTGGCGCAGCAGAGTACATTGTCCAGTCTCAGTCTGTGAACTGCTCGAAAGAGTTAATTGATCAGCTGTTCGCGGGTCTGCAGGAGTGTGTGGCGCCAATCCTCGAAATGGGCTCGGAGGAATTCGTCGAGCTCTACAAGGCAAACTCGTTCCGTGTCATGCGTTTGTTGGAAGTGTTCGCCAAGTTTACATTGATGACAGAGAGTGCGCGTGTCGCCCATCTAGCATCTGCGCTAATGGAGAAATCAGCAAAGCATTTTAGCAGCAAGGACGAGCTAAAGGCACTACAGCCATCGGCGTTTTTCACACCCCCAGAGTCGCTGGCGCTGTTGTCGACGTGGGTGACGCGCTTGCTGCTGGAGTTCCGCACCGCCGCACATGACGAAAACATGGCGAATCTCACGAAGAAGCGTCGA
The DNA here is from genome assembly GCA_006386115.1 of Globisporangium splendens. Classification (NCBI taxonomy): domain Eukaryota; phylum Oomycota; class Peronosporomycetes; order Pythiales; family Pythiaceae; genus Globisporangium; species Globisporangium splendens. The sequence continues at coordinate 262,712 of VFIW01000021.1, read as the reverse complement.
CGTGGCAAGAATGGCGACGACGAAGAGGAGCTTTCTCCGCAGCAACAACTATTGGTTCGTTGGCGAAACCTGTTTTCGCTAGTGTCCCTTTTGAATGCCGAGTGCGTGGAGTTCGCCTTCCAAAGCGAGAACATCAGTGAAGAAGGCATCGCGGCGGGTTTTGCGGCAAACTATGTCGATGATCTGGTGGAGGCACTGGACGACGCCAAGTACTTTGAGCGCGTCCTGTTTTACCAGTCCTGTCAGTTGCTGTTTCAGTTGAATGGGATCAAAGCCAAGAAGGAGAAGAAGAAGTCGAAGAAAGCGTCTTCCGCCCGCATCCTTCCCTCGCTTGTGTTGTGGACATCGAAATTGCAGGAAGCACTGGAGAAGGCGCATGAGAAGGACAGCGACAAGTCGGAAGATCTGTGGGCGGCAATCAGTCCATCCATTGAAGCCACCGAGGTGCCAGTTGCCTAAGACGTTGCAATGGAACATTTTGAATGGAAAAAAAGGTATGATATATTCTACGGTCTTTGTGTTGTTTGCTACATTTCTGCTTCCACCATGCCGCGCATGGTGGCTACTTATACTTTAAAGAGCATCTTCGTATAGATAATGAGGATAAATAGTTGATGACGACGATGCCAAGCTCACTCGTCTCGTTTTTTGCGAAAGAACTTGAGCACCGTGCGGTTGAACAGCTCCCGCTTCGTGGGCTTCGGTCGGCTCGCGCCATTGTTGTCGTTGCTGCTGCTCTCAGGCAGCTCGGCTTGGAACACCTCGTGCTCCTTCGTGCTTTTCGCCATTGGGTGGATCGTCGACACCGATGGCGTGATCAACGCGCACGACCGCTTCTCTGTCGAAGTAGAAGATTGTGACGACTCGGGCTGCTTGGCGAGATCCTGAAGCACGATGACTGGGGTGTTCACCACTGCCGAAGATGTGATTGGCTTTGAAGGTGTGGAAACAACATTTTGAGCAAGCGCTGTGCCCACGCTGCAGTCGATTCCAGTGAGTGCTTTGTGTTTCAGGATCGCGCCGACAGAAGGACGCTTTGTCGCGTCCATGATGAAGAACTGACGCAAAAGATCCACGACCTCTGGCTTGTCCTGCATGTCGACGTCGAACTTCTCCAAGAGGTACTCCATTCCGAAGTCCACGAGCAGGCGGAAGTGGTCGTCGCGACGCAGCGGTTCTCGGAACGGGTAGCGACCTGCGATCATCGAGAAGAGCATCACGCCGAGCGACCACACGTCGGCCTTGATCGGGCTGTACCATTCCTCCCGCGTGCTGCACGCTTCAGGTGCCATGTAGTGCACTTTGCCCACGGGCGACGACTTCATCGACGGTGCCGACGTCGCCAGCCCAAAGTCACACACCTGGCAGCAGTCATTCTCATCCACCAACACATTCTCGAGCGAGACGTCGCGATGCGCGATGCCGTTTGTGTGCAAAAAGTTCATCGCGAGCAGCACCTGCTTGAAGTAGCGCAGCAACTGCGCCGTCGACAGCGTCGCGCGGTTCGTGTTGACTACGTTGAGCAGCTCGCCGTTGGGGCAGTACGCCATGACGAGCTGCACGACCTCCTGCTCGACGAAGCAGTCCTTCATGGGCAGCACGAACGCGTGACCGCCGAGCGCCTGGATCTTGAGGTTGGCCGAGAGCTCCGCGAACACGTCCTCCTGCACGACGCGGTTCGACTCCTTGGCGCGCTTGCGGCCCGCGAAGCTCAGCTCCATGCGCTTGACAGCCACCAGCTCCTGTGTCTCGCGGTGGCGGCACTTGTCCACGCGCCCGTACAGCGCTGTGGCGATGGTCGACAGCGACTCGTACTGCTGCATTTACTATGAGATGCTCAATCCTGCGAAGCAAAGCGCAAATGTTCAAATGAGCGGCTATATCATCATCGAAAGCAAAATCAGGTGGTTACATCTGAACCCACCCAAGCAAACAAAACACAAAACAAAAAAAGCGTGGAAGAGTCCCGTGGACATAGGGGATGGGGAAAGGTAACGAACAAAAAAGACATACGGAAGAAAGAGAAAATACACAAAAGCGCGCACACACACAATCAACTGTGCAGTAGGGAAAGGGAAAGTGGTCATTTACGCAAATATCTGCAAAGCAAAGTAAAACGTGCGGGCCACACGAGCAAGCAACACACAGAAGGTGTAGATTCCGTCTGTTCTTTCTTCTACGAAAGGAAGTTTTTCTCTGGTTTCGTCGAGCAAGTGTGCAACTTGCTGAATTCTCACATGAGTTGCTTTTTGCTGCTTTTGGTGGCCGTTCGGAGTTCCACGAAGTTGGGATTCTTCTGCAACGAGAAAATAGAATTCCGCCCTTCTTCCCACAAACTCAAAATAACTGTCAAGTCGACACGCCTTCGCACGCCACACACACACAATCGCGTGTTGCCAGTCAAGATGCCACTTATTGTGTGGGAAAAGTCGACAAGAAGTTTACTGCTTTTTTCTTGCCGTGCGTGCAGAATTTTCATTTCGTGGACAGCAAAGCAACTGAGTCCGACTGGCGTGTGCGGATATCATCTCTCTTTTGCTTTAGAAGATGTCGCAAGAGAGAATACATGACGGAGAGCGTGACTCGATTCATAGTGCGGAAGGAAGCTGGTAATCAACACGTGCGCCAACTAGATGGGAATGCCGATCCGTCCTTTGGCCGCAACGTCGGACCTGAACGAAGGAAAGAGAAGAAAACAATCTTGGAAGCCGCGACATTCAGACTCGGTCTGCTTCCATTTCCGATCGTGTTGACTTAGTACCATGCATTCTCTCAGGCGAGGATGGACGCACACATACGCAACCACAGTTGAAGTAGGCACGACTTTAAGGAGCAGGCGCGATCTTTTCGAGCGAGAGACGCAGCAATCGGTGGATTGTGTTCAGTGTACTGAGCTGCAGCTGCAACACACAACAACCAAACACATCAACAACACATATAAACGTGGTCGGAACATGGATTCGTCCGTGCAGAAAGAATCCATGTTTTGCACAGGGAGGTTCATAAAGATCGCCAACACTGAGATTAAACTCAAGTCCATACCTGTGTTTGCATGTAATGATAAACAAAGATCGCATACAACTCGGTCACAATCACGGGAGGCAGACTGGCCGTCAACATGCTGGAAGAAAATGACGACTAGCGCTCGCTGCAACGAGTGGAGTCCATTGGTTCAACACACCCACCATCCACCATCGCAATTAGTGCGACGACAACAGCTGCCTGAATGATGGTCATCGAGATGCAAGCATCGGTTATGAAAAACACACGTTGTTAGCACAATGCAAAATGCGTATTCACGGTCTCTACCATAAATACACAACAACTCAACTCGGTTGCTCCGCAGCAGCTGCGTTTCCATGCAACAAGACCAGCTTCTATAGTGAGAGTGCGAAACGAGCTGGCAAAAATTGCTGCTGTTGCTGTTGCGCGTTCTCGCTCGACGAACTCGCTCGCTCTAAATGCGTTTGCTTGCGTCCACCAGTAGTATCTATTCGATGCCTGCTGCCAGACGCGTCGCTTTCGTTCAACGCGATCGCTTTCTGTAAATCAGAGTGCGGCTGGTTGCTCATTGGAGAGGAGGATCCCAAATGCTTGGGTCGTGTGTTGCGGTGGGACTGACAAGTTGTCAATGGCAACTGATCCTGTCAAGATGAAAAAACCAAGTTGCAGCTTCATAAAAAACCTCGTCGTCGTACTTGATGGAGTCTATACCCTTAACAAGGCCCTGATTTGCGATTCTCAACCTTTTATTAGCAGTAAAAAGGATGAGTCGGAAAGGTGTCAAGGGAAAAAAGAACGCAGTAAACGTAACTGGACTCCCTCACGCATACTGAAACCAAATGAAAGAGAGTTGCTCGCCTGCGTGCATGGAAAAAGAGGTTGCGACTAGGGGTCGTGGTCGTCCTGCCTCATCCGCACACACACACACACACTGCAAGTGTAAATTCTTTATAGAATCTGGGCATACCGACCACATGGGGTTGTTGTTTGCGCTTGTCGAGAGCGGTTTGCATGAGCGAGGCGCTTCCACACACGCAAACGAGCGCCCGCCCACCTCAAGAGCCTCCGTCCGTCGACTTAGTGCTCGCCTTCAACTGATCGGCGCCATGTCTCCGTCTCACGGTGCCAATAATGGTGCTTCCCCCGATAGCAAGCCGCCGCACTCGGCTGTGGGCGTGTTCTCCAAGCGCAAGGGCGTGCGGTATCGTCCCGACGGCGCCGTGGCGAGCTGCCGCTTCTGTGAGATCCTGCGCCGGCGCGACGAAGCGTTTCTCTACGAGGACGAACGCGTCGTGGTGTTCCGGCCGCTGCGGCCCATCGTGGCGTCGCACATCCTCATCGTGCCGCGCGCGCACATCCGCAACGTGAGCATGCTCACGAGCGACCACGAGGAGCTGCTCGAGTCCATGCGGCGTGTCGCGCACGCCGTGCTGCGCAAGAACCCCAAGCCGCGCCGATGCGGGTCGTCGATGGACGAGCAGCGGCCCGAAGACGACTCGAAGCACTCGGAGGACTCGTCCAAGGGCACCGACGACGAAGACTGCGCCGCTGCCAACAATGTTATTGATCCGGTCCAGCTCCGGTTCTCGTTCCACGTGCCGCCGTTCAACAGCATCGACCACGTGCACATGCACGCATTCAAGGACGAGCCGCGCAAGCTCGGCGTGTTCGGCCGCATCAAGTACCGCACCGAGTCGTGGTGGTGCCGCTCGTACGACGAAGTGCTGCGGAGGGTGCGCGACGACAGCGCCATGATCCCCCAGCACTCACAAGAGCCAACAATTCGCGACAGCAGCAGCAGGAGCAGTAGACCCGAGAAGCAATCACCGTAGCTTATGACAAGGCTAGTGGGGAGTTTTATTTATTTTCAATGACAGACAGATGTGAATGTTTCCATATAACCTACGTAAACTTTGTGCTTCATTTCGATTCCTACGCCGAGTGGCTGGACGACGTGCCGTAGCGCAGACCGCCGAGCCGCACGCGCGAGAAGCCCAGTTGCGGCGTCGCGGGCTGCCACCCGGACAGGATGGCCTCGATCTCCTGCAGACTGCGCTTGCTCGTCTCCGGCAGGTAGAACCACGAGACCACGACGCCGCCGACGTTGCAGAGCAGCACGAGCCCCGCGCCGATCCAGAACACGTGTAGCGAGTGCAAGTTCGCGCGCAAGAACGGCACAAAGTACGACGTCAGCCCCAGCCGCACGACGCGGTCCCAGATCACCACGAGGCTCATGGCGCCCACACGCAACTTCACAGGGAAGAGCTCGCTCGCGATCACGACGGGCACAATACAGAGCCCCAGTTCGTGACCCGCGAGGATCAGCATCATCGTCGCTGAGCCGTAGTCCGTGAGCTGTCCGTCCGTCTTGTTCGAGCGGTACGCGCTCAGCATGATGAACGCGCAGCCGCACACGACCACGTAGCACCCGAAGCGCAGCGCCAGCAGCCGCCCGCGCACGTCAATCAGCAGAAAGCAGCACAGCACGCCGATACATGCAGCGATCCACATGCACGTCATCGCGATGAGCAGCTCGGTCTCGGTGCCGTCCACGTCGATGCCGAACAGCGTCACCATGAACGCGTTGGTCTTGGACGTCGCGCTCAGCGTTGGCTCCACCAGGGACGACGCCAATGCGCGCAGTGTAAACAGCACGCAACACAGCACGAGTGGACGCAGCAACAGCACGAAGCGAGAGTGCGTGCGGTCCTGCTGCTTGGACGCCAACAGGTTGGCGTGGATGATCGCGTTCACGTAGTACTCGGCGTCCTTGTAGCTGCCGTTGAACAGCTTGGCGAGGATCTCGAACGCCGTCTCGCGGTCGTCGTGACGCATCACGAGCCACGTCGGCGAGTCCGGGAGCTTCTGCATCGCGAGCAACAGCACGAGCCCAGGCGCGAGTCCCACCATCGCCAGCACCTTCCACTCGCTCAGGTTGAACCCAAAGTACGCGCGACTGAGGTAGATGCACAACACGCCGATCGCCACATAGCAGACGCTGCCGAGCGCTGCGCACAGTGCCTGCACGCAGAGAACGCGTCCGCGTGTCCGGGCTGCGCTCACTTCAGCCAGATAAATCGGCGCGACCACGCTCATCATGCCGGTTGCCATCCCGAGCAGATACCGGCCGATGATGACCGTGATCTCGCCATACGCGAGTCCCACGAGCAGCCACCCGACGATGTACGGGATCGCCGCGAGCTCAAGCGCGCCAGCTCGTCCCAAGCGATCGCCGAGGTACCCAGCGGCAGCGGCGCCAAGGATCTGACCCAGATACAGACACTGGTTGAAGAAGTAGTTGGCGTGCACGTGGTTGGTGTTGAACACGTCGATCTGCATGTTGTAGAGCCGCGTGGCCGAGATCGGGAAGAGCGCGACCCACGCGCAGCACACGGCCGAGACGCCGATCGCCGCCACGTGCAGCACGAAGAACCGGTTCAGCTGGTACAGGCTGCTGCGCTCCGTAAAGTCCTTCCTAAACAGACAAACACGTCGTTAATATACATACATATGCCAACACAACGCGTAGCTCGTCGCTAGACGCACACATGCAGCAATGAGGAGAACGCAGCGCACCGTGCGTTGATGGGCGTGCTCTCGCCGGGCGAGAGCGACACGTCCACGAGCTCCGCGGGTGCATGCACGTACTGGTGCGGCACGAACGCGAACTCGCTGCGCGCGGGATCCCGCAGCGCCTCCACGAGGCTGCGCCATCCGCGCGCGGCGTGCTGCTGCTGGGCTCTCGGCGGCGCCGCGACCATGGCTCGTGTGATGTATCTATCTGTTTGTCTGCGGGAGTATCTGCTGGTGGCAGAGTAACGGACTGCTGGAAGAAAAGCAAAGCACAGAACGCGTAACCCCAGTTACGCAAATGATGTAACCCCTGTGTGCGGAATCAGGATCAGGAACTTTTCGATGTGCCTTGAATAGGGGTTAGTGCGAAGGTCGTGCGAATGTAGCGAGAGCGCCATGCAAAACCACACGAACCATGAAGCTTCAAACCAAATGTTCGACTCGGTGGAATAACAGACCATGACTCATCAGCAATCGCGGAAACTGCTGTGATTCGCGCGCACTGACATAAGGACATAAGGCAAGCACACCTCGGTCAGAACTTGCTCGGCACGTGCTCGCGAACTTTCCATTCTTCATGCGACAAGAACCCAGCAGCAACTACAGTACCAGCGTGGCGTATTCTTCTGACACAACGAGTAGTCAGCTCATCGTTGTCATTTCCAAAGTCGCGGTGCTGTGGCAGCCATGGCTGAAGACAGCGCGCCTGGATGGCGTCAGTGTGAATCACGCCAACGCTACGGTGTTGTTACTTGCGCTGACCGCAATGACAATTGAGAGTCTCGAAGCGTGCGCATCGATCTTCTGCAAGCATGGAGCTACTATTGGGGTCGTTTCTCGATGGGTGCACTTTTGAATGCATGTGTGTCTTTTCGTTGTGAAAGTGTCCGTTAGCGTCTCCACCCCGTCTATGCACATCTCTTCTTTTATTCCGGGAAGTACGCATACTAAAATGCACCAAACACGATGTGAGAGGGAGCAAAAAATGTAAGAGGACTATCCGACCAGTACGACGTGATTTCTCCCACTCTCGCTTTTGCATCGACAGTCCACGAGAATGGGAAAAAGCAAAGCAATGCCAAGCGTCTGCGGCATTCAAGCAAGCCCAGACGCATACTGATAATGTATGGGCTGCCTGTGCAATCTGCACTCAGGAGCTTCGTGTGGGTGACTCCCATGGTGATTTGATTTGACTCACAAGGATGGTCCAACATACACACAGCAGTTTATCTGCAGAGAGAGAGAGAGAGAGTCGCTTTCTCATCCATTTTTTAATTTATACTGAGGTTCAGTATGTGGTGAGGTTTGCTTTTCCTTCGTTTTCCCGACTTAGATGGTACTGTGTCACCTCGGTAAAGTAGGTTTCAAGAACGACTTTTAAAAAAACAACACAAAAAGTCTCTTGAACAGAAATTCGATACATATACTAGAACGAGTAGACGTAGTGGTTCCGTCCTTTGAAGAAAGCCTTGAAGCTCATTGAGGAGCGAGACACGAAGATGATGCCGCCGAACATGTGCGCTCTCGGCACGTCGCGCCACTCCCATATTCCTTTAGTTCCACACCCAAGGCAGCGCCACCCCCAGCAGCGTCATCTGTTCCACAGTAGCTATGGTTGAGATACGTGGCGGCAGCTGCTTCAGCGGCGTGATCGAGTTCTTCGTGCCGCCGTATCCGCCGGCGTACACACCCATGGCGGTGCCGATACCGCAAGCGACGTCAGTGAAGCAGATCGGCGTCACGCTGGTCAAGAGAGACGCATCCTCGCATTCCTCTTCTAGTGCTTCGCGTTTGTCGTCGCTCTCGATTCGCAGACACTCGCATGAGACTGCGTACGTGTTCAAGCTGCAGCAGGAGGACGCGTTCTGCAAGTACGTGTCCCTCACGCACAGCGAGTTCAACCGGATGATGGTCGAGCTCAAGTCCGCGTTCCCCACCCAGCTCGAGTCGCATTACGTCGTGGATGTCAAGAAGATTTGGTACGTTTTGTGCGACAGCTACACAGGTGAATGCGTTTGTAGTGATTCAACCGCTCGCATGTGTGTGTGTGTGTGTGTGTGTGGTATATCTTTGCCGAATAGGTTTATTCGCTTCCGCCGCGTGTTCACGCAGACCGAGCAGGACCTCCTGCACACGCTCCGCCAGCTCGTGATGATCCCAGAAGTGCTCGAGAGCATGTTTTTCCACCACTCGCTGTCGCTTTCCCTGAGCGAGTCCATGGAGCTGATCGCACTCGCCGAGCAGATCCGCAGCGCGCGGAAGCAAGCTCAAGATATCGATGCCTTCGTGGACGAAGAAACCAAACGCATCGCGAAACGGCGCAACCAGAGTGACTTTGACTATGCCGAGATGGTGTTCTCGAGGGTCTTCATCGCCTCGCGATACCTATGTACCGAGACGATTCGCCAGCCGCTTCTCATCTACGACCACGAGATGCTGCTCAAGATCACATCCAGTGCGTTTCCCCATCGCGTCCACGTCGTGACTGGACCGGGCGACCACACGTACTTCCATTTCAAGAGGCGGCACAAAATGTGGTGTCTTACAGATACGTTTAACAACGAGCTCGCGCAGCTGACAGAGGAAGCGGAGCTTGAAGAACCCGAGATGACACCAGAGATCAGCGAGAGTCACTCAGGCGGCCGCTCAAGTCTGGTTGTGGGAAAAGCGCGGTACCAGCGTTACACAGTGAGGCGTGCGTTCCCGGCGTGTCGCCTGCACCAGCAGCACCAGAATTTCCAGTTGATCCCGTGCATTTCCGCGATCGGCGACAGGAAAACCAGAGTGATCGAGATCCAGGCTGTCCCGTCGTGCGGCGCGTTTGTGAGTCTGGGCACCATCGTGGCCGAGCCTCGGTACTTGCACTCGGCGCCAGACATCCAGCAGCAGCACCACCAAGGCGTGCTGGTGTCGTACAAGATCACAGCGCACCACGAATCGGGATTCACGTTCTTTCTGGGCAACTACGAGCGGAAGACGCGGCAGTGCGTGCATCTGCAAGTGCACCCGGGCCAAGATCTGCTCGCGATGCTCATGATCGGGCAACTCATCGATCAATTTGTCCTCTCTTGATCTTAGCATTGGCATCAGTGACTTGCTTTGTCTTTTGTGAGGTTCGAACATCAATTATGTGTAAAATTGCAACAAGTCGATGTTGATCTGTCTACATTGCGTAATTTACACGAACTATGAATTGTCTGTTTTTTGTGTGTGTCTTCGTGTTGGGTGCTTGCAGTTGCGTTGCCGGTATGTTGCGCGTAAGCAACAATCCAGTCGGAACTGTAAGCACACATCGCCGTCATGGTGCAATTCCTGGAACGTCATAATTGTTTCCGCGCACCAACCTGATTAATTATTCTCTCTCTCTCTCTCGCACGGGTGTTTCCTCCTTCCTCTGTGAAGATCCGATCGCCCATGGCTCCTGCGACAGCGCGGCGCATCCTCTGCCGCGCGCTGCTCACACTCACGCTTGCACTCGTCTGCGTGGCGCCTGTGCACGCACTGATCCTCGAAAGGTACTGCGTGTCTCGATGCGTCTCCATGTCGTAAGAGAAACCTGGCAGCATGGGCGGTTTTTACTGTTGTGGAAGCATGGATTACTAACGCGTTGTCTGTGCATGTATGCGTGTGTATGTAGTCCGCTGAGCCAGCTCCTCACGCATGTGTACGTTATATTTACGTTGTTGATTCTATCGCATCTATGTGTCGACATGATCGACGCTTGTTGGTCCCATTTCGGTGCGGGAAAGCAGATCTTTGTTATTCACCATGTGTTGAAATTCGTACTGCGCTTGCTGTGGTGCATGAACAAATAGCTCGGGCGAATTCACGAACCAGTCGATGCTGCAGGAAGGCAGCGTCGCACATCACGAAGTTGTGTCTGGTAAGCAAATGCTATTGTGGTTTCGGTGTGTTGTGCTTGTCGTTTGGCTGATGAACGTGGTGTGGTGCAAATGGATGCAGTCTCTCCGTTCCATGCGTGCGAGTCGCTGACTCACATGGATCTGACCAACAAGGTGGCGCTCGTGGTGCGTGGCGAGTGCAATTTTGTGCAGAAAGTATGGAACGCGCAGCGCGCGAATGCGACAGCCGTCATCGTCATGGACAGCGAACTGCGGCTCGAGTACGTCGCCTCTCTATTCTTGTTTGTGGCTCCTCGCTATTGCTGAAATATTGTACTCACAAATCTTGTTGGTTGGATTTACAGAGCACCGTTCCACATCATCATGCAAAAGGATCAGCATGCTTCCAACATCCACATCCCGTCGGTGTTTGTGTCGTACGCTGCAGGCGCCAAGATCCTGCATGTGCTGCACCACGCTCCACCATGGAACCCCGTGCGTGTGACGCTAAATCAGCATGGAGAACGTACGTACTGCGCGAATATGTGTGTATGTGATGGTTTTTGTTTTCTGTTTTTGACAGGTCCTCACGCATGGTTGGTTTGTTCTTTAACGTAGTACCCAATTCGAAAACGACCAACAGTTTGCTGAAGCGTATCGTCGCGTACATTTTCCTCGTGTCCGTGGTGTGCGTTTTCTCCAGGTCAGTGTCCTGCAGTTATCCGTTTGTGTGCTATCATCTGGGCTCATCACGACTGACCACTTTGCTTCTTTTCATGACGTGTACAGCGGGCTCAGTCTGATATCGTCCACCATGTTTCAGTTTATCGGCAAGCGACGACGCACGCGCGCCTCCAGAAAGCTCCCGATCACCAAGTACCAGCGCAACCTGCAGCGTACGTTGTTGCAGCAGCTCGTCGAGGAGCAGCATGTGATTGATCACATCACGCTCGATGATCTGGACGACGACGAAGAGTATGACATCGCGTTTGGTGCAATCGGCAGTAACGAAGGGTGTGGGGACAACGAGATGTGCGCGATCTGCCTCGAGGATTTCCAGGTCGGGAGCAATGTCAAGGTGCTGCCGTGCCAGCATTTCTACCATGTTGAGTGTATCGATCCGTGGCTGGAACGCCAGAGCAGTTGCTGCCCTCTCTGCAAGCAAGACGCCGTTTCCGCAGGTACGCACTCGCATCATCCAACCATTAGCTTTTGCTTTCCAGTATGGCTTATGTACTGACAATGAACTTGGACCCACCAGACGCTGGCGCGCCACCAAAGCGAATCTTCGGTTTTGCGATCCCTCGAATGGAGCAAATCTTGCAACACGAGCATGTGAGTTTCATGGCGAGATCCCAAGTTAACTTCCAGCTTTTCTAACTGACTGAAGCGTTGTTTGTTTGTTATTTTGCAGGTCTTTCATACATTTTTCCTGATGCTGCCTGCTAGTATCGTCAGCTGTCTCATCGTCAACAGCGCGGCGTCGATCATCAGCAGTTTGTGGCCATGATGAGTCCCACGCTTTGGGCGATGAGGAAGGTAGCTCTCCATCGCCCAGCATGCTCTCACTCTCTGCCTCTTTCCCATTGTCGGGCTTTAATATTTAATCAAACGAGGTCATGCTGCCCTTTCCCTGGACGCGAATGCGCTGGTGCATCTGACGACGCGCTTTCTTTCGCGGCCATTTTCGCATGGCGGCGCAAGCGATAGAGCGCATAGGTGAGCTGGGTGCGTCGCGACGTCATTTGATGGAACTGGTTCACGCCAAGCAACTTGAAAATCGAGAGCGCGACCTTGTACGGATCCGCGTACGTCTCTTTCAGTCGAAGTTCCTGATCCAAGCTCGTTGGCGGCGACGACAACACGGTACGTCCTTTTCCTTGGCCTTGCTCACAAATTACTGCCTTGTCGTCTTTGCTTGCAGCTGCTGCACGCCTCTTAGCTCGATCTCTCGACAATCGTCGCTGCACGACAGCACTCATACCCGAGATCCGCATCACGTAGAACGCGACCGTGCACGACGAGAGTACGATCATCGCGGTGAACTGCCTGCGTCCCGCGACTTGGAGAAACACAAACGCCATCGTGAACTCGAAGAGAATCAAGCACACGAACGCAATCGTGACTGCAGTCTGCGCGATGTGGCCACGTCCCGGACTGTACGGCATCACGTACAGGAAATTGTACTTGGTCGTGAAAAACTTGAGATAAAAGTAGAGCGCACCGAACGGCGTGAGGATCGGCGTGATCACCGTGCCGAGTAGGATCATCATGAACACGCTCAGGATGAGCGCGTAGTCGTGGCCATAAAAGTACGGCCACGGCTTCTTGTTGAACCGCTTCTCTTCCTCCGTCACCGACCGCGACAAGACCCATGGCTGGTACGCACTGCGTTCTGCGCTCCGCGTGATGTCCATGACCGCACCCAAGAACGTGCGCTGGCAAATGTACGAGATGAAGAACGTCCCAGACACTTTGTACAAAAATGTCTCGACGTAGGTGTGGCCACTTTTCTCAACCCCCGACACCGCCAAGTACACGGCTGTGATACCGATGCTCGGCAAAAGGACCGAACTCTACAAAGCGCACACGAAGAGAGTCGAATCAGTTTAATGAGAGAGCAGCGCGATGGCAAGACGTAGCACAGGCATAGACCTACCATAACAAGGTAGATGAAACCTTTGATGAGGAAGATATTGGTTCGGCGAGATTCGCTGATCGACGGCTCCGTCATCGTCACGTAGTACAGGAACGCGAGCAAGAACCAGTTAACCGTGATCTATCCCCGACCAAAACGAGCAACAACAGTGTTAGCTGTGAGCACTTGCCAGTCCATCTCGAATGACTGCGTACCAAGAGCAGAGAGGGCAAGTAGGACACGACGAGCGTCACGAGAAATGAGTGCCGGTTTTCCAGATCCTGATAGAGTTCACTGCTCGAGTCCAATTTCATGTACACGAGCACGGCGGTCGGGGACGAGAACAGCAGCAGCAGTCCGGTCGTGAGGAATTGACGCGCGAGAAATCCAAGTGCACCCGTGAACGAGTACGGGCGATACTTGAGGTTCATCCAAATGATATCGTCCGGCTCAGGTGCACTCGTGAGCACGAGCTTCGAGAGGTACGGCACCAGCTCATTGCTCGTGTTCTCTTTCGCGAGCGACGTGTTGCGTTCGTCCAAATTATCGTCGTCTCTGTCCTGGCGAGAGTACGAGCACGCGTCCACGGCATTCAGGATCTTCCCACTCCATGAGTGCGCTCTCACGAGCCGCACGAACTCGTTGCGTTTCGCCGACGACTCGAACACGATGAACGCGGCGCCCATGCATTTCCGGTTGTTGTACACTCTCAGCGCTTCTTCGGGGAAAAAATCGAGCTCGTCGTCCAGCGACTGGATCGCCGACTTGGCGCGCGGATCCCAGATCTCACGGTCGCTTTTCACGCTCGAGTACAGCGCCGGCAGTGGCTTCCGCTTGTCTTTCGGGCACACGCAATGCGTGATGCGTTCATGGCGGTACGCGTATCGACACGGCTTGCAGCAGAAGTAGGAACTTAGAACCTCAGTCGGAGACGGTGCGAGCACAGATCCAGGACAGAACAGCAGGTTCCACGACAGCGTGCCGTGCTCGTAGCACGCATCGAGCATGCGCATGCGGTCGAGCTGGTCTGAGAGTTCGCGACGACGATGTAGGATCGAATGCACCTGCGTGAGGTCGTCGATCACGGTCACTTCGTCGACTCCGGTCGGGAAATAGTTGTCGCGCAGGATCGCGCGCAGCTTCTTGCTCGAGAAATGCGGCGGCAGGCCGTGGTGGATGAGGATGCTGCGCGCACCGACGATGCGCTTCGTGCGTTTCTGGAGCGTCGACGCGAGCCGCGATTGCCTATTAGAAAGGGTTATCGGTCAGGCAATGGGATGATTTAGAACACCCTTACCACGACAGTATGCATGCTGTACCTGACGATGAATGCAAGAACACAACCAGCGACCAAGTAGCAGTACGCCACGTGAGCCCAGTACCAGTTGCTGTGCAGCGGCACATTGCTGAACGTCGTCTGCTGGAACGAGTTGCTCCCGCCAACAGATGTCGTCGACTTCCCCGACAGATAATTCTACAGAAAAGCATAGACATTACGGATAAACGCCATCATTTTCTAAAAAATGACACACACACACACAAACTCATATATACGAACCACGGGAAGCATGACGGCGATGCTGAAGAACGTCAGCACGGAAAAGAGATGACCAGCGTCCACGTGGAATTGCAGGTTCAACGCCGCGGGGATGCCGCATGTGTGGCACATGTAGCTGCCGTGGGTCGGAAGCGAGAGAAAGATGTTCATGCGCTGCCTCACGGTTGCACCCATGATCTCGCGGTACTTGTCGTTGAACAGACTCGGCTCCAGGTCGTCGTAGTTGGCGCGCTCAAAGAGTCCCGCCTGGTGTCCCTTCCAAATCGGCAGCTCTAATTGATGCATGCGGCGCCACACAAAGAAGAGCATCCCCGCCGTGAACAGCGCGACGTTGAAGCCGAGTTCGTACCAGATGCCCTGCCAACCCTGGCTTTCCTCGACGATCGAGATCACGGAGCTCACGGCGCTCAGCTTGTACAGCTCAGCGTCGCCTGAGAGCGCGTACGTGAGGTAGAACCGACCGGCTGTGCGGCCAAAGATCGTAAACCTCTGCGACTGTTTCACAAACTCGCCCGACGCGTTCGTGTTCACGAACACGAGCACCTTGGGCACGACGAATCGGCCCGTGACGCGTGTGCTGTTGCCGTCCACGAGCGTCATCTCCACGCGCAGCATCGAGTTCGGCACGACGTCGCACGCGATCTGCTGCGTGACTTCGCCGTTGAGCACAACGGTCGTCACACCCGTTGGCACCGTCACGACGCTCGGCTTCTCCGGCGGGTCCAGCGGCGTCGCAGCAGCCGCAAACACCGTCACGCCGTTGCTGCCGGCGGTCCTGTGCGCGCACATGTTGATCAGCAGAAGCAGCAGCGGCAACGCATGCCGCAGCAGCGGCTTTTTCCTTCGCGTCCTCATGCTCGTCGTCATTTCGGCTCGTGGCGATTTTTTGGATACTGACTGGAATTGTGAGCGAGGGTTTGCAGTCTTGCAGTCCCCCTCTCATCTTCCCCTCATCTAGGAGAAATCAGGTGCAACTTATCGATGAGACTCAGATCTGATCCACATGACTCGTGAAGAAAAATCGCTAAGTCAACACATGGCTACATAATCGTTTTTTGGTTGGTTCGCGTGGACTAAGCGACCGAGTCTGTTTCCCACGCCGAGCCGTCCGTGGGCTCTTCCCATTGAGAGGGATGGACAGCTTTAGAGTCTCCTAGTCGCCTTTGGTGATTGCTGCCCTCGGTATCCTCGAAGGCGCCATCGTCGCCGTCGTCTCTGTCCTCGTAATCATCCTCGTCGCTATCCAGTAGTGGCATCATCATCTCTGTCGCTCCACCATGTGAAGTTAGTTGCTCATTGATGCCTGCCGCGATCGGCTTGCAGAGGTCCTCGGCGCACTGCAGATCGTTTGATCCACTGCTTTGGATAAACAATCTGTACAGTTCGTTGCGCCACTCCAGCAACCTCGTCGCCGTCACTGCGTGCTTTTCAGATGTCGATTCATCGAGTGCTTCCAGAGCCATCTCAAACGCGTTCTCGCACGTCCGCCACTTGAGCGCGAGTCGCATCCGCCGTTTCTCTTCAATCTCTTCGCGACTACTGCCTCGTCCTCTTGTGTGTCCACGCTTCTTACTCTGTTGCTGAGGACGGAACGTGGATGACACGCTCAGAAGCCCATTGCGCAACATGAGCAGCACAACCGACACAAACACTCGCGAGGGCATCCACTGCTGCAGACTGCGCTGTTTCAGGGCGTTGTGGAAAATACTCCGCAGCTCGCGCTCCATGACACCGAGTGGATACGGCGTCAACACGTCCACAAACGCCGAGTCATCGAGCAAGTGGATGCTTTCCTCATTTGCGCCATCAAAGTTTGCTGTTGTTCCTACCACAGCAGCATCTACTGCGACGGTCGTTGCATACAATTCACGAGTCCACTGTGTGAATAAATGGAAATGGTTCATGTCGGATCGGTACTTGAGCAGCAAGTCGATAAACTCCCCACCGAAGAGTCAGTCAGTGACATTCATGTGCTACAACGTGAGGAACATTGCCGCTACCTCGGCATCCAAGTCGGACAAACACCTTCGAATGCAAGTAACTGGTCCAAGTGCATCCAAGCCTTACGTGTCAGACTTCGACTTGCGCGTCTCAAAACTCACTCTGTCGACCAACGCGCAGCAATTGCCAGTGCCGTCATCATACCCAAAGTGCTTTACGTGGCCAGGCACTCCTGGCCCTCTACGGCTATTGTCAATCAGCTACACGACCTAGTGAAACAATTTGTCTGGGGCTCAAGGAATGGTAAGCCTGCGGAACCGTGGATGAAGGAAGAACAAGCTGAGCTCAAAAAAATGAATGGAGGCTTGTCAGTACCCAACATCAGAACTGAGCTGATGACGATGAGTGCCACAGCAGTCTCCAAATGGGCAATCACAACCTCTCACATCGATCAGGCCATCGGGGAAATCTTGCTGCACAACACAAGGGCTTCTTCGATGTACATCACGCCGCTCGATGCAATTCCAAGGCGGCCACTCCAGCTTCGTGATAACATGTGGACAACTGGCGCAGCATTATGTGCGTCGCTCCATTCTCGACCCTACGAGCCCAGAGAACGTGGTAATGTACGTTGGTGTTACGAGCACTTCAAGTCGACAATTGTGCAGACTCAATGGGACGGCGATGTGTTCCAGATCAACCTCAGCTCTAAAATGTCTGACAGGCTTCCAGGCATCATCGCTGAAGGACGAAAGCTACGTGGGACATTCTGTGCAGAATGGCTGCCATACATGACCTCGACTGCAGATGGGTGGCTTCTTGATTTCAACGGCTCCCCTTACAAGCTTGCTCACACATCATTATCAGTTGGAACAGCACAACTGGGTGACATACTTCGATGGGAGTGGATAAGACCATGAGTGCTTAACTTCATCCCAACATGTGGAATCTCCGGATTCTCCCGGCCGTCTATTCGAGCGCTCGAGCGGTTATGTGCCACGTTGGCATCCAACTTCCCACAGCTTCTGTATCGACCACAGCAAACAAATGTGCTTCGGCTGTACAACGGGCAACGTCACTATAACCACGAATGGCATCTGCACACCAGTGAAGCAACTCGGACCCACGTCGACACGACCCTAGTCAAAGCTACGCATACAGTTCACTCCGCAATGGACTGTGACATCATGGCAACAAGAGACTTGAACGGGCAGAAGGTGTCGTTCCATGCACATCCACGTTTCACAAGAATAGTGCAACTATGGGGTGGCAACGGACGATACAATACGACCAGATCTTTCTATCGGCAACAAGTTGCAGCAACGAGGACACAAATTGACAAAGATACTCGAGATGCAGCAGTCAACAAAGCTGTCCATACAGCAGGATCTCTGTGGCCAGGACTGAAATTAATCCAATGGAGCGAATTACACAACATCCCAGGGATTACAGTTTATACAGCCCAGACTCTTCTCCGGCTGAAAGCCAACCGACTCTCCATGTGGAACTATGAGAAAGCTGATCTATCCTGCTCGAATCCCGAATGCTCCCAAGTTGTCCACTCTTCTGTTCAACATCTATTCTGGGAGTGTCCGAAAGCCAAACTGGTGTGGAACTACTTTTATGCGCTATGGGCGAAGATCGGAATCACTCCTGGTCACGACCCCGCAATCTGGATCTTCAGTATGGATCTACCAGATACTCCAAGGCATGCATGGACCACGATCAAGAGACACATTATCGGACACAAGTTCTCCAACGAACATCTCCAAGATCACCTCTATTCCGTCGCACACATGCTGTGGCGATATATGAGCGCGTCGCTCATACAGACCATTTGGTGTACGCATCTGCGACGCATGGATTCGGATCCAATCGAATCGACTGCTGAGATGGCGATCATGATGACCAGATTAGAGGCAGGAATGCGAAACCTCACACGACTCGCTGAAGTGCAAGCTGGAGACTCTGACGGTCACACGGTTGCGGCAGTTCTCAAAGCCTATGTCGACTGCTTTCTCAGCCAAACCGACGCCATCCCCTTGACTCCGAATGATACTCGCGGCGTTTACCTGTTGTTTTTCGATGGTGGATCACGCGGCAATCCAGGACCAGGAGGGACTGGATCCATTATCGTGCGTGTCCATAAGGACTCGCACACAGCCAGTTTAATCTGAGCCGCCAGCATGGCGTATAGCAGGAAGGACACGACCGACAGCTTTGCCGAGTACTGGGGTCTCATACACAGACTCCGAGAAGCCCAACGCAGTCACTTCGAACCGTTGTAAGTGATTGGAGACAGTGCACCCATTATCTCCCAACAGCGAATGCATCGGTCCTCAAGGATACAAGAAGAAAATCCAGAGGTTGCAACGACGTCTCTCAGAATCAGAAGCGCAAATGCTCGGTCACTCTGGTGGAGCGGTGGGTGATCACAACGTGGAGTTGTCGCAAGAGTTTCTTACCACCGCCACGAGTATTCGTCGTGCCATTGCAGAATGCAAATCTAAGTGGCAGGCTTCAAAACGGGACCGCATTTTTCGAGAGCACATGCATCATGAACGAAAAACGAGCAAATCCTTCTACAAGCGTATCTCGACCAAGTTCCTTGACAACACTATCTTCACACTCGGTGGCACAGCGACTTGCGGACCCATGCGTTCACGAGAACTTGCTGACGACATGGGAGAAGGATGGAAATCAATCATGCAACAGGTGCCCACTCTGCAAACTGACATCGATCAAATCCTTGATCCAGGAACAGCTATTCCTCCGTCGGACAGATTAGGCTTCCTGCTCAAACCGATCGATTCGAGTGAAATTAAACAGGCTGTGAAGGAATGCAAGAGAGGCAAAGCTCACGGTCCTGACGAACTCGGCAACGACTGGTACAGAGACCACTGTGACGAAATTACCGGTCTATTCGAGCGACTTTTCAACTTGTGGATACCCGAATGCGTTCTACCAAGTTCGTTCAGTGAAGCACATATTCACTGCATAAAAAGTCCGTCTCTGCTGCATCGCCGCTGGACTACACGCCAATCGCACTCCTCAACTCTGATTACAAAATATTCACACGGATATTTGCAACCAGATTACGAACTGCGCTCTCTTGGCTTATCCATCACATGCAAGCTGGTTTCGTTCCAGGGCGAGCAATCCCGACTACGATCGATGTGTTATTGGCTGCGCAACAGCGGGCCACGAGCGACCCCGCCATGTCCAGAGCGATCGCGTTGCTCCTTGATTTTGCTAAAGCCTATGATTCACTCGATCGCAGCTTCCTGGCACAAGCGCTCCAGCATCTTGGATTCCCATTGAAGTTTGTACACTTGGTGAAGGTGTTACACTCTCAAACCACTTACAAGTTCATTGTCAACGGTTTCCTGTCGAGAAAGTACAACGTAACATCCGGAATTCGTCAAGGATATCCGCTGGCCCCTCTTCTCTTCATCTTGGCGTTAGAGGTTCTTTATCGGAAAATCGAAGCGAGTGATGAAATACACGGCGTTGAACTCCAGGCAGCAGGATGCGCAACTGAAGTCAGACTTGGAGGATACGCAGACGACACGACCATTTATCTTAGCGATCCCAAGGATATTGACGCCGTGTTTGCAATCCTGGACAAATATGGAGCAGCTTCTGGGCTTCGAGTCAATCGGCACAAATCTGCAGTATTACCGCTGAACAAGGAATATAGCTCCGCCAAAGAGTCAGTCAGTGACATTCATGTGCTACAACGTGAGGAACATTGCCGCTACCTCGGCATCCAAGTCGGACAAACGCCTTCGAATGCAAGTAACTGGTCCAAGTGCACCCAAGCCTTACGTGTCAGACTTCGACTTGCGCGTCTCAAAACTCACTCTGCCGCCCAACGCGCAGCAATTGCCAGTGCCGTCATCATACCCAAATTGCTTTACGTGGCCAGGCACTCCTGGCCAGCTCTACGGCTATTGTCAATCAGCTACACGACCTAGTGAAACAATTTGTCTGGGGCTCAAGGAATGGCAAGCCTGCGAAACCGTGGATGAAGGAAGAACAAGCTGAGCTCAAAAAAATGAATGGAGGCTTGTCGGTGCCCAACATCAGAACTGAGCTGATGACGATGAGTGCCACAGCAGTCTTCAAATGGGCAATCACTACCTCTCACATCGATCAGGTCATCGGAGAAATCTTGCTGCACAACACAAGGGCTTCTTCGACGTACATCACGCCGCTCGATGCAATTCCGAGGCGGCCACCCCAGCTTCGTGATAACATGTGGACAACTGGCGCAGCATTGTGTGCGTCGCTCCATTCTCGACCCTATGATCCCAGAGAACGTGATAATGTACGTTGGTATTACGAGCACTTCAAGTCGACAATTGTGCAGACTCAATGGGACGGCGATGTGTTCCAGATCGACCTCAGCTCTAAAATGTCTGACAGGCTTCCAGGTATCATCGCTGAAGGGCGAAAGCTACGTGGGACATTCTGTGCAGAATGGCTGCCATACATGACCTCGACTGCAGATGGGTGGCTTCTTGATTCCAATGGCTCCCCTTACAAGCTTGCTCACACATCATTATCAGTTGGAACAGCACAACTGGGCGACATACTTCGATGGGAGTGGATAAGACCAGGAGTGCTCAACTTCATCCCAACATGTGGAATCTCCGGATTCTCCCGGCCGTCTATTCGAGCGCTCGAGCGGTTATGTGCTACGTTGGTATCCAACTTCCCACAGCTTCTGCATCGACCACAGCAAACAAATGTGCTTCGGTTGTACAACGGACAACGTCATTATAACCATGAATGGCATCTGCACACCAGTGAAGCAACTCTGACCCACGTCGACACGACCCTAGTCAAAGCTACGCATACAGTTCACTCCGCAACGGACTGTGACATCGTGGCAACAAGAGACTTGAACGGGCAGAAGGTGTCGTTCCATGCACATCCACGTTTCACAAGAATCGTGCAACTATGGGGTGGCAACGGACGATGCAATACGACCAGATCTTTCCATCGGCAACAAGTTGCAGCAACGAGGACACAAATTGGCAAAGATACTCGAGATGCAGCAGTCAACAAAGCTGTCCAAGCAGCAGGATCTCTGTGGCCAGGACTGAAATTAATCCAATGGAGCGAATTACACAACATCCCAGGGATTACTGCTTATACAACCCAGACTCTTCTCCGGCTGCAATACCCACCGGAAGTCACCATGTGGAACTATGAGAAAACTGATCTATCCTGCTCGAATCCCGAATGTTCCCAAGTTGTCCAATCTTCTGTTCAACATCTATTCTGGGAGTGTACGAAAGCCAAACTGGTGTGGAACTACTTTTATGCGCTATGGGCGAAGATCGGAATCACTCCTGGTCACGACACCGCAATCTGGATCTTCAGTCTGGATCTACCAGATACTCCAAGGCATGCATGGACCACGATCAAGAGACACATTATCGGACACAAGTGCTCCAATGAACATCTCCAAGGTCATCTCTATCCCGTCGCACACATGCTGTGGCGATATATGAGCGCGTCGCTCATACATGCCATTTGGTGTGCGCATCTGCGACGCATGGATTCGGATCCAATCGAATCGACTGCTGAGATGGCGGTCATGATGACCAGATTAGAGGCAGGAATGCGAAACCTCACACGACTCGCTGAAGCGCAAGCTGGAGACTCGGACGGTCACACGGTTGCGGCAGTTCTCAAAGCATATGTCGACTGCTTTCTCAGCCAAACCGACGCCATCCCCTTGACTCCAAATGATACTCGCGGCGTATACCTGTTGTTTTTCGATGGTGGATCACGCGGCAATCCAGGACCAGGAGGGACTGGATCCATTATCGTGCGTGTCCATAAGGACTCGCACACAGCCAGTTTAATTTGGGTCGCCAGCCTGGCGTATAGCAGGAAGGACATGACCAACAACTTTGCCGAGTACTGGGGTCTCATACATGGACTCCGAGAAGCCCAACGCAGTCACTTCGAACCATTGTACGTGATTGGAGACAGTGCACTCATTATCTCCCAACAGCGAATGCATCGGTCCCCTCGACAGCACCGATTGGCACGTTTATACCAGACAAGTCGACGACTCGCGGATTGCATCGACATCCGAGGATGGTACCATCACTACAGTGCCTTCAACAAGATGGCGGACTCAGCCGCCAACCTAGCCATGGACACCAGAACCTCAACGCAGGTCCACTTCCCAACTCATCGAGCTGCTTTCAACAATCTCACCCAGGATCTTAACGACGTCATGCATTGACTTATGCGAAGTTCGGAAGACCCAAGGTCGTTGGACAACACAAGGCAGCCTCACATAGGACCAAGAGAACATGCCATCATGGTCAAAGATTATTTAGCATTCAGAAGTGATCTATTGCAATCCGCGCTGTAGACACATTTACACTCCTAGATGAAATTCGCAATGAAGAATAGGTAGGAGAATGGATATTGTAGGTCACGACGATGAACCTAAACATACCTCACCTTATAAAGATAAAGAATGCATCGGTCCGTTTATGAAGATTAGGTAGGAGAATGGATATTGTAGGTCACGACGATGAGCCTCAATATACCTCACCTTATAAAGTCGATAAACTGGTCCAAGTGCGACCAGTTGGTCTCGGAACAAGAATCGCGACGTATCATACTAGTTCCCAGCGAATATGCAGTCTTCTGTTACTGCCGACGCACCAACGGACTTCGTGAGGCCACGGTATTGAATTGCTTGGTGTGGAATTGGTTCACATTCGACGGTCGAACTGTGGTTCCAGGCACCGAAGAACTTGCCAGAGACGTTGAAGCGTTGACCCAATCGAAGGCATTACCACCATGCATAGTTGGAGTCGAAGAGTCGACATTGATGAAGTAGTTGCTGAGCACGGCTTCCAATTGATTGCACCCGCTCGACGGTTGATACTTTTGTAGACTGCGTTCTCGACCTCGATGATCGCAGCATCAGCGTCTCGTATACTCGCTTCTTCATCGACACGGAAGAGTGTTTTCGCGATCTTCAGCGCATGGGGAAGTGCAACGAGCTCACGCATTGTCTGCGGGTGAAACACGGGTTGCCTTTGCGTCATCGTCGATCCTCCGATACCTGGACCACCACTAACAGTGTCACTTTGGGATGCGAGGCATCGGCACGTGCAGTAGAACGGAAGCTCGTCGTGGGATCTCTCTTGGTGGAAGAACGCGCGGAAATGCTTCACATCCGGGTCTACATCGCTAAAGTTCTCGAGACTCGTGGAAAGGCTCGACATCGCGGCGTCCACCATGTGCTTGAGCCCCGACTGGCAGTGGAAATGCTCGCGAATGATGTCCAGCACGTTCACTTTGAGGATCGGAACGTCCCGATTCCGGTAAACTTGTTGCCATTCGTGACACGATAGCGCGAGTGCACAGCGGGAGTTGACCAATCTGGTCAGAACTGGTGGCGAAAGTTCTTCCAGTTTGCCGACGATCGTGTCGTACGTGTCGCTGATCAACTGTTTGAGCCAAATGAGCTTCTTCTTTGCATCTCGAAACGCTATCCGATCCGCAAGCTGCGCCTCAGCAAATTGTAGCTTTGTCGATCTGCTGGTACCTAATGGAATGGAGTTCAGACTCGCGTTCCAGAGCGATTCGTCCAAATGGAAATCGCCATTGTGCTCTTTCGGGGTCGTGCCGTTAGGATTTGCATTTGACGACTCAGCAATGGACTGAAACTTGCTTTCTCGGCGATTCTCACTGTCTTGCGCTTGGAAATCACACCTGCTAGGGCTGCTGTTGCTGCTCTCCTTGTGACCGCTAGCAGCGTGTTTGTGACTCTCTGGTTGTTGATCGTTGGGGTCTGCAATCACTTTGAATGGAAGAAAGTGGAGGTCGAGGGACGATGTGGACGTCGATTGTGTTCAAGTCTGACGTGAGTTGCTTCTAGAGCCCTCTTCTTCTTCGGTAGTCATATCGTTTTCGATGACAGGATCCTCCATAGTTCCGAGCGAAGCAGGAGCTCGCGTGTGTGACTTTAGGGATTGAATTGCTGCATGAAACGAAGCCACAACGTTTTCGGCTTGCTGGAGAATGGTCTCGTCGATCAGCGGCTTTAAACCATTATCACTTTCCGCAGAAGCTTCATGCCTCTCTAGTGATGCAGCTGTGTCGGACACATCGTCGTTTGGTTTGGTCCTGATAACCGATGCAGTGTTGTAACCTTGGAGTCCAGACGAGATGGCTGTCGTGATCTCGCTCATTTTGGTCAGGAAGCTCTTTAACGTCGCTGTCAGATCGCTGACTTGATGGTCAACGGCGGCCCCATTTGCAGGCACTGTCTTGTCACTTTCGTCTGCCGAGTTCACATTCGCGGCTTGTGCCTGTGTCAACCGCTTGGTCTTTATGCTGTCGCACTTTTTGCGTTTCAGCAGATACGCACGCACATTCGTCTGCAATAACTCGATGGCTGCGTACTCCTTTCTTCGTTTCAAGATGGTTTGTATGACGGCACGGCGATGCAAAACTTGCCGACGCTCCTTGAAACCTCGGTACGAACGCTGGATGTCCAATGCTGCAATGTGTTTCTGTTCACGGAGCGCGAGGCGGTGCTGCTCTTTCCGCAGATGGTACTTCTGGTACGCACTCTGCACTCTCACAGCAGCTCACTTTGCTCCTTGCAGATGAACTTGATCTGTTGAATCAGCTCGTGGAAACATAGCGAGTAGACCCGAAATTCCTTCTTCGTGTACTTCAAGACCTGAGCCGATGTACACGGATCTCCAAGGTCGACTGGCATCTCGGGCAACGCCGCGCGCATCTTTTCCAGTGCTTGCTTCAGGTACAAGACTTGTTGCCGCGTCTGCTGGGACAGCGCCGGGAACACGATCGTCTCCCACAAGCTCTGTGGCGTGAAGCTCGATTGGTACTGGGATATCGGGTACTGGTTCACGGGTAGAACGGCATTCGTCTCGAGCACGAAAAACTCGCGCGGCACCATGGAGAGATCGTCCACGGCCGTTGGACGCAACGGGTCTCTCAATGGGGTGTCCGAGTCATGCCTTCGAGGCGTGTCGGAATACGCTGTTCTTTGAGCTCGTGGAGTCGACGGAGCGAACAGCGACGATGGAGCCACTGCCGTTTGCCGTCGCACACGTGGTGATGGAGTGTGACTTGGAGCATGTGAACCACCAACGTCGACGCGTTTCCGAGAAAAGAAACTCGCTTTGCTGCTGCTCTTTGCGAGGTTGAATGGTGGAAGCATTGACAGACGAGACCTGAAAGCATCAACTTGCGAAACCAGATAAGCCTCTCCCTGATGGACAGCAGCAACACATCAACCGAGAAATCGAGCCACAACAAAGCACATGGAGAACTTAATTATACGCTGCGTGTTGCATGCTGCTATATTTACACGCGAGAATCAGCGTCGTCGTCGAATTGCTGCTGTTGCTTGTTCTCGAGAACTTGCTGGGAGCTGCTGAAGAGCTGCCTCATCTTCTGCTGGAAGCGATGCGCGTACGGCTTTGGCGCCATTGCCGACACTCCCCGACCATCTTTCCGAAGCACCTGCACCTTATACACTCGCTCGGCTTGTTTGCCGAGAGTCCATTGCTGCAAGATGTCGACTAACCCGAAATAGTACGCACTCGGTCCCGAGACTTGATGCGCTCGATAGCAGTGGCTATGAGCGTGGAACCCGCCGCTGTTGCTCCGTAACTGTTCCCCCACGTAGCTCTCGGGCGGTGCGACTTCTTCCACTTCCTCATCTCCAGTGATCTCGTCGCCACCTTCTTGTCTCTCACCAGGCTTGTCGACCAGCACGTGGACAAATTCTTTGTCGTCGGTTCCAAACTGTGTTGGTGTTCCTCGTTCGAGCTCGGGCGGACTTTTCTCTTGCGTCTGCTGCTTTTTCGGCTTTGTTGTGATCTTGAAATGCGAGTAGTGCGTGCCGATCAGCAAACTGTAGTCCATGATCCCCATACTCGCGAGAAAGTTGCTGTCGCGCGTGAGCTGCTTGAGCAGTTTGCTTGCTGTCTCGGGCTCCAACTTCAGTCGTTTCTTCAAGTCATTGTCGCGAAGTGTTATGTCTGGGTAATGGTCAGAGCCCATGGCGTCGCATGGCGCCGAGCTGTCGTTCGTCGCACCAAACTTGAAAAAGCGGTTGCACTTGGAGCATCGATACTTCTCTCCGAGGACACACGCAGGCGCATTCCGATCGACCCACGACCCTTTGATATCGTAGCGACGGTGGATGGGCTCCGGCGTGCTCAGGATGTTGCCCATGACAACGAAGTAGAAGATTTGGCCGTACATCTTCATCGCATGGAAGCCCAGAAAGCGGGGTAAGAGCGTGCTCGGGTTCCATTTCAAGTACCGCAAGTACGACGGCAGGAGCTCGAGCAGCACGGATTTCTCTTCCGAAGTCATACTCTTCACCAGATACTTGCGATCGCACGTATTGAACACAAACGCACCACTTCTTCCTTCACTGATGCGCTCGTTGATCGTAGACCGGAACGCGAACATGTACTCCCCGTCGTCAATGCCATACAAAAGACGGATAGACGCAAACACGCGCGGCTGGAAGTCGTAAAACTGCATCTCTTTCATCGCCACGGGGAGGAACGAGAAGCGCGGCGTCGACGTTTTGTCTCGTGCTTCCACCACCTGGATGACCGAGTTTCGTTTCGCTGCCGCACGGTTAATCGACAAGGAGGAGCTCATCTTGAGCAAGTCGCGCTGCTTTGAGTGCTCCCAGTCCAGATTGAACGTCTGGTTCGAGTGGATCCGCTTGCTCATTATGTGATAGTGCTCCACGGACTCGATGATCCCAGACGTGGCCATGTGGATCATTTGCCTCCGCAGCGCAGTGTTCAGCTGTGGATTCAGCAACCCGTCTTGATCCTCTCCATCTAGAGATGACGACATCGCAGAGGTATCACTCGATGACGACAACGATGACAGCTTGGACAACGATTGTCTTCGTCTAGCATTCATTGATGACAGGTACGGCGCATTCACGACGAGCCACACGATGATATTGACGCATCCACGAGCCGCATGCAAGAACGCACTGACGTTGATCAGCATTCCGAATGCACTTGACTTCAAGTAATGCTTCGTTGCCGTCACGTTTGTCAACGCAAACAGGCACAGGATCGCAAACGACCACGAGATGTAGATCGCACACGTAAAGATGCCGTTCTTGAGGATCCGGCTACGCACATCGAACGTCTCTTCGAGACCGCGACGCAGTCTGCGCCTGACAAATGAAATACAGAAAAAGCCAAACACGAGGTACACGAGCACCCACAGATGATAGAAGATCCAGCGGTGCCAGAAGAAACCCGGCATGTCGGTATTGTGATGGAACCAGAAGAACCGCTGGTCTTCTTTCCCGCTGAGGCGGCAGTCTTCTGGGTTCGCGCATCCGTCGTTGTCGTCATTCAGGAACCACAGAATGAAGCCGCACACGGTACCGCTCAGTGTCGAGTACAGCCAATAGACGCGAAAGTTGTACGCGTAGGACGTGAAGGGGTTCGTGATCGACTGCACGAGGTCGATCGGGATCGCAAAGAACCAGAATTCCCCGCACACAAGCAGCG
This sequence comes from Globisporangium splendens, assembly GCA_006386115.1. NCBI lineage: Eukaryota > Oomycota > Peronosporomycetes > Pythiales > Pythiaceae > Globisporangium > Globisporangium splendens. The sequence continues at coordinate 234,575 of VFIW01000021.1, read as the reverse complement.
CCTGCGTGAGCGCTGCGATGCGGAAGGGCAGCACGACATGCGACGAGGCGTACTCCGTCGCGCAATACTCGAAAATGTAGAGACCCGCTAGCAGGAGATCCACGAGACTGTAGGAGATGCGAGACTCGAAATTAGCTTCAACGAGACTACACACGCGTGCAAATAAACGCGTCCATTTCCCTCACCTTTTGCTGAAAATGAGCGGATTCGGATGCGCGCGCACGATTTCGCTCTTGGCGTAGCAGATCACCACCACGAGCGAGAACAAAAGCGACACGAGCGCGCCGAGGAACAGCACCTGGTCGGTGTCCAAACTCGCCTTCGCCAGGCTCCAGACACTGAACACGATGCCAGCAACGCCCAGCAGGAACAGCAGACCAGCGAGTCCAATAAATAGCGGGATGTGGGGGAGACACGGGCAGCAGAAGCACAGTGAGGAGCACGCGGATTGTCCTCCGCTGTTGCGTCTACTGCGGTCTGTGCGCGACGACTGCTGCGTGAGCCGCCGCTTCATCCAGCGCAGCTGCTGCTGCTGTTGCGATTTCTGGAGGCGGATCTGCTCATGGAACGCTGCGATCTCTTCCGTCAGGCTCTTGCTCCCGCGCGGATCGCTCGTCAGCGAGATCGAGCAAAACGTTGCGCTACAATACGAGACACATCAATATGTTAGTGCAAGACGACCCCAATCACAGCGTAAGGTTTTGCGCGATAGACAAATGACAATAATGCAATGCAGACGCACTATTCCTTGTCGCGGCGGATCGGATCGCTGTCTCGCAGCAGCAGCAGCGGCGGCGGGCGTTTCAGCTGCAGCACGCGGCTCATAATGTGCTGCGTCTCTCAATGGCGTCGAGTGTGGATATAACTGGAGGTCAGTAGCGCAGGCACGCGTGTGTGGCTTTCTTCCGGCGTCCGAGCGAGTGATGCGCGAGCGCGTTGACGTTCAAAGAATTCGCATCTCTCTCTGCCAAAGAAACCAGGCAGAAGGAAACACACTTGACTTTTTTGGTTCCGTTTTCAGTTATGTGCATTTGTGAGTTATTTAACATATTTGTCTGGCAGCTAATTTGGTCTCGGCAGCTTGAACCGACCAAACTTTCCGTGCACCGAGATGGCGGAAGCGCCGAGTGCGCAGCCAACGCCGACGGCGGCGCCGAGCACCACCCATTCGGACGAGATGTGCGGCGCAAGACACGACGGCACCAAGGACGTCAACGACGCCAAGGGTCCCAGTGGCTGTGCTGGAGTAGCCGTCGCTGACGGTTGTGGGAGTGCGAATGTGTCGTTGGACTCGCTCGGTGTCGGCGGCACGAGCGCATCCAACAACTCGGTGCCGTCTGTCTCGACAGACAACGAGCGGATGAAACGAGGACTCACGAGAGGACCTTGCGCTACGAATTGGTCAAAGTAACTCTGCCTGCTGAAAAGAGTTGGACGGCTGCTTTCCAAACGGAGCTGCACACAAAGATAGTTTTGACACATGCATAAGCTAAAGGAGCATCAACATGGCATGGTGTCATATCGGAACGTACCCGAACGGAGATTGCATGGACAGCGGCGAGGATATCCGATACGCTGTCCTGTAGCATTCAGATCCCATCAAAGCAACAAAATCATGAGTTTGCCGTTGAGCAGCAAACTGATTAAGAGACGGCCGACGTACCACATAGAACTTGGCACAACTTGGTTTCATTCCTACAGTGCACGTGAAGACATGCTCCAGCGCGGATTCGCGCTCAGCAAATGTGAGCAGTGCTGTGGTTACCGGAAATCGAATTCGTAGCATGTGTTGTCATTATCTCATGAGACGGACACGAGCACCAACGATATGATAACGGTGTGTGAGTAGCCTACCTTTGAACGCGAGCTCGTCCGATTCGTCATCTCCAGCGAAAAAGACAAAGTCGGGAACGCCAACTTTTTCTTTCATGTAACTCAGGATCAACATCATCGCGGTCGCCTTGTTCACGCCAAACTGATGCACCTCAACAAATCCTTTTCCACGATACACCGTTGCGTCTCCTTTCTGTGAGTAGCGAAGAAAATGAGTGAGATTTCATAACCTAGGTTAAACAAACTGCCACAGTGGATGATAAGCTCTTGCTTGCTTACCTTTAGCACTTGACGAAGTTGCTCATACAGCTCCAGAGATTGGATTTCGCCGTACTCTGGATCGCAGCTTCTGTAGTCGTATATCAGGGAGACCTCATTCACAATCAGATAGGCACCGTTCGTTCTCGCCGCGAAGGACTGCATGATTCGCTTCACTTCGTCTTTCCAGTCCAAATTCAAGTCCATGCCCTTGTACAGGCATTCCCATTGCGTACTGCCTGTCTTCTTCAGGAAAAATCCGTTGTCCGAAATCAGGTTCAAATTCTCAATACTCGCGAACTCTGCATCAAGCTCAGCACGACGACCGGTGCTCGACACGAAGACGATATTCTGTGGATCGCTGCAGAGTGTACGAATATTGTCGCGAGCCTCGTCGGACAGAGGGGTCCGAACCTGGCCGTCAATGTATCGAATTACACTTTGTCCGAACGCAGTTTTTCGATCACCGAGGCCGCTGTATGCCATTGCACCATCGACGGAGCCGTTTCGGTGGTAGGAAGCAGCTCCATCTTCGTCCAGGATACTCGTCGTCCAACTCAATGTTCCTCCGTAGTCGAGCACAAAGAGCCGTCGACAGCTTCTCGTGCACTTCTTCACCAGATCATCCAAATCTAACTGTACAAAGCCCGATTCAAACTGCATGACACGGTAATCGAAACCAAATCCGACATCGATCGTCTCACGAGCCTCAGTAGCCTGCTTCTTACACACTGCAGACTCGACGTCTGATAAAAGCCGCTCCGCCCACTTTTGCTCGGAATGCATCATCAGAAACTTGTAGTTCAGCTGGAAGCGATTGTGCCTCTCGTAGTAGTTCATTTCCGTCGCCTTGACCAGCGCATTGACGATATCGTCGGTTTTCCACGGATTCACAAGCAAACACCCATTCAGGATTCGACTGTACGAGGCAAACTCTGAGACCACCATCGAGCCGAACGGCCACAAAGAGTCTGGTATGTGCTCTTTCTTGTGTTTCTGAGCGACAATGTACTCAAACGGAAGCAACGATAAACCGGATCGCATGCAGGTATCCAAGTACATATCGCTGAGGCTCCACAGGTTCATCCTCTCCACGCAAGTCGTCTTGACTTTCTCTTCAAAGTACACGACCAATTCTCCTGGAGGAGCCCAGCGACGATTGATTTCAGCGGCAAATTTGACCACATACTCTCTTGTCTGGTGGTAATCGTTTGGTCGAGAATCGAGTGATAGTCCGATTTGCACGAGAACCACGGATTTGCGCTTGTCAGGATGCAAGGAGAGAAAACGATCAAATGCGCGCAGTTTCAGAGGCAACGCCGTGAGTCCTTCCAATCGATCTACCGATGCAATCACAAACTTGCGCTTCTTGTCACCGTCGTAGAGATGCTCCTCGATCTTCTTTTTAAAGCTCAGTGCGTCTTTGTCGCCATCGACATGCTCCAGGATATCGTGCAGATGGCTCACATCTGGCTCAATATGCGAGCACGAGATGTTAATCTTCCGCCCGTTGTACTCAATCACGAGCATTCCGTTCTGACTGGTCGTGTAATTCAAACCCAACAATCTCTTGCAGCTGGTTAGAAAGTGGCGCGCATGCTCGAAGATAAGGAATCCAATGTGGTCTGCACAGAGCATGGCGCGAAGAATCTCGGTTCTCACTGCAAGACATCGAAAGATCTCGCTGGACGGGAACGGCACGTGAAGATAGATCGCGACGAGCGCGGTTCGAACTTTTCGGAGAAGGTACGACGGTAGCATCAGAAAGTGGAAATCATGGATCCAGATCAAATCCCCATCGTGATAGCTCTCAATAATGCGCTTCGCAAACGTTCTGCAGCGTTAACATGCACACAAAAGTGAGTCGGATGTTGCTTTGAGCTAACAAAATAGGGCTGAGACTCGTGGTTTACCTGTTGACGCTGCAATAGTCGGACCAGCATTTGTCTTGCGCCGCGGGGTTCCACGACGCAGGATCTCGCCAGCAGTTGGTTCCACTCGACTCTCGTCGTTCTTTCTTCTTGTCTCCTCCCCCGCTCTCTTCGCGGTCGACGACATACTCATCCAGCGTCAGCTTGGCCGAGTTGTACACATCGACGACATTGTGGAACACCGGCCAGAGCACGCCCTTACAAAATCCCTGAAAGTATCGATGCGCCACAGTGGGGTCGAGAAACACGGGGACGCAATGGAACGCACGCAGCTGCTTCTCGACCGCTGCCTCCTCGCTTTTCGCGATGAACACCTCCGGACAGCCGATGAAGAGCGGACTGTACTTGTCGGTCTCGCTCACCAGGTTGCGGTAGAACATGCTCGTGGCGCTCGAGCTCCACTCGACGACCCACGCGGTGTCGGCGGTGTTTCGCGCGAACACCAGCGGCAGTACGTTCACAACGATGAGTACAGTCTTCGGCTTGCGATTCATCATCGGCGACTCGAGCGGCCGTGACGAGAGAGAAGAAGGCGACGTGGGTCGTTGCGTTAAGGGCGGTGATACCGCCGTCTGAGGCTCTCCTGGTGCGAGCGCGTTGATCCGCAGCGACGACGGCGTGCGGCGCTGTGGCTTCATCTCCGCTCGGCTCAGCTTTTATGATTGTGCTTGGTGTTTGGCAAAGCAGCCGTTGAAGTTGCGACTGAGGGCAAAAAATGTTGCGTGAACGATTATGGAAACGACAAACGCTCCTTTCAAGCGACGTTTGTTTGAATTGACGGAAAGAGTGCTCTATTGTTGAGTTGCAATTGAGCGCTGGTAAAGTGTGAATCTATTCCAAATAGCACAATTAATTGCGTTATTGTTGACTGCGAGTCGACATGCTGCAAGACCACGATCAACATCGAGGAAATAAACTTGCACGCTCAGTCCACAGCAGGTCTCATGTCGTCGCACTCCGCCCAAAGCTTTTGGGTTTCCTGGAACTCCCAGTTCACACGCTCACGAAAGACGCGAGGGTCTTCCACATACACGAACGTCTTCATTGCGAGCGCATCAATGCTTCAGCACTGTCATTCAGACGACCAAAGGCAAGGAAGGTTTCGAGATGGAAAACCGTCACAAACACCTCCACCTACGCAGCAGACAGCAGTACACAGTTGGTTACCTAGCCGCACGAAAAAACAGTAAGAAAGGAAAAAGTATTCACTTGCCTCGAATCTGCTGCCGACCACTGGTTGCGCCGAGCTCGCATGCTCACCGCTGGCACATCGCAGTTCACCGTGCGAGTGCAAATCGATTGTTGCTGCCATTATCATATTTTTGATACATGGAATCTTTGAGGTAGTGCTCTCTAGACACCATGTGGTAGATTTCTGCTTGCGGGCACAATAGAAAGACTCCTTCGTCCTCGATTCATTGGAATCGGAACTCATCGGTCGTGAAGTCAACATATGTGGTGCTTGACGATGATGAGAGATCAGACATTGTTTCTGGTGGGGACTCGAACTCCTCTTGTGCCAAATAATCCTCCCTTGTGGCGCGACAAGGAGCATGAGACGCAGCCGCGCTCCAGGCACCATTCCTCTGTGAAGAGGTGCGCGTACAGGTACTCGTTCGCTACGAGGTACGCGAAAGCTTGTTGCTGACCGTGGTTGCACCGCAGCAATACGTCGTGGACCATCGGGGTGAGCTTGAGGTTCCACGACAAAATCTTGGTAAATCCATGCAGCGCGCTGAGCACAGAGCGGATCGCTGTGCTCAAGCAAATACGATGCCTCTCGTTGGCTCTCGTTGGTGGAGACACAAAGTCGCGCAAAAATCACCAAGATCAAGACGCCAGCATCGCTCCGGTTTTAGACGATCATCGACACCGCCTCCAACACTACGTCGAGGAGGTGGTAAAGTCACATCGCCACAGTATTGAAAAAGAACAAAGCTGCAGTGCAAGCTGTATTCAATGGCAACAGTGCTTTCCCTTTATCCTTCGTGTTTTGTGTTATTCTTTCTAGTTTGTCATTGAATCATCGCGAGTGTGATAGACCACAGTCCGCATCTGTGGCATCCGTTTGTCCCTTGCACTGGCGCGTGCGTTCCTCATTGCATCCTTTGCAAAGAGCGGTGCAGCATTCTCACTGCAGGCATTATGCGTCATTGGCTTCAATGTCATTTCGATAAGATCAGGACTATTATCAAAACAAGGTAGAGTGTTGCTCGAGTTCGCGAAGACCCGCGATGATCAGTAATGTGTTTGGCTCCTGATAACATAATGTCAGCGATTACCATACCTGGTTTTGCGAATGGTCGTCTATTCTTGGGTGCACCCACCAGCGTCATTATGGAGTGCGAGTGAAGCAAGGGGAGAGCACTCGTGGGAAGGAAGCAGACGCCATCACTGCGACTGCGTGTGTGTGTGTGTGTGTGTCGGAGGGTCCATCAGCATCTAAAGGACATCAGAGCGAACGAGACATCGCCTGTACTGTGAGCAGGTGCCATGGGGAACATGTGCTGTGGCACTGGCAATAGTGAGATGCTGCGGCGGCAGGAGTTGCTCAAGGAAGGCAGCGAGTTCAAGAAGAAGACGACGTATCTGGGCGTGCTCAGCAAGACGGAGCACATTTACCTCCAGTTGAACCCAACGGCGACACGGTGGGTGCTTCCTACAAACGAAAAATGCCTAATATGAATGCCTAACGAACGACGTAATACTCATCATAGGCTTTTATGGCGACTCACCACTGGCTCAAGCCGCGCCGAAGAAATCCCGATCCATCGCATCGGAAAAGTGTGCCCGAATGGTAAAAGTATACGCTGATAATCCTGTGCTGCTGTTGCTTATTTTATCTGAATTGACTGAATGGCTATATGGGTCGCTATTAGGCGCGCTGGAGATGGTGATTTTCGGATCGAATGGGCAGAAACTACTCGAACTCACAGCGAGCGCAATGTCCATTCGAGACTTGTGGGTAAGCAGACTGAAGGCTTTTTTTCCCAGCATGCACGCTTGTAGCATGTGTCTAACAATTATGCACACGTCTATAGGCGCAGACACTCGATGAGCTCTGCTTCAGTGCGCAGTCCAAGGCGACGGAGGAAGACTCGAAGGCGCTGCAGCAGGAGCTTGCCAAGCAAGAACAGCGGCAGAAAGACGTACGCTGCGCTCATGCGTGTGCATATGTGCCCATAAAGTTGCTTTTCTGGATCACTGACGAACTGTATAACTATTTCTTTGGTTGGATAGAAATACTGGAAAGACCGCGCCAGTGAGCTCGAGCAGCGCAAGATGGACGCCGAGGAGCGGAAAAAGAAAACCGGACTCACAGGCATGAAGTACACCGCCCAGGCCATGGCCAATCGATAGGAAGAGACTCTGTAAATGCTCGTAATTTGGCTGCTATTTATTTCGCGTGTCAGTTTGAACTCTCTTCATTGTTTTCTCTTTTTCAATAGAGTTTTTTTTTCTTGAAATGGATTGGGTGGGAAAGCGTGTGGCTGACAGCAAACGCTCAAGCATTTCGCCACCTTAAAGCGTGTTGTGGAACGAATCGGCGAGTTCGAGCATGTTGGTCGTGTCGAGCGTTTGGCCGTGGACCGGGCCGATGGCGCTCAGCACCGCAGCCTTCGCGACTGCGCTCACGGGGATCGCCGCGCGCATTTCTTCACCGAAGAACGGAATGTGCGACACAATAGACGACACCGCGCCGAGGTTTCGAGAAAGCGCCGTCATCGGGATGCCCGCGAGCTGCAGTGGGATGCTGTACGAGTTGACGCGGCGCACGCCATAGATGAAGCCAGGACGAAGCGAGACCCCTGTCTTTGGGAAGCTGCGCGCACGCAGAAAAACGATACAGATGGTGGGATTGAAGCTAACGAGCTCTATTTGCACCACTTCGTCAAAGTTTACTCACCGTGCCAGCACCGCGGCTTCAGCGCGCTCCTTTCCGTTGTAGTAGCCATAGAGGGGTGCCCACGTTGGCACGTAGGAACCCACGCGCGAGTTCGAAATGAACACAAATCGCTCCGCGCCTGCACACAATAACAAACGTTTCGAACGATGTGATACTCGACCAAAAGCATGCAACAGCGCATTCTTATATCCGAATCACGCTGTCGATTGCAAATACCTGCTTTCTCTGCGGCTCTCGCAGCCGCAATCGTTGCATCGCCGCACATCTTCTGCATAAACTCGTTGCTTCCAAATGCACCAACCGTCGAGACTACAGCACCACCGCAACCATGCATTCGTTAAATCGACGCCTCATACAATAGAGATCCTGTAGATCGCAATTCAACGTACTGACACCCGTCATGCTCTCAACCGCCTTGGCGAGATCGGCGTCGTTGAAGACATCGCCCTGGTGCCACTCGACCTGGTCGATCCACGGCACGTCCTGCCACTGCGGCTTGCCCGACTTGTTCATGCTGCGCACCTCGATGCCCTTCTGTACGGCGCGCTGCAGGATGTTGCTGCCCACGAAGCCGCTCCCGCCGATCACGAGCAGTCGGTGCTTGTCCGGCTCGTACGACTTGGTCGCGTGCGCGCGCAGCTGCTGCGCTGTGGCCACCGCCTGCCTCCCCACGCGCTTCATCTCGCCAAAGGAGCTCTTGGGCTAATAGCGAACTGCCGCCATATCTGTTTGATCGGTTTTGGACGGCGACGGTATCATGTGCCAGAAAAGTGACCGAAAAGATGCTTGTTGTTCTAAACTGTTGTATATTGCAGCTTGGGTAATGTATGTGACGGAGATGAGGTGGTGCGTTTTAAACATGACACGCCTGAAAGGTCGCAATAATGGGAGCTCTTCAAGCAAATGGCGCTCACATTGGGTAAAGAAGAGAGAGCGACGTCGCAAGCGGTTGTCTGCCTGTCGAAGGAGGCGCGCACAATGGTGAGGTGCATATCGAGGTGCTTGTGTGTGTGTTTGTATGCGTCCTGTGGCTCGGTAAAGCGTTGCTGATCCACTGCTTATATGTGTTTCTCAGTCCAACATGTCGGCTTCTGTGTTTGCGCGGTCGCGCGCGGCGCAAGCCCAGGCAGATCAAAAGGGTATGTGCGCATTATTTCATCGAATGCGCATGCGAGTGCGTGCTAAACGGTGGGTTTATGCTTACGCACATGTGTAAGGCGCTGGACGACGAGGATCTGGAGGAGATTAAGGAAGCGTTCCAGTTGTTTGGCACCGACGGCAGCGGGTCCATTGACGTGCGCGAGCTCAAGGCTGCGATGCGCGCACTCGGGTTCCGGGTTAAGAAAGCGGAGATCCGGCAGATGATCGCGGACATCGATAAGGACGAGTCGGGCACCATCAACCAGGACGAGTTTATCGAGATGATGACCGGCAAAATGGTAGGACGAAGGAAGGATGCAATGTACCTACCTATATGGGATGAGACGCTTACAGAATGTGTGATGCACTGTCGGAATGCGAGAGATCCGCGCGAGGAGATCATGAAGATCTTCAAGCTCTTTGACGACGACAATACGAACAAGATCTCGTTCCGCAATCTGAAGCGCGTGTGCGCGGAGCTGGGCGAGACGCCGACGGACGACGAGATGCAGGAGATGATCGACGAAGCCGATCGCGACGGCGACGGGTTCATCAACGAGGATGAGTTCTTCCGCGTGATGAAGAAGCGCTCGGGTAACCCCTGGACGACCTCGACAGCGACGATGACTGAGATAAAAAGCACGTCTTTAAAGCACAAGGCAGCTAATATACTAAATGCTACTAGTTGACGTTTGTTCGCGGGTCTTGAGGCGTTCCAAGATCGCACTTACAGCTGACGCACCTCCTGTGCTCATGGAGCCCAGAGCAGCCTGAAGTGTTGCATCCCTGGGCTGCGACAGTCGCTGCTCGAGCTTCACCGTCTGCAAAGTCTCATGAACACTGCGCTTCACGACGCGCAAACCAGACGCAGCAGCAGTACGACGATGGAGCGAGTGAGATGCAGTGGAGTCTCCAGTGCATCGTTGACTCAATGGCCCCACTGGGTGCCGCTGCGGCGTCTGCTCAACGATGTTGAGGCGAACACAAAGCAAAGCGTCAGTTGACTGGAGTTGCATGCCCAGTCGACTGTTCACATTATGGCTCGTGGTGTCACTTTTGCTGAATTGGCGCACTTTGTCTTCATGCTCATCCGTTCCCAGGAAGAACTCCTCTAGCTCCTCTCGTACGCTCGATATGGGCTTTGAGATGGGGATTCTCAGGTCGTGATGGCCGGAAGAAGGCGGGATGGCGAGCTCGCCAAAGCCCTCGATGCGTTGCCGTCCCCACGAATCGCGAGAGTAGATGCTGAACGACAGAACAGGCGCCACGGCGCAAAAATTCAGGCTCTCTTCATTCTCGTTTTTGAGCCCATGCTCTTCTTTTCTTGTGGCTTTTTCGTCCGGCGTCTCCTTTTGATTTGCGCAATTCGAGATTGAGCTTTGTGTGGAACCCAAACGCAGCGACGGTTCCTCCGTGAGAATTGCTCTCGAGGTTGGACAGCGACGTCCTGGTCCGTGTTTTCGCTTGCGACGTCGTCTGGCGCGTTGCAGTAGCAGAGGGAGATCTCAGTTTCCACTTGGCACCACCACGGCGATCGTGTTGAGATGTATCATTCTGTGGAAATCGGAGGTTCACCTCGGCAAACACAGAACAATCCGCATCCAGATCCTGCACCGACGCGATTTCCAACAGCACCAGCTTCCGCTGCAGGACAAGCGTTTTTTCAGCTTCGTCGTCCTCAAAGTTGCTACTAGTGAGTGGGTGCACTCGATTGTATTTCGCGACTTGAGCTGCATCCTGTCGCTCCTCTGCGGCTTGCAATTCTTGCAGCAATTGTTGGTCTGCCGACGAAACCAATGGCACCAAGTCGTTCACGTTGTAGAGCGCGAAAGAGTGTTTTCCAAGCTGCTGCTGACGCGTTCGCACAAAATCGCATAATGAGTCATTGTTGTGCGCTTTTATGGCGTAGACAGCTCAGTCAATTCCTGGATAATTGCTTACCTCTGTGGAACGTAACTGTCTGCATCAATGTAGGAGCAGAGCACCGCTGACATGTTGGTATCATCCTCATCTAGCGCCTCTGGGTGGATTTCGTCCTCCTCCTCGTTTGCCGATGCCTGTGTCAAAGTATCAATAATTGTGCACAGCTGAGATGGAAACCCCAACAACCTATCTACCTGCTTGATCTTCTTCTTTTTGATTTTCTTCGCAAGCAATTGCGCTTGGTGGTCCCTTTCAAGCACGCTGAGCTTCTTTTCCTGCCACTCGAAGCAATGCTCCCACATCGTGCCAATCTCCACCTCGTCGACATTGCTGGTCGCATTGGAGTCGTTTTCCCGATCGCCAACACCGCTTGAGCTCTTCGTTTCACCCAAATACGAATACCAAATCTCATTAAAACTCCAGCCTATGGGACAAGATGAGTCGCACAACCACTCACCGTCTTGCGCAGCGTCACATGTATGCGCAGGTTCTCAATAGGGTCTCGCGTGTGGTAGTACTGCGTCAGTGGCATCCTTTCGTCGTGTTTGCTGGCGGATTCAGGCACTTTGTCAGTCGGTCAACACAACAGTCGAACCGAGGCGTCTCTTTGTGGAGTGACGCTGGGTTCAACTGTGCACAAGCGCGACTTCCGAATGTGGCGCAATGCTAGACTTTGCAAAGAACGACAAGAAGCGACCTGGTACGTGGTCTTTGATGTAACCTTCCCTCTACGTGGAGCTACCCCGAGTACAAGGATCAGTCATCGTCGTTACAAATTGACGATTGCTGCTGCGCTGCATCATCAGAGAAGGCGAGTCCGGTGCACATGCGCCACCGCAATATCAAAGCTCTGCAGATAGAACCGAACGTGCCGCTGACCGAGTACGTATCTTAAGCAGATTTTCACGTGCAAATCCCTTCGATGATCGGCACTAACCCTTCGTGTTGCGTAGCTGTTTGCCTTTGACCGACGACGATGGATCATCGGTCGACTCAGTTGACGTCAAGGCACGCTGATCTCGGAAGCAGTGAATGAAGTACAAGCATTGATAGTTGTTCGGTGGGCTTTGACTTGCAATAGGCTGAGGCGGATGCAATGCGCAGGGAGAGCGAGGCACGGTTGCGCATCAAGAAGCTGCAGCTCAAGAGGTTCCACGACCAGATTTGCCTGCGGATCGCTGAGAAAGAGTGCCAAAATCGCTTGCAAGCGCAGCAGCGAGCGAAACTTCTGGTGTGGGTTGTGCGCTTAGACGCTGCTCTGAATTGGACACTCACGTAGAAAGCGCTGATCTGTTCGTTTTGGTGTCGTGAAGGATGACAAATTCACAAAAGTGATCGAGGCGACCAAGCCAAGAGCACCGCAGCGTTCCGTAAGCCCCGTGCGAGCGTCACGTGTCGAAACCGTAGCACAGGAGAAGAAAAGCGTACTAAAGGTTGGTGTACGAGGTCGCCGCATTTTGATTTGCTTGCTTATCAAGTTGCAAGCATGCTTCATCTCACTTGCTGCATTTTTCAGCAAAGCGCCATGTCACTTCAAATCGAGAAGGTGCTGCAAGAAACATTTCACAATTATCAACATGTCGAACCCAAGGTTGAGCTGACCTGCTTGTGCAATTTGGTCTGTTGCTCTGCATCAGGTTCTTCGACTCGAAGCTCAGACGCGCGAACTCATGCTCACATCAGTGAGAAGCCCAGACGAATCGATTTTACGCCATCTGAACGACTCCGTACAAGCAGAGAGTGAGTACACGAATAGGAATCTCCACGAGAGCGACGACGAAGGGAGAGCCCCAAGAAACGCAGCCCGTAATCTGCTTCCACAACAGGTACGACGTGTTTTTGCTCTTTCTGGACAAAGTCGAGCCATCTTCTCAAAGAGCACGAGGTTCTGTTGCAACCATGTGCATCCCGAAACCAGCGCGTTGCATTGCACGCAACCGCGCGACGGCGCTACATGGAGCGAGAGCGAGAAGATGTGCACCGCCACAGCTCCAAAAGCAAACGACCCCAAAGTTTAAAGACTGGCAAAGACGGACTGGACAGAAACCGAAGTGGTGGCACCACCAAAACGGACAGCAAGCGCGCTGGTGACAAAAGTCAAGAGTCCAGGCGGGAATCGAACCTGGGCGTCAAGACGTACGTTGCGAAATCTTCAGCAGTGACCGATGTCCACACAAACACATTCGCACGTCTGATCTTCGTCTTGACGACCTTTTCTCTTTGTGTCTTGATGATGGCTTTCCAGTGTCGACATCACTTCTGGCTGCGAAGTACGTCTTCACAAGTAAGTGGCAACGTCGTCCACACCCTGGAGGTGAGCCTATTGCAGCCCTAAGTAAGCCAGACGCACATGCTCACAGTATGCCAACCACTTACAATGTCATCGACTTGTATCAGGAAGAAGAAAAGTCCCGCTGCTCCGCCGTCGTCATCGTCGCAGTCAGGATCGACTCAGAAAGCGGGCAAACAAACGCATGCGCGATTTCTGAACGCCTTACAGAGTGGACTCCGGACGCCGGCACTCTGTTCCTGTGCTCGAAACATGGCGTCGTCCCCCTTCTACGAGCATCTATGTGCCAACAACTGCGCGCTGTACAAGCACCCAAAGAAGCGGGAGCAACTGCTCACGAGCGTCTGCAAGCAGCAGCAAGGCACAAGCGTCCGCAAGAGCGTCTCATCACCTGCATGCTGAAGCAAGTCAATCTGACTGGTCAGAGCAGCAGGGATCTCATTTTGCACTAATAATTGCAGCGAACAGCAACCTTGCAAGCCAATGCGGTGCGAAGATATAAGACGGGAGAATGAGTATGCATTTCAAAATTGTTGCCAATGCTGTCAAATTCTGTTTTTCTGGCGCGCCATGATCATGAAGGAGTGGGGATTTGCGTGTAGATTGGGCAAGACTTTTCACCAGGGAGGTTCAATGGCTGCACAGTGGGTGCGGCTCTGCGATCACTTACCACAGCCATGGTCAACAGCACCTCCCCTGCTGAGCAGAATTCATCGACCCAGTCCCTTCGCATCATGCCACGTCTAGACGCCATCGAGGGAAATCCTCGATGCAGGGTTTTTCTTTTGTAAGTGATTTGTACACTGCGAGCAGTTTTGCTTTCCGTGGTGCTGCAGTAGACTTACTTCCAGAGCGTGGATGATGTTGCTACTTGCTTGTGAAGGACGTACTTCGCAAACAGACAATTACAGTCACGTTAACGCTCTTGATATTATCGCACACATATCCTCTATTTTGCTTCTCGAGGTTTGTTCACACAGTCATGATCACTTCTCCGTCGATCTCCTGCACTTCTTCGCTAGTGCTTCCGAATGGCCATAGTGCACCGAGTACCTTGCCGCGGTTAGAGCCAGGAGGCTTCTCGCCCCAGACAAGTTTTGGCGGTCGACTACCTCCTAAAGAGGACGAAGAAGAGGCTCCTAATCGTAATGGACTCGCTGGAAGTCGAGCGTCGCTATTGCTCGCGAGCGCTTGGCCACTGGATGCCACTGCAGCTGCTGCGATGCTTTGTGAGTTTGAGGCTTCGTGATCGTCCAGCGGCTCAGAGATCTGTAGTACGCAATAACAAAAACAGTCACTCACACGCATACTAACTCATTGTATCAAGCATATAAGTAAGAAAACAAAAAAAAGCTAGGTCTCGCACCTGCTGCACAACCACCGATTTCCTGATTTCCGACTTGAGCTGGTGCAACTGGTCTTGCTGTATTCGAATGTGCTCCTCGGCGTCCTCTAAATTCCGCTGTAAGATGGCGTTTTCCTACCAAATGACGACACAAAAACAAAGTCAACCACCAACAACTATGGACTAGATACAAAGAAATATGCATCCAAACTTACGTCTCGCAGTTTCCGGACGTAGTCGAGCACGACGCGCTCGTCTCCGAGCTTTCGAATTTCCTGCGACTCGACCACCAGTGCTTCAATCGTTTTCCGCAACTGCGTGATCAGCAGATCCTTTTCTTCCAACTGCAGCAGCAGCTTCTGGTTTTGCGTTTCGTGCTCCGAAAGATGGCGCCGCGAGCCACTACCCCGTCGAACAACGTTTGCGTCCGTCGCATGGGCTTTGTCGCTGTCCATTGACTCGGAAGCAGCATCAGAAGACACAGATGCCAAGTTGCCATTTTCCTTCGCATCGTTGCGTTCTTCCTGCTCTCTTTGCCGCTTGCTGGTTTCGAATATCTCCCTAATTTCCTTGGAAGTCGCCATTTCGATCGCAGTTCTCCCCTTGAAAGCGCCACAGCCTTGACCCTGCACCAACGAGTCCGCATGATACCGCAACAGCAACCGCATGCACTCCACATTGTTCGCTTTGCATGCGAGATGCAGGGGCGTCGCACCCTCTGCATTCAGTCGATCCATCACCTTCCGCTGCTGCACGTCGTCACACTGCAATAGAAACGACAGCACGTCACTCGCGGAGCACGTCACGGCCCAGTGCAGCAGCGTATTCTGCGCATTGCCGTCGGTCACGCCCGCATCTACACCTGCGTCCAGCATCTGCCGCACGCCGTCCACATTGTTCACTGCGATCTGCTGGATCGTGAACTGGTGGAACACGAACACAAGGTCCTTTGCACCAAGCTGCTTGGCGAGGAGGTACGCTGTGTTCTGGCGCGGCTTTAGGAGTCCGCCATCCCCACTAGCAGGCGCACCACGAGAAGGTGGATCCACTGTCTTGGCTATATGTCCGTTGCTTGCATGTCTGTTGCTGCCTGGAGGAAGACTCTCGTGATCGGGGGGAAAACCTGCCGCGAGCAGCACACGCACGGCGTCCGTCTTGCCGCTCGCGACCGCCACGTGGAGCGGCGTGCGGCCCGTGGCGGGGTCCACGATCTCGCGCAGATCCAGTTGTCCCTGCGCGTGGTCCGCCAGCGCCTTGAGCACGTCGGAGCGACCGTGCTCCGCCGCGAGGAAGAAGCCGTCGGCCGCCTCCGCGAGCATCTCGGCGGGCGTCGTCATGGCGTGTCGGAAAGTAAAAAATCCCCCCTTTCCTCAAGTAGCGACTTTCGGCATCCGATGATTGGCCGAAATGCATATGCGATGTGGATGACAGCCAATCCGCTTGCTGGGATCTAAAACTATTGAGATAAGGTAGTTGTGTTTGTTTGACACATTGTTGAAGCTGCTAGCAAGTGAAGGGGTGCAATGGAGAAAGACAACTTTTGGTGATTATGGTACACACACACGCACATTGATCACAGTTTGTAGAGAGATTGAGAGAGGAACCGCGAGCTCTTATGTCACGAACCCATGCATCCTCAACGCCGCTTCAAGAGCTCGAACACCAGGTCCACATTCGTTCGCCCCATCTCTTCAAACGCGTTCGTCTTCGTCACGGCGTCAAAGTTGTTGAGCATGAACGCGATGCACTGGTCACGCAGTACCGCCGCGTTGTGGAGATCGGCAGCGTGCAGAATCGTCGCTGCGTTCTCGATGCACAGCGAGCCCAACATGCGGCTCTCGCAAATGCGCTTCAGGCGATCCACGCCGTACTATAAGAGTCAAATGGCACATACAAGTCAACGTGAGTTCCCAAAAGTAAGGCTTCGCTGAGGCAAACATTGGCACCTACCCGGTCAGCAGCGACAAAGAGCTCCATCGCGACATCAACTGACACATCCAGGTAGTCACTGTAGAGATACTCGAGAAACGACAAGAAGATAGGACGACGGACGTCTGTGATCTCGACTTCGCGGGCACGGCTCTCCAGCATCTGCAAAGAATAAGGGATAGCAAACTCTGTGAGATGCGACCAGTGGGAATGCAAAACATGGGGGGGCATCTGCTTACATCGCTGGTCAGCATCGCTTTGAAGTAGTTACAACGCATGCACAGGATCTTGTGTGCGTAAATTGGAATCCCTTCAACTGAAACAACAAAGAAGCAAATAACCAGCTGCTTAGGAATACACGTGGGACCAAAAGCAGATTCGAAGCAGCAGTAATGGAGAAAACATACCAACAAACGTGATGTCGCTCATGACTTCGCTGTTGACCAGTGCGCGCAAATCACTGATCAGCGTGCTTTCTGGGATATCCAACTCGAACTCTTCGTCGTCGAACCGGAATTGCTTGAAGTCGTTCAGACGGCTGCTGCCATCGTAACCCCCGAAGATGATCAAACTGGAGTCGTACACGCTGCCGACGTGGCAAAATCGTTGCCCTGGCGACTGGCCATTGAACGTTAGTGGCTGCCACATGTTCGATTCTGACGCATACATCAAAGTGATATTGTTAGTCATCTTCCGAATCAAGTCTTCAAAAGCATCGACAGGCAGCTCGCATACCCAGGTTCAGCTCGTAGAAGTCGTTCATTGCGCTGCCGGTGCTTCCACCAAAGATGTACATCGAGTTGGAGTGAGTCACGGCAACATGGCTATCGCGGGGAATTGGAGCTGGACCTTCCGTCACCAAAGACGTCCAGGAGCGAAGACCTGGTGCCAAAATCGAAGCACACAACCATTGGATACTGTCAAACCAAGTGTAACAATGCGTTTTCACTGCGACGTCGCAATTCGCGTACCGAAATTGAACACGTGAACGTCGTTGAGGTGTCGGGAGCCGTCGTGACCTCCAAACAAGACGCAAGTATTCTTGTGCACCACCAATGAGGACCGATATCTGGGATGCCATGTGTGGAGGTTACTATTAAAACATTCTAGCCACAGTCACGTGCACAAAGCCTAACAAATTGCTGTGTACCTTGGACGAGGAACTCTTCCCGTTGCGGCAACCAGCGTCCACGTTCCGGTCTCTGTAAGAAAGCAAGAAGAATGAGTGCCAAATGCTACACTGCGAGAGTGTCGTTATAGATTGCATTGTACCGAAATTGAACTCGTGGAAATCGTTGCGGTAGCTCCCGTCGTATCCTCCGAAGCAGTACATGGACTTATCTATAAAAAGCACGTTACCCATCATCCCAGTTAGAGCCTCCTGGTGTATGCACACAACCAAACACAATTGAGCGCACTCACCATACACGACGGCCGCGTGGCTGTGGCGTGGAGTCGGCGGCATGCCAGCAGCAACCGTCACGTTGCTCCATTTTTGCGTCACTGTTGCATTCAGGCACAAGCGACCAGAGGTTACCAAATGCAATAGCCGTTTTAGGATACAAGAGAGAGCCATTTGGCCATGGCAGCAGATGCATAAAGAAGCTCGTAAGAGTCCACGTACAGAAGTTGTACTCGATGAAGTCGTTCACGCGCGAGCTTCCGTCAAAGCCCGCGAACACGTAGAACGAGTCTTTGTACACGACTGCGACATGGCGGTCGCGCGGATTCGGCGGCAGTCCGCTCGCGGTCACGACCGACCACATGCGCCGGTTGAAGTTGAACTCGTAAAAGTCGTTCACGCGGTTCGATCCATCGTAGCCTGCACCACCACAGATGCCACAGCATACGACCACTTAGTATACATGCGCACAACCCACATGTCCATACACATGCAGCACACCAAGCCGAAGTGAACGCTTTGCGGTACCTCCGAAGATGTAGAGCGAGTCCTTGCGGATGGCGCACACGTGGAGCGACCGCTGGCACGGCGCTGCCGACGGGTTCTCGCACGGCACGGTCACCCACGAGCGCGCAGCCGAGCGCAGCGTGCTCATGCTGTCAGTACTGAGGTGTGCAGAAGACGGTCGAGTGGGGGCGGAGGCTGCTGCTGTCTGCGCCAAGGGACCTGCGCCGCTTGAGCTCCTTCCTCTTGGTGCGTGAGATTTCTCTGGCAGCGAGATGGGATCCTTTCGCTCCCTCCAAAATGCGATATGCACTCGCAGGTTTTATAGAAACTATTAGTTTGAAGATGCTATAAAATTAATCAGTCATGCTTTTTTCAAAAAAATGGAGGGAAAACGCGGAACAAACCTCGGCGGGTCGCGAGGTTTTTTCATTCAGTTTTTGTGCCGCATGTCTGCCTCGCTCGCATTTGCAGATTTGTGCATTGAGCGAGCGCAACGAAGACATGGTACGCGCGCGCGAATATGCTGAGAAGGCGACGGCGAGCGCTTGTGCTGGAAACAGAGAAGCAGTATGACACTAACGTGCGCTTGTGGTGTGTTATCTGTGTGTGTGTGTTTATGCGGTGCAGTCGGCGGTTATCGGAGCTGGAAAGGGAGGCAAAGGCGGCAAGGGAGGCAAGGGCGTGACGTCCAAGAAGGCGCCGCAGTCGCGCTCGCAGCGCGCCGGTCTGCAGGTAAAATACTGCTACTCTGGCTCATTCTCTGTCGTTTGTGTGTGTGTTTCTTAACTGTGCGCATGTGGCTCTATTGGATGCTTTTTTCTTTTGTTTGGTGCGACTGCATAGTTCCCTGTCGGCCGTATCCACCGTTTCCTGAAGCGACGCGTTGCGAACAACCAACGTATTGGCGCGACTGCCGCCGTGTACGCTGCTGCGATCATGGAGTACCTGACGGCTGAAGTGCTGGAACTCGCAGGAAACGCGTCGAAAGATCTGAAGGTCAAGCGTATTACGCCACGTCACCTGCAGCTAGCGATCCGAGGAGACGAAGAGTTAGATTCGTTGATCAAGGCCACGATCGCAGGCGGTGGTGTCATCCCGCACATCCACAAGTCGCTTATTAACAAGCAGTCGAAGAAGAAACCACCACAGTAAATGGGAGCGTGGTGGATGTCCAGAGAAGAAAAACAGCAGCAGCGTATATATAAGAGCCAAGAAAGAGAGAGAGAGAGAGAGCGTCTGTACCGACGTTTTTGGAGAGTAGTGATACAGGAAAGAGTGCAAATGCAACGTGTGTTGCAGTGTCATCATCATCAAGTTCGTCGATCACTCTTCTTGGAGCATGATCATCGCCCTACATCGTAGGTTAAAAAGCACTATTCTGGTAGGTGAGATCAAATCGTAGGGCAAATTGGCTACTTCAACAGTAGCCCTTCAACTTTTGGATCGTTCCGACGACCTTCGCGCGACCTGCGCCTGAGTTTGCTGCTGTCGTTGTGCCGCCCCCTGATTCCTCCCCCCTCCTCTCCCTCCACACTGCAAGTATGTATACTGCGCCGAAGGATACTCGCGACGCCATTCCGCATTCGCCCGCTCAAGAAGCAAAGCTCCAGGATCCGAAGATTGGCGGCACGTCGGGGAGGAAACGCAAGCGGGACGAGGCGATGGCGAGCGGAGAAGCGATCGTGGCGCTGGGCGGCAGTGGCGGTAGTCCAGCCTCCAGCGGCAACGGACGCCAGCAGCAACAGGCGATCGATCTGCTCCCTCTCGACGCGCTCCGACGCTACCTTCAGGCGACGTGCGCGCCGCTCTTTGGCGAAGCCGGAGCGCAGTTGAGCAGTACCGACAACAGCGACAGCAGTGTGTCGTTTGCGAAAGATCTGCACTCGACGGCGTCGACCGCCGTGCTGGAGCAGTTTATCGCGGACTCGGCTGCGAGAGTGCTGCAAGTGCACTACTTTTCCGAACCGCAGCGACTGGAAAGCTCGCGTATGGAAGTCGACAGCGACGAAAGTGCCGCCAACGAGAGCGAGCCGCCGTATCGCATCCGAGTGAACGTCGGGATTGAGTATGTTGCCACCAAGAAGCGCGGCCACGATGTCGTGTGCTTTATCAAGCGGGGAAGTGCGCCATTGACGAGCGATTTTGCGTTGAACCACCAACTTCAAGTCATGACGCTTGCGTTGGGGAAGAAAAGAGCCGATGGGGATAAAAACTCGGAGACAGGGTCGAGCAGTGGCGAAAACACTGAAGAGGAGGAGGAGGACCATGGCAACCTGCTGTCGGTCGTGTACAACTACGTGCATCAGTCCTTTGGGCCTTTGGTGAACGAGTACTCGAAAGTGCATCAACCGCAGAACGAGTTGGCCAGTATGAACGAAGGAGCACGAGGTTCGTTGTGCAATGCGTATCTTTGCTGCTTGGCTTCATCACCTGCACGTGCTGTTGTGTCAGATCTTCTGATTCGTGTCGTTATCTGCTTGCGCTGTAGGTCTTCCCGCGATTAAGCGAAGAATGAAGGAGCTCGAGCTCGCGCTGTTGCAATATCAGCAAAACATTGAGATCCCAGAAGTGAACCTGGTGTTTCATCCGATCATTCAGCGCGCAGCGAATCTGGTATGAGGTTTCCTTGACCGTTATTGCTTGCCATGGTACATTGTATTCACCGTGTGTGCATGCGCAAATGTGCTGTATAGGTGCGCGAGAAGGGCGTGTTGATCGACATTGAAGCACTGGGTCTGGAAGACAAAGTGAACGATGTCGGTTTCCTGAATGACATCCAGGGTGGAGTGAACAAATGGATCAGGGAAATCCAGAAAGTGACCAGGCTCATCAGTGAGCCGCTTCCTGGAACTGCGATGCAAGAAATCAACTTTTGGTGCGACCTCAACCGCGCATTGCTGGGAGCTCAAGAGAAGTTGAACTCGCCTGAAGTGGAAATCACGCTGGCGGTGCTGAAGCGAGCGAAACGATATCTAGCGACTGTGACCTTCAGTGCAGATCATGGTCTTGGACCTGCCATCCAAAGGGTGGCGAGCGTGATGACGTTGATGAAGGATTTCCCGATGAACTCCATTCTTTCAGCGACTGACATCACTCAGCTAAACCATGGAGTGACCCAAGTGTTTACTCACTTGAAGAAAATCCGCGTGGCAGATGAATACAAGCTTTCACGACTGCTACATCTGGTGGAGATCATGTCTAGCGATTTGACGCAGCAAGTGATCAGCGTGCTACGAGCGTATAGCCTCATCCAAGTCCCGTTTGAGGTCTTTGAGCAACTCATTGTGTCGTGCAAAGAACTCTTCTCGAATTGGCATCGCCAAGTAGGGACTTTGTACGATCTTACGAAAGAGCTGTCTAAGCGTCGAGGTTCCATGAACACAGACAAACCTCCATTGCTATCGGAGTTGCAAATGGAGCACACTGCGATCGAAGAGCGTCTGTTGGAGTTGTACGAGTTCCGTGAACAGCATGAAAAGCTGCGCCAAGTGATCGAGCGGGTGTTGGGAAGCTCGTCTGCAATCACTGCTGGTGATGTTCGTGTTGAAGTTACGGACGACGCGTTGACCGAAATCAACGCAGCGTACATGCAACTAAGCTCGTTGGACCCTCTTGATGTGTCAGGAGAAGGAACCACGGCGTGGAAGAATATGCGCAAGTCGTATGAACTTTGCATCGATCGAGTCGAAGGCCGCATCATCAACAGTCTTACGAGTCGACTGAGCGCTACGTCAAACGCTGATGAAATGTTCCGAGTGTTCTCGAAGTATAACGCTCTGTTCTTCCGCCCTCGTATCCGCAGTGCCGTGCAGCAGTTTCAAATGCAGCTTATTGAGAATGTGAAGCAAGATGTAAGCAACTTGCAAGCCAAGTTCCGCGCTCATTATGCGTTCTCAGAAGCGTCCCGAACGAGCAAGTTGCGTGATATCCCTCCTATCGCAGGCGCAGTCATGTGGGCTAAGCAGATCGAGCGAAAGTTGAAGATGCTTCTTTCACGTGTTGAAAGCGTGCTTGGTGTGGGATGGGAGCAACATGTCGAAGGGAAGGCACTGAAGGTTGCCGCAGAAGCTTTTATTGCCAAGTTGAATCCTCAGCTGATTTTCGATCAGTGGGTGAATGAGCTTGCTTCGATGCCCATCTTCGACATTAAGAATATCATTCTGAACATTGTGACGGAAGACACGCCTCAAGGTGAGCGGAAGAAGCTGGTGGTTGCATTCAACCAACAAATCGTCACCTTGTTCAAGGAAGTGCGCAATCTGGAATGGCTCGGCTACCGCGTTCCGTTCACTCTGAAAATGATTGCCGAAGATGCCAAGTCCAAGTACCCTTTCGCTATGTCGTTAGATGCGAGTCTCAAGACGTACACGAATTCCTGTCGACGGGTGCAGCCAATTTTTGAGCCTTTGGTTGCGTCGTATATCCGTGAAGTCCGAGCCGCGATTGGAAAGACCTTTACGAAGGGGAACGAAATGCGCTGGCATGCTGACGGCCTAGGTGAGTACGTTACAGACTTGGCGACGAAGGTCGAGCGCTTGCATGATAAAGTGGAAGAACTGCTCCAAAAGAGCAGCGATATCGACCAACTTTTGGATGGTGTTCGAAAAAGCGACGAGTTTGATGGAGCTGAAGTTCAAGGTGTGCTGGCTAAGATTCAGTCTCACGTCGACGAGTTGAGTTTGGCTGGATACGCAAATCTGAACGTTTTTGTGAAGAATCTGAACCAGTTGATCGGTGGGATTTTGGCGAAAAAGCTGGAGGCGCTACTGAAGAAGTGGATTGCCTGTTTTGAGTCTGGCAGCGATGAGAAAACCTTGCAAGGTGTTTTTGAAGCAGCAAACGTCACGACGCGAACCCACCAGATTTTGCTCAAGAACCAGATTCTGTACCTTGAACCGTCGGTTGATGATGCGCGAAGCGTGTGGCTGGTCCAGCTTCAGACCCTTGTGAACTCGGTCTGTGACCTTCCAAAGATTCAGACCTCTTCTTACGAGAACGTGTACGGGAAATCTACGGTGTCCATGACTTCGCCATCTCGAAAAAGCGCGAACGCAAAGAGACGCGAGTCTGTGTTCAAAGAGGCTCTTGCTCAGGTCCCTCAAGCTCTAATCATTCAAGCGTACGCTGTAGTTGATGCGACAATTGATGAGGTTCAAAACTACTCGTCAACGTGGTTGCAGTACCAAGCACTGTGGGATATGGACGCGCAAACTGCGATCAACACGGTTGGTGAAGATCTCGAGAAATGGCAACAGATTCTCTTGGAAATCAAGAACGAGCGAAACAGTTTCGATGCTGTGTTCAACACGAAACGGTTTGGTCCGATTGTGGTGAACTATCAGCAAGTGCAAGCTCAAGTGAATGTGAAGTACGATGCCTGGCACAATGAGTTTCTGGCGCACTTTGGGGATCTTTTGTGCAACCAGATCAATTCATTTTACACGACGATCTCTTCAAAGCGTACTTTGCTCGAGCAGCATGCGCTAGAAGCAGCAACTGCTCAAGTTGTTGCGGCCATCACCCTTATTCAAGAGATGCGCGTGATGCGCTTCCAGTGGCAAGCTGCTTTGGACTCTTTCTCTCAAGGAGAACGCCTTTTGAAAAAGCAACGCTTCAAGTTCGCAGCAGATTGGCCATCACTGGCTAATGTGGAAGGAGAATGGGAAGCGTTTATTCAACTGCTTGACCGCAAGAGCGTCGCGATGGAAAGTCAACTACCCCAGCTGCAAGCCAAGATTCTAGAGGAAAAATCTACGTTGGACCAGAAGGTTTCGAAAACCGTGACAGAGTGGGACAGCGCGAAGCCACTGCAGGGTGGTCAGTCCCCGAAAACAGCGACCGAGCTGCTCATGGTTTACGACACCAGGTTCAAACTTCTCCGTGCGGACCAAGAAAAGACGGCGGCTGCGTTGGAAGCTTTGAGTATTTCATTTATCGGAAGCACCCAGCTAGACAGTGATCGAATGGGCAGTTCGTCTCTCGCACGCGCTATGGATGAGCTTGCTGGATTGGATGAAGTGTGGAAGAGTATTTCGAAAGTGTGGACCCAGGTTGACGAGCTGCAAGAAACGCTTTGGTCAGCTGCGCAACCTCGGAAGGTTCGTAAGCAGTTGGAGGAACTGATCGATGAAATGCGCGGCTTCCCTGCTCGAGTGCAACAGTACGAAGCATTCGAGTACTTTACAAACTCAATCCAGACGAAGAAGTCGATGAACTCGTTACTGTCCGAGTTGAAGTCTGACGCGATTCGCGACCGTCACTGGAAACAAATCCTTCGACTCTTGCGTATCACTTCTCCATTTACGGAGCTTACGCTTCGCAGCTTCTGGGATTCTAGTCTATCTTCTGGCGACAACGAACTGAAACAAATCATTCGGACTGCTCAAGGCGAAATGGCACTGGACGAATTCTTGCGCCAGGTGGTGGACTACTGGACAAACTACCAGCTCGATTTAGTCAACTACCAAAATCGGTGCCGTATCATTCGTGGATGGGATGAAATGTTCGCCAAGCTGGAAGAGCATCTGAACAGTTTGAGCAGCATGAAGCAGTCTCCATATTATCGCGTGTTTGCGGAGCAAGCGACGAGCTGGGAGGACAAGCTGACTAGAATTCGTGGCATTTTGGACTTCTGGATCGATGTTCAGCGACGCTGGGTGTACCTTGAAGGAATCTTTTTCGGATCGGCCGATATCAAGCAGCAGTTGCCTAAAGAATTTGCACGCTTCCAAAGTATTGACAACGAATTCACGTCGACTATGAAGCGTGTTGCTCACAAGCCGATGATTGTCGAAGTGGCGAACATCCCAAATCTGTTCCACGCTTTGGAGCGTCAACAAGAGATGATGGGCAACGTTCAACGAGCATTGGGTGAGTACCTCGAGCGTCAGCGAGCGGCTTTCCCTCGTTTCTACTTTGTCGGCGACGAGGATCTGCTCGAGATGATTGGCAACAGCAAAGAACCGCTGCAGATTCAGCGCCACCTGTCGAAAATGTTTGCGGGAGTGTCGTCTTTGGACATGGACAGCACGAACTCCGTCATTCTTGGTATGGTCTCTCGTGAAGGTGAGGTCGTGAAGTTTAGGCAACCTGTCAAAACGCAAGAAGATACTCGCATCAACATCTGGTTGAGCAAAGTCGAAGACCAGATGCGTCAAACACTGAGTCAACTTCTGGACGAGTCTATTCGATCGTACCCAGCCGATGATAACATCGAACGATACATCAAGTGGGTCTCTGAGTTCCCTGCCCAGGTAATCATCCTGGCGACTCAAATTCAGTGGTCGAGAGCGGTTGAGAATGCTTTGAAGTCTGGGGGTCAAGATTTGCCCCTTGTACTCAATCAGCTTGACGGACTCCTTCGAATCTTGAGTGAGCGCGTGCTTTCAGATGTGAAAAATGACGTCCGCAAAAAGTATGAGCAGTTGATTACCGAGCTTGTTCACCAAAAGAGTGTGACGAAGCGACTGCTTCAAGCCAACGTGGACAGCGTGGACGATTTCAGATGGTTGTACCACATGAGATACTACTTCCATGCAGCCGAAAGTGATCCACTGAAGAAGCTGAGCATCAAGGTATCGAACGCGTCATTCTCGTATGGCTTCGAATACCTCGGCGTTGGTGAGAGACTTGTCTCGACTCCGTTGACTGAAAGATGTTACCTTACTTTGACGCAAGCGTTGGACTTCGGTATGGGTGGCAATCCATTCGGCCCAGCTGGCACAGGTAAAACTGAAAGTGTGAAGGCTCTGGGCTCTCAATTGGGACGCTTTGTCTTGGTGTTCAATTGTGATGAGCACTTTGATTTCCAGGCAATGGGCCGAATTTTCGTTGGTCTTTGTCAAGTCGGAGCTTGGGGCTGCTTTGATGAGTTCAATCGTCTTGAAGAACGTGTTCTTTCGGCTGTTTCGCAGCAAATTTTGGCAATTCAGAGCGGCGTGTCATCGATCAAGACCCAGAAGCAGCATGAGAATGGTACCGTTGTGTCTGCAAGTGGCACGACAACAATCGAATTGCTAGGAAAGAGTGTCAAGCTTCACCCTGATGTTGGTATTTTCGTCACGATGAACCCTGGTTATGCCGGAAGATCCAACTTGCCCGACAATCTGAAGCAGTTGTTCCGCAGTATTGCCATGGTAGCACCTGATCGTGAGCTGATTGCCCAGGTCATGCTCTTCTCACAGGGTATTGTCACTGCCGAACAAATTTCGGCGAAGGTGGTGCTGCTGTTCAATCTTTGTGAAGACCAGTTATCGAAACAGCCGCACTACGATTTTGGCCTTCGTGCGCTCAAGAGCGTGCTTGTTAGTGCTGGTCAGCTCAAGCGAAAGATCTCGCAAAATGTTACAACCAATACGACCATGGAAGAGCTAGAAACGAAGGCTTTGATTGGTTCTATCAGCGACACGATCTTGCCGAAGTTGGTCGCCCACGATGTGCCAGTGTTCGAAACGCTTTTGAAGGGTGTGTTCCCAGGAACTGAGACTCACAGAATTCAAGAGGATGTCTTACGTACGAAGATTGTGGAGTTGGCCCAAAAGAATCACCTCGTCGCCCACGAGCAGTGGGTTGAGAAGGCGTTGCAGCTGTATCAAGTGATGCAGCTTCGCCATGGTGTGATGCTCGTTGGTCCTTCGGGAACCGGTAAATCAGCTGCGTGGCGGATCCTGTTGGAGGCGTTGGAGTTGTTTGATGGGAAGAAGGGTGAAGCACATGTGATTGACCCGAAGGCGCTTTCAAAGGAGCATCTTTACGGTGTGCTGGACAACACAACTTTAGAATGGACCGACGGTGTGTTTACGAACATTTTGCGTCAAGTGCTGAACAGTGTCCGTGGAGAGAGTGAGAAGCGCCACTGGATTATTTTTGATGGTGACGTTGATCCTGAGTGGGCAGAAAACTTGAACTCCGTTCTCGATGACAACCGATTGCTGACCCTTCCATCGGGCGAGCGTCTTGAGATTCCTCCCAATGTATGGATTATGATGGAAACCGAGACTCTCCGCTACGCGACTCTGGCTACGGTCAGTCGCTGTGGTATGGTCTGGTTCTCCTCGGATACAGTGCAAACTCACCACATCGTGGAGCACTACTTGCAAAAGATCCGAGACGATACTTCAACCGTATCGTCGTTCTCGTTGCAACCAAGCGAAACTGAGACGATGCGCAAGAGTGCACACACTTATGTGGCACTAATCCGCGACCTCATTTCTCGGAGCGACGGCATGCCGTCGGTGATCGAGTTGTGCTTGGAACACTCGATCGCTCTGAAGCACATCATGGATGTGACAGTACTTCGACAGCTCATGTCGATGTTTTCGCTGCTTGCCCGAGGCTTGTCTCGAATCAATGAGTACAATGAAGCGCACTCCGATTTCCCGATGACAGTTGAACAAATCTCGTCGTTCGGTCCAAAGTGGTTGGTGTTTTCCATCATCTGGGGCTTTGGTGGGTCGATGGACTCAGCGAATCGTATCCAGCTTTGCGAGTTTGTCGTTCAAACCTTGGAGAATCGCATTGTGTTCCCCATGTCGTCATCTGCGATGCCCAACCCAGAAAACAGTTTGCTCGAGTACGAAGTGAATATCGACGACGGTGAATGGCGACAGTGGGCTCGATCCATTCCTCAGCTGGACTTGGAGAGTCATCGTGTCCTGTCGACTGACGTCGTGGTCACCACAGTGGACACAATTCGTCACGTCGAAGTCCTACGAGGCTGGCTATCTCAGCATCGCCCTCTGATTTTGTGTGGTCCTCCTGGTAGTGGTAAGACGATGACGCTGACTTCGACGCTCAGCTCGCTGCCAGAGTTCGAGTTTGCGAGTCTCAACTTTTCTTCCGGAACGTCACCTGATCTGATCTTGAAGACCTTTGCTCAGTATTGTGAGTACAAGCGCACGCCTAACGGTATGGTGCTGACGCCGAATGCTCCAGAAAAGTGGTTGGTTGTTTTCTGCGATGAAATCAATCTTCCAGAAGCAGATCGCTACGGAACTCAGCGCGTCATCACGTTCTTGCGACAGCTTATCGAGCAAGGTGGTTTCTGGCTTGGTGGTAAGAACACGTGGGTGCGGTTGCAGCGAATTCAGTTCGTGGGAGCATGCAATCCACCGACTGACCCTGGTCGTGTGCCAATTTCACATCGTCTCCTTCGCCATGCACCGATCTTGCTGGTGGATTTCCCTTCGTACCCATCGTTGAAGCAGATTTATGGCACTTTCAACCGCGCCTTGCTGAAGTTAACCCCATCACTCAAGTCGTACGTTCAGCCGTTGACAAATGCAATGGTTGATGTGTACCATCGCAACCAAACCAAGTTTACGGCAGAAATCCAACCGCATTACATCTACAGTCCAAGAGAGTTGTCACGATGGATGCGTGCATTGTACGAAGCAATTGAGCCGTTGGAGTACGAAATCGAAGTGGAGACGTTGGTGAAGCTCGTGTTCCACGAAGCCCTTCGCCTGTTCATGGATCGCCTTGTCACGCCTGAAGAGCAGAAATGGTGCTTTGAGACAACGAAGGAAATTCTTCGCATGCACTTTCCACAAAGTGCCACGTCGTTTGAGTTGGTGGAGTATGGCGGACGAAACCCTGTGCTCTTCAGCACTTGGTTGTCAAAGCACTACACTGAAGTATCGACGCTGGACTTGCGCAAGCACATCGAAGCACGCTTGCGTGTCTTCTATGAAGAAGAGTTGAATGTTCCTCTGGTGGTTTTTGACTCTGTGATCGACCATGTTCTTCGCATTGACCGAGTACTTCGCCAACCTCTCGGCCACTTGCTTTTGGTGGGTGAGAGTGGCGCAGGAAAGACTGTGCTCTCTCGATTCGTGAGCTGGATGAACGGCATTTCTGTGTTCCAGATCAAGTTAACTTCAAACTACACACTAGAGAACTTTGACGATGACTTGCGAGTTGTACTGAAGCGTTGCGGTTGCGAAGGTGAGAAGATTTGCTTTATCTTCGACGAATCGAACGTGCTCGGCTCTGCTTTCTTGGAACGCATGAATGCGCTTCTGGCTTCGGGAGAGGTCCCTGGTCTTTTCGAGGATGATGAATACACGTCGCTGATGCATGCATGCCGTGAGGCTGTTCAGCGAGATGGTGTCATGGTGGAAAACACAGAAGACGAGCTCTTCCGTTACTTCACCAAACAAGTGCAGCGCAATTTGCACGTCGTGTTCACCATGAATCCAGCATCTGGGGACTTCCAAAACCGAAACAACACGTCGCCTGCGTTGTTCAATCGATGCGTCGTCGATTGGTTTGGTACCTGGAATAATCACGCTCTCGCACAAGTCGCGTACGAGTTCACGAACACTCTTGATCTTCCTGGGCTCAGCAGTGGTTTCCAGGTTCCTGTTGACGCCGAAGAGATTCTGGCTAAACTTGTTCCTCACATTGCGACTGGTTCGTTCCGTGATGTGCTTGTTGCTAGCATTGTGCAGTTCCATCACGCGGTACTTCAACATATGCGTCGTCTTCAAAAGCGCCACATGAAGTACAACCATATCTCGCCCCGTGATTACTTGGAATTCATCCGTCACTTTGTGACCCTCTACTCCGAGAAACGCGCTCAGTTGGAAGACCAACAACTGCACTTGAACGTGGGTGTCCAAAAACTCCAGGCAACACACGAGCAAGTGGCAGAGTTGCAAGGCCAGTTGAGCTTGAAGGAGAAAGAACTGAAGAAAAAAGATATCGAAGCGAACGAGAAGCTCCAGCAAATGATTCGTGAACAGAATGAAGCCCAGGAAAAGAAGAAAGACACTGAAAAACTCGCTGCCGACCTTGCACAGAAAGATTTAGAAATCAGTGAACGAAAGAAGGTGGCGGAAGCTGACTTGGCGCAGGCTGAACCAGCACTCTTGGAAGCGCAGGCATCTGTGAACTCGATTCGCAAATCTCAACTGGACGAAATCAGAGCGTTAGCTCGACCTCCTGTCGCAGTGCGGTTGGCCGTTGAAGCTGTTGCTGTGATGTTGGGAGAAACGAGCCTCGACTGGGCGGATCTTCGTCGTTTCATTCGAAAGGATGATTTCATTTCTAGCGTGGTCAACTTTGACTCCCAGAAGCTGACGGCGAGACAGCGCCACACCATTCAAACCAACTACGTGGAGAACTCGGAGGATTTTGAGTACGAGAAGGTAAACCGTGCCTCGAAAGCGTGTGGCCCTCTCTACAAGTGGGTGATGTCTCAGCTTAATTACACTGCCATTCTTCACAAGATTCAGCCATTGCGAGAAGAAGTCCAGGCGCTCATTGAGAAGTCAGCCGATCTGCGCAAGAGTTACGAGAGTGCGAAGAAAACTATCGATGCTTTGGAAGTACGCATTGAAAACTACAAGCATGAATACGCTTCTTTGATCAATGAAGCGCAAATCATCACGAACGATATGGCACAAGTGAACAAGAAGGTTGAACGCTCGGTTGCGTTGCTGAACAATTTGCTGCAAGAAAGCGAGCGCTGGGAAGCTGGATCAAACGATTTTGACACGCAAATGAAGACTCTCGTGGGTGATACTTTGCTCTGCTCCGGCTTCCTCACCTATATTGGTTTCTTGGATTTCCAACAACGAAAGATTCTCGTTCAAGACTGGCGCGACATTCTGGATACGATGGGTATCGCGTCGAAGCCTCAGCTCAGTTTTGTGGATTACTTGTCGCGTCCAAGTGAACAACTTGAATGGCAAATGAGCGAACTGCCTTCAGATGAACTGTGCTACGAAAACGCAATCATCTTGCAGCGCTTCCACCGCTTCCCGTTGATCATTGATCCATCTGGCCAAGCCAACAATTTCATCATGCGCTATTACACGTTGAAGACGAACAAGAAGATCGCCCAGACTTCGTTTCTGGATAGTTCCTTCATGAAGGTTCTGGCGAGCGCGATTCGTTTCGGTACGGCGCTGCTGGTGCACGAAGTTGAGAAGATTGATCCTATCCTGAACCCAGTCTTGAATCGTGAATTGTACAAGACGGGCGGTCGAGTTTTGATTCGACTTGGTGGAGAAGAGATCGATTACTCTCCTGATTTCCGTTTGTTCTTGATCACGAGAGATCCATCTTGCCGCTTCAGTCCTGACATTTGCAGTCGTGTGACGTTCGTGAACTTCACCGTGACGCCAAGTTCGTTGGAAAGCCAGGGTTTGAGTATTTTGATGAAGAGCGAGCAACCAGAAGTGGAAGAGAAACGAAACAATTTGCTGAAGCTCCAAGGAGAATACCAAGCCAAGCTGCGTGATCTGGAGGATTCGTTGCTCCAGCAGATCAACAATGTTCAAGGCAACATCTTGGATGATGACAGCGTCATCAATGCGCTCGAAGGAATGAAAGCGGAAGCTGCACACATTTCGGAGCAAGTTGAGCAGACGCAGAATACAATGAACATTGTTGAGGTTGCAACCAGCCGCTACCGTCCATTGGCGAAGGCTTCCTCGCGTCTCTTCTTTGCGCTCGAGAACTTGTCATCCATCCACTTTTTGTACCAGTACTCGTTGGACTTTTTCATGAGTCTCTTGACGAAGGTGTTGTCGTTGCCGCATGAAGTGAAGGAAGATGGACGACTCGACGGTCTCTCGAACAGCCTTTTCTATCACACTGCTGCTCGTGTGAGCCGCGGGTTAGCCGAGAGCGACAAGCTGATGTTTGGTTTGCGAATGTCCCAGATTTACCTGGAGCTTCAACAAGAGACTGTGGCTGTAACTGGTAGTCAGCTGAACGCAGGGGCTCCGTTTGATGGTCCATTGGAAGAGGAGCTCGACATCTTGCTCGGCACGATCTCGACGTTCCTGAGACCAGATGTGGAAGCGTCTCGAAGCGAGTTCCAAGCCCTGCTTCCAGCGTTTTCCAATGCGGAAATCGAGCAGTTGTTAAAGTTGCTGCAAATTCCTTCGTTCAAGCATGTGGAATCTCATGTTCGCGATAACGCGTCTGAGTGGAATGCGTTCGTGAAGCAGTCTTCAGCGGAGAAGTACATTCCAGAGGAATGGGACGCAGCGTTCTTGAACAGTTCCGTCACGCCGAGACGTGCAGCGTTCCGAAACATCATTCTTATCCACTTCCTTCGACCGGATCGAGTGATCTACGCTGCTGAAACGTACGTGAGCCTGGCATTCGGTTCCGACTTTCCATGGCGAGGCGAGATTGAGCTGCGTAAGAACATTGAGAACGACACGCAAGCAACAAGAGCGATCTTACTATCGTCAAAACCTGGTTTTGATGCTAGCGCCCAAATCGATGAGCTCGCGGCTACTCTTCAGAAGAAATACAACTCGGTGTCGATGGGTTCCGCAGAAGGCTTCGATGCTGCTGAGAAGTGTTTGAACACTGCGCTGAAGAGTGGTACATGGTTGCTGTTGCGAAACGTCCACTTGTGTCCTTCATGGCTCGTTACAGTCGAGAAGAAACTGTACAATGCACGCGATTCGGCGCACCCGAACTTCCGTCTGTTCTTGACAAGTGAAATCCATCCAAACTTACCCGTGAACCTCTTGCGAATGTGCGATATCTTTGTGTTCGAGCCACCAAGTGGGATGAAGTTGAGCATGGTTCGTACGCTGGACACGGTCTCGGCTGACCGTATGAACAAGACCCCAGCTGAACGCGCCAGACTGTACCTGTTGCTGGCTTGGTTCCACGCTCTCGTCCATGAGCGGCTCCGTTATGTTCCAGTAGGCTGGTCGAAGATGTATGAGTTCAGCCAGTCGGATTTCCGCGGCGCTTGCGACGTGATCGACAGATGGGTGAACTCGGTGGGGTTGAACCGAGCCCACGTTGCTCCAGACAATATTCCATGGACTGCAATTCGTACAACCTTGAAGGAATCGGTGTATGGTGGTCGTGTCGATAATGAGTTCGACCAGGAGCTGATGGACACGTTGCTGGAGCACGTCTTCACTCCAGACAGTTACCAGAACACGTTTGAACTCGTGAGCGCTGGGGATGAAAAGCTACTGATTGCAGAGGGCAAGACCAAACAGCAGTTTATGGAATGGATTCATCGACTGCCAAGCACGAACCCACCGTCGTGGATGGGGCTTCCTCGATCCGCGGAGACGATGGTGCTCATCAGCCAAGGAAGCCAGACGCTGCGGAATCTCCAACTCATGCAAGATTTCTATGGTTCAGAAGCGGATACCACTGGTGCGGAGGAAGAATCCATGGTCTTGGGAACGGCTGCTGCTAACAACGACGGCGATGAAAGCATGGGCGAAGATACGCGACCAAAGTGGGTGCAAGACCTTGATCGCCGCGTTGATGCGTGGTTGTCTCTGTTCCCTGGATCGCTTCCAACTCTGTCTCGTGATCCTGGTAATTTCTCGAATCCAATTTACCGCTGCATGTTCCGTGAAGTCGAACTGGGATCCGAGTATCTGGCGACTGTGATAGGACTGCTTTCGACAATCAAGGCAGTGTGCTCGTACACGATGAAGCCAACGAACGACATCCGTGAAGCGATGCAGACGCTGTACCGAGAGAAGATTCCAAGCCAGTGGCTTCAACTGTATCGAGTATCGACGGAGTTGAGTTTGAGTGAATGGCTCGCGGATTTCTCGCTTCGTATTCGTCAGTTGGACCAGCTGGCTCGTATTGCACCAGAGGAGCTTCTCCAGACGCCAAATGGTATCTGGTTGGGAGGTCTGTTTTCCCCTGAAGCATTCGTGACTGCAGCTCGCCAAAGTGTCGCTGCGGTGCTGACCTGCTCGTTGGATGAGCTGCAACTGATTGCAGAAATCCAGCCTTCTGGTCACATCGGTAGCTTTGGAGTGAGTGGCTTGCAACTCGAAGGTGCGTCATGGACATCAAACGATATCCTTCCGTCGGACATTATTCGGAACAACCTCTCGCTTCTCCACCTTCGATGGTCGCGAGCGAGCGAGCTTGCGAACCAGACGGGATACCGCCGACTTCCAGTGTACGCGAGTAACAAGCGCGACCACTTGCTCTTCTCCGTCTCTGTCCAAGTGGATAGTGCGAAGTTCCCGACGACGCAATGGATCCAACGGTCGATTGCATTGGTGCTCTGGCAGCTCACAGCCTAGGGTAGCTAGCAGATCGTTGCCCGTGATTCCATGCGTCCCGAGTGTGTTTTGTGTATGTTTTTGCATATTGCTCGTTCCAAGTATCGACACCAAAGAAAATGAAAACAAAGAACTTGAGAAAATGATCCCGTGCCTCCTGTTTCATCTACACTCGAACTACTCTTTGCACTCATGAAAACAAACTCTCCTTTGCATATCCACAGATGGTCGATTCCTACCCAACGACTTCCACTGCTGCTTCTGTTCGCTGCTGTTTCAAAAGTGCGAGAAGCACGGGCCGCAACTTGCCGACCGTAAAGTGCGGAGACACGGTCGTCGTCGTCGTCGCCGTCGTCGCCGCTTTCGATTGCTGTGGCAAGTAGCTGCGAAGCGCGCGCAGCACGTGCAGAGCACTCATATGAGCAGGTTTCAGGGTCAGCAACGACTGAAGCTCCTCGACGTCTCGGTGCTTGACGCAGTACTCGAGTAAACTGAAGTACACTGCGCCACTCACGGCCTGCTGTTGGGCTTCCTGCTCCCGCTTTTGTTGCATCACGGTCTGTTCCTTTTCCGTAACGATACCCTCGAATGAAGGACGATGCGTCAAGAGCTTCTCCTTGCACTGCTCGTACAAGTCGCATTGAAGCAGCGCGCGAGTTGCTTCGAGGAAGTCGCCGCATTGCCACAATAGATCGGCGTACGCGAGCACAGAGTCCTTGGCGAGCGCGAGCCCGATGTCTGCTTGGCGCTGTTGCTTCTTCACTTTCTCGCTCTGGCCATGACCTGCAGCAGAAGAACTGTTATTCACTCCGTGAAGCTGCTTCCAGTGGCGTCGCTCGTGCTCGAGCTTGTCAATAAAGAACTGCATCGGCGGGAACAGCGTCAGTGCTCGTTCAGCGTGCGTGCGAGACACTTGCTTCACGCCCGAGAGTGAAAACATGCGCGGACAATACTGGACGACGCAGTTCACGAAGGCGAGCAACGACTCGGGTTCATGGAGCAGATACAAGCGACTCATGGACTCGAAGTACATGTGCTTGGAGAAAGACGAGTTCGAGCTTCGGTAATCCTCTAGACGCCGCTCTTCGTGGAACAGCAAGTGGCTCGGGACAATCGATGAAGCTGGGTTTTCGCTGTCATTATCAGCATTTACTGGGTTTAGCGTTGGTTTCTGGTGCGTTTTCTTGAATGTGACTCCGTCGAGCAAAAAGGATTCGAGCTGAGCCAGCCATTGCTGCCCGTGGTGCAGGGAGCTGCTTCCAGACGCGAACCGCAGCGAGCTCATGGGGCGCAGCTTGCGACTGAGGCGGAAGTTCGGATCGCTGGCCTCAAGCGGGCTGAATTGAGACGAGACCCCGCCAAAGTTGCCTGGTGCCGTCGTCAGCGCGCTCACGGCTCTCGGTCGCAGGTGGTGTCGGCCTTTGAAATACACGCTGGTCTGCAGTCGCGTGATCTTGCGTTTTGCAAGCAGCACCCAGTTCGAGAGATGATGCAGCGCTTCGATATTTGCAGACGTCAACCGCTGCGCAGCCACGACATTGTCGCCACTCGCAGCCTTTCTCGAGCTGCTTGTTAGGTCCAAAGGCGACGGCGTGAACCGTCCCGTGACCATGATGTCGTGAGCCGCTTGGTACACTGCCGTCACCAATCGCGAGAGTTCGTCCAGCAACTGATCCGGTGCGTTCTGGTCGGCGACGATCGCGAGCAGCAACGCCGGGCTCGAGATCGCCTGGTACGCGCGCTGCCAAGCTTTTTGGTCGCACGAGTCCAGCGAGGTCGCTGCCTTTTCCAGGATTTCCAGCGCGTACAGTGCGCTGTCAAACTTGACGCTCTCGCCATACCCCGTCAGCGACTCGAAGGCAGCTTTCGGATTCGTTGGCTCCATGGTGCCGCTATTCGTGATATTCGTAACACCAGTAGCAGCATTGTTGGCACGGCCAATGTCCTTTGCGCTCGGCGTGTGGATGAACCAGAACCCGTTGGAACTCCATAATCCCACCGCGCTCGCTGCGCCTGTGATCGTCCACAGTTGAAGCTTCGTGTTGGCAGTCGTCGTCGTCGAAGCAACATTAGTGGCGGGCTGAGGTTCACCCGGCAACGCGATGGACGCCAGCTTCTCGCCCGTGAGGTAGCCGAACGCGAGCAGTTTCTCGTGCGTCAGCGCAAAAACCAAATGACGATGGCCCACCATATGCAACACGCGGTCACCCAACGTGGACGACCACGGCGACAGCGTCGTCAGCTGTTTGGATCGCAATCCTTGCGTCTGGCCGTTCGGCGTGACCAGGTGAACGACGCCAGTCGCACGAACGAGCACGAGCAATTCACCTGTCACGTTATGCAACCGCACGAGCAACTGGGTTGCTGGGTCGTTCATGGCTGCGTTGGCGGTCGATTCTGAATCGTGGACACCGCCTAGCACCGTTCGCCAGTTCAGAGAAAGCGTGCACAAGGACGACGCGCTGCGAAAGTGCACGCCCGAGGATTTGGTCACGATCCAGAGCCCTAGCTTGGAGCTCTTCAGGTCCGTCACGTCAGCGCATTGGAGCGAAAATGGATTCCCGATCGTGATCTCCGTGCGGAACGTGTTGGTCTCCTGCTCGTACTGGATCTTGCGAAGACACAACTTGGGCTCCTGCTTGGACTCCATGGACCACCAAGCGAACTCGGTCGTCTCGCCGTGCCACGTCATGTCGGTCGCCGTGAATGCGGCCACAGGCTTGGTCCACTTCAAGTTCGGGTTCTCCAAAAAGCAAAAGCTGTTGAGGAATGTCCATTGGTGCAGATCGGCACCCCATTCCCACAAGTACGCCATGCCGTCTTCCAGCGCCACGACGCAGCGCAGCGTTGACGAATTGTTGTTGTTGCTGGCGCGATGTTGGGACAGATGACCTTGACTACTGGACGAGGAGGCGTGGCTGTGGCCGCGCATGAACTTGATCGCGACCACCTTGCAGTCAAAGCGCGCGCACAGAATAGGTGCCTTGGCCGCGATGCAGCCTTCTTTTCCCACTTTCGGTGCCGCAAAGAGTTCGTCAATCAGCTCCATCTCGTCCACGTCTTGCGCTTGAAGAATGCCAGGATGGATCGCACTGGTCGTAGCAGTGTTAACATTAGCACTCGTAGTTGTCGCCTCACTCGCGAGCGTGCCGTTGCTGCTGCTGATCGTGCTGCTCACGCTCACGGGCGAAAGCGAGTGCAACGACGGAGTCGAGCGGCCTCGCTGTTGGAGGCGCGGTGCGGGGCTTGCCGCCTTCCGACGCGGAGGGATCGCATCCACGACGAACACGACGCGCGGGGAGATCGCGGATGCAGTCGCCGTGTGGACTGGGACACTTGCCCGCGGTGCCGAGTCGCGTCGCGCCTTCAATGGGGATGCAGCTACAGTAGCGCCATTCTCGGCTGGCGACACCACGGGTGTCCCTGTGCCTGTCGTGGACACCGGTTTCCGCGCGAGCACGAGCGCGATGTGGCCGGCGCTCGGCTCGCAGAGCTCCACGTCGTAATGCGCAAAGCCGTGCGGGGCGAAATCGGCGTCATCATCATCACCGCCGCCTGCAGACATGAACTGCGACCAGAGTGATGCGCCGCGCACCGCGGGCCACGGCAACTGGCTGCGCAACGTCCACGGAGAAGCAGATGCCGCCGCCATCTCTTTTGGCTCCGTTTTCTTCAAAATGTGTGTGTATGGAAAATGAGAACATGATTCGCGTTGGTTTCGTTAATTTTGTATGAGTGATCCACCGTACAGACTATTTCTTTTTATGTTTATGCAATGTGGAATGTATTCCTATCTGTCGCTACTTTCTTCATATGTAGGAACATTTGCCAAATGGTGGCACAAGAATGCTTCCACATTTTAGCAGATTGGTACCTCATACAGTTTAGTACTATGAAAAGCACCGTGAATGCAACTTTTACTTATGGGGAAAATTTGTGGGGCAAACACAGCGGGGTAAAAGGAGATTCGTCTATGATGAAGAAAATTGCGTTGGGCAAGATGAGGACCCAACGCTGCGATACAGGCACACGATGCGAACTCTACGAGACGCGAACGCGCAGTGTTCGGTACTGACTCGTGCTGCTTTCGCCCTCGAGCACCTCGAGCTCAGCTCCGAGGGCCGCGCACGTTTGCTGAGCCATGTCCAGCTGCTCTCGCCAAATGAGCAGCTCCTCGACGTTTTCTTGCGCGTTGACATCGATTTGCTGCTGCTGCTTGAGCTGCTTTGCCGTGTCGATCACTGCACGCAGGCGCTCGGTCAGTGGACGCTCCCAGACGCCTTTCGCGTGTGCGAGGAAGGTCTCGACTTG
The DNA here is from genome assembly GCA_006386115.1 of Globisporangium splendens. Taxonomy (NCBI): domain Eukaryota; phylum Oomycota; class Peronosporomycetes; order Pythiales; family Pythiaceae; genus Globisporangium; species Globisporangium splendens. Next base: position 195,774 of record VFIW01000021.1, on the reverse strand, counting down.
CTTTCGCGGGAACGGGATCCCGCCGGGAGCGCATTCCGTGTTTGGATCAATGCCGTGGAAATCCGAGCCACCCATCTGCAGATACGCGCAAATCCGATCATTCACGTGATCTCTCTCCACCAATCGAAAAGATAAATCGAGCGTTGCATACCTTTAACAGTCCGGACTCGGTCGCTAAATAGCCGTAGGTATCGATTTTCGATATATCGTGATAGACTTCAATGCCCTGCAATGCAACCCAGATCCAGTGAGCTCAACAGCATGAAGCGCATTCAGCCACGAGAAAGAGGGAAATAGTACCTGGATGCCTAGCTTTGCCAGTTCTGGCACTAGCGTGAGGGGGTTCTGTGGGGAAATAAACCGTAGAATCGTTGAGCAACGTGTATATGCATGCGCTGAAAACATCGAACAAATAGCTGCAAATTTCGCAAACACTCACTTTACAGCACCATGGGTGTGCGAGCACCGAGACTCCACCGGCGCTCGCAATGAGCTTGATGGCTTCTTCTGGAGGAAAGTGCTCGCCCTACACGAGCGACGGACGTATATACAATGAGCACTTGCATGTGCAAGCGCAGCTCATCTCATTGATCATGCATACCTCGACGTAGGCAGGGCCATTGTTGTGCAAATACCGATTGAACGCTTCTCGAAAGGTGGGGACAAAGCCTCCTTCGACCAGCGCTTGCGCGACGTGCGGCCGTCCAGGCGCTGCTTCACCGGCGATCTCCAGCACGCGGTCCCACTCTAACTTGATGCCCATCGAAGCCTAGGAAGAAAAGGAAAGACATGTGAACATAAAACTCTCAAAAATGTGGGGGACGACGCACGCAAACCAAGACTCTAGCCAGCAACGCACCAGTTTGCTCAGCATACCCTTGCCTCGCTTGTGTCGTCCTGTTCGGATCTTCTCCAGTTGCGCCTCTAGCTCCACGCTATTCGAGCCTGGGTAAAAGTACCCGAGAATATGCAAATTCTCGCCTCCTTTCACCTCGGCACTGATCTCCACGCCTGGGAACACCAGCACATCGAGTCGCTTCGCGGTCTCCATGGCTTCAGCGACACCTGCCATCGTGTCGTGGTCCGTGAGCGACATGTACGTGACGCCGTTCGCGGCAGCCTTCTCAATCACCTCGCTCGGCTTCAGCTTTCCATCGCTGCAGATACTGTGAGATGAACACCAGGCAAAAGACAAGCAGAGCAAGTCGGGTAACGAAGTACATCTACTCGCAGGACACGAGAACCACAACAGCAGCATATACATAGCATGTGCACCTGTGCAGATGGAAGTCACCGCAGGAGCAGTCACCTGTGTCATCACGAGCGTCATTACGGTTGTGGTGATGATGACCAGAGTCGTCATTATGGTTGGTAGGAAACATGTCGGCACTTATCGACGCGTGCTTGTTGGGGCTCGTCATGCCGGCGGCCGCGCCAGTCGCGGTACCTGAGCTGGCGCTGATGCACTTACGGTTGAAGTTGGACTGCAGGTTCACGGGCTTGCGCTTGGCGCTCTTCTTCACCTTCTTCTTTTTCTTGCCGCTCGCCGACGCACTCACCATTGTTGCCTGCGAGAAGTGCGTCTGCGAAGTGTGTTCGCTGTTTAACAGGATTTAACAGGAGCAGCTCCCAAGCCAATAAAAACATCACGTTGATTTTTCTCAGATACGCGTACCCTCTGCACTTTTTAATTTGATGGTAGTATTGTTTGGTTGGCTACCTTAAAACAGTAGTGTGGAGTGTCAAGTATAGAGGTGCGAGCTGGTCTTGCATAGAGGGAACAAGCATGCGCAAAGTGCATGCACTTTGGGAATGGCTGGATGATCTACCATGCAATCCAAGACGTGGAGCGACTGCAGTCTATGAAAACCCACTCCATGCGAAGGTTCCAAGGTGTTGAGGGCAGGTAGTGTGGGTGTGCTTGTGCGTGAATAAATGTGCTGTGTGCCTTCGTGATGGGAGGAAGCTGGTTCGAGTATATAGGGTGCGGACTGAGGACACCTTAGCTACATGTGTAGCCTTCAGTGCAGTAAGCATCGACATTCTGTGCAGACGTGTCCCTGTCACCCATCCATCCATCATTGTTCCGACACTACAAACGATCGATCACCTTGACTGGCATCCCAGGAGTGATTGCTCCTCTCATTGGAATGATTGTGAGTTCGTTTCCAAAATACAAACCATGATGACGTCGCTCCGTACCAACTCTCACAGGTCTGTCTTTGAGACAGTCGTCTTGCGCACCTATTGATATTACGGTCTCGAAGTGGGACCGGTCCGCTCTTCTATTTTCTGAACCGTAGCTGCTGGGTCTTCGAGCGAGCCACAGACTCGCATCATTTCCGCACCAGCAGCATTCCAGCCATGTTGCGCTCGAGCATGCGCAATGCCGCGCGCTCCCAGCGCTCGCTGATGCGCTCCGCCGCACACACACGCCACCACCAGTATCAGCCGCCGCACCCGTTGCTGCTGCGCAAGGACGTCAGCGTGTTCTGCGCGTCCTCTGTGTTCGACTCGCACGATAAGCGCCGCAAGAGCACGGCCACGCCCGCCGCGCTCTTCCCGTGGCTCGACGCCACCAGCGGCGCTCAGCAGCCTTCGCTGCAAATCCACCAGCGCACGCGATTGTACCGTGATGCGTCGATCATGCTCCCGCTTGGAGGCATCTCTGTGCGTACCTTCACGTCCTCGCCGCTGGGTGCGCCTAGCAGCAGCTCGTCGTCGAGCGTAACGGATCCAGCTGCGAAGAAGAAGATCGCGGCGGCGCGTCGTCGGCGCAGTAAGATCAAGGCTCAGGAAGAGAAGCTCGAGAGTGCACTGGAGAAAGGAGGTGAGCGACGACTGATCCGCATTGAGAACCTTGATGAACAGATCCCGAAGGTGTCAGAGCAGGCCGTGTCGCTGATCAAGCGCGTGCCACAGCTCACGGTCGATGGCGCCAAGGCTCTCGCGCGCGGCATTGCGCTGATCATTAAGGATCCAGCGGCTGTGAAGGCGTGGTGGGCCAAGACGAAGGACAAGATCAAGGCTGAGCTCAAACACTACTGGCTCGGCACGAAGTTGCTGTACGCTGATGTGAGTACGTCGACGCGTATCCTGCGCCGTCTCGTGCGCGGAAATGCGCTCTCGCGTCGTGAGCGCAAGCAATTGCAGCGCACGGTCGCGGATCTGCTGCGTCTGGTGCCGTTCTCGTTCTTTTTGATCGTGCCGTTCATGGAACTGCTGCTGCCCGTGGCGCTCAAGATCTTCCCGAACATGCTGCCGAGCACGTACAAGGACTCGTTCCAGCGCGAAGAAGACATGAAGCGCCAACTGCAATTGCGTGTCTCGTTGGCCGAGTTCCTTCAAGAAACAGTCAAGGAAGTCATGCAGGATACCCGTGACACGGAGGGCGTGACCGAGGAACGCAAGGCCACGGCGCGCGAAGTCATGGACTTTGTCGAGCGTGCGCAACGCGGTGAGCCGCTCACGTCGGAAGAGACGCTCAAGGTCGCGACGATGTTCAACGATGAATTGATGCTCGACAACATCTCGCGTCCGCAGCTTGTCGCCATGTGTCGCTACATGGGCGTGCAGCACTACGGCAACGACAACTTTTTGCGATTCCAGTTGCGCAACAAGGTGCGTCAGCTCAAGAAGGACGACCAGGATATCATCTGGGAAGGACTCGACTCGCTGGACAAGGAAGAGCTCCAGCAGGCGTGCATGGAGCGTGGCATGCGTGCCACCGGGTTGACCAAGGCCGGGTACGTGCGTCAGATGAAGCAGTGGCTGGATCTGTCGATCAACAAGAATGTGCCGGCGTCGCTGCTGATCATGTCACGCGCGCTCAACATCACGGCGATGGACAGCCCTGAAGCCGCGCTTGCGACGTCGATGTCGTCCATGGACGAAGAGGTCGTGACGGAAGTCGCGTTGGCTGCCGCGTCGTCGAGCAAGGAAAGCCTGCAGATGCGCGAGCTCAAGCTCGAGAGTATCCGATACCAGAACGAGATGATTGCCGACGAAGAGAAGTTCCGTGCGGATGCGAAGAAGAAGGCCGACGACGAAGCCGCCGCCGCCGCTGTGGCTGAAGCCAAGGCGAAGGAGCAAGTCGAGGTCGTCGAGCCCGACGTCATCTTCAGCAGTTCTCCAGCGTCGGAACCAGTCGTTGTGGTGAGCACGGCTGATGCTGCTGCGACCACTGTTGCTGCCCCTGTGACGCCAGTGGAACCAACTGCGACTGCTGCTCCAGTCGATGGTGCTGCACCTGCCGCCGCCGCTTCAGTGAAGACCGTGGAAGCGATTGTGAGCCTCGAGGAGTTGAGCGCGCTTGAGTCGCTCGCGTTCAAGTCGATCGTCGAGAAGGAGCGTCAAGCCGTGGACCAGATGAAGCAGAACAAGTCGGAGATGGACGTCGAGGGTCTGTTGGCCGCGGGCCGCATCGGCGCGCAGTCGAAGGAGAACAAGACCGCGGGCCGCATGATGAAGAAGCTCGAGACGATGCTCTCGAACTTGGAGGTCGAGTTGGACAAGGTCGACCGCGATGTCGGCGACCGACTGTACGTGCTCGATCGCGATAGCGACGGTGTCTTGAGCGCTGAGGAGCTGCGCAACGCCGTCATGACGATCCTGCGTAAGGCCAACACGGAAGAAGACGTCGACTGGCTCATCGCGCAGATCGATGAAGACAAGGACGGACGGAGTACGTATCTGTGCGAATGTGTTTGTGTAGCAAGTGGATGATGACCTAATCGTGTTGTTTTGTGTGTGTTTAATGGTTGCAGTCCAAGTCGAAGAGCTCGTGGCGTGGATCCAAAAGTGCCGGGAGCTGTTGGAAGTCACGGGCCAGATCTCGCTCGACCAAGCGGCGCCAGCAGCAGCAGCGACGCCAGAGAGCGCCGATGCGACCGACGCGGCCGCCAAGTCCACGCTCAAGCGCACGAGCAGCCGCAAGAACTGAGCATGAGCGCGCTGATGGGCTTCATGTGAGCGTGTGCTTGTGCACCAGAGTGTGTAGTGATTGTGTGTGTGTCTTGCAGACACGACCAAGAACGCTACATTTTGATTTGGGTAGAACAAACAAGCTCTGATTTTGCGGCTCTGGCGCACGCGACGTCCATTTTTACATAGAAACAAACAAATGAGAGAGAGAGAGAAGGCGACAACCATTCAATATATATAAACGAACAATCAGCGTACATGGTGCGCGTGCATGTGTCGGCATTTGGATCATGTGCTTTGTCGTTGCTTCAATGTGTGCATGCAGTCGTGGTCAGAACGTTGCATTTTCACAAGCGTCCATCAGTTATGGACAACTCAAAGCCAATGAAGAAGCAAGGACATATACGCAAGGCAAGGCAATATTTAGTTACATGCACAAATCATGGAGACAACAAGCGAAAGTCACCGGTTTCCTCCCCTAACTGTCTGGGAGAAGCAGGTCAATCGCATTCCCTTGTCACCAAACTCCACTCTTTCTTTCTCTTACTAACGGCACTCGAACGCGGCAAGCGACATTAAAAGGCAACTTACTGGACCGAGATGTCGACGCTCGGTCGCAGGTCTCCGCACACAGCGAGCACGTCGTGGATCTTGTGGGTCTTGAACGCCGCCATGAGCTCGTCCTGGTTGGTGACCGCATTATCGTCCACGGCCACGAACGCCTGCTCCGTCAAGAGGTAATCGAAACGAGGCGCCCACTTACGCGAGCCGAGACGCGCCGTCGTCGAGCAGTTGTCCACCATGTACGCCACACCGCGCGCGTGCATGTACGGGTTGAGCGAGTCCACCGACTCGATCACCGACTCGTTCGCGACTTCCGAGTAGCAGTGGCCACGCTCCATGAGCAAATCGATCTGCGCCATCATCATCGCCACGTACGTGCCGCACGTGAATGGGTTCATGATGAACTTGCCGTCACGGGCCGCGCGCACCTTCTCGCCGACCTTCCACGTCAACGTTTGGTCGATCTTGCCCATTGGCAGACGGTCGTGGCGCGCCACAGCGTTGTTCACACTGCGGATCTCGTTGCCGCACGCGACATCGTCGTAGCATTCTTCGATAATGTCACGGCATGGCGTGTACGCGGCGGCGTACGCGCGCTCGAACTCCTTGGCGTCTTCGCCCGAGAACTGCTCGTACACCGAGCGGATGCCGTGGTGCGAGATCTGCGTGTTCAATGGACCCGTGATGCACTCAGCCGAGTTCTTGAACGCGTCTTCGTGGGACATGCCCTGCTGCACGTACCGGCGGAAAAGCGCCTCGATGAGGCCGTGCACGCCACCGAGCAAGATGCAACGTTCACCGAAGATGTCCGACTTGTACTCGTCCTCGAGCGTCGTGTAAAACGTGTATGGCGAGCCGAGAGCCACCGACCAGCCGAGCGCGTGCTCCGTAGCCTTGCCGTTCACGTCCTGGTGGACTGCGATACTGGCGTTGATACCAGCACCGTTCACCTCCTTGCCCTGCACATACAGGCGACGCACCGATGGACCCATACCCTTTGGCGCGACCATGACGACATTCACGTTCTTTGGGAACTCCTCGCCGACCGACTTCAAGTGGCCGAGCAAGTAGCCATGCGACAGACCGAGGGTCGCACCGTCCTTGAGCAATGGGAAGATCTTTGGGTACAGCTCGGTGGACGCGGCGTCACTGATGAGCAGCACGACCATCTCCGACTCCTTGATCACGTCGAACATCTCACCGAGGGTGCCACTTTCCTCCGTGAAACCGGCCTCGCGAGCCTTGCCCATCGACGACGAGTTTTCACGGAGACCGACCTTGACCTTGATGTCCGTGTTCTCGAGCGAGTCGCGCAAGTTCTGCGCCTGCGCTGGACCCTGCGAGCCCCAACCGATGACACCGATCTGCTTCACGCCGGCGAACGCCTTTGGCAGCAGCGGGAACAAATCGCGGCCGCCAGGGAGCACGGTCTCCTGCGTGTCCGCCATGGCGACGGTCTTGAGGTGGTTCTTGAACACGTCCGAGCGCAGCTGCGACGTCTTGGTGCCGAACTGGCGGCGGGTCGCCGACGTCAGGAGCGACGACGCGGCGCGGGACGTGGTGGACTTGAGGAAGAGACGCATTTTTGTGGTGTGTGGCTTCGAGTGCTTGGCGCGGGGTCGCTGGCAAAATGGAGAATGAACGGGGAGATCTTTTTGGCGTGCGCAGACAGCAATGGCCGGCGCTCCTCACACATACACTCGCTGCACAGGCAAACAAAATAACAGGTGACAGCGAGTTTGCGCAAACTGATTCGATGCGTGATTGGATGTAAATACATTTGATAAGCGCGATCATTGGCTGAAACACTTCGGTTGGCCACACACAGGAATATTCTTGTGCGGCAGCGACGAGGCAGACACCAAGTGTTGTTTTTTGACGACCCAAAATGACCAGAATAGTGACCCCTACCCACATACAAACTCCCAGTGTGTTGTGTTGTGGTCTGGTGTTGCATCTGAGTGGTTTCATATCAGAGGGAGCGGAGGCGGACAGTGGATCCGCCAAGTGGGTGGAGCGGACGGTGCGCCAAACACCTATTGCGCAACCAGTGTGCAAGACGTTCCGAATAGTGCCCCCTCTCCTTGAAGTGACGCACTTGTGTATGGGGAGAAGCTCTTCAATGATGTCACATGGACACCACGTGACTTCCTCCAGCCATGCGACGGCGCCGCCAGAGCTGCAGATCGCGCTTCTCGCGGGTGAGTACGCTGCCGTCTTCATATGCGCATGTCTGCGTTGCTGTGCACACGTGCAGGGAATGTGGACAAGGCGCTCGATAGCTGACTTCAACACATGAGTTGCACGATGCATCTGTGTGCATATTGGATTTGCCGCCTAGAACGCTGGTGTGGCAGCGAGGACCTGCGATCGGCAGCGGACGCTTCGGCACGGTGTACTTGGCGCTGCGTATCCCGGGTGAGCAGTGATGGCTGTCTCCATGTGATTGTGTGTGTGTGGTATCTGTTTGCCGTCACAGCGAGCCTTGCACATACCCATTATGCGTAGCGGTGAGCAGTTTGCTGTGAAGCAGATCTACATCCAGGAGGAGCTGGAGCAGGGGAACGACATGTCGTCGCTCTCGATCCAGCGCGCGCTCAGTCGCCAGCAGATCCAGCGCGAGACGAGCCTCCTCGCGGAGTTTGCGCATCCGAATATCGTCCAGTACATCGGATGCGGTAGGCGCACAGCGCAATTGTGTGTGGATCTGGGTCGATACATCTCTCAAATACCATGACGCTTGTATTTGTGCTGCGTATGGAACAACGGATAGAATGCGGTGGACCGACGGCGCATATCTTTATGGAATACATCCACGCAGGCTCCTTAAGCAAGTACACATACCCCACGCGTCGTTTCTTTTTCACTCACGTGACGCATTTCTTTCCCATTCCGCTGACGCATGTGCTTTACTTGCATAGATTACTGAAGGAGTTTGGCCCGTTCCACGAGTCCACGATCCGCTCGTATATCCAGCAGACGCTGTGCGGCGTGCAGTACTTGCATGCAATGGGCATCGCACATCGCGACTTGAAATGCGCCAACTTGCTGCTGGCGGACGACGGACGCATCAAGATCGCAGACTTTGGCACTGCCAAGAAGAAAATGGAGACTGCTACCCCTGAGGACTACGGTGTCGCTGGAGTGCAGCAGCAGCACGCGCTAGAAACCGCGAGGTGCTCTATCTTTGCTGCTGCTTTTTGTCTTGGGATGCAACTCAATCGGGTGGTCGTTTGACTCTAGTCCACCCAGCACATCCATGTGGGGCTCGGTAGCCAGTGACCTTCCTACAGAACAGGAAGCATTTTTGTTTCCAGATAGCAGCAGCACATATCTCGAAGCTCCGATTCCCACACATACCGCTCCGTCTGCTAGAACGCTGAATGGCGATGACTTAGGCGACGCTAAAGCAGTCCCGCCACAGGGTGCTCAAGAAGAGGTGGGCGTTGTGCCATCGAATTCGGATGAGGCAGTGGAGAATGCCGCCATAGTTGACTCGAGAGAAGATTCACCTCACACTGCTCAAGTGAACGTGTCGTCTCGATCGGAACGTCAAGTCGAGAGCGCCGCCGCAATCACAGAAGTAGCACCGCAAGAAGATGCCAGCGACGACGAAGCCTCGTCGTGCGCGTCATTCTCGTCGGACTCCGGATCCCCACACAGTGCAGCATCTCGCAATTCCCTTTCTTCTGACGACGACAACGAGCCATCGACCACGTACTCCAGCAGTAGCGACGACGACAACGACGGAAGTTTGTCGGCGACTGGTAGTTTCAGCACCGAAGAGAAGAAGGAGGAAGAACCACGGTTCCAAGTACTTGGCACAGTTCGCGCCATTGCAGATTACGCTTCCGCGGATCCGAACGGGCTCTCGATGGCTGAAGGCGACACGCTGGAGGTGTTAGAGATGCGATCGTCTGGATGGTGGCGAGGACGACTGCGGACCAAGCAACACGATGACGATACCGATGATACCGCGATTGCTGTTGGCTGGTCCCGTGCACATACATCGAGTGGATCACGTCGAGTGCCAACACTGTCGTCAAGAGGGCACACGTGGCAGGTCAGGAGAACGAGCTGAGCGTGCAAGAAGGCGACGTGGTGCACGTCACAGCTTCGGAATGGCGAGACGGTTGTCTGTGGGCTCACGGATCGATTGTGTCGTCAGATGACCACACTCGCAATAGCAGTAGCAGAGTAGGTTGGTTCCCATTCGAGTCTATTATGGACGCATGAAAAAAGTATACAGCAAGGCAAAAATCCGCTAAGGTTGGTCGGTACTGCTGCCGCTGACTCTACTCACCTCTGGCGGCTGTTGGCTCAGCACAAAACTGTGGAGCAGTCCGAGCAGCTTGTCGTGGTCGTCGTCGACCACAGTTCGACCAAAGCTGTTGTAGCTCTTGGTGCGAAGCAGCAGGCGCGTTTCCTCTAATTGAATCATCTCCAGCAGCACTGCAATAGAACCATACACAGTACATTCATTAGAGACGTCATTGTACCAGCAGACACAATGTCAAATCTCAACTTGCTCACCTCGCAGAGGCGCCCACGCGTCCGTCGCCGCGTATTTGATCTGCGCGGGACTCAGACGCGTGGCTTCCCAGTTCGACACTTGCATCTCCTTGGAGATCACGCCACCAAGGAACAGCTGACACAGGGTCTTGAGTCCTGGTCGCAAGCACCCGAGCTTGTTGGCGATCGGCAGCGTGTCGACCGTCGAGTTGACAGCGTTAACCAGCTTCGACGCCTTCATCTGGCGAAAGTCGTCGTGCAGCGAGTGGCCGATCTTGAGCACGTCCGGGTTCGCGAGCAGCTCCTGGAGCACGGGCGGCAGTGGTTGGCCGCGCTGCAGGCGATAAATAAACGCGCGGTCGAGCGTCGCGAGCTGGATCAGACACACCGGGTTCATCTGCTTCTTGGTGTGGAAGTCTGGCTTGGCCTCCGTGTCCACACCAAAGACCTATGCAACATGCACACATATATGAGTTGCATACACACACAAGACCTGTGCATGAAGTATGCCACCACACCTTTTGCGCGCGCAGGTAGGACGCATAAATCGCTTCTTCCTGTGGCGAGTGGATCACGAGCACCTGGCCGCGGAACGCTGTCGTGGGCAGCTGGTCGTAATCGCCGAGCGTCTGGTCGCCAAAGTGGCGCAGCAGCGGCGAGTTGGGTTTGAACAGCGGCAGGTGCTTGACGCGCTCCTGCTTGGCCTCCTTGAGCTTGCGCATCCGCGAAAACTCCTTGGCGCTCTTGCCCATGTTGTTGCCGCTCTCACTGGTGTCGTCTGCAGCCACGGCCACCGAGGCTTCTTCTTCACTGACCGGCGGCACATTCATCTTTGCGAGCTGCTCGCTCGCTAACGACGCGCGTAGTTTGTCCAATTGCGCCTTTTGCTTCTGCTTCATGAACGAGAACAACTTGCCACGAGACGACTCGTTGTCCCCGTAGCGCACGCGCCGCTTGCTGGAGAACTGCGCGTGTGGCGGTATGTTGAGGACCACCGGTAGCACAGCAGACGAAGGAGCCATCGCCACCATATTCGTCGTCGTTGGCAGCAGCGCCGTGCGCGACGACGAGACGCACGCGCGCCGCAGCATCTGCATGGCCATCGTCGGCGCCATCGTCCCCACTTGACTGATCACAGAGAAGTGTGGTACTCTGCCAAACCACCCAATCACCCAAGTGGGTGGATGATGCAGTTCAAGTCCACTCGAGGTGATTGCCTTATTAATAGCCCCTTTCCCTTCGCCACAAGCATCTCTCCTCCTACACAAGTCCAGCTGCGATGATGGCAACGAGTCTCAAGCCCGAAGACGACACCAGCGGCGCTGCGTCCGCCTGCTCGTCGTCGTCGTCCTCGGGGCTGCCCGTGTTCTCACTGAACGAGATGCAGCTCCGCAAGGCCGCCGACCGCAACTGCGTCGCCTTCGCGATGCCCGTGCACTCGAGCGTGCTGCTGCAGCTCGCGCGTCCGCCGCCGCGCACACACCGATACGAGGAGCGCGACCACCGCTGGCTGCACCTGCTGGAAGCCGTCGCAGTCGTGCCGTCGCGCAAGATGGATGTGATCCAGAAGCTCGTGACGCAGGCGCTGCAGCTGCTGCCATCGCCTGTGTACAAGAAGAAGCTTGAGCGCTGCGTGCGCGTGCTGCTCGCGACGCTCGAACAGGACGATGCGAGCATGGAGTTCTCCAAGCGCGCGCTCGTGGCGCTGGAGATGAAAGACCGCGTCGCGCAATTCCTGCGCGAGTGGGTCGCGGACCCGATCGAGGGCTTTGTGCTGCGCAAAGACCACGTCGTCGGTGCGTTGACCTTCGAGCTCTTGCCATCTATTGTGTAGATCGCTGGACTAACATTGCATGTGCATGCTGTGTGAAATAGCTGGTCTGCGCCTTGACGACCTCGTCGCCACACCTGTTGGAGCAGGCTACTTGCGCGGCTACCGCAGCGATGACGGCTTTTGCATCGTGTTGTATCCGTGGGGCTATGGCTTCATCCACGTGAAGTGCGTGAGCAAACTCGACGACGCGATCGTCGCAGAGCGCACGAAGAAGCGCAAGTTCAACGAGTACTTGCCGCTCGAGCACCAGCATCTGTACGAGGACATCGAGTCGCTCTTGGAGAACTACCCACCGGAGGAAGGACAATCAGCGAAGGAGGACGAGCTCGTGCTGACGCCCGATGGAGTCAACGTGGCGGAATACAAGAAGCTCCTGGACTCGCTAGAAGAAGAGGTATTGCTTTGTGTTGTTTGTTTGGTTTACTTGCTAGTCTCAGCTGATGCAATTGCTTGTGCAGCATTTCAATGCGGACGTGCTGCAGCACGACTTGAGTTTCGTGCGTCGTGTCCACGCGCTCGCAGTGAAGACGCGGCATGAGCATGAGCACCAGCACGATGAACAGGACGATGAGGAAGACGATGGTGATAACGAGAATGAGAACGAGTACGACCACGAGGCTGAGGACGTTAAGGATCGCGACCAGGACGAGGCATCATTCGCCATGGCGCAATGAACACCATTCTCGGTCTGGTATTTATTGTTGTTGTTGTCAAGAAAGTATGTTATAAACCGGTTGTGTTTGTATTGGCAAAAAGCAGTGCAACAGTGTTAAATAACGCCACTGCAACCTCACATTTTGAACGTTTTGCGCTTCTTGCATCATGAGCGAGGACCACGCGGTGGCGCGCATTTTGCGCTGCAGGTTGCGTCGCTACCTCTGCGTTTAATGGCCACGTGTGCATGCTCATACCAACACTAACCTCTGTCATTCTTCATGTGTGCCTTTGTAGCGATCACTACGAGGTGCTGCAGCTCCTTGCAGCGCAGCAGAACGCCATCTTCATTGACGTCAAGCAAGTGCGGCGGTGCGTTGATTTCCCCCTACGACGCTCGTTCTTTTTTCTATTATGAGGGAAATACATAGGAGAAATAGACGGGCTTAGGTGGTCTTGTATGTGCGTGCAGACGATACAAAGAGCTCGCGATCCAAGTGCATCCAGACAAGAACAAATCCGTTGGTGTGCTCGTCGCCTTATGAGTAACAAAACTGGAGCATGAGACGTGATACTGACATACGCCCAACTGCTTGTGCATTGGTTGGTTTGTTGTAGACGCGGAAGCAGCCTTCAAGCGACTGAGTGAAGCCTATGAATGCCTAGTTGACGAGACTTCGCAGCGCAAGTACCTTAGCACCGTTCGCGTCGGAAAAGCGCCACATCCCCGGGCACCACCGCAGCATAAACGTCCGCCACCGCCACCGACTGGGCCACCAGCATACCCGCGGAAACGCAAGAAGAAGAACCAAGAGCAGCAGAATGATCGAAAGCCTCCACCACCGCCATTTCCTCCTCCACAAAGGGAACCTCGTCGCCAACGCACCCCGGAGGAGATCTGGCGGGCGTTCCGAGAAGAAGAGGAGCGGCTTGCGCGCGAAGAATTTCACGCCAAAGGATTTGAACGAACGTGTGCGGCTTCATCGTCGGACCAGAGGATGGGAGATACAGAGGCAGGCAATGAGAACAGCAGCAGCATGGATGCGGAGATGCAGGAAACCATCTTGAACTCGGGATTAGACGAGAAAGCGAGACGCTGGGCGACGTGGAGGCAGTCACCAAAGACTCCAGCAAAAGGAACTACAGAAAATGCGGAGGTATCCTCCAGCGCATCGGGTGCGAAGTCATGCGTCAACCACAAGATTGACCCAGTGGGATCAACGACGCCGGCCGCAGCCGAACTGATTTGCTGTCTGCTCTGCCAGCGAAAGTTCCCCACTCACGATGCCCTAGGTCGCCACAACGCATTCTCCAAAATGCACGCGGCGAAATTGCAGCAGCAACAACAGGAACAACAGCAACAAGAAGCGACGCCGATTTCCTAACACCCCACAACAATCAACGCACAAACACACGACAACAAGAGCGTCTCAGGCAATGTGCCAGATCTTTATCGCATTGTCCTGTCCGCCGCTGATGAGTGTGTTCGCGTGCAACCAGCTGACGCTGTTGACGAAGTCATGCATCGTGTCGATGACGGTGTGGACGCGGAGCTGTTCGACGTCCACGATGTACAGCAGACCCTCCGAGCTGCACACGAGCATCTCGCCGCAAAGCTGCAACGACGAGATCCATGCTGGCGCAAGCTTGAGTTCGGATTTCTCGAGCGGGTGGCTGCAGAGATCGCTGTACTGAAGCAACCTCCCGTCACCAGCAGAGCACACGAGTCGCCCATGCGAGAGCAGACACATGCTGTAAATCGGCGAGCGGACGTCGTCCAGTTGTCCAATGTAACCCATCGTGTGGAAATTGAAGAGATGAATCGTGCCGTCGCTCGAGCCGCTTAGCAGCAACGTGCCTTCAATCGATGACGTCGCCACGAGCACTTGAACTGTTGCGTTATGCACGTAGAACCCCCGAGTCGCATGGATCTCTCGATTGCTCTTGTGTGTCTACTGCTGCAGCTGGCGGTGCGTTCTGTTGTTGTTGTTGTTGCTGCTGTTGTAGTTGTTCTCGCTGATGCTGCGGATATCCCAGAAGCAGATCGCGGCGTCGGCGGCACCGGAGCACACTTTCTCGCCGTCCATGTGGAAGCACGTGATCCTCGACGAATGATCGCGCAGGACGAACACGCAGTGGCCGCGCTCGCCGTGCCAGATGCGGATGGTCGCGTCGTCCGAGCAGCTCAGGATGTGCTGAGGAAGCGACAGCGGTAAGTGAACCTTGGTGATGTGCGCAGTGTGGTCGCGAAGTACGTGGAGACATCGAAAGTTGTCCAGGCAGTTGTAGACCCTCAGCGTCGTGTCGTGGGACCCTGAGACGAGCCATCGCGAATGAAGATCGATGCATGAGACATTGTCCTTGTGGAGAAAGAGTGTGTGAAGACACGCGTAGGTGCTGCGCGACCACACTTTGACGAACCCGTCGATCGAGCACGAGACAAAGAAGCGATCGTCTTTCGTTGCCACGAAGCAGACACTGGAAGTGTGACCGACCAAGTTTTCCGGCCGAAGGTGAGGAAACGCAAACGAAAAGGACGCCAAGAGATCGCGATCACCTCGTGATGCCGAATCGATTGCCAAGTGCGGATCATGGTGCAAGGACGTAGCGGCTCGTGACGATCGACGAGATCTTGGGTGTGCAGCGCGTGGTCCTTCCAGCGTGTCGACGTTGCTGCTACACCACAGCGCACACATACATAAAGAGTGCAGGAAGGTTTGTATGGCGGGTGAGTGGCAACAACACACTCCGTACCTGTGCGCCTCTCGATCGTCGTTGGAGATGACTGTTGGTTGTGGTATACAATCGAGCACTCTGGACACGCGCCATCCCGCCTTTGGCGTCCTCATTGCATCGAGTCGCTTGTCCACGCTATGAGCAAATTCGACGGCCATCGCATTGTTTCCGTCCATGTCGAAACTCATATAGTCAGCAGCGGCATGCTCTGGTTGGTGTCTGTCGCTTGTAGCAGACTCGTGCTCTTTCTCAAGCGTATGACCGCCTTCTGTATCTCGCTGCGCAACACTCGCCGCCATCCTGGGACCAACGTCATGGATCTGCAGCGACAATGCAGACTGCTCCTGCCGCATGTTTTTTCGCGAAACGAGCGTATGGCGTAGGTGTCGAGGAATGGATACTGCCGATTGCTGCTCGTCTTGTTTCTGTGGCGCTCGCGGTGATGCCGTGGGTCCATGAAGCGCTGTAAGGTGGGGCACCCGCACGAGATCGTGCTTGAGCGTCGAATCCGCGTCGTCGTGCACGCAATCTTCCTGTTGCTGCTTTCGTGGCGACAGCATGGAGTGTCTTGACGATGCTGCTGCGTGGTGGTGTCCTTGCGCATTGGCGCCGCGATGGCGAGCGCACGTGCACGAAGGCGGATGCGACGCCCGCGAGTTGAGGCGCGACGGATTCGGTGCAGGCGACGGCGCGAGACCGAACCACATCGGTGCACAATGGAGAACGGCGATGAACGCCCGCCGCGTGTCGAATGCGGCGCTGAGTTAAATATGGCTTCATGGATGGCGCAATACAGGCGATGCGATGCAAAATGCAGCTATCCGTATAAAGTAGGTATAGTTTATAAATAATCGGACTCAGTCGAAGAGCGTTTATACACTATACAAACACAAAGTATACTTGATGTATAGATTTATACGCAGTGGAGTGCGAGACTAGATTCGAACCAGTGACTCGATTAAACGAACCTGAACACAGCAAACAGGAAGCAGCATGGCGGACGAAGGTGAGCGCGTGATGCGAGCGTCTGCAGAGGAGAGTGCGAGGGAGAAACAGGAGACTGACGACGCCTGCGTGCATGCGTGTAATGCATATGTGTGTGCTCAGATGTGGTGATCCGACGGCGGCTGCTGACGCGCACGAGCACGCTCGGCAAGACGGGGCTCAAGCGCTGCGCCGAGAACCTGCTCGCGCTGCTCGATGGGTTCGTGGACGACAGCGTGGACGCGGAGAAATGGTGCGTGTGGTCATGCTACTGTGGTGTATTATGCGTGTGTGCGAGCGGATCCTACCCTTGTGTCTCTCTTTCCGTCCACGTTTGTGCTCATTGTGTGTGTGAATGAAAACAACGCCGCCAGCAAGCAAGACACGGACGCGCTGTTTTGGGAAATGGAGCAACTGGAATTTGAAGCGAACAAGACCGACATCCTGGGCTTCACGTCGCAGCGCGAACTCGAAGCCTACGAGACGCTGAACGCAGAGATCGGTGCGTGCATAGCAGTTCTTCTGTCCATTGTGTGCCATTGTGTGTTTCTTTAACCAACCTAATGAGCTTTTGCGCATGCGTGCGATACAATTGGTATGAACTAGACGCATCGATTGAGAAAGTGTCAAAGGAGATCGAAGAGCTCAAAGCCAAAGTGCACGTCGAGAAGACGATCCGCGCGTACAAGGAGGAGTACGAGTCCATTTCGCGCGTCATCAACGAGCTGCCGTCGAGGAAAGAGATTGCTGCGTACGTACCTCTCCAGTGGACTTCGTTGTGCGCTGCCCAACATACTGATCATGAGAGAGGCGTTTTGCTCTATTTCTACAGCGAGATCACGGTGGAAGAGAAACGACTAAGCGACGCGACGGACACGATCAAGGGCGTGGATAGCAAATTAGATCTCCGCACCAAGCAATTCGCGCTGCTCATGAGCACAATCCAGAACCTCAAAGCCACGCTGGACGAAGACGTCGAGATGGAAGAAGAGGAGCAGCAGCTCAAGCAGGAGGCAGAAGCCGACGACGACGAGATGGAGGACGGTCTCGCGGCCACGGACTCAAAGTCGCCGCTGTCGCATACACCAAATGATGCGAATGCTGGAGACGAAGGTGCGCACCAAAGGTTTGCGTGTTTGCTAGCATTATACTGACATATTGTTTTGCTTTATGCCTAGATGGCGCGGTGCCAAGCAAGTCGCCTTCTTCTCCATAGCAACAGCCTTGCATGCCTGTATCCCGAGTTGCATGCGCTCTTAACTCGAATCGTCAGCCAATTTGCAAATATCTTCGTACTCGACACGATTCAACACTTCACCCCTGCCAGGCACGAACAATAAGAGCATGAGCGATTTCGACGACACACACACACACACACACACAAAACAAAACAAAACAAGTCACGCACTTTCTTGATCCGGTTTCGATGCGCACGCTCGCGCAAAAGTCACCAACCGAGATGGACAGCAGCTTTGCGATCGCGCCGCGGCCGATTCCATTGACAATCTTCACTTTGCGGCCCTCCTTCGGGATCACAGTCTCCAAATCATCCTGATCCAGTTTCAGGACATCACCCGAGTCCACGAGCTCGACCGTGGCGCAAAACTTGTCTTCGACATCCATGATGACGCCCTTGCGCTTGTAGTACTCTCCGCCCCCTACTTTCTTGTTGGTCACTTTGACCACGATGCCCTTTGTGATCCAGTTCTCGAGCCGTTGTCGCTGGACCTCGTCCTGTTGCTTTTTCAAGAGCTGCTTCTTGCGCCGCTCTTCCTCGGCCATGATGTCATCCACCGCTGAGGTTCGTGCTTTCCGCTTCTTCGAATCGCCTTCATGCGTCACGCGTGCATTGGACGACGACGACGACGACGACGACGAGGAGGAGGGTACCTTTTCTGAAGAATCGTCACCTCCGAACACATTCAGCGACTGCTTGAACCCCGAGCGGGTCGCATCACCACCACGATTAGCATCTTTCGACGATTTGGCTGTTGCTGTGGCACTAAACCCGAGCGAGATCTTCGCATCCGCGTCTGTGCGGAGCAACTTGGTCGGACGCAGCGCATCGGGGTCCTCGTGGCTGCTGGTGACGTCCTGCGCGATCTTGAGCTGCCGCTCAATGAACGCGCGGTTCCGCTCTTCGTGGTCCATGTCCGACTTTTTCTTCTTCTCGAGCTCCTCCTGCCGCGCGAGCGTGCGCGGATCGCGGTCAATGTATTGAATGTACCAGCCCTGCATAACGACAGTGAAGGATCAGCGTCACTCATATGTCATGGCGGTATTTAACACACAAAGCGCGTTGTACCGACCTTTTCCGTCTCGTCGACGGCGCACTTTCCTGTGCGACCGAGGTACTGCACAAACGTCCCGAGCGTCGTCCACTGCGTGGCGTTCATATGGATATGGAGCTTGTCGGCAATGTACTCGTTGTAGACGACCGTCGCGCGCATGCGCTTCGTGCCGTGGCGGCGCTTGAGGTTCTCCAGGAATGCGCTTTCAAACTATATATGATAAGAGGCAACAACAAGCGTACAAAGTGAGGCAGCCAATCGTCATGCAACCAAATGCAAGACGGTCATCAGCATCCATTCGTACCATTTCACTGTACCCGCTGATGAACTTGTCGGGATCGCTCGCGACGATGAGCATCTGCCGCTGGTGGCTCTCGGACGTCGTGTGGCACTTGAACCCGTTCTCGTCGCGACACTGCTTCTGGCACACCTGGCAAAACCACCGCAGCTTCTGCAGTCCCTTGGACTGCACAGACACGAGAAGCACAAGCAAATTAGCCATAAGAATGACGCGCGTCAGTACCAAGCAGACATATAAGAAGCATACACAAGAGCATGGCTGTGCCATCTACACACCTTCATGCGATTGGCAATCGCCTTTGGCGTCAGGAAATCGCCCTTCGCCATGCTGCTTCCTCTCTTGCTTTTTGGTTTGTGCGTGCAAATGCGAGTATCAAAATCAAGAGCGAAAGCAAAAGTAGCAGTTCGTAGCAGCGTGGAGGCTCAAGTTACGAACAGTGTTTTTGAGAGGTTCACAGAAAAACAGCTCAAAATAATGCAGTGCAAGGTACTGTTTTGCATAGTATCATGAATGTGTAAAACTGCGAGCATCAATTCCACCGAAACAATGCAATTATAGAACGTGTGTTGCTTTGTATTCCACAACTTGAAGGTCCTCCACGATGACCCTTCATGCTCGAGCAAACGAGCTATGCAGATGCCGTCTCGACAAAGCTGACGCGCCGGGATTGGTCGTGTTGGTTCCGTACGAGGAGTCCGTGTTCGCATTGTTGCCATATCCAGTATTATCGCACGAGCTGGTCGTGCCGTGGTGGTGCAGTCCCATGCCGACCATGTCCATGTCCTTCTCGCCCATCGATCTGTCGTCTTGGCTGCCGTGCGTGCCGCAGTTGTCGCGCGGATTTCCAAATGCGTAGTTGCTGCCTTGACACTGCGATGAGCTTGGCAGCGACGTGTCTTCTACTTCTTCTTCTTGGTCTGCTGCTGGATGCTGCGCTTGAGTGTGCAAATCGAAGAGTTCGGAAGGAGCGCTTGCATGTCATGAATGCGCACGTTGGCGCCAAGGTCGAGACGTACAACACTTGGTCTTGTGTCGCATGGGTGTGCATCTGCTGCTGCATCTTGAGCGCGCCAGTTGGTGCTTGACGTTGAAGCGATGCTGATCCATAAAGATCTTTTTGCCCAAAAGACGCCTCCCTTCAAAATATTGACATCCCATGCAGCGTTGATTGTGAGGAGCTGAGATGAAAGGCACAAACCAAATAAATGAAGGGTGCTGCTGCATCTATCCTGCCAGCGAGCCAAACGCAATGCGCGACTTGCTGTTGCATTTTATTCTTGTTTTCTGTGTGAAAATTGGAAAGAAAAGCGCTCCGATTGGCCAGCCCAACGAAGTGTGAAATATCTGGCGTCAATCGCCAAGCAGCATCTCGTCGTAGTCGTCGCTAGTGTGTGTAGATGTGCCAATAGGCGGCATCTGCATAGCTCGTTTACTCGAGCATTAATACCGATTATCTTGATCAGCGACTGTTTTCGCCTTGTTACTGCCGATTTTTGTGTGCGCGAGTCATCCTACCGTCTGCTATTTGCGAACACGCACCCACCTTTACGAGGTGAAACACCTGCATCGCCTTAAACGCCCCACTCACATGTTTGCTCAACCCACACGCTCATTCACAAAGTGAATCACCTTTTCCTTGAGTTGAGTCAGAGTCGCCTCGGGGGTGTCGTCGTTGCGGTTGAACACGAGTTCCCCATCTCGACGCCATTTCAGCACGCTCGTTTCAAGCTCAAGCAGCATCTCAGGCGGCAGTGGATAGAAATTCGGCATGAAGCGGAGCTCTTGATTCGACGACTCCTGCAATTTTCAAATGGCAAGTTAGCCCCACATCTGACCTTTGCGAGAAGGGTTTATTTTGCGACTTTTTCCACTCACCACGGCTCCACAGAGAAAGTAAAAGCCCAATAAAGAGAACGACGCGTCAAACGCTGGATACCCGCAGTGTCGAAAGTCCGCTCCGATGATAATCGCAACCGAGTCTTCACTCGGCTGACTGCTTTTTACGCTGTCAGAGAGCAACGACGACAGAGTCGCGAAATGCTGGGACTCGGGTTTCTGGGATCCACCAGCGGCTTCGGCATTGAGGAACTCACTCAGGCTCACGCGACTCAACGAAAACAGCAAACTCGCATCGCCATTCAGCTCTGCGTCTTGCTCTTGAAGGAACGCCGCGGTATCTGGAGACATGTCTTTCATGTTCGAGACTAGTTTCGAAAAGTTCGAGGGGGTAATCGCTGTTTGGTGCTCTCGAATATTAGAAAGTGCTGGCGGCACGGTTGCTAGTGCTGGTACGATCGATGCAAGCGAAAGTGGACGGTTTAGAGATGGCTTGGTTACCGGCGTAGTGTTAATGCCATCCCCAGCAACGACGTGATGAGGTGGCAGTGGATTGGGATCCATGTCCAGGGTACTTGAAAAAAGGAAAGAACACACAGCAAGCAGTCAGAGTATGCCCGACAAATCAACTTGCATCCAAAAGCAACCGACATGGGAAAGCACGTACCTGAACATAATCCTTGACAATGTCGAATACCCCTCCCAGGAGCTGAGATCCAGGTTCTTCGCCGTCAGATCCACTGAGTTGGCGCCAAATACTGGTGCCGCTGGTCTAGCATCGCTGCTGGGTGACTCGGACAACTGCAGCAGATCTTGCATAATGCTGTATTTGGACGGCACGCGGGTCTGCGGTGCTGTAAACATGTTTGATTTCGTCTCAGGAGATCCAAAAGTTTGCCCGATCTCGTTTTTAACGTGACTGATCCTGCTGGAAGCAGAAAACTTCTCTTCCTTTGTCGCTGGCGGACAAGATGCATCGAATTGACCTGTACGAGCATCAACAGCTTAGTCAAATGGTGCCAAATGGATATGAAAAAAATGGCACGTACCGCTTTGCTGAAGAAGAAGACTCAGGTCACAATCTAAACGATGCTTTGCTGTTGATCCATAGGACGCCTGGCACACGGGACACTGATACGGCGTCAGGCTCGCGTGGCTCAGGAAGTCATCCATGGTGTCGTCGTGTCCCTCGCTCGCGCTAGCCGATCGCTGAAACTGAAGCCGCTGCAGGAAATTGTACGCAGCATTGGCCCATAAACAGACACTCTCCGTTGGCGCCTTGAATCGAACGACCTGACTCGCCCAGCTGGATTCGCCTGCCATTTGTTCGGTGAACTCATGGTCCATGTCGGGGTGCGCGTTGTTGTTTTCACTTGCTCGTGGTGCTGGTCCTGACATCGGAACCATGGCTTCATCCGTGATCTCTTTGACTTCCGGCTTCAGCATGGGCGAGTCTCCTTCGCATTTGCTTTTCTTCACCTTGACAGGCGTGTCTTGGTCTTCTTCGCACTCGGTTTTCACTGGACGCTTGTTCTGATGCGGACATGGTACAACGTTAACAGGCAGCACACACACACCAATACGTCGAGCGGAACAAGAGAGAATACGAACCTTTTTCGACAGAACGCAGACGGCATCAGTGATCACAGGCACTGGGGTCGTTCCTGACAGAGGGCACTGTGGAAGCGCGATTCGTATCCGAAAGCGCTACAAAAAAGTGGAAGGTGCTGTAAGAACCATACGCAACGTAGCATCCTCGTATTGTCTTTCGATAGAGCAAAGACCTTGTTTTGGTGGTTCTTCGACACTTCCATGATCCGGATCGCGATGCTGCTCTTGTTGTCCTTGCTCAGGCAGAGACCGCTGTTGATGCGCAGGATGCTCTGGTTTTCCACCGTTTTGCTAACAAATCAGAACAAATCAAGCAATTAACAATCGTAGCTCTCTATCGTCTTCAACCCAATATCGAAACAAAGCGTACCCATTTTCATACAGTAGTTGCACAGCGAGGTGGCGCTGGTCCACACACGCCGCGCACCCTCTGCCAATGCGCTCCACATGGATATCGAACGTCGCTTTGCGACCATACTGGTCCTTGTACCATTTCTGCGGCGGTTGCTGCGTGATCTGAAGCGCGCAGTGCTGGTTCTCGCTGTCACCCATGGTGGTGGAGCTCGTCAACACCATCATCGAGGACGATGACTGCGGCGCTCTCGAAATCGCGTGTCCACTGCCACTCTCTGGCGTGTTGCTGTGCGGAATGGGTTGAGGATGGAAATGGAGCGTCCGCATCGGCGTGATCGAGACTGTGGCGGAAGGCGGCTGCGGGGAGAGTGGCTCGCGCTTTGCGATCGCAGCGGTGCGCGACGGCAGTGGGAGCATATCTGCTCTGCAGAACACCCAAATGACGTAATTACGGACGCGTCTTTCTTCTTCAACCCACTCGCCCTCTCCCAGATGTCGACGAAGAGGAGACGCGCTTTGCTTTGCTGCTGTCCTGAGTTTTGGACCCTCACGCGTGTTTCGGCCAGTGCGTCTTTGACTGAGTGGCGAGAGAGAGAGAGAGAGAGAGAGAGAGAGGCGTTTGCTTCCGCTTGTTCTTCGCTTTTCGCGGCGGCGCTTCCGCGTTTGGCGACTCGAATGCGTCCTTCCGCGGCAACTTCCGTTTCTTTCGATTGGTACCTGCTATAGCGCATGATTTCCAAACTGCCACAGGATGATTAGATGCCGCAGAGAGTATGCTGCAATGCGGTTGTACAATTTACAAATTGCAGGTGCTTGAATGTTGTCTGACACAAATGTGGCAAAAATAGTGGTGCCTGCATTGGCCGTTTTTCATTGTGCACTGCGCTGAGATTGCAGGTCGTGTCGACGTTTTGCATCATTTTACCACATTCAGATTATAAAGTGTCCTCCTTGTGGACAGCACAGTCAACGTTCATTGTCACAGGATCTGGTTGCAGAGGGAGCAGCTGCCGTTTTCCCCATTTCTCCAGTGCAGGAGATCCAAACCTGATGGGCTGCTGGTGCGAGTGGCGCACGCCGCGGTCGCTGCGCTTCGTGCTGCCGAGCATCGTGGTGGGCATCATCGCGTACCTCTACCTCTCCTTCGTGGTCTACGCGCAGCCGCTGCTCGTGGCGGCGGGCGTCGAGTCCGCGGAGCTGCTCGCGTTCCACGGCATGACGTTCCTGCTGTGCGCGTCGCTTGCGCAGACTCTGCTCTCGAGCGACTCGTTCGTCAAGAAGAACACGCTCGTGCGCAGCAAGAGACAGAGTCAAGAGCGTGCTTCTGCTGCTGCCGACAGAGGTGGTGATGATGATGCTACGCGACGACAGCAGCCACAAGCGCTCCAGCTTCCGCCAGGCGCACCCCCGATGATCGAGAGCAAGTGGAACGGAGAGATCCGGTACTGCCGGAAGTGCCGCGCAATCAAACCCGATCGCGCGCACCACTGCAGCACGTGCCGCCGCTGCGTTCTCAAGATGGACCACCACTGCGTCTACATCAACAAGTACGGACTTGATGCGAGCTTGCTAGGAGACGATGGAGTGCATTATGCCTGACTGTTTGTATATGTTGCTGTTTCTCGTTTGCAGATGCATTGGCTATTACAACTACAAGTATTTCCTGCTCTTCCTCGGCTGGAGCTCGGTCACGTGCCTCTTCCAGAGCAGCCTGTTGTTCCGATACCTTCTAGGAACCAGTCTCGATCGCGCGGCGCACTTGTACTACTTCGGCAAATTGCGCTTCCTCTCACCCCCGCTTCAGGTAAGATTCTCGCTCGTATAGTGCTGACGCCACTAGGTTAGAAACTGATTAGATGTGTTTTGTGCTTGTGGCAGGTCGTCCTGGTGTTTTTCTTCAGCTTTTGCCTCGGCGCCGCGCTGTTTTGCTTCTACGTGATGCACTTGTACTTCACGGCACGCAACTTCAGCACACTCGAGTACTGCGAGAAGCGTCGCGAACCGGAGTACGTCAATTACTTTGACGTCGGCGTATTGGGGAACTTCCAGCAGGTGTTTGGCACGTTCCGCGAGTTCCCGTACTGGTTCGTGCCCATCCAGAGCCCAAGTGTCTTGCTGACGCAGGGAAAGGTCTTCCCCGTGAACGGCAAGTACGTGAAAGAAGACTAAGGTGGCAAGGCACAAAAGAGGTTTAAATTAACACGCCGTGGTGATAAAAGAAACAAGTCCGGTCTACTCTAGCCCCAGCTCTTCTCACTTGACGGACGCGACCATACTGGATCGGCGCACGAGCGTGGCTTTCTTCACTGGCGACTGCGGCTGCCGCTCAGGCTCGTCGAAGCGCGTCTGGTACAACTGCTCAAGGCTCACATACTTGTGTTTCTGGAGCGGCGGCTTGGTTGGTGTCGACGGCGCCGCCTCGTCGCTGAGCGGATCAAAGAAGTCGATGACGCTCTGGCGACGCGGCAGTCGCTTGCGGATCGCATCCTCTTCGTCGAGCGTTGGGTCCACGCGGTCCATGTCGTCCAGCAGTCGCTGGAAGCCACAGAGCAGCAGGTTGCGCTCGCGCTTGGAGCCCAATTCGAGCACGACGCGGCCTCGGTGGTGGCTCTTGCACACGATGATGAGACCGCGACGGTGGCTCACCTTGTTCGCGAGCCGTGGCGCGTGCTTGTTGCCAGTCCGTAGCACAGGCACCACTTGCTCCACACCATCTGCATGGCACATACCCACGTTGCGGAACTCAGTAATGATCCACATGCAAACGCAGTACAAAAAGCACACGCACACATACGCAATTGGATACGCGGCTGGCGCTTGCGCGACGGTGACCACGTCAAGTAGCACTCGTCGGGGGTCTTGACGAGCCGCAGCTGGATGCTCTTGAGAGCACCCGTGATCAACACCTTGTGCGCCGAGAACCCTTCGGTGAGCAGTGCGCGGAAGCTCGCGAGTGTCACCTCCTCGTTCTCGAGAGCCTGGCGCGTCTCGATGCGGCTGCGCGCGAGCTCGAGCATCTGGCTGGCGACGTCGTGCCACTTGGTGAGCACGCGGTAGCGACGGAACACGCGCTGCACGACCACGATTGCGTCAGCGCGTAGGCGCACATTCAGTCCAAACGAGCTGTAGAAGCACACACACACTCGCAAAGTTAGTCATGCCAATGCACGCACCTTCATATGCATATAAAAGATAGCGAAAAACGATTTTCATACGATGGACGGCGGCGGAATTGTGGATTGCGCTGCTCCTGCTTGAGCGTCTCGGCCTGAGCAACGCCACAGACACACACATAGTATGCCTTCATCTCACATTGCAATGGAAGAGCACACGACACTTACCGCTGAGTCTGGGAGCATGCCGAAGAAGCGCTGGATGGTGAGACACATGCCCTCTTGGCTCCACGTGGCCGGCTCGGCCTTGACGTCGTTCAGGAACAGCGGCGCATGCACGCTGCTGTCGTCTGCATTGTTGCCAGTGTGAGTACTCGAAGAAGCTGCAGCGGTTGACTTCGAAGGCGATGAGACCACGCTCAGGAGATTGCCCATTGCCGCCGCTTGCTTTCGCTGGTAATAGGAGCTTTACGAGAAGCCCCAAATCGTGGAAATCGGCGAGTGTGAGAGCTGAAACGGCACTTGAGACTCTTCGCGCTACGTGAGACGTGTGGTAGACGGAGCTCCTCGTCCTGGATGATGGGCGTGCAGTCACTCTGACAGCGGATCCCTGAGACGCGTGAGTCAGTGCCTCGACACGTTTCGGGATCAGATGCAAGGAAGGACTCGCTTTCTTTCGTCATCGTCACGCAGTACTAAGAGAATCGATTGGTTGGCATGTCTCCTCTCATTAATGTTGAATCAAATGTATTCAAGTATAGTAATAGCAATGGATGAGAACGTTAGGATGTATGCATACAATCAGATACATGTCCCTCAGAGAGGGACTCTGCTTGAGGCGATAAAAACCCAGTGGCTGGTTGGCCACACACCCGAACGGGTTCCTACTGGACGCGCTCGAGGACAATCGGGATGACCTCGCAGTTCGTTGCCGCCACGTCTCTCTCGAAGTGTGGGTACATCACCTTGAAGATGGCCCAAATCACCTTGTAGTGCGTCACGACCGCCACGTGCGTCTCCTCTGGGAACGACTCAAAGAGCTCACGGAGGAACTCCTGTGCGCGCTCCTGGATCTCAGACTCGGTCTCCATGTGCGTCGGCGACCACAACGTGTCTTCTTCGTCGCGGATTCGCGAGAAATCCACTTTGTCCTTGGAGAACTTCTCCTGGAGCTTTGTTCGTGACACGCGCTTGTTGAACGTGTGAATTCCCAGTTTCTCACGGCACAGCTCCATGCTCACGAACCGAGGCGACACGACTGGGTAGCCCTCGAAAAAGTGGTGTGCCGTCTGGATCGTGCGCGAGAGCGTGGACACGATGACACGCTCGATCCGGGGCATTCCCTTGTCACACTCGGCGGCAAGACCCGGTGGTCCCTTGCTGCGCGCATCGTTGATGCCGAGCTCAGTGAGGTTCGTGTCAAGGTACACGTTGCTTCGTGCGATCGGCGCCGTCCACCACGCATCGCCGTACTCGACCTCGGCGACGTTGTGCGCGCCTTGGGCGTGGCGAATAAGGTACACGACCTTGATGTCGCGCGGCGGCGTCGTGTGGTTCTTTGTCTTGGCGAGTTTGGCCTCGAGGTCCGCCCAGCTGCCTACCGCGAGGCGAAAGTTCTTGAAGATGCTGGTGTGGTTGGTTTCGACGGCCACGATGCCATCGGGGTTCACGCGAGTGAAGAACCCGTCGAGCGCGAAGATTTCGGCTTTCATGTCGGTGTGAAGTTGAGTGAGTGAGTGGTGCTGGGGTTGGCTACTCGACACCGGTGGTGGCAAAATTGGAAATGAGCTCTTGGTGGAGAAGCGAGGGTCACCTTCAACATCGCCCAGTCAAGCGCGCACCCCCACAGCTTGATTTTGGTTTCGATTTTCGCCAACCGCTCGTAATCAGAATGCGTTTAACACGCTCCGATTACGATCGTCTGTCTGTTTGTTCGCTGTCAAACGAGCGTTGTACAGCAGCACGGCGGCTGATTCCGACGTAATGAGTGACCACGAACCTCAACGTGATTGCGCTTCATGACTACGTAAATGTCAGCGGAAAGGCAGTTTAATTGATACTGTCAGTTCTTGGAGTATCACGACGAAGAGCCAGCGACACAAGCAAACACAAGCAGCAAACTGCGGACGCCTCGTGAAGAAAGACGACGTGGGCTTCTGCGAAATGCGTCCTTCTTTATAAGGTGAGGTATATTTAGGTTCATCGTCGCGACCTACAATATCCATTCTCCTATCTAATCTTCATTACGAATTTCATCTAGGAGTGTAAATGTGTCTATAGCGCGGATTGCAATAGATCACTTCTGAATTCTAAATAATCTTTGACCAGGATGGCATGTTCTCTTGGTCCTATGTGAGGCTGCCTTGTGTTGTCCAATGACCTTGGTTCTTCCGAACTTCGCATAAGCCAATGCATGACGTCGTTGTCAAGATCCTGGGTGAGATTGTTGAAAGCAGCTCGATGAGTTGGGAAGTGAACCTGCGTTGAGGTTCTGGTATCCATGGCTAGGTTAGCAGCTGAGTCCGCCATCTTGTTGAAGGCACGGTAGTGATGGTACCATCCTCGGATGTCGATGCAATCCTCGAGTCGTCGACTTGTCTGGTATAAACGTGCCAATCGGTGCTGTCGAGGGGACCGATGCATTCGCTGTTGGGAGATAACCAGTGCACTGTCTCCAATTACATACAACGGTTCGAAGTGACTGCGTTGGGCTTCTCGGAGTCCGTGTATGAGACCCCAGTACTCGGCAAAGTTGTTGGTTGTGTCCTTCCTGCTATAGACCATGCTCGCGGCCCAAATTAAACTGGCTGTGTGCGAGTCCTTATGGACACGCACGATAATGGATCCAGTCCCTCATGGTCCTGGATTGCCGCGTGATCCACCATCGAAAAACAACAGGTAAACGCCGCGAGTATCACTTGGAGTCAAGGGGATGGCGTCGGTTTGGTTGAGAAAGCAGTCGACATATGCCTTGAGAACTGCTGCAACCGTGTGACCGTCCGAGTCTCCAGCTTGCGCTTCAGCGAGTCGTGTGAGGTTTCGCATTCCTGCCTCTAATCTGGTCGTCATGATCGCCATCTCAGCAGTCGATTTGATTGGATCCGAATCCATGCGTCGCAGATGCGCACACCAAATGGCATGTATGAGCGACGAGCTCATATATCGACACAGCATGTGTGCGACGGGATAGAGATGATCTTGGAGATGTTCATTGGAGAGCTTGTGTCCGATAATGTGTCTCTTGATCGTGGTCCATGCATGCCTTGGAGTATCTGGTAGATCCAGACCGAAGATCCAGATTGCGGGGTCGTGACCAGGAGTGATTCCGATCTTCGCCCATAGCGCATAAAAGTAGTTCCACACCAGTTTGACTTTCGGACACTCCCAGAATAGATGTTGGACAGAAGATTGGACAACTTGGGAGCATTCGGGATTCGAGCAGGATAGATCAGCTTTCTCCTAGTTCCACATGGAGAGTCGGTTGGCTTTCAGCCGGAGAAGAGTCTGGGCTGTATAAACAGTAATCCCTGGGATGTTGTGTGATTCGCTCCATTGGATTAATTGCAGTCCTGGCCACAGAGATCCTGCTGTATGGACAGCTTTGTTGACTGCTGCATCTCGAGTATCTTTGCCAATTTGTGTCCTCGTTGCTGCAACTTGTTGCCGATATAAAGATCTGGTCGTATTGTATCGTCCGTTGCCACCCCATAGTTGCACGATTCTTGTGAAACGTGGATGTGCATGGAACGACACCTTCTGTCCGTTCAAGTCTCTTGTTGCCATGACGTCACAGTCCATTGCGGAGTGAACTGTATGCGTAGCTTTGACTAGGGTCGTGTCGACGTGGGTCAGAGCTGCTTCACTGGTGTGCAGATGCCATTCGTGGTTATAATGACGTTGCCCGTTGTACAGCCGAAGCACATTTGTTTGCTGTGGTCGATACAGGAGCTGTGGGAAGTTGGATACCAACGTAGCACATAACCGCTCGAATAGACGGCCGGGAGAGTCCGGAGATTCCACATGTTGGGATGAAGTTAAGCACTCCTGGTCTTATCCACTCCCATCGAAGTATGTCGCCCAGTTGTGCTGTTCCAACTGATAATGATGAGTGAGCAAGCTTGTAAGGGGAGCCGTTGGAATCAAGAAGCCACCCATCTGCAGTCGAGGTCATGTATGGCAGCCATTCTGCACAGAATGTCCCACGTAGCTTTCGTCCTTCAGCGATGATACCTGGAAGCCCGTCAGACATTTTAGAGCTGAGGTCGATCTGGAACACATCGCCGTCCCATTGAGTCTGCACAATTGTCGACTTGAAGTGCTCGTAACACCAACGTACATTATCACGTTCTCTGGGTTCATAGAGTCGAGAATGGAGCGACGCACATAATGCTGCGCCAGTTGTCCACATGTTTTCACGAAGCTGGAGTGACCGCCTTGGAATTGCATCGAGCGGCGTGATGTACGTCGAAGAAGCCCTTGTGTTGTGCAGCAAGATTTCCCCGATGACCTGATCGATGTGAGAGGTTGTGAGTGCCCATTTGGAGACTGCTGTGACACTCATCGTCATCAGCTCAGTTCTGATGTTGGGCACTGACAAGCCTCCATTCATTTTTTTGAGTTCGGCTTGTTCTTCCTTCATCCACGGTTTCGCAGGTTTACCATTCCTTGAGCCCCAGACAAATTGTTTCACTAGGTCGTGTAGCTGATTGACAATAGCCGTAGAGTGCCAGGAGTGCCTGGCCACGTAAAGCACTTTGGGTATGATGACGGCACTGGCAATTGCTGCGCGTTGGGCGACAGAGTGAGTTTTGAGATGCGCAAGTCGAAGTCTGACACGTAAGGCTTGGATGCACTTGGACCAGTTAATTGCATTCGAAGGCGTTTGTCCGACTTGGATGCCGAGGTAGCGGCAATGTTCCTCGCGTTGTAGCACATGAATGTCACTGACTGACTCTTCGGTGGAGCTATATTCCTTGTTCAGCGGTAATACTGCAGATTTGTGCCGATTGGCTCGAAGCCCAGAAGCTGCTCCATATTTGTCCAGGATTGCAAACACGGCACTAATACCCTTGGGATCGCTAAGATAAATGGCCGTGTCGTCTGCGTATCCTCTAATTCTGTACCTAGTCCACTACCCATCGCCGCATTGATTTCTGGCCCGGGGCCAAAGGCACTCGTTGGGTCTGCATCTCGAGATTCAGCAGAGTTAATGTGTTCAATTTCTTGGTCAGCGCTGCCTGGAGTTGGCTGGTTCATCGAGGGAGGACCATTGCCTGCGTCCTCGGTACCATTTTGACTGCGCATTTCCTGGTGAAAGGCTTTAGTCACCTCTGCTGGTAGAGGGAGAGTGGCTTGACCATTTGGCGGGGTCACAACACCTCCTATGTGATCTTGTAAGTGCATTGTGGAATCCATCGACGTGGAATCTGCCAAGGACGTCGTGACATCGAAGTGCGAGGGATCTTCAGAGTACCCAGAGGTGATATCAGCTGATGGCTCCGATGCTGGTTGCTGGTTTGCCGATCCATTATCTCTGGACGCTGAGGGAAATGACTTCGAGCTGGGCTGGTTCGTTCTTGATTGCTCCTCGTCTTGAGTCTGCGCAGTGGGACTGTGCTCGTGGATGGCATGAGCTTTGACAAACTCCCTGAGTTTCGTATAAGCAAGGTCTTGATCTCCTTGGTTTTCGGTATTCTCAGCGGGAGGCGGCATTGAAGCTGCTGCCGTAGAAGCCTTGTTCCCAGCATACTGACCGCCATCCCTGTGACCCAAATTCTTAGCTTTGGCACACTTCTTGAGCAAATCAAGTTGCCTTTCCGCTCGATTGTTGACGTTCTTGGCCTCCTGAAGGATCAGAAGCGCGGCTGCTGCTTCCTTTGCTGCCACACATTGCTGTAAATCAAGCAATTCAATCTGACGTTGGAACTGTCCAGCTTCATGATTTACAGATGAAGATTCCTCATCACGACCACTGGTGTCTGGCTCCTTGAGTTCGTCTCGATCGAGAGCAAAACTGTGCGCGGAAGACGCCTTGGACAGATGCTCCTTAGCATTGCCTAATGTTGCCTGAGCAGTGCTTAAACGGGCGTCGATAGCAACCTTTTGTTTTGCTTGAGTGGAGTTTGCTCGTACTCCATCAAGCACGGAATCAGCTGAAGAAAGCTTCCCAGCCAGAATGGCCTCAAGTTCGAGTTCGCGCTTCTTTCGAGCCTGGAGAGCCTTGCGGTTGCTCTGACCGTTAGAAGCTTTGATACTTGTCTCTGGAGTCCCGGTACCAATGCTACCAGGGCTGGCTGCTGGACCAGGAGGTGTGCCAATAACAGAAGTCAGCTTCGGAGCAGCCTTTAGGGTTCCGCCTTTTGGCGCTCGTCCACCAGTTGATGCCGCGTCAGAAGCTGGATGGGGTTGCCCTTTCGATGCCGGTGATCTGTTCACTGATATGGTCGCTGAGGTTGAAGTCATGGATTTTATCGCCCCTTTCTGCTTCTTGAGATTGGCTGGATCGAACCATTCTGCCTCCGACGGCGTAACAGATTGAGCGTCTGTTGAAGAATTGGCCGCTGCTGCCACTGCTGCAGAGCCGGTGCTGCTATTCGAGTCAGTAGGCTGGGGCATCTCAGAGAGCAGCGCTTTCTCAGTTGCCTTGGTCTTTAGGCTGGCCATGACTTTGCCCAAACTATTGGAGAGATTACCAATGCACTTTTGTCGGACTTCAAGAGACATGTGCTGTAGCTCAAATTTCGACATTTCCTTGGCTTGCTTGATTTCTGGTTCGAAGTCGCGATGAAATTGCATCTGACGATCCTCAGGAGCTCGAGTACACTTGCTTTTTGGGTGCGAGGGGTCAAAGCACTGAAAGCAGGGGATTCGGCTGTACTGTTGATGATGATGAACGAAGATCGAGAATCCTTTAGCAGAGATGTGGGTGGCATCTTTGAGCTGAGGGGGACATTCCTCGGAATTGAAGATGACAAGGA
This sequence comes from Globisporangium splendens, assembly GCA_006386115.1. Taxonomy (NCBI): domain Eukaryota; phylum Oomycota; class Peronosporomycetes; order Pythiales; family Pythiaceae; genus Globisporangium; species Globisporangium splendens. The sequence continues at coordinate 163,084 of VFIW01000021.1, read as the reverse complement.
ATCTATTGAACTTAAAGTTTAAGATCCCGGGGAAGAGAATTGGTGGGTTCTCAACTATCATATCCTACCGTAACACAAGCGTTCTCACACTTGCGTCCGGGGTTTTCGTAATTTTCTAATTTTTCAGGCATTTGTAGTTTCGTCGTATGCCGTTTTGTTGGTGGCTTTGTCCGTTGTTGTATACATATTGGCTGTGCTTCGTCAGCCGCACTTGCACTGATGATCATCGCGCTTCGATCTCGGCTCGAGTCACACGAGCGCACGTGCGTTTGATTGTGACGCCGCCTTCTGCTTTTACATTCGTCAGTGCTTCAGCAGGACTTTGATGACTTGATCCACTGGTTCTGCACATACTTCTGAGGAATGCGCAAAGTTGATCGTTGTGCTTGTTCCCAAGGACTGACTGATGGTGCATCGTCACTTGTGGGTTTCATTGCGAGGGGTCTTGGTGCGGTACAGCCGGTGGGCTTTGTCACGAGGGTCTTGTGCTGCGCGGTATGGTGGCCGCAGACAGCGGGGGGTCGTGTGCTGCTTCGCTGGTTGGCGACGTTGCCGGTTCGTTGTGCTGCGTGACGGGTGGTCACATACAGCGGATAATGGTGCGCCGTCCTGGTGGGCGTTGCGGTTGTGCTTCGTGGCGGAGTGACCACGACAGCGGGTGCGCAGTCGTGCTCATATTGGTCGTGCATTCCATTCCTCACCACCCCGAGCCTCCAAAAAGGGGATTCTCTCCCTGGGATGGGCCGGTCCAAACTGGACCGCTGAGGCTGGAACTGGACCGCTGAGGCTGGAACTGGACCGCTTGTGCTTGACTGGAGAAAGACATTCCTCGGAATTGAAGATAACGACCCCATTGTGAAATTTGCGGTCTACCCCACAGTTTACGCAACACCAAGCCCCAAGACTCGAGCAAGAACCAATCAAGAACCAGTGACCAATCCTGCAGTGAACAGTTGTTTTCGGGGTTTCGACCAATGACGGAGCCTCCTCCTGAACAGCCTCCTGATGGTGGCGGTACGAATTCCGCATTTTCTGGTTGGGACCCCCATCGCGTTGAAGAACTAAAAAAAGGCATGATGATCCAGACACCGCCTCAGCCTGATGCTGCTCACCCAGAGAACAACACTCGGACTGATGCCGCGGCACGCGAAGCGCGTCATCATGCATGAGTTCAGCGATTAACCAAGATCGCTACACGTCCATGGAAGACCAAACCCGATGATGACCTACGCAAGATGGTGCCGGCCGAAGAAGAAGCGTTGAATGCCTGGATAATGGGTGCCCTCGTCTTAGACGCGCCTCCTGCGTGTACCCACACTTTCCTTCAACGCATGGCTTATGTCAAATTCTTCGAAGACTACCTCGAAGGCACAGTCGTTGCTGTGGTCCCTCCGCGCATCTTGATGCCTGAACACATCGCAGAAAAAACAATTCTTATGCAACTACTTGCATCCGAGCCAGCCGGCTCTGCAGGTTATAAGAATCTGTGCGAGTGGATTCAGAATGTCAAGCGCCTGTACTACACTGCGGCGACTCGGCGATTGACGTTCATTGTCAAGGAGCAGTCCATCGCAACGAAATGGCATCGACGAGAAATTAAACTTCGCAACGAAAAACTCGTTCTCCTCAGCACCGCCAAGCTCGAAGAAGAAGATGATCGATGCGATATCGACAATGTTATCCCCCACCAAGCTGGTGCACTCCAATATCAAGTCCGTGTTGTAGCTCCTGGCTTAGGCAATGACATCGTCGGCCAACTCATGGCTTTGAGCACTGAGTGTGAAGTCGTGTCCATTGCGCGCGCACCGTGAGCACGGGATGGCGCATACGACTCCAATTTCTGGGTCGTTATCTTCAATTCCGAGGAATGTCCCCCTCAGCTCAAAGATGCCACCCACATCTCTGCTAAAGGATTCTCGATCTTCGTTCATCATCATCAACAGTACAGCCGAATCCCCTGCTTTCAGTGCTTTGACCCCTCGCACCCAAAAAGCAAGTGTACTCGAGCTCCTGAGGATCGTCAGATGCAATTTCATCGCGACTTCGAACCAGAAATCAAGCAAGCCAAGGAAATGTCGAAATTTGAGCTACAGCACATGTCTCTTGAAGTCCGACAAAAGTACATTGGCAATCTCTCCAATAGTTTGGGCAAAGTCATGGCCAACCTGAAGAGCAAGGCAACTGAGAAAGCGCTGCTCTCTGAGATGCTCCAGCCTGCTGACTCGAGTAGCAGCACCGGCTCTGCAGCAGTGGCAGCAGCGGCCAATTCTGCAACAGACGCTCAATCGGTTACGCCGTCGGAGGCAGAATGGTTCGATCCAGCCAACTCAAGAAACAGAAGGGGGCGATGAAATCCATGATTTCAACCTCAGCGACCACACCAGTGAAGAGTTCACCGGCGTCGAAAGGGCAACCCCATCCAGCTTCGGACGCGGCATCAGCTGGTAGACGAGCGCCAAAAGGCGGAATCTTAAAGGCTGCTCCGAAGCTGACTTCTGTTGTTGGCACATCTCCTGGAACAGTAGCCAGCTCTGGTAGCATTGGTACCGGGACTCCAGAGACAAGTATCAAGGCTTCTAACGGCCAGAGCAACCGCAAGGCTCTCCAGGCTCGAAAGAAGCGCGAACTCGAACTTGAGGCCATTCTGGCTGGGAAGCTTTCTTCAGCTGATTCCGTGCTTGATGGAGTACGAGCAAACTCCACTCAAGCAAAACAAAAGGTTGCTATCGACGCCCGTTTAAGCACTGCTCAGGCAACATTAGGCAATGCTAAGGAGCATCTGTCCAAGGCGTCTTCCGCGCACAGTTTTGCTCTCGATCGAGACGAACTCAAGGAGCCAGACACCAGTGGTCGTGATGAGGAATCTTCATCTGTAAATCATGAAGCTGGACAGTTCCAACGTCAGATTGAATTGCTTGATTTACAGCAATGTGTGGCAGCAAAGGAAGCAGCAGCCGCGCTTCTGATCCTTCAGGAGGCCAAGAACGTCAACAATCGAGCGGAAAAATAACGACCCAGAAATTGGAGTCGTATGCGCCATCCCGTGCTCACGGTGCGCGCGCAATGGACACGACTTCACACTCAGTGCTCAAAGCCATGAGTTGGCCGACGATGTCATTGCCTAAGCCAGGAGCTACAACACGGACTTGATATTGGAGTGCACCAGCTTGGTGGGGGATAACATTGTCGATATCGCATCGATCATCTTCTTCTTCGAGCTTGGCGGTGCTGAGGAGAACGAGTTTTTCGTTGCGAAGTTTAATTTCTCGTCTATGCCATTTCGTTGCGATGGACTGCTCCTTGACAATGAAGGTCAATCGCCGAGTCGCCGCAGTGTAGTACAAGCGCTTGACATTCTGAATCCACTCGCACAGATTCTTATAACCTGCAGAGCCGGCTGGCTCGGATGCAAGTAGTTGCATAAGAATTGTTTTTTCTGCGATGTGTTCAGGCATCGAGATGCGTGGTGGCCCTATATGAAATTAGTAATGAAGATTAGTTAGGAGAATGGATATTGTAGGTCAGGACGATGAACCTAAATATACCTCACCTTAAAAAGATGCAATCTTGACCAACTAGAATGCGTTATTCCAGTGTTTGTAGCCAATCACGTCGCCGCATCAATCTCCCTTCAAGGACAGCTCGGACTTGACGCGCAACGCGAAACAAGCAAGCAGCACATGATCTCTTCACAGTCGAGTACGGCAACGGACGGCATTTTGCTGCGGCGTCTCCTGCAGCATTACCGCTATTCCCGTGAGTCAAAGTTTGCGGCGCTCTGAGGAGGGACCGTCGTCTGGCCTCGTGTTGGCCTTCCAGGGGCTCCCTCTCCTTCCGTGCGCTTACAATGGCACCTTGGACCGCTCATCAAAACCTATGCGCACATAGTGATCCTGGGGTCAAAAACTGGACATGCATCACTGAACGGTAGCTATTATTATTGAGCCTGGGTCAACATTCAAGTTGCATCGCCAGACATGAATGTTGACTGAATCTAATGATGCAGACACACACTGAAGGCACATCCACAAGTTGTGGACGATGGATGTATTTTGTACTTAGAAGACATGCATCGTATATTTAACCTTGCGCGTTAAGCGTCGACACGGGAGGTCCAGCGACACACGGAAAGCCAGCACAATTAGCAGTGGACGTGTCCCGTGGTCTGGCAGTTGGACACCGTGAAGCTCGAGCCGTCACCGCACTTGCCGGACGCAATCGTATTGATCGTCGACACGTCGGTCCTGACGCGCCAGTAGCGAGCCCACGCGCCCTGGTTGTTGTGGCTCTCCAGGCGGTAGCCATCACGTCCCTGGAAGATATCGTTCTGGACCTTGTCAGCTGCCTGCAGGTAGCACTTTGGCGTCGAGATCCAGCAAGCCACTTGCTGGCACTCCTTATTGTTCTTGAAGAGCCCACCGATGAGCGGGACGATCTGCGAAGCCAATTGGAAACCGGCGAGCACGATGTCGGCCTTGCCCGCTTCCTCTTCAGCGTGGACAGTGGGGGTCGAGTACGCGGCGGCGATGGCGAAAACGCTGAGGAGAGTGGTCTTGATCATCGTGGAAGGGAGGGCGTTTGGGGACGAGGTGGAGCTTGGGGACTTGGGACTTGGAAGTCGAAATGGGAAATGAATGACATATCGAAAGCGTGCCGAGTGTGCACCCTCGTCGAGCTGGAGTAGCGAGTGTCCTCCCATGTGTGAGCAGGGCGCCTCACGCGCTTGCCCATCGCAATGATAAAGATTGCGTTTGTTTCGTCCACGCCAGTTCACCCACGCACCGTCGTCGAAAGAGTGCACAAATGTGTGACCTGCACAAGCCTATACGGCAGTATGAACGAGAGAGTTACTTCCTTATCTGGATACCAGCGTCCTTCTTAAACTGCGACGATCGATGTACCTCCGAGTTTTCAGTCGTACCACGTTGTAGTGAACATAAGATTACCAAGCCGCAAAAAGGTGGAATAAACACCGGACGACCAACTCATGTCGTCCTTTCTCTCGCCATCACTGGTGATCGCGAATGGTGATTTGCATCCAAATTGATGCAAACGAGCACTCTCGCTTATGAGCTGGCGGTGCACTGCCGCCGCAGCGCAAACGGACGTGGCCGGACCCATTCATTTATTCACTGTCTTATTGTGTCCTCAATGCTCCGCGTTCTAAGTGGAACGCATAAGAGCTTTTCTGAAAACGGTGAGAATCCTTGTCTCAGAGCAATCGTTGACTGGACTCAACCGGATGGCTTCGTGCGTCCTAAGTGTCCCTCTTTGACACTTCTTCAATACGCCAAGACATCTACAGGTGATCACGAGTTATCATTCTTTTACTGGTAGTCAAGTTGCGCCTCGTCAGCGGACGGAGGAAGATCAATCAGTACAGTCTCGCTTCATCATCGAGGCTCGGCAAAAGCAATTCATATGTATCGCAAGTCGTGTCCGAATGCCCAGTACTTTGAGTCATAAGAAGGTGCTGCTCTCCTCACTCTTCGTGTACCATAGGTGAAGATTGAAATGAAAGTTTGCTGTTCTGATGCAAATCACCGTTTAGGATCATGAACCGAGCACGATGGGTGAGAGAGAGAGAGAGAGAAGGTAATTCTATTGAACTTATGACCTACATACAGTTGAAGAATTCCTGAGTCTCATTAACACTGCTGACAGTGAGGTGTTTCTAAGTTTTGACGGTGTGACACCGATATCATTGTCGAGTAGAGCCACGACTTGGGACATAAGAGCTTGATCATTTCCCCGCGATTCGTCGGTGAGTATCTTCGCATTCTTGGAGTTCACAGCCATGTTGGCGAGAAGATCGGTCAAAGACGTTGTCCCCAGGAAGGGTAGAACTACCGTTAAGTTTGTCTACAAGTCCTCCGAGACTTTGATACAACTTGCTGTGCAGCCTCCGTGTTCTTGCTCGGTCAATTGTCTTCTGGATGCTGCTTGGGGGGAGTACGCTCATGCACCAGCCACGGATAGTGCGTCGTGAGCGGGTGCGGTTTGAATGCCCGTTCTACTGTTTTTATTTCTTCTTCGATCATTGCCACGCCTTGTTGACAGGTAGCACCCCCGGCCCAGTCGGCCACTGTCCAGAGAACTCCGTTTGCTTGCCGTTGCATCTGAATGTAGTCCGTGTGGCTCCTCTCCGACACTGGCACCGCGGTGATGGTTCCCATGCCGTTGCTGATCCATTTGTACTCTCGTTTTGTGTGTTTCCTGCTCCACGGCTCCTATTGACTGTTCAGCTGGTTGCTTGCATCGATTTCTATCTCCAGTGAGCACAGAATGATGCTGGTTACGAGTTTTCGCAGGGTGGTCATTCGTTTGAACGTGGGAGTCGCCGTCATGGTTGGTAGCCGCACGGAGAACACTCGCTCTTCTTCCCGTCTCACGTTGAAGCTGGCCAAATTGCATTCCTTCAGGAAAGGAACCGTTTTGACTGTATACTGCTTGCCTTGGCTGTCGATTATCCAGGGGTTGTCGTTCCACTGAAAGGATGACCAGAACGCTCGAGTCTCTTCCGATAGTTGATGTATCGTCTGCTCAGGTTTTCTCCCAAAATACACACCTACACGCCCGTCTGATCTCCACTCGAGGTCCAGGATCGGTAGCAAGGATTCCATCTGCCGCTTCAGATCGTCTTTCCACGCGGGATTGCGTCCCTCTGCAGCCACCAGGTCTTCACAACGGACATTCGACACCAACCACACCAGCATCTTCAAGAACGTTCGCCTCGCGGTAGGTATCTGGGTGGACGTCGAGGCCAAACTCACCAAGACAAAGATCCACACGACGCCGGCGCGCGACATCAAGGTCGTATACCTCGTTGTGAACGCCTGGGGATGCACACGCCGAACAAGCGCACGACGCTCACAAAGCTCAAGACCAAGTTCCCGACGGTGGACTTTGCGTTCAAAGGCGCGGAAATTCTGGACGAAGAAGACGTGCTGTGGGACCCGAACCACATGGAGACCGACCCCGAGATCCAGGTGCGTGCCGTGCAGTTCTTGGAGCAGTTTTTTGACGTGATCCCAGACACGCACGTCGCGGTTGTGGCGCACTACAATCTCATCTGGGGGATGTGGGCGGCGATGCGTCCTCAAGACGCGGAAGTGACACCAGACAACTGCGAAGTCGTCCCCATCGTATTAGAGCGTGTACACTAGAGAAAGAGAGAAGCGAAGGCGCAATTGTTTGGATTTTAGCCTCCCTAAAAGAAATGTTCTTCACAACAAACCTGCGCTCGCAATTTCGTTATTATTGGTACTTGTTGCACACCGCTGCCGCTGCCTTCACAGAAGACCCAGACGACAACGACAACGACAGCGCCAGTGCAAATGAGTCGGAAGAATCGTAGAAGAAAAATGACGACCGCAAAGAGAAGGAAACACGACGGGGAGAACCACCGACGTGGAGTCCCGCATCATACCGCATGCGACGTCGGGGTACTCCACGCAACGTTGAACAATGAGTCAAGAGCGTCGGACAAGACTCGAGACCTTACGACGGATGGTCATCTCCACCGCGTCTTCTTTTTCGCACATATTCTTCGAGTATTCCGGCTCGATCGCACTAGTGTTGTCGCTTCCGTCTGGCTGATTTATGGCAGCGGTGCCAGTCTTGTGGGCTTCTGTGACACCCACGAGCGGATGCGTGCCGCTGATGCTTTATCTTCTTCCTCCTCCTCGTCGCTCGCAGCGCACTCATCGTCTTCGTTGCTCACAGCATCTTTGTCCTTATTGTCGTCGTTGCTAATCAACAAGTTGAACCCAGAGGACGCGACAAGACCAACAGCGAGCGAGGCTTCTTGGTTGCGCTGCTGCCTGGCACCACTCTCTTTCTTATAAAGTGTGCGTGAGCGCGAATGCACGGCAGAGTCGCGCTGTGCATGTCTGAGTAAGTGCATGTATGCAGAATGATGGACAAGCAGCAGCAGCAATGAGCATGTGCACACACATGCTCATGCACAGGCATGCATGCGACAGCTCGCGCGTACGCACCGTGGGACTGGCGGGGTCTCATGCAGTTACTCAAGTCGCCTCGGACTCCGTTGTTTGGTGAATGCCAATGCCATCGTGCCCTAGGGATGCGCTGGTCCAGAGCTCGCTAGAACTCTCGTTCTGCTGCTCTCTTCTCTGCTGTCATGTCGCATTGCTGTTGTCCAGTCATACGTTGAAGCTGACAAGGGCGCATGTCATTGGCCAAAAATACGCACATCAACGATTCGACCATCACTCTCAAATGTATCCATGTTGAAGTGAGTTTGCAGCTACATGTGCGCTGAATCACAACAGAAAGACGAGACCACAAACAGTTTTGCATTTTTCCATATCGAGCAAGCAGCTGCGCAAATCTATAACAAACTCACTATACTACACTGCTATACTTTTTCTGCGTAGGATAGTAGCAGAGCGATCCGTTCTCCTTATCACGCGAACGTTTGTGCTCAGAAGACATGCCTAGTTCAGCGAAGGTACAAGGTCTGGGAGCACGACGCCAGCAGCAAGCCTAACAGTGGACGTGTCCCGTGACCTGGCAGTTGGTCACCGAGAAGCTCGAGCCGTCGGCGCACTTACCATTCGCAATCGTCTGGACCTGCGTCACGTCGGTTCTCACGCGCCAGTAGCGAACCCACGCGCCTTGATTCCCGTGGCTTTCGACTGTGTACCCATCGCGTCCCTGGAAAACCTGGCTCTGGACTTTATCGGCTGCCTTCTGGTAGCATTTGCCGTTGCTGACCCAACACGCCACTTGGTGGCACTGCTTGTGGTTCTTGAACAGACCCCCGATAAGGGGAACCAGGATCGCAGCCAGTTCGAAACTCGCCACGGCGATTTCGCCAGGTCCAGTTGCTGCACCCAGAGCGATGACTCCCGCCCCGACGCCGACAGCAGTTCCGATTGCAGACTCCTCTTCGGCACGAGCAGCAGCGTTCGATTGCGCGGCGGCGACGACGAAGAGACTCAGAAGCGCGGTCTTGGTCATTGCGAACAAGGTGTTGGGAGGCGAGAGAGAGAGAGAGAGAGTGGAAGTTTGCGCTTGAGACGCTGAGGTTGAGTTTGAGAATGACAGACCGAGACACTGCGGATGGTCTTCTTGGCGAGCTGAGGGAGTACGAACACTCGGTCTTAGGCACCGACGTGCTCACTCCTAGTCCAGTAGACAGTGACGAGGAACAGAGATGGGAGGGGACAGTACACCCTTTCTGGGAACTGTGCACTCAGTTCATGGTGGCACTCTTTGTATAGTCGATCCTCCATTTTCAGCCACCACTCCTTTGGCATAACCTTTGAAATCAAATCACATCATATGAACGTGGTAGAGTTGGAAAGTAGTACAAATGCGCAACACTGATGATGAGCAGTGTCGGAGAAGGTATTATGTGTACCCTCTCATACCCGATGGTACCACTATGGCTGAAAATGGAGGACAGACTGGATTATTACATAACGCTACCCATCGTGCTCGGTTCATGATCCTAAACGGTGATTTGCATCAGAACAGCAAACTTTCATTTCAATCTTCACCTATGGTACACGAAGAGTGAGGAGAGCAGCACCTTCTTATGACTCAAAGTACTGGGCATTCGGACACGACTTGCGATACATATGAATTGCTTTTGCCGAGCCTCGAGGATGAAGCGAGACTGTACTGATTGATCTTCCTCCGTCCGCTGACGAGGCGCAACTTGACTACCAGTAAAAGAATGATAACTCGTGATCACCTGTAGATGTCTTGGCGTATTGAAGAAGTGTCAAAGAGGGACACTTAGGACGCACGAAGCCATCCGGTTGAGTCCAGTCAACGATTGCTCTGAGACAAGGATTCTCACCGTTTTCAGAAAAGCTCTTATGCGTTCCACTTAGAACGCGGAGCATTGAGGACACAATAAGACAGTGAATAAATGAATGGGTCCGGCCACGTCCGTTTGCGCTGCGGCGGCAGTGCACCGCCAGCTCATAAGCGAGAGTGCTCGTTTGCATCAATTTGGATGCAAATCACCATTCGCGATCACCAGTGATGGCGAGAGAAAGGACGACATGAGTTGGTCGTCCGGTGTTTATTCCACCTTTTTGCGGCTTGGTAATCTTATGTTCACTACAACGTGGTACGACTGAAAACTCGGAGGTACATCGATCGTCGCAGTTTAAGAAGGACGCTGGTATCCAGATAAGGAAGTAACTCTCTCGTTCATACTGCCGTATAGGCTTGTGCAGGTCACACATTTGTGCACTCTTTCGACGACGGTGCGTGGGTGAACTGGCGTGGACGAAACAAACGCAATCTTTATCATTGCGATGGGCAAGCGCGTGAGGCGCCCTGCTCACACATGGGAGGACACTCGCTACTCCAGCTCGACGAGGGTGCACACTCGGCACGCTTTCGATATGTCATTCATTTCCCATTTCGACTTCCAAGTCCCAAGTCCCCAAAGCTCCACCTCGTCCCCAAACGCCCTCCCTTCCACGATGATCAAGACCACTCTCCTCAGCGTTTTCGCCATCGCCGCCGCGTACTCGACCCCCACTGTCCACGCTGAAGAGGAAGCGGGCAAGGCCGACATCGTGCTCGCCGGTTTCCAATTGGCTTCGCAGATCGTCCCGCTCATCGGTGGGCTCTTCAAGAACAATAAGGAGTGCCAGCAAGTGGCTTGCTGGATCTCGACGCCAAAGTGCTACCTGCAGGCAGCTGACAAGGTCCAGAACGATATCTTCCAGGGACGTGATGGCTACCGCCTGGAGAGCCACAACAACCAGGGCGCGTGGGCTCGCTACTGGCGCGTCAGGACCGACGTGTCGACGATCAATACGATTGCGTCCGGCAAGTGCGGTGACGGCTCGAGCTTCACGGTGTCCAACTGCCAGACCACGGGACACGTCCACTGCTAATTGTGCTGGCTTTCCGTGTGTCGCTGGACCTCCCGTGTCGACGCTTAACGCGCAAGGTTAACATACGATGCATGTCTTCTAAGTACAAAATACATCCATCGTCCACAACTTGTGGATGTGCCTTCAGTGTGTGTCTGCATCATTAGATTCAGTCAACATTCATGTCTGGCGATGCAACTTGAATGTTGACCCAGGCTCAATAATAATAGCTACCGTTCAGTGATGCATGTCCAGTTTTTGACCCCAGGATCACTATGTGCGCATAGGTTTTGATGAGCGGTCCAAGGTGCCATTGTAAGCGCACGGAAGAGGGAGCCCCTGGAAGGCCAACGAGGCCAGACGACGGTCCCTCCTCAGAGCGCCGCAAACTTTTGACTCACGGGAATAGCGGTAATGCTGCAGGAGACGCCGCAGCAAAAATGCCGTCCGTTGCCGTCCTCGACTGTGAAGAGATCATGTGCTGCTTGCTTGTTTCGCGTTGCGTCAGTCCGAGCTGTCCTTGAAGGGAGATTGATGCGGCGACGTGATTGGCTACAAACACTGGAATAACGCATTCTAGTGGTCAAGATTGCATCTTTTTAAGGTGAGGTATATTTAGGTTCATCGTCCTGACCTACAATATCCATTCTCCTAACTAATCTTCATTACTTTCATAGGGCCACCACGCATCTCGATGCCTGAACACATCGCAGAAAAAACAATTCTTATGCAACTACTTGCATCCGAGCCAGCCGGCTCTGCAGGTTATAAGAATCTGTGCGAGTGGATTCAGAATGTCAAGCGCCTGTACTACACTGCGGCGACTCGGCGATTGACGTTCATTGTCAAGGAGCAGTCCATCGCAACGAAATGGCATCGACGAGAAATTAAACTTCGCAACGAAAAACTCGTTCTCCTCAGCACCGCCAAGCTCGAAGAAGAAGATGATCGATGCGATATCGACAATGTTATCCCCCACCAAGCTGGTGCACTCCAATATCAAGTCCGTGTTGTAGCTCCTGGCTTAGGCAATGACATCGTCGGCCAACTCATGGCTTTGAGCACTGAGTGTGAAGTCGTGTCCATTGCGCGCGCACCGTGAGCACGGGATGGCGCATACGACTCCAATTTCTGGGTCGTTATTTTTCCGCTCGATTGTTGACGTTCTTGGCCTCCTGAAGGATCAGAAGCGCGGCTGCTGCTTCCTTTGCTGCCACACATTGCTGTAAATCAAGCAATTCAATCTGACGTTGAAACTGTCCAGCTTCATGATTTACAGATGAAGATTCCTCATCACGACCACTGGTGTCTGGCTCCTTGAGTTCGTCTCGATCGAGAGCAAAACTGTGCGCGGAAGACGCCTTGGACAGATGCTCCTTAGCATTGCCTAATGTTGCCTGAGCAGTGCTTAAACGGGCGTCGATAGCAACCTTTTGTTTTGCTTGAGTGGAGTTTGCTCGTACTCCATCAAGCACGGAATCAGCTGAAGAAAGCTTCCCAGCCAGAATGGCCTCAAGTTCAAGTTCGCGCTTCTTTCGAGCCTGGAGAGCCTTGCGGTTGCTCTGACCGTTAGAAGCTTTGATACTTGTCTCTGGAGACCCGGTACCAATGCTACCAGAGCTGGCTACTGTTCCAGGAGATGTGCCGAAAACAGAAGTCAGCTTCGGAGCAGCCTTTAAGATTCCGCCTTTTGGCGCTCGTCTACCAGCTGATGCCGCGTCAGAAGCTGGATGGGGTTGCCCTTTCGATGCCGGTGAACTGTTCACTGGTATGGTCGCTGAGGTTGAAGTCATGGATTTCATCGCCCCCTTCTGTTTCTTGAGGTTGGCTGGATCGAACCATTCTGCCTCCGACGGCGTAACCGATTGAACGTCTGTTGCAGAATTGGCCGCTGCTGCCACTGCTGCAGAGCCGGTGCTGCTATTCGAGTCAGTAGGCTGGGGCATCTCAGAGAGCAGCGCTTTCTCAGTTGCCTTGGTCTTTAGGCTGGCCATGACTTTGCCCAAACTATTGGAGAGATTACCAATGCACTTTTGTCGGACTTCAAGAGACATGTGCTGTAGCTCAAATTTCGACATTTCCTTGGCTTGCTTGATTTCTGGTTCGAAGTCGCGATGAAATTGCATCTGACGATCCTCAGGAGCTCGAGTACACTTGCTTTTTGGGTGCGAGGGGTCAAAGCACTGAAAGCAGGGGATTCGGCTGTACTGTTGATGATGATGAACGAAGATCGAGAATCCTTTAGCAGAGATGTGGGTGGCATCTTTGAGCTGAGGGGGACATTCCTCGGAATTGAAGATGACAAGGAATCTATTGAACTTAAAGTTTAAGATCCCGGGGAAGAGAATTGGTGGGTTCTCAACTATCATATCCTACCGTAACACAAGCGTTCTCACACTTGCGTCCGGGGTTTTCGTAATTTTCTAATTTTTCAGGCATTTGTAGTTTCGTCGTATGCCGTTTTGTTGGTGGCTTTGTCCGTTGTTGTATACATATTGGCTGTGCTTCGTCAGCCGCACTTGCACTGATGATCATCGCGCTTCGATCTCGGCTCGAGTCACACGAGCGCACGTGCGTTTGATTGTGACGCCGCCTTCTGCTTTTACATTCGTCAGTGCTTCAGCAGGACTTTGATGACTTGATCCACTGGTTCTGCACATACTTCTGAGGAATGCGCAAAGTTGATCGTTGTGCTTGTTCCCAAGGACTGACTGATGGTGCATCGTCACTTGTGGGTTTCATTGCGAGGGGTCTTGGTGCGGTACAGCCGGTGGGCTTTGTCACGAGGGTCTTGTGCTGCGCGGTATGGTGGCCGCAGACAGCGGGGGGTCGTGTGCTGCTTCGCTGGTTGGCGACGTTGCCGGTTCGTTGTGCTGCGTGACGGGTGGTCACATACAGCGGATAATGGTGCGCCGTCCTGGTGGGCGTTGCGGTTGTGCTTCGTGGCGGAGTGACCACGACAGCGGGTGCGCAGTCGTGCTCATATTGGTCGTGCATTCCATTCCTCACCACCCCGAGCCTCCAAAAAGGGGATTCTCTCCCTGGGATGGGCCGGTCCAAACTGGACCGCTGAGGCTGGAACTGGACCGCTGAGGCTGGAACTGGACCGCTTGTGCTTGACTGGAGAAAGACATTCCTCGGAATTGAAGATAACGACCCCATTGTGAAATTTGCGGTCTACCCCACAGTTTACGCAACACCAAGCCCCAAGACTCGAGCAAGAACCAATCAAGAACCAGTGACCAATCCTGCAGTGAACAGTTGTTTTCGGGGTTTCGACCAATGACGGAGCCTCCTCCTGAACAGCCTCCTGATGGTGGCGGTACGAATTCCGCATTTTCTGGTTGGGACCCCCATCGCGTTGAAGAACTAAAAAAAGGCATGATGATCCAGACACCGCCTCAGCCTGATGCTGCTCACCCAGAGAACAACACTCGGACTGATGCCGCGGCACGCGAAGCGCGTCATCATGCATGAGTTCAGCGATTAACCAAGATCGCTACACGTCCATGGAAGACCAAACCCGATGATGACCTACGCAAGATGGTGCCGGCCGAAGAAGAAGCGTTGAATGCCTGGATAATGGGTGCCCTCGTCTTAGACGCGCCTCCTGCGTGTACCCACACTTTCCTTCAACGCATGGCTTATGTCAAATTCTTCGAAGACTACCTCGAAGGCACAGTCGTTGCTGTGGTCCCTCCGCGCATCTTGATGCCTGAACACATCGCAGAAAAAACAATTCTTATGCAACTACTTGCATCCGAGCCAGCCGGCTCTGCAGGTTATAAGAATCTGTGCGAGTGGATTCAGAATGTCAAGCGCCTGTACTACACTGCGGCGACTCGGCGATTGACGTTCATTGTCAAGGAGCAGTCCATCGCAACGAAATGGCATCGACGAGAAATTAAACTTCGCAACGAAAAACTCGTTCTCCTCAGCACCGCCAAGCTCGAAGAAGAAGATGATCGATGCGATATCGACAATGTTATCCCCCACCAAGCTGGTGCACTCCAATATCAAGTCCGTGTTGTAGCTCCTGGCTTAGGCAATGACATCGTCGGCCAACTCATGGCTTTGAGCACTGAGTGTGAAGTCGTGTCCATTGCGCGCGCACCGTGAGCACGGGATGGCGCATACGACTCCAATTTCTGGGTCGTTATCTTCAATTCCGAGGAATGTCCCCCTCAGCTCAAAGATGCCACCCACATCTCTGCTAAAGGATTCTCGATCTTCGTTCATCATCATCAACAGTACAGCCGAATCCCCTGCTTTCAGTGCTTTGACCCCTCGCACCCAAAAAGCAAGTGTACTCGAGCTCCTGAGGATCGTCAGATGCAATTTCATCGCGACTTCGAACCAGAAATCAAGCAAGCCAAGGAAATGTCGAAATTTGAGCTACAGCACATGTCTCTTGAAGTCCGACAAAAGTGCATTGGTAATCTCTCCAATAGTTTGGGCAAAGTCATGGCCAGCCTAAAGACCAAGGCAACTGAGAAAGCGCTGCTCTCTGAGATGCCCCAGCCTACTGACTCGAATAGCAGCACCGGCTCTGCAGCAGTGGCAGCAGCGGCCAATTCTGCAACAGACGTTCAATCGGTTACGCCGTCGGAGGCAGAATGGTTCGATCCAGCCAACCTCAAGAAACAGAAGGGGGCGATGAAATCCACGATTTCAACCTCAGCGACCATACCAGTGAAGAGTTCACCGGCGTCGAAAGGGCAACCCCATCCAGCTTCGGACGCGGCATCAGCTGGTAGACGAGCGCCAAAAGGCGGAATCTTAAAGGCTGCTCCGAAGCTGACTCCTGTTTTCGGCACATCTCCTGGAACAGTAGCCAGCTCTGGTAGCATTGGTACCGGGTCTCCAGAGACAAGTATCAAAGCTTCTAACGGCCAGAGCAACCGCAAGGCTCTCCAGGCTCGAAAGAAGCGCGAACTTGAACTTGAGGCCATTCTGGCTGGGAAGCTTTCTTCAGCTGATTCCGTGCTTGATGGAGTACGAGCAAACTCCACTCAAGCAAAACAAAAGGTTGCTATCGACGCCCGTTTAAGCACTGCTCAGGCAACATTAGGCAATGCTAAGGAGCATCTGTCCAAGGCGTCTTCCGCGCACAGTTTTGCTCTCGATCGAGACGAACTCAAGGAGCCAGACACCAGTGGTCGTGATGAGGAATCTTCATCTGTAAATCATGAAGCTGGACAGTTTCAACGTCAGATTGAATTGCTTGATTTACAGCAATGTGTGGCAGCAAAGGAAGCAGCAGCCGCGCTTCTGATCCTTCAGGAGGCCAAGAACGTCAACAATCGAGCGGAAAAATAACGACCCAGAAATTGGAGTCGTATGCGCCATCCCGTGCTCACGGTGCGCGCGCAATGGACACGACTTCACACTCAGTGCTCAAAGCCATGAGTTGGCCGACGATGTCATTGCCTAAGCCAGGAGCTACAACACGGACTTGATATTGGAGTGCACCAGCTTGGTGGGGGATAACATTGTCGATATCGCATCGATCATCTTCTTCTTCGAGCTTGGCGGTGCTGAGGAGAACGAGTTTTTCGTTGCGAAGTTTAATTTCTCGTCTATGCCATTTCGTTGCGATGGACTGCTCCTTGACAATGAACGTCAATCGCCGAGTCGCCGCAGTGTAGTACAGGCGCTTGACATTCTGAATCCACTCGCACAGATTCTTATAACCTGCAGAGCCGGCTGGCTCGGATGCAAGTAGTTGCATAAGAATTGTTTTTTCTGCGATGTGTTCAGGCATCGAGATGCGTGGTGGCCCTATATGAAATTAGTAATGAAGATTAGTTAGGAGAATGGATATTGTAGGTCAGGACGATGAACCTAAATATACCTCACCTTAAAAAGATGCAATCTTGACCAACTAGAATGCGTTATTCCAGTGTTTGTAGCCAATCACGTCGCCGCATCAATCTCCCTTCAAGGACAGCTCGGACTTGACGCGCAACGCGAAACAAGCAAGCAGCACATGATCTCTTCACAGTCGAGTACGGCAACGGACGGCATTTTTGCTGCGGCGTCTCCTGCAGCATTACCGCTATTCCCGTGAGTCAAAGTTTGCGGCGCTCTGAGGAGGGACCGTCGTCTGGCCTCGTGTTGGCCTTCCAGGGGCTCCCTCTCCTTCCGTGCGCTTACAATGGCACCTTGGACCGCTCATCAAAACCTATGCGCACATAGTGATCCTGGGGTCAAAAACTGGACATGCATCACTGAACGGTAGCTATTATTATTGAGCCTGGGTCAACATTCAAGTTGCATCGCCAGACATGAATGTTGACTGAATCTAATGATGCAGACACACACTGAAGGCACATCCACAAGTTGTGGACGATGGATGTATTTTGTACTTAGAAGACATGCATCGTATATTTAACCTTGCGCGTTAAGCGTCGACACGGGAGGTCCAGCGACACACGGAAAGCCAGCACAATTAGCAGTGGACGTGTCCCGTGGTCTGGCAGTTGGACACCGTGAAGCTCGAGCCGTCACCGCACTTGCCGGACGCAATCGTATTGATCGTCGACACGTCGGTCCTGACGCGCCAGTAGCGAGCCCACGCGCCCTGGTTGTTGTGGCTCTCCAGGCGGTAGCCATCACGTCCCTGGAAGATATCGTTCTGGACCTTGTCAGCTGCCTGCAGGTAGCACTTTGGCGTCGAGATCCAGCAAGCCACTTGCTGGCACTCCTTATTGTTCTTGAAGAGCCCACCGATGAGCGGGACGATCTGCGAAGCCAATTGGAAACCGGCGAGCACGATGTCGGCCTTGCCCGCTTCCTCTTCAGCGTGGACAGTGGGGGTCGAGTACGCGGCGGCGATGGCGAAAACGCTGAGGAGAGTGGTCTTGATCATCGTGGAAGGGAGGGCGTTTGGGGACGAGGTGGAGCTTGGGGACTTGGGACTTGGAAGTCGAAATGGGAAATGAATGACATATCGAAAGCGTGCCGAGTGTGCACCCTCGTCGAGCTGGAGTAGCGAGTGTCCTCCCATGTGTGAGCAGGGCGCCTCACGCGCTTGCCCATCGCAATGATAAAGATTGCGTTTGTTTCGTCCACGCCAGTTCACCCACGCACCGTCGTCGAAAGAGTGCACAAATGTGTGACCTGCACAAGCCTATACGGCAGTATGAACGAGAGAGTTACTTCCTTATCTGGATACCAGCGTCCTTCTTAAACTGCGACGATCGATGTACCTCCGAGTTTTCAGTCGTACCACGTTGTAGTGAACATAAGATTACCAAGCCGCAAAAAGGTGGAATAAACACCGGACGACCAACTCATGTCGTCCTTTCTCTCGCCATCACTGGTGATCGCGAATGGTGATTTGCATCCAAATTGATGCAAACGAGCACTCTCGCTTATGAGCTGGCGGTGCACTGCCGCCGCAGCGCAAACGGACGTGGCCGGACCCATTCATTTATTCACTGTCTTATTGTGTCCTCAATGCTCCGCGTTCTAAGTGGAACGCATAAGAGCTTTTCTGAAAACGGTGAGAATCCTTGTCTCAGAGCAATCGTTGACTGGACTCAACCGGATGGCTTCGTGCGTCCTAAGTGTCCCTCTTTGACACTTCTTCAATACGCCAAGACATCTACAGGTGATCACGAGTTATCATTCTTTTACTGGTAGTCAAGTTGCGCCTCGTCAGCGGACGGAGGAAGATCAATCAGTACAGTCTCGCTTCATCATCGAGGCTCGGCAAAAGCAATTCATATGTATCGCAAGTCGTGTCCGAATGCCCAGTACTTTGAGTCATAAGAAGGTGCTGCTCTCCTCACTCTTCGTGTACCATAGGTGAAGATTGAAATGAAAGTTTGCTGTTCTGATGCAAATCACCGTTTAGGATCATGAACCGAGCACGATGGGTAGCGTTATGTAATAATCCAGTCTGTCCTCCATTTTCAGCCATAGTGGTACCATCGGGTATGAGAGGGTACACATAATACCTTCTCCGACACTGCTCATCATCAGTGTTGCGCATTTGTACTACTTTCCAACTCTACCACGTTCATATGATGTGATTTGATTTCAAAGGTTATGCCAAAGGAGTGGTGGCTGAAAATGGAGGATCGACTATACAAAGAGTGCCACCATGAACTGAGTGCACAGTTCCCAGAAAGGGTGTACTGTCCCCTCCCATCTCTGTTCCTCGTCACTGTCTACTGGACTAGGAGTGAGCACGTCGGTGCCTAAGACCGAGTGTTCGTACTCCCTCAGCTCGCCAAGAAGACCATCCGCAGTGTCTCGGTCTGTCATTCTCAAACTCAACCTCAGCGTCTCAAGCGCAAACTTCCACTCTCTCTCTCTCTCTCTCGCCTCCCAACACCTTGTTCGCAATGACCAAGACCGCGCTTCTGAGTCTCTTCGTCGTCGCCGCCGCGCAATCGAACGCTGCTGCTCGTGCCGAAGAGGAGTCTGCAATCGGAACTGCTGTCGGCGTCGGGGCGGGAGTCATCGCTCTGGGTGCAGCAACTGGACCTGGCGAAATCGCCGTGGCGAGTTTCGAACTGGCTGCGATCCTGGTTCCCCTTATCGGGGGTCTGTTCAAGAACCACAAGCAGTGCCACCAAGTGGCGTGTTGGGTCAGCAACGGCAAATGCTACCAGAAGGCAGCCGATAAAGTCCAGAGCCAGGTTTTCCAGGGACGCGATGGGTACACAGTCGAAAGCCACGGGAATCAAGGCGCGTGGGTTCGCTACTGGCGCGTGAGAACCGACGTGACGCAGGTCCAGACGATTGCGAATGGTAAGTGCGCCGACGGCTCGAGCTTCTCGGTGACCAACTGCCAGGTCACGGGACACGTCCACTGTTAGGCTTGCTGCTGGCGTCGTGCTCCCAGACCTTGTACCTTCGCTGAACTAGGCATGTCTTCTGAGCACAAACGTTCGCGTGATAAGGAGAACGGATCGCTCTGCTACTATCCTACGCAGAAAAAGTATAGCAGTGTAGTATAGTGAGTTTGTTATAGATTTGCGCAGCTGCTTGCTCGATATGGAAAAATGCAAAACTGTTTGTGGTCTCGTCTTTCTGTTGTGATTCAGCGCACATGTAGCTGCAAACTCACTTCAACATGGATACATTTGAGAGTGATGGTCGAATCGTTGATGTGCGTATTTTTGGCCAATGACATGCGCCCTTGTCAGCTTCAACGTATGACTGGACAACAGCAATGCGACATGACAGCAGAGAAGAGAGCAGCAGAACGAGAGTTCTAGCGAGCTCTGGACCAGCGCATCCCTAGGGCACGATGGCATTGGCATTCACCAAACAACGGAGTCCGAGGCGACTTGAGTAACTGCATGAGACCCCGCCAGTCCCACGGTGCGTACGCGCGAGCTGTCGCATGCATGCCTGTGCATGAGCATGTGTGTGCACATGCTCATTGCTGCTGCTGCTTGTCCATCATTCTGCATACATGCACTTACTCAGACATGCACAGCGCGACTCTGCCGTGCATTCGCGCTCACGCACACTTTATAAGAAAGAGAGTGGTGCCAGGCAGCAGCGCAACCAAGAAGCCTCGCTCGCTGTTGGTCTTGTCGCGTCCTCTGGGTTCAACTTGTTGATTAGCAACGACGACAATAAGGACAAAGATGCTGTGAGCAACGAAGACGATGAGTGCGCTGCGAGCGACGAGGAGGAGGAAGAAGATAAAGCATCAGCGGCACGCATCCGCTCGTGGGTGTCACAGAAGCCCACAAGACTGGCACCGCTGCCATAAATCAGCCAGACGGAAGCGACAACACTAGTGCGATCGAGCCGGAATACTCGAAGAATATGTGCGAAAAAGAAGACGCGGTGGAGATGACCATCCGTCGTAAGGTCTCGAGTCTTGTCCGACGCTCTTGACTCATTGTTCAACGTTGCGTGGAGTACCCCGACGTCGCATGCGGTATGATGCGGGACTCCACGTCGGTGGTTCTCCCCGCCGTGTTTCCTTCTCTTTGCGGTCGTCATTTTTCTTCTACGATTCTTCCGACTCATTTGCACTGGCGTTGTCGTTGTCGTTGTCGTCTGGGTCTTCTGTGAAGGCAGCGGCAGCGGTGTGCAACAAGTACCAATAATAACGAAATTGCGAGCGCAGGTTTGTTGTGAAGAACATTTCTTTTAGGGAGGCTAAAATCCAAACAATTGCGTCTTCGCTTCTCTCTTTCTCTAGTGTACACGCTCTAATACGATGGGGACGACTTCGCAGTTGTCTGGTGTCACTTCCGCGTCTTGAGGACGCATCGCCGCCCACATCCCCCAGATGAGCTTGTAGTGCGCCACAACCGCGACGTGCGTGTCTGGGATCACGTCAAAAAACTGCTCCAAGAACTGCACGGCACGCACCTGGATCTCGGGGTCGGTCTCCATGTGGTTCGGGTCCCACAGCACGTCTTCTTCGTCCAGAATTTCCGCGCCTTTGAACGCAAAGTCCACCGTCGGGAACTTGGTCTTGAGCTTTGTGAGCGTCGTGCGCTTGTTCGGCGTGTGCATCCCCAGGCGCTCACGACAGAGCTCCATGCTCACGAACTGAGGCGACACAACTGGGTAGCCTTCGAAAAAGTTCTGCGCCGTCTGGATCGTGCGCGAGAGCGTGGACACGACGATGCGCTCGATCGTGGGCATGCCATTGGCGCGCTCAGCGGCAAGTGGAGCAGGTCCCTTGCTGCGCGCGTCGTTGATGCCGATCTCAGTGAGACCCGTGTCGAGGTACTTCTCGCTTCTGGACTCTTCAGTGTCCCACCACTCGTCGCCGTACGCCTTCTCGATCTCATTGTGGACACCCTCGCCGTGGCGAATAAAGTACACGACCTTGATGTCGCGCGGCGGCGTCGTGGCGTTGATCGCCTTGGCGAGCTTGGCATCGAAATCGGCCCAGTCGCGCATCGAGAGGCGAAAGTTCTTGAACAGCGGAGGGATCGATGCATTGTTCTGCTCCTCCTTCTCAGAGGTGGCGGCGTCGCGGCGAACGAAGAACCCGTCGAGTGCGCGGATCGTCGGCATTGTGTGGTGGGTGATACTGTGAAGCTGCAGTGTGGGCGACGGCGCCAATTCGGAAATGCTGAAGCTGGGAGGAGCGACTGCCGAGAGCCACGGACGAAGGAGGAAGAAGGATTCCTTTGTTGGGTGCTGCTTGGTGTGTTCTCCTTGACACCTGCCTCGTCTGACACGCAACAGATTCCTGAATGAAGGTCGAGCGAGCAGATCAGACATTTATTTGTACAGGTAATGAGAAATAGAAATGGCGCATTAAGGTATTGAACAGAATCAGTTCTTTTTCGCATACATGCATTTTATAAAGGCAATTATGTGTCACAGGATCTCTTGGAAACCTCCCACATGCAAAGAAAGAACGAGAAAAGAACGCACACGCTTGTCGGATTATGGGCTTCAGCCGGACCACTGTTTACCACCTGACGACTCTTAATGTATGGCTGACGGCGCAGCGCCGCAGGTGAAATGGGACGCTGCATGTATCATGTGTGTCCATTCGGACCGTGGCTGATCCCCATTGATTGCGTCAGTAACGGTTTCCCCAGACAGACAGCGAGTACGAATGACCGTGTGATTGATGGTGTGGATGACATGGTGACTGTGTGTGCATTGAACTTTACAACAGATGTGCGATCGTACGAATTGTCCTCTCTTCTTTCTACCTCTATGCGCGCTCGAGTACGATCGGGATGACTTCGCAGTTGCTTGGGAACACGTCGGCTTCGTGGGGAAGCAGCACCTCGTAGAGCGACCGGATGAACTTGGAGTGCGCAACCACCGCG
This sequence comes from Globisporangium splendens, assembly GCA_006386115.1. Lineage (NCBI taxonomy): Eukaryota > Oomycota > Peronosporomycetes > Pythiales > Pythiaceae > Globisporangium > Globisporangium splendens. The sequence continues at coordinate 140,436 of VFIW01000021.1, read as the reverse complement.
ACGTACTTGTCCGGGATGGCGTGGAAAAACTGGTTGAGGAACCGCATCGCGCGCGCCTGGATCTCCGCGTCGGTCTCGCGGTGCGTCGGCGACCAGAGCACGTCGTCTTCGTCCAGCACAGCGGCCCCTTTGAATGCAAAGTCCACGCCAGGAAACTTCTTCTTGAGCTGCGTGAGCGACACGCGCTTGTCGCACGTGTGCACGCCCATGATCTCGCGACAGAGCTCCATCGAGACGAATTGCGGGGAGCGCACGTCGTACTTGGAGAAAAAGAGTTGCGCGGTGTGGATCGCGCGCGAGAGCGTCGACACCACGACGCGCTCGATGGTCGGCATGCCCTTGGCACGCTCGGCGTCCAGCGCCGGCGGACCCTTCTCGAGCGCATCGTTACAGCCGAACTCCGTCAAGTCAGCGTCCAGATACGCTTCGGTCTTCGCATACTCCTTTTCCCAGACGTCGGTGCCGAACTCCCGCTCCGCTGCGTTGTGGATCCCCTCTGCGTGGCGCACCAAGTACACGACTTTGACGTCGCGGTCAGCTGCGCGCGCTTCCGTGAGCTTCGCGTCGAGCGCGGCCCATGAGCTCGTCGCGAGCCGAAACTTCTTGAAGAGGGGTGGCAGCGTGGACGCTGCGTTGGCGGCGTCTCCTTCAGTCACGCGCGCGAAGTACCCAGGCAGCGCACGGATCGTCGTCATGACGCTTTATGCCAACGTCTGCAGTCGTCTGCGAAATCGCGAATGGGCGCCTTTGCGCTCTCATGAGCCACGTGCCTCATCAGCGCTCTTTTAATAGGAAGATGGCGTATGTACCTACCATTCCATGGCATACGCGACACACACGCCACACATACGCGTGCCTCACAAGAAGATTCGAGTCACAAAGCCACGATGGGTTGATCTTCAACCGCATCGACCTCCTGCCCACTGCCGCAATCACTGATCTGCTCGTGTGCTCCAACTGCAACAGGCGGCGCGCCGATGCACCTGCGAACATGGAGAGGGAGAGAGCTTATCACTGGATAGGAGGTGGTAGCGCATTAACTGCGCATGGATCACATGCTGGCGATGTGTGTCATTTGTCAGGGTCGTGAGGAATGATTGTGCACAATGACGACGAACTCACAATCACTTTCCAGCCTTCCAAACAGCCTGCAGACCCCACCATTCCCCTCTCGCATCCTCGTTTATCCACTGCTGGTATCGTTTAACAACCCTTTCAAACAGAATATTTCTATCTTGTGTGCTCGCCAATGCTGGGTCGGACACCTTTTCCACATTCGCATTCGACGGCGCGCTTCATTGCCCAACGAACGCCTCATGCCTATTCTGCAAGCGGCGCTGAAGACGACGCGCCGGCATCTGCTCCCGACCACCGCCGTCGCCTGCTTCTCCATCTCCAGTAACCCAAGCATGGCGCACAGCAGCAGCACTAACGCGAGCCTTTACCGCGGCGTCTGGCGCATGAGCACGCCCGCGCCGAGCCGATTCGACAACGCCGTGCTGCGCGAGCTGCCGATCGACCCGGAGCCGCAAAACTACGTGCGCAGCGCTGTTCCCGGTGCGTGCTTCTCGCGCGTCTCGCCGACGCCGATCGTCAAGCCCGAGCTCGTGATCGTTGCCAGAGACGCGATCAGACACGCGGGCATCGAGGTGTATCGACGCGAAAGCGACGTGGACGACGAGAGCGCCAAGCACGAGTTGGTGCCAATTGACGAACTCGTGCCGTTTCTAGCGGGCAACGAGATCTTTCCCGGTTCGGAAACGGCCGCGCAGTGCTACTGTGGCCACCAGTTCGGGTATTTCTCCGGTCAGCTCGGCGATGGCGCAGCGATTTACTTGGGCGAGGTCATCAATAATGACAATGAGCGCTGGGAAGTGCAGCTGAAGGGCGCGGGGTTGACTCCGTACTCGCGCACAGCGGACGGAAGAAAAGTGCTGCGCTCGACGCTGCGCGAGTTCCTGGCCAGTGAGCACATGCATGCGCTGGGCGTGCCAACCACGCGCGCAGGAAGCGTGGTGGTGTCCCGCGACACGACGGTCGTCCGTGACATGTTCTACGACGGTAACCCGAAACGAGAACCGACGGCCGTCGTGATGCGCATCGCCAAGAGTTTCCTGCGCTTCGGTTCGTTTGAGATCTTCAAGGAGAAGGATCCACAGACGGGTCGCGCAGGTCCGAGTGCGCACCTTCCAAGCAAAGCGGACATGATGCGCCAAATGCTCGATTTCACGATCAAGCAGTACTTTCCAGATGTGTGGGCGGCTCCGGACGCGTCACAAGAAGCCAAGTACGTTCGCTTTTTCGAGGAAGTCGTGCAACGCACTGCGCGTCTGGTGGCGAAATGGCAGAGCATCGGGTTTTGCCACGGCGTGCTCAACACCGACAACATGAGCATCGTCGGGGACACCCTCGACTACGGTCCGTACGGCTTCATGGAGCATTTCAACCCCGAACATATTTGCAACACATCGGATGACAGTGGACGGTACCGGTACGAGTCTCAACCCGACATCTGCAAGTGGAACCTGTCGGTGTTTGCCGATCAGCTCGCGCTCGTCCTTGACCGAAAGGACCTTGAGCCGGTGCTCGAGACGTACAACGACACGTTCAGTCAGGAGTTGTCGCGCCTGCTGCGTGCGAAACTGGGCTTGAGCCAAAAGAGCTTCCCAAGCGAGGACCGCGCACTGACTGACGCGCTTTTCGATGTGCTGACGGAGACCGGGTCCGATTTCACGTGCACGTTCCGCGCGCTTGCGGATATTCAGCCATTTGACGAGTCTTCGCATACAGTGGTGCTGGATCAATTGGTGGAGTTCTCGGAGACGCTGGAGCAGGTCAAGCGCCGCGTGTCGTCGTTCACCGATGCGCAGTATGAAATGGTGAGACTGCTGCTGAGGGAGAATCCGATGCAAGCGCGCATGTACGGCATCACGGACGAGAATTTCAAGCAGATGACCGCGGAGCGTGAGTTGCGGAAAAAGCTGGACGAATCCACGGACGTCGACCATCGCGACAGTGTGCGCGCAGCGTGGACCAAATGGATTGACAAGTACGTGAACCGATTGAAAGAGGAGACCGACTGTACGCCGGATGCCGAAAAGGATGTGCAGCGACGCGTGCAGATGCAGCAAACGAACCCAAAGTTCATCCTGCGCAACCACGTGGCGCAGAAGGCGATCGACTTTGCTGCGGACGGTGATTACATCGGTGTGCAGCAAATTTTCAACCTGCTGACGCATCCGTTCGACGAAGGTTCGGAGGACGATCTCGTGTACGCGCGTCCAGAAGATTCGTCGGTGGCGCCGCTCTGCGTCTCGTGCTCATCCTAAGTAAGCGGGTTGTTTGCCTCCAAATCGTTTTCGATACTCAGCGTTGTTTTTGTGACATTGATGCTACAGTTGTACATATTTCTAATACTATCGAATGTTTGAAGCCTGTCGCCCTCCAAGTTTCCTGCGCACTAGTTCGCTGTCTATCGTGCATCCTTTGGTAAAGAATTTTCCTAAAGGGGTCAACTCTTTAATTCCCCAGTATCGGCAGAAGATACAAGAATAATATGTCCAGCCGTCCGTTGACTCGACTTCGCGCCATTTCCGCCTGCTGCTGGTACTGGAACCGAGTTACAGATTGCTTTACCTCCAGTCCTGACGTGTTGTGCTTTTGGTACGCAGACACTATTGCTGGTATTTTCTCTGTAAATCCCAGGCGCGTGTGTCAAGCCGCATCGTCGTCGTTATGGAGACGTTCCGAAGCGAGCACTCGGAAGACGGACTGAGCACGAGTTGCTTTGGTAACAGCACGAGCTCGGTTCTGTCGTTTTCGTCCCAGTCGGGTGGATCCTTTGACTCGCGCTCGGCACGATCCGATTTCCTCAACAACTATGAGCAGAAGTTCCGTGCGCGCAAAGCCGAAAAGAAAAAGAAAACGGAGCGCGAGGTGAAACAGTAACAGAACACCTCCGCCGAGGAAAAGCGGCTTGTCGAGCGCGAAGCGGAACGCGAGGCACGGAAACTCAAGATGCGCGCGTGGATCCCAGACCCCGCGGTACTCAAGCGGCGTGAATGGACGAGCAAGAAGCGCAGTCGAGAGCAGATGAAAGGCGTGCTGAACTGGTACTCGCCATCGTCGGAATCAACAAAGGTTCACCCGCTGTTTGGTGCATTTGGGTCTGCCGAGAGCAACGATCATGTCACTGAACAGCAGCGAGCGCTGGAAGAGGAGGCGTGCGAATCGTTTGCGCTCACATTGGTCAAGCAGATGAACGATCTCAAGCAGAAAGTCTTGTACGTCGAGCGTCACGTAGCCACATCAGAGTTTTCACCGAGTGTCGTGCGTCACAAGCGCGGAAACATGATAATCCACAAGAGACGACCGAGCAGAGAGCAACTAGCACCACTACGAAACGAACACGCACCGCCGCAGGCGTTTGGCCGTTCCGCGAGTCATGTATCCGTGGGGTACCAGCAGCAATTACAACGGACTAACCAAAGTCGTCCTCGCGATGTTGCAACTGGCAAAGTCCATAACCGTGGCGTCAATTTGCGGAATTGCATGCCGCTGAATCAACTGCATGCCGTCGACGAAGATGCAGCCGAAATGGGGCAATTCCTCACGCTTCACCGCCGCAAAGTAAGTATTTGCGTAAAATTGATATCGCCGTTTACAAACGACACACTCAAGCCATCTAGTTTTTACCTGTGTGTCATTTGCGGTATCCAAACAGCGGAGACAGCGCTTTTACGCGGCGAAAATCCAAGCGACGTGGCGAATGTACTTGCGTAAGCGTGTGTACAATCGATGGGGGCGGCGCCGTGCCAAGTGCCTGCGGAACTGTTTCCAGAAACGGTGTCTGGCGCATCGCCTTCGCAGCAAAGCAAAGCGCTGCACTCGCGCGTAAGTATCTGCTGGCGTGGCGCGAAGAAGTGCGAGCGGCGATTCAGCTGCACGAGATCGAGTTCAAACTATTCCGCGACGCCGAGACGCAGTCTGAGCTGCCCAAGCTTGTTGTGAACTTGGTGTTCATGTCGACTGACCAGGGTGGTGCGAGCCGAAAATCGATTCAGCGCGTGTTTGCGCAGCAGCAAGCCCGCGGGGAGTTCTTCAATTCAGCGTTTGCCAGTGTCATGCAAGTCCCGGGCAGCCACCGTGGCCGTGTGCAGCGCATGCGCTTGCAACACATGAAAGCACGCGATGCGATCGCGAAAAAGATCGTCCAGAGAATGTTCCTACTGTGGAAGAAAGTGCATCAAGAAAGCAAACGCGTTGGGCTGAACGCGCAATTGTGCATCAAGCACGCTGCGCGACTGGCATTCGGGTCGCGGCCCGTGTGGGTCGGTGAAAAACTCCTGCTCGTCTCCGGCATCTGGTGTCGATACGCAACGTTTACTCGATGCAAGCGGTCAGGACGTCCACTTCCGCAATACACGCAGGCGCTGCCACAATGGGACATCTGGGCACACAATTACCAAGAACGAGAGATCCGGAAAGTGAAAGCTACGACCAAAGCCCCGTTGGCGCGCATGCGCCGATTCTTCCGTCGCCTGCATACATTTAGCGATCGATCGATCGAGAAACGCGAGCACATGGAGAAAGCGACGCGGCACTACGTCGTAAAGATCACGAGAGTGATCCTGTGCAACTGGTGCGACGAGATCGCTGAACCAGCAACCAACAAGAAGCTTTGTCGATTTGTGTTGGCGAAATTGCATGATTACGCGCGCGTGGAAGAGTGTGCATGTGCGCAGTTTCTTCAATCGGGAACTCAATGTGTCTCGTCTCGAACCGAGTCAATGGCGCGTCAAAGTGCACCGCATCATCTACATCTGGATGGACGCCAAGCACCACGTGAATCGGTGGAAAACGTTTGACGCGTGGAAAAACTACTGCAAGAAGCGTCGGCTCTTCGAGACGCTCCGATTCCACTGCGAGAAGGTCTGCAAGCGCCATTTGCTGCTCGGGATTCTCAACGTGTGGAAAGCGTTTGTGTGGAAGCAGGAAGACAAGTTTCTCGAAGATCGGCTCCAACTCAGTGCCTGGGATGCGTACGAAGAGCTCTCTCCGTTTTCCCCCAAGCTGTTCTACGGATGCTACTCTGATGCCGCCGCGATTTTCGGTGGCGTCGAGACCAAACGTGGTAACGATGATGACGAGAAGGATGACACGGTTGCCGTAAAGCTATCGTACAACAGTGTCGGCATTCGGCAATTCCAAAGTATCCTCGTGCAAGGAAGTGTGTTCGAGGTGCAGAACACGGTATTGCGATCCAACCATTTGGTCAACGCTGTCGACGACGTGTCGGGAAATACACCGCTGCACGCCGTGATGAGCGTCGAGGATTACTCGCATCGCATCGATATATTGAGTTTGCTGCTAAGCGAAGGAGCAGTTACGTGGAATCGTCCCAATTGCTATGGACTCACTCCGAAGCAGTTGGCCCCAGATGCCGACACGACCCAGCTTCTGGAGCAGGGCATTTATGCGTTCTACGCGACACAAGTACGTCGTGCTGAAGTCGATCGCAAGTCCATGGATCCACCACAAGGTTCTTCGAGAGAACCTGACAAGACAGGAACGATGTCAGGTGAGCAGCGACTCATGTGGTGCATGGTCACTCTGCTGTCCAGCGAGTGGGTTCGCGGGCTTCGCATCGCGGGCGGTGTCGAGGTTCGCGAATGGCACAGTGTACTGAAAGAAGAGCTCTGGTTGCGCCAAGAGCGCATGATCTTTGCGTCCACATCGGAGTTTTCGCCTGCGATTCTGCGATGCCGGGCTTTTCTCAACGGCATGAAGAAGAAGCTCACGCGAAGTGCGCCGCATATTCTACAACAACAAATCCAGAAAGCACTGCGTGCCTCACCAGGTGCGCAGACGAGTGACGAAGCTGCACATGATGCGTCGAAACCACTTCCGGTACGGCAAAACCAGTCGCGAGCGTTGCACTCGAGGGGCTCCTTGCGAGGTCAACAATACGCGAGTATGCTGACGCGCATCGTCGCGGCTACCGATCGCGATGCGTTCGTCAAGCCAAGTCAAGACGAGACCGAACGAAATCACCGCGCTGCGTCACTTGGTGAGCTCGAGCCGTACGCTCAGTTCTTGCTCACACCAACGTTGGACTGTGAACCCGCAGAGCGCACACTGGTGCATAGTTTTGTAGGCGTGCTGTTCTCGCTCGAGTTCAGCGTTGACGATGTCCTTGTCGAAGCATTCCAACTCGAAGACATGTGTGCTGCCCTTGAGTACCAAGTATGGACCCTCCATGAACAGCTTGTGCGCGCGCAGTGGAAGATTCTCGCTCTCAGTGACGACACCGCAAAGGTTCCGTTGGATCCGTCGCTGTTGCGCTGCTTCTCCAGTGAGTTTGAGATGGATATTTTCTTTGGAAGGCAGCTTTTCGTGCTTCACGTCGATCGTTTGCTTCTCAAGCGCGAAAGAAAGAGTGCGGGAGTAGACCCACCACCAGTATCGACTTCGCTCGAAAACGTTGATAAAGATCACGGCAATATGAGTAGCGCCGGAGACGCTGACATTGAATGTGAGCGAGACGCATTGATCAAGGAAGTGGGGGCGCTTTTGGCCAAATTCCAGCGAAAGATGCGCAGGATCGAAAAGAAGAAGACTGCGTTGCAAGAGCATCTCGTGGCATCCGAGTCTCGATACCGCGCAACACTGGTCTCGGCGACTCGGAGTGTGAGAGAGATCAGCATCGCACGGTTCGTGGTGGAAAGCGCAAAGTTAAAGATGACCGCATTGCTGCTGAAGCGCAGCGAGCTTGAGAGTGCGATCGCAGACCTCGAGGCGACGAAGGGGCATCTCGTGAGTGGTAATCTAGACAAGCTCCAGCGGAGCGCGAATGGCTTGGATACACTGGAGCTAGTCACGGAGACGACGCATTTGCTTGAGGAAGAATGTGCAAGATGCACGCAGCTCTTTCGCAACAACGATCTTATTGCGCATCATAGCAAAGACACCAACAACAGGGAGATCGCGAGCCAATGCCTCGAGGCTCGACAACTTTTCAAGAGAGCTAAAGCGGCACTGGATGTTTTGTTTGTCGCGAATTTGTTTCGTTGTTCCTGTTGCTGGCTCGCAGAGAATATGACACCACCAGATAAAGCAGAAGACGAAGCCGACGAGGCTGTGCCCGCATCGGCAATCGAGCGCGAAAAGAACCCTTTGTTGCCACGGAATGCGTCGATGATGCGACGACGACGCAGCGTGAGCAATGCGAGAAAGGTTTTCGAGACCCTGCATCGAGGCTCGATTGTCACTGAAGCCGCGGAGCGCTTAGCGGCTTTGATGAAAGAGACGTATGCGTCCAGCGGTGGCTTGCTCTTTGAAATGGAGCGAGTTGCGATTCAAGAACAGGAAAAACAGCGACAGGAACAAGAAAATTGCATCGTACCAACGATTCAGGAAATGAACCTGATCACAGGACAGCCCGAAGAGCCCCCAAAGCACCTTCTTGACGTTCAGTCCGTCGGAGCGTCAGACAGAGCATCGCAAATGAATTTTCCACACGATAATCTCGACGCACCAGTTCGTCGCAATCGCAAACGCGAAGAGTTGCGGAAGGCGATCGTAGAGCACCAGCTGAGGCGAATGACACCTGGGTATCAAATCACAGATGACGGAGACGATGAGGATGGAGAAGCTAATAGATCGAGTGACAAGCGCTCGCTGCTTCCGTCAATCCATAGCACGAGCGTCAAGTTTGGGAACTTTGTGTCGAGTACCGCCACCTTGAACACTTCTGAGGATCCTGCCTCTGATTTGTCTGTGGCAGCCAACGGTCATTCTCCCAGCACTGCAGCATATCATGTATGGAATGCGGAGTCGATGTGGAAGCGTGACGCCAAGCAAACCAGTGAGCATGGTGTAGCACTGGCCGCCAAGCCCCCATCCGACATTTTCACGTCTGCGGAAGACGAATCTGCGTTTAACGATTCGTTGCGGGTGCTCAGCGCGTCTCGAGACCGACGACCTTCGTCTCGACAGCAGTCAGCAGGGAAAACAACGACACCGCAACAACATACCCCGACTGAGTTCGAACAACATGATGATGTCAGGCACACCCAGTCTGTTCAAAGAACGAGTATGGTGCAGCCGGGAGCGACAAATATCGCGATGGGTTTTAGTGATCGACAGGGCTCTGCGATCACGTTTTCCACTATTGTGGAGAGCTGTATCGCACGCGAAGCAGAAAGCGACGGCAACGCTGATACGCTAATGCTGTCAGCGGCAGACCAAGACGTCGAGGGAACATGTGAAGAGCATGTCGAGAGAGAGGAAGCACTTGAGTCTCCTCAAGTGTTGGAGAATGAGATCAGTACAGTGCAGCCTCAGCCTGAGACTGGCATCTCGAATGAAGAAATGGTTGCCGAGACAGACGCGGAAGCGACAGAAGAGGAGGCGTTGGACGAGTGCTTTTTGCGAATTCGCACCACTGCGTCCATGCACGACGCACTGATTGCCCCCGTCGCCGTGGCGGCTGTAGACGCACGCAGCGTCTCCGCCACAGCAAAAGACCAGAAGCAGCACGAGCGGCACGCAAAGCCTCAGGAAGAAAACAACCCTCAGGACATGTTTTCTGGGAGTCGCTTTTCGGCTTTTATCAAGTGGGAGAAGAAAGATGCGGCAGTCAATGAGACTTTGGGTCCTATTCCCCGCATCTTCCAAGATCCTGCCTCTCCACGCGGGTCGTACACGCAAGGCGAGCGAGATGTCCGAAATGCGCAAATGGCAGTTCTACTGTCGCCACCAGTGCGACGCATTTGCGGGCCGCGTTGGGGATGGCATTGCGAGCTATCTGAATATACCAACTGATGACGAGGACGGTGCCAGCGTTCGCTGGGAGGTCCACTTTGAAGGCGCTGGTCCAGCATTATGTCCTTGCAATGAGGAGCGAAAAGCGTCAGGACTGATACGTATATTTACGTGGATGAGTATCGTTGACATTAGTATAACTAAGAATGCTTCTTCCTTTTGTGAATGGCGAGATGCAGACTTTGGCGCTGCGCGAGTTCCTGGGTAGCGAGCACTTGAATGCGCTTGGCATCCCTACGACTCGCACTGCGAGTGTTGTCGCCGTGCCGAACGAAGCCCCCGACGCTAATGACGCAACAGCTACGAAGGCGGAACCAAGCGCAATTGTGATGCGCGTTGCCAGGAGTTTCCTTAGTTTTGGCTCATTTGAGATTTTCAATGCGACAAAGTCAGCTGCCAGGCTGGACTCGAACAGCGAGAACGATAGCGCCGAGATGATGCGTCGACTTCTTGACTTTACGATCAAGCACTACTATCCTGAAGTGTAGGCGACGGAAAACGTGTCACCTGAAGCCATGTACAGAATCTTTTTCAAGGAGTTGGTAGTTGGTGCAGCGCACAGCGCACCTGGTCGCGAAATGGCAGAGCATCGGGTTTTGCCACGGCGAGCTGGATGCGAACCACATGAGTATACTTGATTTTGATTTTGAAGGTGAGGTATATTTAGGTTCATCGTTGTGACCTACAATAGCCGACATGAGTATACTTGGCGACACGCTCCAGGGTGGTGCGTTTGGATTCGTGGAGCACTACGACCCAGCATTCCTTTGCAATGATGCTAAAGCAGCAGACGAGAGCTGTGGATGATGCCGATACGAGAATCAACCCAATGTGTGCAAAGAGAACTTGTGCGTACTGGCAGACCAACTCGCTCTAGTGGTACTGCGACAAGGGCTCGAGCAGGAGTTGAGCGCGTTCGATGACGTGTTCTCGCAGGAATTCTATCGTCTGATGCGCGAGAAGCTCGGGCTGCTGCACAAGTTCTTTCCGATCGAAGACAAGGCGCTTGTTGACGATCTTACCAAAGAATTCACTGAGACTGGCACGGATTTCACACGCGCCTTCCGCTCACTGATCGGTGTGACTCCGTTTGATGCACGCTCCCATTTGATGGTAGTGGATGAACTTGTGGGACTGTCGCAAAGTCTGGATCAAGCAAAGCGACGAGCGGCTCGGATGAACTTGCTGCCACCAGCGAAGACCGACGCTGAGCGCCATGAAGCGATACGATTCGCTTGTACTGGATGGGTTCGCGCGTACGCAAACAGGCTGAAGGAAGAGAGCGACAGTGTGTCTGACGCTGCAAACGCAATGTATCGCCTGACGCAAATGCACAGCACGAACCCAGCGGTGGTGCTGCGCGACTATATTGTACAGAAAGCAGTCGAGTGCGCGCGAGAAGGCGAGTACCAACTGGTGGCGCACATTGTGGGGATGCTGGTGCATCCATTTGATGCAGTCTCACCCAACGACCGCGTCTACGCATATCCTACCGTGGACTTTTAACTGCACTGTTTGGCGTCTATAAGTTGCATCCCACTGCGTGTGGATAAATGCACATGCATCAAGAAAGTTGGTGCCTTTTTCTGATCAAAATGGCTGCATGACGGAATACTGATTCAAGTTAATAGGTGCAGTTGTAGCTCTTCATGTGGTCCACACACCATGTTGACTCAAATTGAACTTGGGGACGCACTGTCCCCCGTTCTACTCTTCAATTTCGGGACCAATAGTTGCCTCCTAAACCCTTCGCATCAGTATTGAAAAATCAACGGAAAGCAACATGTCGTCGCTCTCTCTCCAGGATCTCTTCAGCGTGCAGGGCAAGGTGGTCGTCATCACGGGCGGTGGCCGCGGCATCGGTAAGATGATCGCCGACGGCTTTGTCCAAAATGGCGCCAAGGTGTACATCGCTTCGCGCGACCTCAAGGCGTGCGAGTCCACGGCTGCCGAGCTCAACACCACGGGACCGGGCAAGTGCATCGCCGTGCAGGCGGACCTGACGACCGAGGTGGGCAACAAGGCGCTCGCGGCGGAGATCGCCAAGCACGAGTCGCGCGTCGACGTGCTCATCAACAACTCGGGCGTCGTGTGGGGCGGCGACTTGAACAACCACGGCGAGAAAGGTAAGTTAAGGAGCGATTGTGCACTGTGCTCAATGGCAGTCTGAACGATGCTTGCTCTCAAATGTCTTGCTAATGATGTGACTCTATTGGTCCTTGTAGCTTGGGACCGCGTGCTGTCGGTGAACGTCAAGTCGCCGTTCTTCCTCACGGTGGCGCTGCTGCCGCTGTTGGATGTGGCCGCCAAGTCTGAAGGCGGCGCGCGTGTGATCAACATCGGCTCCACCGCCGGTCTCCGCCCTCAGGACGTGCCAGCGACCGCCTACGACACGTCCAAGGCCGCTGTGCACCACTTGACCCGCGTGTTGGCTGCGAAGCTCGCGCGTCGTCCGAACGGCGGCCACATCCTCGTGAACGCCATCGCGCCGGGTCTTGTGCCGAGCAAGATGACCAAGGGCATCACCGTCACCACGGGCATGTCGCTCGAAGACTTGGCGTCGTACATCCCGGTCGAGCGCTACGGATACGACTATGACATGGCGGGGCTCGCGATCTTCCTGGCGTCGCGCGCGTCCGGATGGATCACTGGCGAAGTGGTGGCGTCTGACGGCGGTCTCGTGTTCGCGACGGAGACCGTCATGGGCTCCAAACTGTAGATTCAGAAAGAGACCTGAAGTGTGCTCTTTATAGCATGTCTTGCACTGCAAAGTCGCGTGCATGATATGCAAAAGTGACTGTATAAACTACCCAGAATAAGCAAAAGAAAATAAAAAAGTGCAGTTGCGTGCCCTTTTGCTCTGCTGTGTTTTGAATCCGTGCTGCTCTTATGCTCTAGAGGATACATACTCTCTATGCGTCGCAATGAGAGGCACTCCTGGTCGCTGGTGCCCCCTTTCATACGGCGTCTTCCCCCATTGATCGGCTCATTTGCTCATTCGTTTCTCCATGTGGTTGCAGTCTGCTTTTGATCTGCAGATTGCGCACTGTTGAAGTTTGGGGCTCTGTTTACGAAACTCCAGCACCCGTTTCTGCCCTTCCTTCATATTTCCTTCAAATTTATATTTTGTAGAAGCTGGTTTGTAGCACATCTTGCTGTCCAAAAGCACTCGGTAGTTTCGTGAAATTCCTGATTTACTATTTACTCAGCGCATGCTGTTCCATAGGCAAGCTATGGTTTTACTCAACAAAGGGGGCTGCTGCATTTTCGGAGCTGCTCGTTTGACAGCGGGATCACAAGCGAATTGGCTCAGGACCGCGCACGCAGCTTCTCTCTCTTTGAACACACACCTAGCAACATGTCGTCTCTCTCAATCAAGGATCTCTTCGGCGTGCAGGGCAAGGTGGTCGTCATCACGGGCGGCGGCCGCGGCATCGGCAAGATGATCGCCGAGGGCTTCGTGCAGAACGGCGCCAAGGTGTACATCGCTTCGCGCGACCTCAAGGCGTGTGAGTCCACGGCTGCCGAGCTCAACGCGCAAGGACCCGGCAGCTGCGTGGGGCTGCAGGCGGACCTGACGACCGAGGTGGGCAACAAGGCGCTCGCGGCGGAGATCGCCAAGCGCGAGTCGCGTGTCGACGTGCTCATCAACAACTCGGGCGTTGCGTGGGGCGGCGACCTCAACAACCACCCAGAAAAAGGTGCGTACGGGAATTGCTGTATGCTTGTTGTTTGTGTTCGCTCGACCAGGATGCTGAACGTGTCCTTCCTCTCTTGTGCCATATATTTACTCTGTGTTATAGCGTGGGACAAGGTGCTCGCTGTGAATGTCAAGTCGCCGTTCTTCCTGACCGTTGCCCTTTTGCCGCTCTTGGACGTCGCGGCCAAGTCTGCTGGTGGTGCGCGCGTGATCAACATCGGCTCGGTCGCTGGCTTGCGTCCACAGAGCATCAATGCGACCGCGTACGACACCTCGAAGGCCGCGATCCACCACTTGACGCGTGTCTTGGCGGCCAAGCTCGCGCGCCGTCCGAACGGTGGCCACATCCTCGTGAACGCCATCGCACCGGGTCTCGTGCCAAGCAAGATGTCCAAGGGCATCTCGGTCGTGACGTCCAGCAGCTACGACGACTTGGCCAAGGGCATCCCGCTCGAGAAGTTCGGCCACGCGCACGACATGGCGGGACTCGCGATCTTCTTGGCGTCACGCGGCTCGGGCTGGATCACCGGCGAAGTGATCACGTCGGACGGCGGCCAGATCTACGCCACGGAGACCGTCATGGGCTCCAAGCTCTAGGCAGCGTGTGTGTGTGTGTGTGTGTGTGGCGAGTTTGCGGAGTGCAGCTGACAAAGATAAAGCGCATTGACTGTAACTCTTCACGTTCAATGGTAAGACACTGTATAAGGAAAGCATGAATAAAGGAATCTTTTCTGTAAAAGCTTTCTCGTCGTCTGAGGGGGCAAAATCTGGTTGCGTCGGTCAGTTCCCTGATTTTCAACCTGATTTGTGGCTGCTGCGCTTCCTTCAAACTCGAAATGGTGATGGGTTCGCCACGCCATACACACAAAGGCATTCTCTCAGAGCTTGCGAGAAGGTCGCACTCGCGAATCTGCGCTCGACGCAGCACTCGAATTCTTTACCCACACCAGCACAGCAGCAGTCAGTGGGCTATGGCATCGTCATCTCTCTCCTTGCAGAACCTCTTTGGCGTCGAGGGCAAGGTGGTCGTCATCACGGGCGGCGGCCGCGGCATCGGCAAGATGATCGCCGACGGCTTCGTGCAGAACGGCGCCAAGGTGTACATCGCTTCGCGCGACCTCAAGGCGTGTGAGACCACGGCTGCGGAGCTCAACACCACGGGACCGGGCAAGTGCGTTGCAATGCAGGCGGACTTGTCGACTGAAGCCACCTGCAGGGCGCTGGCGGCCGAGATCGCGAAACATGAGAGCCGTGTCGACGTGCTCGTCAACAACTCGGGTGCTGCGTGGGGAGGCGACTTGAACAACCACGGCGAACGATGTACGACTACCAGGTAGATAGTAATGTTGGCGCATGCGTCAGGTGGCTAACCGTCTATGTGTGATGTTCGGGTTTTATAGCGTGGGAGCGCGTGCTCTCGGTTAACCTCAAGGCGCCGTTCTTCCTCACGGTCGCACTACTGCCGCTTCTGGACGCCGCTGCCACGTCCGAAGGCGGCGCTCGTGTGATCAACATCGGATCCATCGGTGGTTTGCGTCCACAGGAGATCTACACGATCGCGTACGACACCTCGAAGGCAGGCATCCACCACTTGACGCGTGTCTTGGCGGCCAAGCTCGCGCGTCGCCCGAACGGGGGTCACATTCTCGTCAACGCCATTGCACCCGGTCTCGTGCCCAGCAAGATGTCCAAGGGCATCGCGCACGCGGTCAAGAGCACGTTTGACAAGCTGGCGACACACATCCCACTTGAGACGTACGGGCACCCTCATGACATGGCAGCGCTCGCGCTCTTCTTGGCGTC
This sequence comes from Globisporangium splendens, assembly GCA_006386115.1. Classification (NCBI taxonomy): domain Eukaryota; phylum Oomycota; class Peronosporomycetes; order Pythiales; family Pythiaceae; genus Globisporangium; species Globisporangium splendens. The sequence goes on along the minus strand of VFIW01000021.1, from coordinate 125,108 downwards.
CAAGGGCTCCGGGTGGATCACGGGCGAGGTGATCGCGTCCGACGGCGGTCACGCGTACGCGACCGAGACCGTCATGGGCGCCAAGCTCTAGCTTCCTTCTAGCTGTGGCTACGGAAATGACTGCAGGTATCCTCTCGTTTTGTAGCTTTCTGCTGGCAATTTGAACGAACCAACAAGTGCATAAAGCTTCCCATCTGTGTCAGTATTTCTATATATACACCCTTTTTTGACTATACCTCGAATGCGCACGCGACCATCACTCTGCGGGAGGACTCGGTCTCTTCAGCACACACACGCCGAAATGAGCGACTTCCGCGCGTTCCTCCTGGGCAAATGGGATGCCGCCGCGGCGACGGCAGGTAAAGCGGTGTTAGAGAGATGGCATTGGTGCGTATGTTACCGCTAACCGACTCTCTGTGATACTCATGCGTGTGTGCATGACGTGGCAGGCGTGCTGCGCTCGTCGCCATCCGAGGCGCAGTGTCGAGCCCTGGACGGATCTCTCCAGCTCCTGGTTCAGTACAATCCCACCCATGTCGCTGTGCGTTGTGTGCACCTCACTATGTCGGCTGCGTCGCTGTGCTTGAGACTGACTTGTGCAGGAGGCTTTGTAATTGTACATTGGCTAGAAAAAGCGGCCTGTCGATCCGCAGCTTCTTCGGACGGGAGCAAACCCACCGATAGCAACGACAACAGCAGCAGCGAGTGCGTTTAACTTTACCAAGATCAGGTGAGCTGCGGCAAATACCCCATACAGGAATGAAGAGCTGCTCATTCTGTAGATGTTTACCTAGTATGCGCTAACTGTGCGTGCACACTTACTGCCACGCGTGTGCAGCCACGATGAGGTTCTATGTGAACTACGCTTCCCTGGCGACGATACCGAGGACAACGAGGGCATTGGGCAGCTGCAGTTCGATGCACCTGCCTCGGAAACCTTGCCGCAGCATGCAGTTCTCATCAACGTATCGCCTCTTGTAAGTTATTGGTTGCCGCAAACGTGGCCACCACGGAGAGGAAGTTGGTACGTTTGACCTGACTGGTTGACGGTGTTGTGATTTGCTGTTAGATGCGCGGTCATTCATTGTTTGTGTTCGACTTGCCGCTCCTCAAACCGCAGCGACTCGGCAGGAAGCTTCTCCAGTACAGCATCGAGATCGTTGACGCGATGCACGAGCCTCACTTTGCCGTCGGTGCGTCGACCCTATCGCAAAGCTCTCAACACAATGTCACTGGACTAACTCTTCGGCCATCTTGTAAACTCCAGGTTTCAATAGTTCAGGCGCGTGGTCGTCCGTGAACCACTTCCACCTGCAAGGTTTCTTCACAGACGAGCTCCACGGTCTCCCTTCCGGAAGCCCCAAGAGATTCCCCATCCTCAATCAGCAGCGCAGCGAGCGGTTCCGTTTCGGCAACGTGGTCGTGTACGACTTCCCGTTCTGGCCCATCCATTGCTATGCTGCGGGCATCGACGCTTCGACGACCCAGCAGAAGTCAGTGGATCCGCGTGAGCGTGAGACACTTGTAAATGCCGTGTGGTGCTTCGTTGAGCTCCTCCAGGCTCGAAACGTAGCACACAACGTGCTCATTGGCCACGACGAGCCAGATTTTCCGCTTGTGATCGTGTTTCCGCGTCAACTTCAGCGTGAAAGTAGCATTGGTCCGGTAGAACAGGGTGGATATGTCACTACGACGACTGCATCGTCTAGTGGCTGTCTCCGCTTTGCTATCGCGGAGCTTGCGGGACTCGTGATTGCTGGAGACGAGAAGACGCTCAACGAATTAACGCAGGACCAATATGCGCGCATTCTCGAGACCGAAGTCTCGCTCTCTGAGGTACGGCTTTTCTTCTCTTTCCTGGGGTAACCTCTGTCGTTTTTGCTTGGTCTAATGAGTGCGCGAATGGCTTTACAAACAGGACGAGGTGAACGACCTCGCGGCATCGTGGCGACGCCAATTGATAACAATTAACGGCAGCCTTTCATAAGAACTCAGTAGTCCCGTTTTGAGAAAAGAAGACCGCATGGGAATAGATGGCATCGTTAATCGTTTCTGCGTTGAGTATTTTTAGGGAGGACTCGCACCATTTCCACGTTTGCACTCATGACCGTTGCTGGTGCTCTGTCTTCACAGCACACGCGCTTCAGCCAGCGTCGACCTGCAAAGGCTTCATTACGTGTGCCTGGTGCGCGTACTGCGTTTGTGTCATGGGCTCAGGCTTGAGCGTGTTCTCGTCGAGCCACGATGACCCGAATGTGCTCTCGCTCAAGCACTTTGAGATCCACCGCGTCGTGGGCAAGGACGGCTTCGGCAAGGTGAACGCCGTGATCCGCAAGAAAACGCGACCGCCGCAGTGGTTCGCCGTGAAGGCGCTCTCCAAGATCGTCGTGGTCGAGAAAAACTGCGTCAACATGATCTAGAACGAGCGCAATCTGCTCACAATTCTCAACAACAGTCCCTGCATCGTGCGGATGCACCACGCGTTTCAGGACGCGTACAATTGCTACATGGTCATGGATCTGCTGCTCGGTGGCGACCTCAAGTTTCACTTGACAGGCACGTACAAAACGGGCTTCAACGAGCTCCACGCGCGATTCTACGTTGCCGGTACGCTGCTCTCGCTCCAGTATCTGCACACCAAGGCCATCCTGCACCGCGACGTCAAACTCGAGAATATTGTTCTGGACGACAAAGGCTACCCACGGCTAACGGACCTGGGCGTCTCGGTGCAGGCCGACAATCTCCGATATCGTGGCAACAGCGGCACGACGCCGTACATGGCACCCGAGCTCTTTCTGGGGAATCACCACGAACACGGCATCGCGGCCGATTTCTTCTCGCTCGGGATCTTGGCACACGAACTCCTGTTTGGGAAAAAGTCCTGGACGGGAAACGTGCAAGCGCAACTCGAGAACATGGGCGTCAAGGACCTGATGGACTTCCCCGAAGACTGGTGCATTCACTACTGCACGTCCGACATGCTCGACTTGACGAGCAGTAACAGCAGCGTCAACAGCAAATAGCTCTCACCGGAGTGTCGGTCAATGCTGCGCGGATTGCTGCATCCAATGGAAGCCTCTCGACTCGGATACAACGGCGCGAGCGAGATCATGGTGCACGCCTGGTCCGTCGTCGGAGCGCGTGAAACCCGAGGACCAAGCCAGGTTTGCCGGCTTTGAATTCAACACCGCGATCTCGCCTACGGTTAACCCCACAACATAGTCCAACCCCAATAGTAGATTGATTTTCTTGCTCCTTACATGTTGTTGCTGCGTCGTTGCTTCTATCCACAGAACCTCTTTGGTCTCGTTATTTCGCCGCTTTCATCTGCGAGAGCAACTCGTCAATCGCTTCCAGCGCCTCTAACCCCTTCGATTGTACCGACAGGACGAGGTCATTGGTAGTGAGAACATCGTCGTCGCAGTGTGGGAAGTCCGGATTGATGCGGACAAGCGACGCCTGAGCTCGGCCACAGCGCTCAAAGAGGTCGCTCACGACCATTTCACACTCTTTGCGCACCGATGGAACCTACGAAATAGCACGGACAAAACGAGAGGAGAGCATGAGCAGCAAATGTGGATGGTGGTTTGAGTTCTCAGAGCAAAGCAGCTTCGTACTCTGGTGCCGCAACCGATTTCAAGGACCACGAGCTTCAGCGACGGATTTTCTTGCACCATCTACACAACATCTTAGCAATTCGTTCATTCAAAAGATCTCTTGCTCCCAAAGCAAGGGCTCACTTAGACTGGCTAAGACGCACCTCTTCTACGACTGCTTCCCAGGCAACGTATCGATGCTGTCACAGTGCCCACACCACAATGCATTAGTTTCATGTCCACAGTGAGACCAGAGCAAACCATCATACCTCATGATCGACGTTAGGAATCCACGTCTTGTCGTGGAACATCAGCACATTGGGTCTCGCTTTGCCGCCACACTGCGCGCATGTAGTGAATGCTTCGTTGCCCTCGGCGCGCATGGTCGTGGCGTCGACTGCAAAGCGGGACTCGGCTCTTGCATCCCACAGCTCATCACACGGTTGTCTCAAAGCAGCCGTGTGGCCCAATGCGCCAGCGCACTGCCAGCGCTCGACGTTGCCATGCAGCTCGTAGACCTCGTCGCTCTCGAAGTCGCGAAGGAAATGCGCGTCCACCTGTCTCATGGTGCATGCAATTGGCGTAGTGTGAGATTGTGAGAAGGCACAGCGACGTACGACGGACGCTTACATTGGATGTGTAGACGAAGAACGGGTCGTTCGTGACCGAGTCCACAGACACGGTCTCTGGGAGATCGCCACGCAGCCGCAGGCGGTCGAAGGTGGTCTGGAAGGCGGACTTGTGGTCGCTGCCACGTTTCGCCGCCAAGTGCTGCTTCCACTTGCGCAGAATGTCGTAGCTGCACACAACGAACCATAGTCAATGAGCATCATTGGCACACACACATATGTGATATATAATGAGATTATGCACGTGTTACCCGCGATGCTGCTTCGTGTCACGATACGCGTTGAAGCAGCTTCCCCAGAAACCATAGAACACTTGGTCGTCTTCTTCCAACTGTGATACAAACTCAAATAGCACCGTCACGACAAATGCCAGGACCAAACTACACGTATGCCGACATACCCAGTACGGATCGCAGAGGTCCTGGTAGTCGACGCCCAGCTCTTCATACGCCTGCATGGACGCAACATCTCTGCGATATTGCATTGCGACGCACACACTCAGTAAGTACTTGAACGCTGCGTGCAGCCATCTCATTGTTGTCTACTGCGCACGTACTTGTACACAGGAAGACCCGAGTCGGCTGCGTCACACGAAATATACAAAGACACGCATTGTTATAACGAGTCGTTTGGTCCTTTGGGCATGACGCATCCTTCCATTTCAAACCTGAGAATCCGGCGCCGGCGGCGACCAGCAGGAAATCCGCGGCCGCGATTTTCTCTTTGGGCACGCACGTACAGGTAGAGCACACAGTTAGTTAGCACTCTCATTACCCGTTATGACCGCCACCTCTCTCTTTGTACTGGCACCTGCTGCGTCGCGCCATAACGCGCGCGAGTCTGGAGCTGCTGTTGCCATTGCGCTTTGTGCGACACGAAATGGCACAATTGGTGGATGCCGTTGTGACTGGCGGCATTTTTGGCCAATCATCGTTTTGCATCCGAGATTTGGATTCTGGTTGACAAAGTGTGGGAGAAGAATAAAGCGAGAGCAAAGCAACGACACGATGGTAGCGTGGCATGCGCTTGCGTCTATGTCTCTCCCTGTGTGTGTGCATGCTGTGGACGACAGAGTGGGGGTACTGACGCCTCTGTGTGTCCTATGTGTGCGCATACTCTGTATGTGTGTGCCTGTGCGTTTGATTGCTGCAGTTTGGTGGTTTTGGCGGCGACGGCAACCCGTTCGGCGTGAATTTCAACTTTGGGGACTTCCCAGAGCGGTAAGATAAACGCCCCTGCAGCTGAACGATGGCGCCGTTAGAGGTGCCCGACTAGTGCGGATAGTATTCTCATATGTGTTGATGTTTTTTCGTAGCTTTGATGAGCACTATCGCGTGTACCCGGTGTCGTTCTGCGACAAAGCGCACTTGGAAGATGGCGACAAGAGTGCGTGATTCTTCCATACACACAGCCTCGTGCTTGTCATTGCGCTTATCGTGACTCGCTTGTGCTTGTGTATGCGCTTGTCTTGGATAGTTCTGTTGCCGCCATCCGCGCTGGAAACGCTAGGTACGATCTTGCACGAAGACTCATGGTCGACAAGTCCTGGCTGCTAATCAATATGCCTCTCCCTCTCTTCAATATGATCGTTTCCTCTATTATAGCGCGCTTGCACATTGAGTACCCGATGCTGTTCAAAGTGATCAACGAAGGCGCGAACCGCCATTCGCACTGCGGTGTGCTCGAGTTTAGCGCCCCCGAAGGCAGCTGCTTCATGCCGTACTGGGTAGGGCAATCGTTCATTGGCACGGCGCTTCCGGACAGCCTGCAACACTAACGATGTGAGCGTTTGTGTGTGTAGATGATGCAAAACCTGTTTGTGAAAGAGGGCGGCATCATCAACATCCAGAACATCTCGCTCCCCAAGGCCACGTTTGTGAAGATCCGTCCACAGTCCCAGGATTTCCTCGACATCACGAACCCGCGTGCCGTGTACGTATCTATCCTATCTGTCCTATCTAAACCCTAAACATGCCATTGGATTGAATCGATATTGGTACTCAGGCTGGAAGCCTCGCTGCGCAAGTTCTCCTGTCTGACCATCGGTGACACGATCTGCCTCAAGTACAACAACAAGAACTTTCTGTTGGACGTGCGCGAAGTGCGTCCGGCGCCTGCCGCGTGTATCATCGAGACGGACTGCGAAGTGGACTTTGAGGCACCCGCGGACTACGTGCCACCGCCTCCTGCGCCTGTAAAGCCAGCAGCAGCGCCAGTCAACTCGGATGCTCCATATGGCGGCGTGTCGACGGTCTCTTCAGCGGATGTCGGAAAGTTGACGCGTGGCAAAAGCGGACTCGGCGGCGGCGGCTTGCGACTGAACAAGAAGTCAGGCGGACAGAGTTCGACGGATGCGGCGGCGCTGCGAGCCGCTCGTCTGCGCAAGTACGAGTCCTTCCACGGCACGGGTCAGTCGCTGAATGGCGCCACCACCACAGCGCCGACGCTCGGAGGTAATCGCTTGGGCGGTGGCAGCAGCAGCTTTTCGAGCGCGTCTGTGAGCCGAACGGCGTCGGGTGAGCGTGTCCAGTTCGCTGCGGACGAAGAGGAGAAGGAGGAAAAAGCGCCAGCGCCAAAGGCGCCCGTGCCGTTCCAGGGTGAAGGCCGTCGATTGAGATAAGCAACCAAATCCAAGTCAAAGCAAAGCGCATCCATCCGTAAATTCACAACAATGCAAAATCACACCTTCAAAATCCAAAAGTGTCTGTTTGTGCCACGTCACAAGAGAGGTACAAATATAACTATATTTTCATAATCGCACCCACATTGACCAACACTGCTGTTTGTTCTGCTTTTAGTGCAATGTCACTACCGCGAGGTAGAGAGAGACAACAGTGGTGTTGTTTACGGTACGTACGTTGCTGCAACATTGGGCTCCTCCTCCTTTTCCTCGTGTTGCCTGTTGATGCGCCGGACGAGAAAGCAGCACTCGCCAAGCGCAGCGCCGGAAGGAAGAAGCATGGCGGACGCGCACTCTCCACACGCGGCAGGCAATAAAGAAGAAGAGCAGAAGATGAAGCCGCCACCACCACCGCCGCCGTCGCTGGACGCGTGGCTGCAGCCGTGGTCGCAGTTCTACCAGCGCGTGCTCGACAGGTTCCTGCGCGAGACGTACGGCCACCCGCTGAGCGTGCAGACGCTCGCCGTGGCGTCCGCGATGATGCTGCTCAGCTGTCTGCTCTACTTCCTGTCGCCGCTGCTGGAGGACAACTACCACATCTACCAAAAGTACCTCCCGTGGGTCTACTATCTCGACTACGGACAGTACAATTCGTTCATCGTGGACCACGTCGTCGTGTTCCTTGCGATCTCGCTTCCCATGGGCTGGCTGCTGCTCTGGAACGTCGCGTACTCGCGAGTCGTGAACCGCCTTGAAGTCGCGCTGCTGCTGCTGCGTATCGCGTGCTGCTTGACGGTCTGCTTCTCGCTCACCGTCATCCTGACTGAGTTCCTCTCGCGCCGCGTCATGATCGCGCTGCTCGCGTTCTCGTACGGCGCGCTCGGACTCGTGTACTCGTGGAGCGTGCCTGTGTGGCGGTGGTACTTGGACGAAGCGACGACCAAGGGGCTCATCGCGTTTCTGCCGGATTCCGTGCAAGAGCTGCTGCTGCGCACGTCGCTGCTCGAGTGGATGACGGACACGACTATGTCGGACAAGATCCAGCCGTTCCTGCCGTTCTTGCTGCCGCTGTCGCGCGCCGAGCAGACGCGGTTGCTGGAGCGCATGCCTGTGGAGGACCAGCTCGTTCTCACGCGTCCGGGGCTGCTGCCGTTGCTGCCCGAGTCCGTTCAGAAGGCGCTGTTGCCATCAGAACCGTCGTCTGACGACAGTGGTGACCAATTGGTGGTGCATCGTGGCTCCTCAGACGCCAATACCAATGCAAGTGCAAGCGATTCGACCGCTGTCGTCGCGATCCGCCAAGTGGAGTTGCCGCGCACGGCCGACGCAGGCTTTGCGTTCCATCGTCCAGACACCAAGTCACTCACGACGCAGTCCAGCGAAGACGTGCTCGTCGACATCATCAGCAACCGCGTGTGGACGTATGTATTGCGCTATTTGCCGTATTTTATCATTGGACACTAATCGTACTCACTGTGCTGCTGCCATTTGCGTAGTGGATGCAAGCAGCTTGTGCAGATGCCGTCGTCCAAGACGCTCAACCGCACGGCGTCCGTGTCCACGGCGCTGTTTGTGCTTCAGGTGAGCGAAAGCAAATGGCGGTTTTGATCTCTCAAATCTATGCTTTATAGGCTAACTATGTGTGGGTGAATATGTAGCTCTACGCGTCCCGAAAGAGCCGCCAGATGTTCGTCACGACGCTGCAGTTCCTCATGACGTCCACATTCGGGTGTGTGGCTGCGTGCGCGATCCTGCTGCGCGTGTTCCAGCTGACCAACATGAGCCTCCCGAAGCAGTCGGTGCCGCTGCTGCGGTACGCGCAGCAGTACTTGTTGCGCAATCGGAGCTCCAAACCGCAAGCGCAACTTGAAGGCCAGGCGACCAAGGATGACGCCAGCAGCACACTGCGCAAAGCCGCGACGTCGGCGTCCGTCGTGCTCGCCGTCGTCTACGCCATGCGCAAGCTGCGTGGATGAGTAAGTAGCAGTCTTTTATGTGTGGGTGCGTCAAATGGGAATTCATACAATTCTATAACCGAAATGGCTTTATGGCAGTCATCATGATCATCTACATATCTATTTCGCAAACGCATTACCGCAGTAATGCCTTTCTGTATTCCAGGTTGCCTACTACTCTCTCTCTCTACCTAGGCCGAGATGGTGACCGTGAGCCACTTGGCGAGCTCGTCGCGGTCGCGCTGGAAGCTCGCACTCTTGATGCGGATGCGCTCGAGCGACGCGTCCAGCAGGCGCTCGTACGAGTTGTGCTTGCGGTCGCGCAGGAACGTCTCGACCTCGAGCGCCTTGGTCTCGCTCTGGAAGCGCGAGATCACGGCTAGCACGATGCGGCCGACCATGAGCGGCGCGTACTGCGCGTTGAGCGCGGCCCAGTTGTCCTGCACGTACTGCCACGCGAACACGGCGCCGTCCATGTCGCTCGCGACGCTCGCGAACACGTATTGGATGTCCTGCGAGCGCACGTTCTTGAGCGCCCACTCGATCACCTCGCGCTTGATCTCGAGCGACTTGAAGAGCCCGATCGCCGACAGACAGTTGAGCTTCTCCTCGATGAAGTCGCTCTCCTCGTAGCACTGGCGCAGCTGCTTCATGTGGCTCGCATCGCCGCGCGAAGCCTGGATGTTGAACACCACGCCGCGCAGGTCCGCGGACAGCGACTTGCGGCCGTCAGCGAAGTGCGCGTGGAACAAGCGCTTGGCCTCCGCGACGACGGCGTGATCGTCACCGCGGCTCAGCATCGCGATCACGTCGCGACGGAAATGACCCGTGACTGTGCTCTCGTCAGGAACAGCCTCCCAGGTGAGGCGCGCCATGACACCGGCAAACAGGTTGCGGATGTACTGCTGAAGCAGCGGGTAGAAGCTCTCCTCCTTGAAGAGCGCGCTGTAGAAGCCCAGGTTGGCCGAGATCTCCTTCCAGCACAGGTGCTCCGGTTCGTCCGCGTACGCGTTGCTGAAGTCCAGCGCCTGCGAGACCGGGAGCACGCCGCTGCGCGCGAACGCGAACACGCTGTTGAGCAGACTCATGCGGTCGACCGTGTTGAAGGCTTTCTCCCGCACGGGTTTCTGCAGCGCGCTCCAGCCCTGCGGCGAGTAGTTGACGAGGTAGAAGCCCGACTGGTTCGGGTTCACCTTGATCCACGCGCCATCTCCCGGCGATGGACACACGAGCTTGGCCGCGGTCTCAGCGTCTGCCGTAACGGGCGTCTTCGCGCACGCGCCTTCCTGCGCAGACTTGGCCTGCCAGATACCCGCCTGCTGGATCGCCAACGGCGAGTCCGACGACAGGTATGTCAACGGGATGTCCCACACGACCACGTCCTTCTCCTCGTTCTTGAAGCTCTTGTCGGCGAAGAAGCGCTCCTGCGTGAGCTCCTTGGTCTCTGCGTTGAACGTCACGACCGGGTACCCGGTTTGGCTCGTCCACGAGTTGGCCATCTTGGTGATCTTCTGACCCGAGGTCTCCTCGAGCGAGTTCCATAAGTCCTCGGTCTGCGCGTTGCGGTAGCTGAACTTGACCAGGTACGCGTGGATGCCCTTGTAGAACACGTCGCGGCCGAGGTACTCGGAGAGCATGCGGATGATGCTCGCACCCTTGGCGTATGAGATCACATCGAAGATCTGGTCCACTTCGTCCGGGTGGTTCACGACCACCTCGATCGGGTGCGACGTCTTCATGCAGTCCTTGACCATGGCCGTGCTCATCGTGATCTCCTGCACAAATGTGTCCCAGACGTTCCACTCGGGGAAGATGTGGTGCACGGCCTCAAACTCCATGAAGCGCGCAAAGCCCTCGTTCAGCCAGAGTCCCGTCCACCAGTCCATCGTCACGAGGTTGCCGAACCACTGGTGCGCGAGTTCGTGGCACACGGTGCGCGCCGTCGCTGTCTTTTGCGCAAAGCTGCTCTGCTTCTCGTCGACGAGAAGACGCGTCTCGCGGTACGTCACGACGCCCCAGTTCTCCATGGCGCCAGCGGCGAAGTCCGGAATCGCGAGCATATCGAGCTTCTTCAACGGGTAATCGATGCCGAAGCGCTCGGTAAAGAACGAGAGCGCCTTGGTGCCCACGTCAAGCGCAAAGAGACCGCGCTCGCTGCGGCCCACAGGCGTGTACACGGTCACGAGTACACCCTCCTTCGTCACGTCCGAGACCGCGTCGAACTCGCCAACCACCATTCCGACCAAGTAGGTCGACATAATCGGCGTTTCCGCAAACTTCCACACCTTCTCAACGGTTGCATCCGTGCGCGTGTTGACGCGGATGTGCGCGTTCTTCTTCGGGCGGATCGTGGTCTGCACGACGTGCGTGTTGGAGATCACCGTGAGGTTGGCGTCGGTCACGATCGAGATTTCGTAGCTCGCCTTCACAGCCGGCTCGTCCCAGCACACAAACGCGCGGCGCGCATCGCAGGCTTCGAATTGCGTGACGGCCATGACGCGCTTCTCGTTGTCCTGCTCGTACTCGCTGCGGTAGAAGCCCTTGAGCTTGTCGTTGAGGAAGCCGTGGCATTCCAAATGGATCACCGCCTTCGTGCCCGCCGGGATAATCTCGGGGAAGAGCAACTCGATCGACTGGTCGTTCTTCAAGTAGCGGATCTCATCGCACTCGACCTTCTTGCCGTCGTACTCGACAACCACGTTGAACACGTAGAGCTCGACGGCGTGGCACGTGATAGTGCGCGTGGCTTCGCGCACGTCCACGTCGATCTTCTGCACCACCTCGAAGCGGTAGTTGAGCAGGTCGACGTGGTAGTCCAGGTAGTACTTGCGAGGCGCGACGTTCGTGGGCAGGCGCGCGAAGGGCTTGGAGGAGGACGCCATGGCGGGTGGAGCTCGTGCCGCGTGGAAGGAATGAGCTCTTGGGGGCGAATTGCGCTTTGACACGAATGAGCACAACGTCGCGAAGGATGCGTCTACGGATTTCGTGTGGCCCACATCAACCATATGGTGCTGCGAGAAAACGGCAGTACCTGCGACGACCGTTACGCCTGTTAAAGAGGGTTTTGGGACACTGATCGGTTGTGAATGTGCATGATGACGGAATGTTAACGTGATATAGAGAGGTTTTATGGACCCGTTTCAAAAGAGACGACTGCTCTTTCTCTTGACTGCTGAGAAGACCATATTTGCCGCCAGCAACAAACACTCATCCTATCAAGATGCACACCCGACTAAGTACGACACAGCTGGTACGATCTGTGGTACCAGTTTATAACATGGTGAATGACAAAACAGTCGGCTAATTGTTTGATACCAGGTAGAAACTGTGGTGGCGTACCCTTTGATTTTATGGGACACATTTCTGAGGGAGAGACAACGAAAAAGCAATAAAAAAGAACCCAGACACCCCTTTTGTTAGTTTGGGCTTCTATCGTCCACTTCCCTCGTTCTGTTCTGATCTTATTTTGGGCTTTTTGCCTCTGAACACAGACGACAGAAAACAATTCGACACAAGACTGTGGCAAGCGGACGAACCCAGACGTAGGTAAGCGGAGCACCAAAGAAAGCAGCGCACCTCATCTTCTCTTATTTGCCGCAGATCGCAGACGCAGGCGAGTGATTGCTCCCTCCCCCCCCCCCCCTCACACACTCTCATTCCTGATTCCCCATTCCCTCACACAAGATGCAAGTGCAGATGCAGGATCCGCCGCTTGCGCTGACGCCGCCGACAGACGCTGTGCTCACGCCGCCGCCGTCCCCAGCGTCCTCCACGTCCTCGTCCTCCTCCATGGACACTGTCACCACTACGACTGCAGCGACGTTCATCCAACGGCCGCTGCACGCGCTCACACACAGCAAGAACCGCTCGTACACGTCGCCACACCTCGTCGCAGGACAGCACAGAGAGACGCTCTTCCCAGTCTCCGATAGCTTCGCGATGCGGAGGCGGAAGCACAACGCCGCCAACTTCGAGCACGTGCGCTTCGCCGCCGGCCGACTGCTGCACACGCGCAAGGCCGTGAGCTTCAGCGAAGGCGTCGAGCCCGCAGGTGCCGAGCGCATGGGCGACATCGACGTCTTCCTCGGCGGATCGTGCAACCCGACAACGTGGCGCCGCGACGTGGCGATCCCGTTGCTCGAGGAAGCGCACGTCAAGTACTACAATCCGCAGGTCGACGACTGGTACGAGGAGCTGATCCAGATCGAGACGCGCGCCAAGGAGACAGCCAAGATCGTGCTCATGGTCATCGACAACGCGACGCGCGCCATGGTGTGCATCAACGAGGCTGTTGAGTACATTTGTCGCGGACGCCGCGTCGTGCTCGTCGTGGACGACATTATGTCTGAAACAGTGGTCGAAGGCGCGGTGGTCGCGCCTGACGAGCTCGCGGACCTCAACGGCGCGCGCGAGTGCCTGCGCAACCTTGCGATCAAGAAGGGCATCCGCATGTACGCCAGTGTCCACGACGCGATCGAGGGCACGATCGACTGGGTGCTGGACGAGAACCTGACGACGTGCGACCCGGAGATGCCGCGCTTGCGCAAGCGGTCGTCGATCATTCTGAACAAGTGGTCGGGCCAGATCAGACCGCGGCGCAATACATCGCGCTCGGCGTCGTCCACGGCCGTGCTCTCGGTCAAGGACGAGAATGGGCATCCAAATCGGAGCAAGTCCAGTTCGCAGCTGTCCTCCGAGTCCATTGTGCAGCATCTCGGATGCAAATTGTATGGAAGCTACACGGGCGGATCGATTTACCTGGGCGGGAACGTCGACTCGACAAGCTGGCGCGAGAAAGTGGCGATCCCGTTGCTGCAGAAAGCGGGCATCCCGTTTTACATTCCGTACCTGGATTACCTCACATTCGAGATGTCGCGGCAGCTCGACAAGCTGCACATGTCTGTGGGCGACCGATGGAAAGAGATCGAGGCCGAGAAAGATCGCGCCGAGGTATGTAGCATTTGCGTCGGCTTGGCTATCTGTGGGTGGAATGTGCTCATATTCATGTGTGTTGTATTCGTGCAGTTGATCCTGTTCGTGATCCCAAAGCAAGCACGTTCGATCGCGGCCATGACTGAAGCCGTGGAGCTGGTTGCGAGCTGGCACGCGATGCTGCTGGTCATCGAGCCGCTCGAGGAAGGCTGCATCGTGTGCGCCGACGGCAAAGTGGTCAGCGGCCGCGAGTACAAAGATCTGGCACGAGCGCGCGCGTACCTGCAGGAGATGGCGGAGCGCAACGACGTGCAGGTGTTTTCGTCCGTCGCAGACGCAGTCGAGAGCATCGTCGAGCGCCTCGAGTGAGTCAATCAATGGACTGACAGACAGAAATTGATGAACTCCCGATGAATGCGAGTGCGAATATGAGCGTTGCCCTCTCGACAGGTTTTTAGTGCAATGCAAATACTGAACTGCTATCGAAATGGCGAGAGGCAATTGAGTGAGCTCTTGACGTGGCAGGCAGCACCCAGTTGAAGTGGCGACAGGATCTGACTAGCGGATTGGTTGGCTGGGAGACAGTGCTAGCGGTACCGTAGGCAGCAGCAACGTGACAATGCTCGCCAGACAGGGCACAACCCCATCGCAATTAAAGATCCGTCATCGTCCCATATCCACTCTCGTCACATATTCCGACCCTATCTGTCCTCCACCACAAGATCTATCCTCCTTTATCACTTGGTTGAAACGTAACCCCCTCTCGTAACCTTCAATCACAAGAACTTTCAGAAAAGAGTCTTCTAATAAATTGACCCATTTCAGTCGCTTCTAACAGCTACGAAGCAGTACGTTCGATCCATCCACCCTCTCGAGTCCAATGATCACAGATTCCGTTTTGCAGCACACGAGCAGCTACAAGAAGATGGCGGACCCCGCGACGACGACCACGAGCCCCACGAGCAGCCCGCCCCCGGCGCCCGCCACCACCACCGCCGCCGCCGCCGTCACCCCTGCTGTGGAGACTGCCGCGCCCGAGGAGAAGAAGCTGAGCAAGAACGCGCTCAAGAAGCTGCAGCGCGCTGAGAAGGACCCGAAGCCGAAGAAGGAGAAGGACCCGAATCGCTGGGCACCCAAGAAGGACAAGGAGAACAAGAAGAAGGAGGCCAAGCCCGCGGTCGAGACGCCCGCGTTCGTGAACACGACGCCCAAGGGTGAGAAGAAGGACATGGCCGCGCCGATGGCCGCCGCGTACAATCCCGTGGCAGTCGAGTCAGCGTGGCAGGACTGGTGGGAGAAGTCGGGCTTCTTCGCGTGTTCGGACGACAAGATCAAGAACGCCAAGCCTGACGAGCGCTTCGTGATGGTCATCCCGCCGCCGAACGTCACGGGCTCGCTCCACTTGGGCCACGCGCTCACGGTCGCCATCCAGGACGCGCTCACGCGCTGGCACCGCATGCTCGGCCACGCGACGCTCTGGGTGCCTGGCACGGACCACGCCGGTATCGCGACGCAGTCGGTCGTCGAGAAACGTCTGATGAAGGACGAGAACCTGAGCCGCCACGAACTCGGCCGTGAGGAGTTTCTGAAGCGTGTGTGGGAGTGGAAGAACCAGTACGAGTCGCGCATCCACCACCAGTTCCGCAGCGTCGGCTGCTCGGTCGACTGGGAGCGCGCGTACTTCTCCATGGACGGCAACTGCTCGCGTGCTGTGCGCCACGCGTTCTGCAAGCTCTGGGAGGACAAGCTCATCTATCGCGCGACGCGCATGATCAACTGGAGCTGCCGTCTCAAGACGGCGCTCTCGGAGATTGAAGTCGACTACATTGACATCGAGAAGCGCACGAAGATGGCGGTGCCCGGCCACAACCCGGACCGCAAGTACGAGTTCGGCGTGCTCACGTCGTTCGGGTACCAAGTCGAAGGCTCGGACGAGCAGATCATCGTGGCAACCACGCGTCTCGAGACGATGCTTGGTGACTCTGGTGTCGCCGTGCACCCGGAGGACCCGCGCTACACGCACCTGCACGGTAAGTTCGTGATCCACCCGTTCAACGGCCGCCGCATCCCGATCGTGCTGGACCCGGTGCTCGTGGACATGTCGTTCGGTACGGGTGCCGTCAAGATCACGCCAGCGCACGACCCGAACGATTACGAGTGTGGCAAGCGCAACAACCTCGAGTTCATCAACGTGCTCACGGACGACGGCGCGATCAATGAGAATGGTGGTGAGTTCGCTGGCATGATGCGCTACGATGCGCGTATCGAGATCGAGAAGGCGCTCGCAGCCAAGAACCTGTACCACGGCAAGACGGACAACAAGATGCGTCTCGGTATCTGCTCTCGCTCGGGCGACATCATTGAGCCGCTCGTCAAGCCGCAGTGGTTCATCAACTGTGACCAGATGGCCAAGGACGCCATGACCGCCGTGACAAACAAGGACCTAACAATCCTGCCGGAGTCGCACGAGAAGACGTGGTTCCGCTGGCTCGAGAACATTCGCGACTGGTGCATCTCGCGCCAACTGTGGTGGGGTCATCGCATCCCCGCGTACTTTGCGCGCGTGCAGGGTGAGAAGTGGGCCGACCCGAACTCGGAGGAGAACGCCGACCGCTGGGTCGCGGGCATCAGCGAGGAGGACGCGCGCATGAAGGCGGCGCTGAAGCTCGGTGTGGCGGAAGACCAAGTGATCCTGGAGCAGGACGAAGACGTGCTCGATACGTGGGTGAGCGCGGGTCTGTTCCCGTTTGCCGTGTTCGGCTGGCCGGAGAAGTCGATCGACTTCGACAACTTCTACCCGACGGATCTGATGGAGACAGGGTACGACATCCTGTTCTTCTGGGTCGCGCGCATGGTGTTTATGGGCCAGAAGCTCACGGGCAAGCTGCCGTTCCACACGGTGTACCTGCACTCGATGGTGCGCGACAAGTACGGTCGCAAGATGTCCAAGTCGCTCGGCAACGTGATCGATCCGCTCGAGATCATCTCGGGCTGCACGCTCGAGGAGCTCTTCGCGAAGCTCGAGAGCGGCAACCTGCCGCAGAAGGAGGTCGAGAAGGCCAAGAAGGGTCAGCAGATGGATTTCCCCAACGGCATCCCAGAGTGCGGCGCCGACGCGCTCCGCTTCGGCCTGCTCGCGTACACGCAGCAGGGTCGCGATATCAACTTGGACATCAACCGCCTTGTCGGCTACCGCAACTTCTGCAACAAGCTCTGGAACGCGACGCGGTTCGCGATGACGAACTTGGAGGGCGGCTTTGTCGGCGACGACGCGACTGCGGCCACCGTGTTGACGCGCAACAAGGTGGTGAGCGCGCGCGACCGCTACATTCTGAGCCGCCTGAACCACACGATCGAGGTCGCGAACAAGGCGTTCGCCGCGTACGAGTTTGGCGACCTCACGAACGCACTGTACAACTTCTGGCTGTACGACCTGTGCGACGTGTACCTGGAGCTGGCGAAGCCCGTGTTTGCTGGCGACGACGCTGAGGCCAAGACCACGGCCCAGCAGGTTTTGTACATTTGTCTCGAGTACGGTCTCCGTCTGCTGCACCCGATGATGCCGTTCGTGACGGAAGAGCTCTGGCAGCGCCTGCCAGGCAAGCACGCGACTGCGAGTATCACGATCGTGTCGTACCCGCTGCCTGTCGATGGCTGGAGGAACCCAGAGGCTGAGGCCAACATGGAGCTCGTGAAGGAGGTGATCCACGCCGCGCGTTCGGTGCGCGCCGAGTACGGACTCGTGAACAGCGTGCGTCCGCAGTTCTACGTCAAGTGCAGCGACGACGACGTGAAGCGCGTGATCGATGCGCAGCTGGACGACTTCGGCACGCTCGCCAAGGCCGGCGAGAGCCACGTGCTCGTGGACGAGGAGCCGCCAAAGGGCTGCGCCATGCACAGTGTGAACGAGAAGATCCAGATCCACGTGCTGCTCGCGGGTCTCGTCGACTTCGCCAACGAGATCGCCAAGCTGGAGAAGAAGATGAGCCGCATCGCCGCGTCCATCGACAGTCTCCAGAAGAAGATCGCCAAGGAGGACTACACGACCAAGGTGCCCGAGAGCGTGCGCGAGACCGAAGCCGCGAAGCTCGAGGCCTTGACGAAGGAGAAGGAGGGCATCGAGAACGCCATCGCGGGCTTCCAGCGCCTGTTGTAAGTGAGTGCATGACGAGGGTAGTTGCGCAACAAGAGAGAGTAGGAGATGGTGGTGGCGATGACATGATGAAATCGCTCACGACATTTGCTTGTTTTGTTTTGTTTTGTTTTTTCTTGTATTGAAAACAACAAAATGTGCTTTTCCTTCTAAGTGTGTCTTGTATGGAATCATTCGTCCTTGGCGTTGTTGCTGTCGTCGTCGTCTTCTTGCTCGTTGGTGGCGATGGCACCAGGGAGCAGCACAATGCTGGCAGGCATTAGAGAATCTGGAGGCAGTGGCGTATGGTGATGACTCTGTTCTGGCGAAGAATGAATTGTCGTGACGTGGTCCTGGGCAATTAATGGCGGCTCGTCGCCTGCTGCTGCTGGAGGGTGTGCGATCGCTTGTTGCTCCTCATTGCTGACTGTGGCATCAGCAACTTCAGCTTGCGGTGGTCTGTTCTTCTCTTCAAACTGCTTTTTCTCGTCAATCTGACGCTGCAGCAGCGTCTGGAACTGTTGCAATTTCTGCATCGCGTCCTCGATCCGTAGCGTGAAGTGCGCGAGCTGATGGTTCAGCTCCGTATCGAGGTCTTCCGCTGACTGCAGCAGCCTCAAGTGCATTTGAAAGCGTCAGAGAAACGTCCATTGAGCAAAACCAAAGCGCTTTATGCGTCAAGCAGTTTGGACCTTTGCGTTCACGCCTCGTTTGATTCCTCGCCAGACGCATTTTGATCGTCGTCCTCGTCCACACTGCGCAAGCCCCACATTTTCTTGAGATTCGTGAGCTCGGCCGGCGCGTCGGCGATCGTGAGCAGTTCGCGCGTAGCGTGCTGAATCCTCTCGAATCCTCTCGAATCCTCTCGAATCCTCGGGTTGCTGCCATTTTCAATTTCTGCATAAAGGCGCTTGAATGTCAGTCTATCATATGGGAGTTCTAAGTGGTAGTTTGCGCGCATAGCACCTTGGGCAGCGAGGTCTCGTACACGACGTTCATGCCTTTGGCTTCTTGGCAATCTCGAGCAGCGAGTCGCCACCATCCTCGCTTTTGGCGTCTTCATCAGCGTCAGTTGACTTGGTTCGACAAGTCGAATCGAAGCGCTCACGGAGAATCGCGACGACCATGTTCTAACGAAATCAAACACACACACATAAAACACGGAAATTGGTTCATGATGAATGTTGCAAGACCGCAAGACAACTCTGCTGCGTGAAGGTGACGTACCAGAACCACGGAGATCATCGCAAGCTGGAACAAAACGCGGAACAGGATGGACGCATTCCCAGACAGGTCGTCGCCTTTCGGGTGGTGACTTCGCTTCAATAGGCTCCTGTACATGGTCGCACTTGCCACATAACACACAATTCAAGACTCGAGTCAGTCTCTAAACACACAGCAACAACCATTTTAGACCTTGCTTGACGTACATGCTGATGGAGAAGTCACGGAAACCACTCGCAACTGACGAAGACGACGAAGAGGAAAATGGAAATAGGAGCGTCCCCGCGTGCGCAAACCCGAGCACGTAGAGTACCAGCACGACCAGAAACGTTTGCACCGTCTTCTCGGCACGTTCGAACTTCACGAGTACGGGCTTGAGCGGCTTGAGGCATTTCGCGAACCGCAGCAGCCGCCAGCCCATGAGCAGCGCCGTCCACGCCATGAGCACGCGCTCCGTTTGCGCGAGGTCCGCGATCGCATTCAAGTCGACAAAGGACAACTTGGAGGTATCATCCGAGGCTGAGGCTGAAGCTACGCGAACACGCAGGGCACGCGACGATGCCGCCACGAGGAGCTGCACGTGGTTCACGATGACAGCGATCCAGAGCGCGACGATCGTGAAGTCGATGACGTGCGGCATGACCACAAAGTAGAACGCGCGGTACCTCAATATTTTCACAATCTGCTTGGTCGTGAACCAGAACACGCCTGCGATCTCGACGTAGAACCGAGGCGACGTGAACACGAAGATGCCCGGGTACAGGTCCAAGTGGATCGGCGTGAACTTTGTGGACACGAGCGCGGCGCCGCCCGTGGCTGGGAACTCGAACAGGATCGTGCTAGTGCAGCGCACGTCCACGACGGGGTTGTACAGGTTGAACTCGACAAAGAGCGCGCGAACCGAGGCATCGAGCCAATGGCCGCGCTGCAACTTGGTCACTTGGCAGTACGGACTGCAGAAGTTGCTGTCGGTGACCGGCGTGTTGCTCAGGCGCGGGATGGACTGATGGTAGCCGCTCGTCATGGGGTACGAAGCCAGTCGTCCATGGAACAACCGATCGGAATCGTCGTCATTACTAGAGGACCATTGATCGATAAAGCTCGGCGTCTTGTCGATCGTCGACTTGAGCTCCACGGTCTGCTAATATGGCAGCAGGTAGGAGGAAGAAGTCGCATTCTGGACGCGAACGACCCGGAGTTGCAGACCTCCGAGTAGGATGTTGGCGTGATCGACGATCCCGAGTTGCGAGTCCACGTCGTCGGCCACGAAGCGGTCGCCATTGTACCATTGGCTCTGGAAGAGCGTGTCGTGCAGTGGATGAAGCAGGTAGCTCCACACATCCTGGATCGTGCGGACATCGTGCAGCGTGCACTTTTGGAACGGGCACATGGTTTTCTGGATCTCCAGACGCGTGTGGCGGTGCTGCGGTCCGTTGTACGCAAACAGCGCGACGTACACCAAGTCGAGCACCTTGGCGTGGTTGATGGCCACGCACGCCTCGCGGATAGCTGCGAGTTTGGTCAGCAGCTGGAAACCTTCCACGGCGATCTCCTCCGTGTCCAAGTGACTCGCGAGCGCCTCGACGATGCGCGGGATCCCCGCGAAGTTGAAGATCGCGTAGATCAGGCGCACGTCCAAGGCTACAAGGAGATAAAACCACAAAGTTAGATTGCAAGTGAAACATGAGAAATGCAAACCGGGACTTGTAGCGCACTCTTTGCGTGGAGACCGTTGAGGACGCCGATGGCGTGCCACACGAGCTCCGTGTCGTGCAGAAACTGCTTCATGGCCACCATCGTCAGCGCGATGCCATTGCCGTCAATGAAAGTAGCTGTTTGCCGTTGGCCGTGAAGAAGTCGTACGCCGGGTTGTACCCGAACGTCTGGCTGCCGCACGCAAAGTAGAAGTGGCCGACAGCTGCGAGCGTGCAGAAGCCCGAGACCACGGTCCAGACGTAGTTGATCTCGCGGCTGATGGCGTCGCAGAGGCTCAGCACGCCGCGCGTCTTGAGCAGCGCCAAAAGCTCCTCCTCGGCTGCATTTGCATAAAAAAGGTGTGTCATAATGAGCATAAAGAGGTGGCTACACAATGGACGAGAGATGGCTACATTTAAGCACCTTCTGTGAGTTCTCGACCGTCATGCGGTGAGTCAGCGAGTTTATGGTGCGCGCGAGCCATGTGGTGTTTATGCGTCGACAAGTCGTCAGTGCTGCAGGATTGTTTTGTTGCTTACACCCTGCCGCACAAACAAACAATGTGTGGACGTGTCACTTGAGTTTTGTATGCGCTTGCACGGCGTGCACCACCACAACCCAACGACCAAACCGCATACATCTGCAAACAAACAACAAACATGCCGCAAAAGCAATCTTCAAACGTCGCTCTTTTGTCATGTTTTGATGCCGGCTTTTTTTTTTTTTTTTTTTTTTTTTTTCTGTTGGTTTCATATTACAATATTAGCTGCCGTTCGTTACCCACTCTCTTGGGGTCCTGCTGGCAAAAAGAAAAGAAAGAAAAAGAAAACAGCTCCAAAACTAAACTCACTCGCGCACTTGGCCTTCTTCTGCCATCGTCACTACTATTTCTACAGGGGGATCCATATCGCAAAATGGATTTATAACCAGTCGTTCTGCGCGGGCTCCTCGTCGTCCAGGTAGCCGCCGACGCTCACGCTCTTCGAGTACATGGACGACGGCGCCAGGCGCGGCGACAGCACACCCAGCGCCACGGACGACGCGCGGTTCACCACGAGGCTCTGCGGTCCGGACGTCGGCCGCCCGTGCGACGGCATGCGCCGCAGATTTGCTATACAACCACAATATATACAGACACACACACATGGACATAGACGGTGGAAGCGGAAAAAAGTTCAGTTCGGTTGCCTCGTTGTACATGGAGAGGGTGGTATGGAGACTACATAGAGAGAAAAACATGCTTAAACGGCGATGGCCGCGAGTTGTTTACCCAGAGACGTGTTGTTGCCCGACTCGGACAGGAACATCGTGTGGCGCGTCGGTGGATCTGCACATGTGCGATTGCATATATGGCACACAAGTCAGCATGTCGTCGCAACGTCACCATGTATTTAAATAAACACACAAATCACGTACCTATGGTACTCTTTATGGAGCTCTTGGGTATGTGGGTCGTGGCGCGCATCGCCTTCTCCTGCTCGAGCTTGCCGAGCTTGAGCAGAATGTCTCGCCGCTGAGCGAGCAGCGCCGCGAGGTCCACGTCCGACTCGCGGTTCTCCTTGGGTGCGGGCGCGTTCTCCAGGGCGGCCGGGTTGTCGAGCGCGTTGGCTGCCGTCTTGGACACCACGGGCCGCGCAATCTTCTTGTAGTTCTTCTCTGACACCACGTCGCCACCCGCCGTGACATCGTGCTGCTTCTGGCAGTTGACGCAGAAGCCGAGCTTGAACGGGTTTGGCCGGAAATCGGTGCACACCGACTCCTCGTCCGGGTCGTCCACGGGCTCGCCCCAGCGCGCGTGGATCACCGACGGCGAGTTGAGCGGGCTGCCCAGGATACAGTCGCTGTCAAAGTGCATGAGCTCGATGTTGTGGTCTGCCGCCATGTACCCGGGGTCGTCGTACGAGTGGTAGTCCATGTCTTCGTTGGACGTGGACTTCCGCCGCAGGTCGTTGCGCCGCGGCGGCGGCACTGCTCGCCGCCCATTTGCATTGTTGTTACGGAATGAAGTCTTCTTACTGCTGTGGTTATCAAAATGCATGCAGAGCTCTGTTAGCAGTCGCATACATGCATACAAGACGCATGAAGTAGAAGCGTACCCGTTGCCTGAGTCTGCTTCGATCGCAGCGTCCAGGTCGATCGGCTGGTTGTCGCCCGCGGTCCAGTGGAAGCGGGACTTTTCGCTCTTGGACTTCGGTCTGCACACAACACAATAGAGGAAGCCATTAGGACATACTGCAACGGCGCATCTCAAGTCTTTCCCTGCGTCTGGCGTGCGTTCGTACTTTTTCCTCCGCTGCTGCTGCGGAGACGGCGACGGTGCGGCCAACAGCGTGTCCAGATCGACGCTCTCCACCGCCTCTGGCGCCGACCACCGACCGCGCTCTGCATTCGCTGCGTCCCTGTTTATACATTTACACACACGTGAGCCTCACGTTTCCATATCCTTTGTCATATACGTGATGAAGACGAACCTGTTGTGAGCGCGCGGGTGTTGTTCACTGAGAATTACCTGATTCTGTTCATTGGCACACACCATTCATTCAGTTAAATAAACAATTCATCCATATAGACGCACGCACACTCGCTCCATATACACTTCTGTATGCACTCATATAGAAAGCGTACCTCGCTGCGCGTGCATGAGTTCCCCATCCATGCAGTCTCCTGTGCGGTCCCCTTGTGCTGTGTGGTTTATATAAGCGGTGTCTTGGGTCTGTTTATATGGAATATATAGCTGGGGGTGTTGATGGAATTGCGGGGCCGTTCGCGCCGGACGCTCTCACCACAGGACCTCGCGGCGGCTTCTCTCTCTCTCTCTCTTTATTCCTCTTGGTTTATTTGTTCTCTTGCTCTCTCGCGCGCGCGCTTCCGAAATACACGCTTGCCGGCAATTGCCAACAGCACTTGCAGACAACAATTGCTGGAAAAACCAGCGACAGACAGAAAGAACTGCGCGCGCTCGCTTCCCTCGCTCCCTCTCCCCTTTCTCTGTTCTCCGCCTTCCCGGTTCCCTTCCCTTCCCCCCCTCCCAATTGCGGTTCCTGCAAACCACCTCAACACACAACACACACACAACACCATCTCCCGCTTCAAGAAAATTGCCGGCTCCCTAACCCCTTGGCAAAGAGGCAGTGCACGTGCGCCGATCTTTGCTCGCATAATGCGTGGCGATACTTAGAAAGGGTTCATTGCATCATAAAGAGGACATTGCGCGACTGAAAAGATCGGCACATCATGGTTAGTGTAGGTAGATATCATTCTGCTAGATCGTTACGTACACTAGAGAGGGTATCAGGATCCAAAAGGTCGCTGGAATCAGAAGATCCTGCGTCTTGAGCCCACCAACCCATTTTACAGTAACGCGATTCAAGATTTCATATGGCGAATTGCTGCTTGTGTGTTGTTTGTGAACCAAATTGCGTGAATTAGCCAACAGCATGACAGAACGAGCGTAACCGCATGTGTATCCTTCTGCACAGCAGCAAGCACCGCAAAAGAAGACCCCGCACACACACACACACACACACACTTTTCAGAAATTTCTCAAACAACCCAGACTCACATTCCGACTTCGTTTTTTGACTACCGCGTCTCTACCTCGTTTCTAAAGCCTTTCTAACGCCACGCACAGCCATTCACTCGAATCAGTACATGGGAAATGCCACTTCTCGCCGATGCGCTGCGGCCGAATGGAGAACGGTGTGGGCTCCTTGACCTGCCAGCGCGTGCTGCCGTTGACCTCGTAGTGCGTCTGGTGGCGCTCCTTCCAGCGCGAGAACGCGCGGTCGTGGATCATCTGGAAGTGGTGGTCGCGCATCTCGTCGTTCGTGACCGCGAGCGTGCGCCCGCCGAACCGCACGGCTGCGTACAACCAGTACCAGTCGTCGTTGTTGCCTGGCAGGCAGTTGAACATGATGCAGCGCTCCGCCCACTGCGCCACCATCGCGCGGTGCTCCGCTGGCACCTGCTCGTCCGTCGTGCGCCGCTTGTGCAGCACGATGAGCACGCGCTTCTGTTGCTGCTCGTAGTGCGTCAGCAGCGTCTCGATCTGCTTGTAGTTGAAGCCGCCGCTGTTTCGTTTTCACATGTGGTTTCGTTAGTCGATATGGAGGAGGGAAATAGATGGCAAAGGGACGACGACGTACCCTTCGTAGTTCTGGTTGAAGTAGCCCACGTTGGCCGCGTCGATGACGACGTCAAACGGGCCATGCTCGTCCAGCCACGTCTTGAACTCCCCCCACTGCGTCGTGCGCTTCTCGTCCGTCGTCACGAGGCTCTCAATCTAAAGAATGACACAAGTGCAAGGTGAGTTCTCTGCATATCCACAACAGCTTGCAGCCCATTTTCACGCACGATACCTTCTCCAGCAGCTCTGCTTCGAGCGCCGGTGGCAGTTCGATCGACTGCAGCTGGTCCCCAGTCACGGAGCAAACACCCTTGTCGTCCACAGTTCCGACGGTGCACGTCCACTTCTTCCCCTCCTCCTGGGCCGCCTCGCTCTGGAACCACTCTTTGAGCACGTCCCAGGCGCTTCGATCCGGTTGCAGCACGGTGTCGACGTACTGGTCCAGAATCGCGTAGAACTGCGTCGTGTCGCCCTTCGTTGTGCACACCTTCAGCAGCGAAAGGTACTCGGGCTCCGTGAGCTCCACACTGTGCTCCACGAGCTTGCTCTGCGTCCAGAGGCACTTTTCCAGGTCCCCAGCCTCGCTGTACGCGTGCAGCAGCGGCGCAAACGTGCGCAACTTGGGCAAAACGCTCTTGGTCTCGAGCTCTGCGATGAGCGTGTGGCAGCGCTCGAAGTCGCCCGCCTTGCTACACAGCTTGACCAGCGCGCTGTAGATCGTCTCGTCAATGCCCTTGCTGAACGTCGTGTCCGCCTTCATATCCTCGTACACCTGGAAGATGTCGGTCATGAGTTCCGTCGACTGCTCTGCCTTGACGCAAATGCTGATGAGCACGCGGAAGATGTACGCGCTCGGCACCACGCTCTCCGCCTTCATCTTCTTGTACAGCGCCAGCGCGCCGAGCGCGTCGGTTGTGCGCGCGCACGTCTCAATCTGCATGCGGTACTCGGCCAAAATGCGCTGCTCGGGACTCTAAACACACCAGACAAACAGCAAGCAGCACAATAGAATCAGTAAACGCGCTTGCCCATATGCGATCAACCGCAATACCAATAGTCGAGCGTCTATTGCGTCCTCGATTGCCATCTCTCTCCATGAGATGGGCGGCGCACCTGGTTCCGCAACCGTCTTGCTTTCTTGGGCTTCTGCTGCTGCGCTACCTTTGTTGCTGCTGCATTATAATAATAGTAGTCAAGACATACAAAGCACAGGCGTGAGCTTCGGGTCAAGCTCCTATTGCACGCACTCACTGGACTCCATGCACAGTGCGCTCACCATGCGCGTTGCCGTCGGCGTCGACGTCGCCATCCTCGAGCAGACGCTTCGTGACGCTCGCCATCTTTCAAATTGTCTGGTGTCGAAATGATTGGTGGTGATCTTCCGCTTAAGTGCGAGCCTCCGTTTTTGCATACTCTGGGTGTGTCGTTGATCTCGATGATACAAAAGTAATAAACCTGAAGCACTTTGACCGGGTTGGGTTATTTTTGAGCTGTTCAAATCATATGATGCTAAATCGGGTTTTATTTGTGGCACGGTCTTAGCTGTCGCCCATTTCGCATGCTGACTTCTTGATGAAAGTGAGTGGATGAGACCCCACCAGACTTGGCGCTTTGAGCTTCTCAAATTGGAAATAGATAAGTGGAACGCCAACTGGCTGCGACGGTCTCGCGCTAAAGAACAGCTTGACGAGTGTTGCTTATCAGTTCGTCGGATGCCGATGCGATGCATCTGGTGGAGTGCATGTCGATATGTGAAAAGAAGCTCAGCACGAATTTTGCAACACCAAAGTGACATCAAACGCAATCCATTTCAAGCCTGCTGCATATATAACACTCTTATCCCGCCTGCTTTATGAAATGAATTTATCAACGAAACTCTCACACAAAAGGTTTATAGGCACTCAACCTACAGACTTCCTTGTTTCCTCGGAAAAGGGCTGCTCTTTAAACGCAGTGAAGCCCGACGTTGTCATCATCATCATCGTCGTCGTCGTCGTCGCTGGCCGATGCCGGTTTCTTCACTACCGATGGTGCAGGCGTGGCCGCAGTGAGATCTGCTCCGTGCACTTTTTCAGGGCTTGCAGGCTCCAGGTCACTGAATCCGGCAGAGATCTGCGCAGCACTTGGCTTCGATCCCGAACCGTTGCCAGACGTCGTTGTAGCAGGAGTGGCAGAGTAGCTGCTACCAGTGGTTGCCGCGGGCGTGGCCTTCGGAGCACCCGTGACAGCTGGAGCAGCGGTAGTACTCGCTGGCTGTGGAGAACTTGGCTTCGAAGCTGGAGTCGAGATAGCCGCTGGCGTCGACGTTGTTGGTGATGAGGTAGCTGGAGTCGCCGGAGCAGACGTGGTAGGAGCTGGTGGTACATCAACAACTATAGGCAAGCTTGTTGCCGCAGGCTTGGCAGTTGTCGAGGGAGCAGCGCTAGTTGGTGATTGCGCAGCGTTCGTTGGAGCTGGAGCAGCCGTAGTTGGCGCTGGAACAGCCGTAGTTGGCGCTGGAACAGCATTCGTTGGTCCTGGAGCAGCGCTAGTTGGAGCGGAAGCAGAGCTAGATGGCGCCGTCGACGCTGGAGAAACCTTTCCTGGAGCTGGTGTTGGAGCTGGTGTTTGGGCAGCGCCAGTTGGGGTGGGTGATGGTGCCGATGACGGAGTAGGTGTTGATGTAGGAGTCGAGCTAGGCACCGCTGGAGTCGGTGCTGGCGAAGGTGCCGACTGTGGCGTAGGCACTGGAGTGGAGCTTCCTTGTGGCGTTGGCGTCGGCACTGGTGTTGGCGTTGGAGTAGGGATTGGAGATGGAGCTGGAGTTGGAGCTGGCGATGGTGAAGACGACGATGATGACGACGGTGATGACGATGGTGTTGGCGTTGGTGACGGCAAGCCCGACGACGGCGTTGGCACCACCGACGGCGCAGGAGCTGGCGTTCCTGACGGCGCAAGCGTGTAAATCGTAGACGTGTTACCAGCAGCTGATCCGCTGTTGCCTGGTTTGCTCGCGGCCGAGTTGATCAGCTTGCATGCTTCATCGAGCTTGAGCAGCTCGTTCTTGATCACGATGCCGTCGCCCACCGTGCAGTCGGTCATGTCGAAGTTCTTGCTGCCAATGATCGTGGCCACGACTTTAAGGCACGCGCTCGCGTGGCAGATCTTGTTGATCTCGTCGGGCGTCGAGCCCTGCTTCACGCTCGCGAGGTCAACTTGACCTGAGAGCGCGGCGTTGAACTTGTTGTCCGTCATGCAGCTCACGAGCTCCGTGTTGACGTTCAGGCCCTTGAACGCGTTCACGAGCACGTCGCTGGCGCAGGCGGCGCCATTCACGCGCTGCGCTGGTAGCGCCAGCGCCATCAGCACAGCAAGCAAGCGCATCATATTCGCGATATTCGATCTGGTGTTCGTTCACCGGCGGAGACGGAAATGACCAGTTGAGATATGATGCGGACCGCAGAGGTGAGGCTCATGGACGAAGGGGAAGCCAGTCGAATGCGCTCAACGACAACCGCTTTCCGGGAGAAACCGCGCGCCGCCATCTGGGATTCAGGCGCGTGACTTGCACCTCCTTTACCTTCCACGCCTCTGCGCACTGAACTCGCGAGAATCGATCAAACTCGAGATTAATCAGCGTGTATTGTGAACATTCGACAAAGTTCGAGTCTTCGAAAGAAATGCCGGCCATAGAATAAATAAACAGAAACGTTGCCGTGCTTTTTGGAAATTATTATAAACGGCGCCATTTTTGCAGACTGGCTTGCTGGCGACGCCACATGGGATGCGCGAACGTGCCACGCGATTCCGGATGCCATAGTCACTTCAACTATGCGCTGAGGCACCGCACGCCTGACTCAACTCTTCAGCAGAGAAGGACAGCAGTAGCTGTTCCTGCGAGTCTGGAAAGAAAGAGAAGCGCAGTTTTTGAGAATACTACGACAGTATTTGGCAGTGTGAGAAGAGTTCTTTCTAAAAGAGCGTGTGAAAGAATTGCAATGGAGCTGTGGAGAGCAGTCGCTCGTTGTGCATCGTGCAAACGACGGGGTACACTGTACGTCATTGCTGAAGTAACATCCATGGATGTGAGCGACCACAGGTACGTGTCCATTGCAATGATGGCTGGCCAACCGAGCGCTTGGGACTGGGCACCATGGTCTCTCCATCACCGCTAGCGTCGGATCCCTCGTCGTCGTCGCTCCTTCACCACGTAGAGAACTTTGCGAGGAAATGCCGAGCCATTCGTGGCAGAAAGCGACCGTCGGCGTGGTTTCTCATGCGCCAGTGTCGACCGGGTGGGGACCATTCTTTCTGGGATCAAGTGGATGGAATCGAAAGCACGAAAGCGTCACAGCGAGATGGACGTCTCGGTCCGATTGGCGTGGAGTATCGTCGTGTGTAGAAAGATCATGTCGGCGGTCGCTTTCTGCCACGAACGGCTCGGCGTTTCCTCGCAAAGCTCTCGAGGGATCACGTGGCGAAGAAGCGACGACGACGGCACTGACGCTAGCGGTGACGAGGATGCCACAGTGCTCAGCCACAGGCGCGCCAGCGGTGACAAGAACGGGTACCGCTCGCGGTTAGCCTGCCACCACTGCAATGGGCACGAGATCCGCGTCTTGCGCATCTGGTGCTCGCTCACGTACATGGACACTTCGTTGGTGACATATATCTTCGTTTGTGCGATTTCCGCGTCTCGAGAGAGCGATTCTGGGGATGCGGATGACGCCGGGGTCACTCCCACCACCTCTTCCTCGTCATCGTAGAGCAGGCGATGCATGAGTCCCCCTCCTTGCACGACAGCTGCTGGTGCAGGTGCGGGTGTACGCCCCACAACACCATACATGATGTCGCCCTCAAAATCAACAGACATGAGCGGCTCACTTGATGCGATAGGCGGTGGTGGAGGCAGCTGACTCACGAACAGCTCCATCGCGCGCTCAACAAGCGATACTTTGCACAGCTCTCGGTCCTCTTCACTCACGTGTCGCAATCGCCCGTAGCGAGGATCAAGCGCAGTGCACCATTGCAGCTCATCGCAAATCGCATCGTATTGTTGCCCAAACGCACGCAGCACGAAATCCCGAAACGCGTGCAGCTCACGGACCACGTCGGAGCTTACACCATCGTTCGTCGAGCTGAGATACCGCGCTGTCAGTTCACTGAACAGGTTTTCTCGGCGCAGCTCCTGCCTTGTCATCGATATGCACGGCAGCACAAATGGCAACGAGCACCCTCGTTTTTCGGTCGCCAGCACTCCGTTGAGCTCGTGGAAAGGGCGAAGCACCAACAGCAACGCTTCGGCGATGAACCACGTTTGCACGGACGGCTTGGCGAGTTCCATACTAAAGCGTGGAGCGTGTCCACTGTCTGAGGACGATGCATCATTTCGGAACAACAAGTTGATACAAGGCTGCAAGAGCACTGCTTGTGACAAGAAGTCTACAACGTCGGTCCAAGTCTCGCATACGTGCGAAGAGAGCTTTGGAAAATCGTTCTCGCTTGCTGCGCCGCGTGTGCTGCTGTGGATCTGCCGCAGTCTCTCTGCAGCGCCAGCGTGGTCTTTCAGTCCGCGTGCTAGTGTCTGCAGTTCCTTGAGGGCTCTGACAATGTTAACACCACAGGTTCCGACATCTTGCAACCATCTCTCGTTCTCGACGACACTTGGTCTGTCCGCATCGATCTCTCGTGGTACTCCGACAGCTCTCTGTTCATCAGTGAGCATGGCAGTCCGAACGAGTCCTGTGTCGTAAGACAAAATGCGTTCCAGCGACGCTTTGATATCTGGAAAGCACTGAAGCCCCAGCCGAGTGGCAGCGCTCGGTAGCCGCGTGTCTGCCGCATCATCAGCCAGATAGCACAAAGTGACCAACTGCCGCTGCAATCCGCAAGCTCGCAGCACAGAGTTCAATTTCTCCGCGAGAGCATCAGCAGCCTCGTCGTCTTGGCCATCGCTTCCGTTCCTGCCCAGCGCGATCACGTCGAGCGTCCACGTGCTGCGGACAAACTCCACGTTCAAAAAGTGGCACGAAAGCGCGAGGAACAACTCGGGATTGGCTCTGGTCTCTTTCGCTGCGTTGCTTGCCTTCGGCGTGCTTTGCGTCCGCCAAACGTCGACAGAGAGCGCGAAGTGCGTCGTCGAGCCCTCTTTCTTCACGCGCTGCTTGACCTCGAACCTCGCGTTCTCGGCCATCGACTCGAGTTGGTGCTGCAGCGCTTCAAGACTCGGCAGCGAGTACCCTACGCCAGCATGACCACTGTCGCCGCTGATGTATTCGACAAAGTCCGCAAAGCCTGGCTCCTGGACGATCGACAGCGGACGCATGTTGCGACAAATCCACTTGACCAGCAGCTCGCTCGCGTTGCGCTGCTCGAAGGACCCAAAGCTGGTCTCTGAGCGCCGCTTCTTGTTGCCATTGCTCGTGGCAGTGCTACTGGTGCTGCCGTTTGATGTCACCGGCACCGCGCCTTCGAGGAGGAGAAGGTGATCACTCGCTGCTGCTGGTGTTTGATTCTCCAATGACGCGGCGGGCGGCGGCGGCACCATCAACGCGCTATGGGGGCTCGCATGCAGACGCTTGACCGTTTTCCTGAGCGCCTTGATGCTGCTTGCAGATGCAGCGCCGCCGATCACGGTCGCCGTCGTCGTCTTCCTGGCCTTTGCCGCCGCGGTCTCGAACTGCGCGCGGTGCTGCAGCAGCTCGGCCATGTGGAAGCGCTCCATGTGGCGCCGCACCGAGTTGCTCGAGCCTTTGAGGAAGCGGAACATCTTGTGGCACTTGAGGCAGAACGCGTCCGTCGCGTCCTGGCTGAGCCAGTGGGTCTGGCCGGCGGGCGGCACTGCGGGTGCGTCGTCATCGCCTCTGCGCGGCGCCACGAGCCGGATGAACTGCCAGTACTCGGATCTGCGCACGCGCGGGCAGTCGAAGAGCGTCAGCTCGCCGTGCACCACACCGTTGCTCATTCTAGCCACAGAAAGCTGCTTAACACCCGCAGACACCCGCCAACCTTCATTTGCATTCGGTAAAGTACGAAATGGAGCATTCCCTCTCTATCTCGGGTACATGTTTCCCATATCATCCAATCAGAATGCGTTGTGTACATTTTTATCCAATGATACTGTTAGGGAAACGTTTTAAATCTTGGCAGGCGAGCCGAGGTTGGACTCCTCGAGGCAGCGCATGAGCGGCATGCCGCCATCGACCTCGAAGCTCGTGTTGGTGATCTCGATGCGCTCGCGCATCTTGTCGAGCGTCTCCTTGAACATCTCGCCGAACTCCTGCGCCATCTCCTCCATCTTGGCCTTGAGCTCCTGGATCTCCACGTTCTTGGCCGCGATCACGCGGTCCTTCTCGCGCTTCATCTCTTCAAAGTTGACACGCGCCAGCTCTGCAGAACCAAAAAAACGTATATGAGATCACTCTGATTGCTCCTATCAAATTACATGCGCGAGACAACGTACCCAGTTGGTCCCGCAGCTCGGTGTTGGTGTTCTCGAGCGTGTTGATGCGGTTGAGCAGCTCCTCCTGCATGCTCTTGTACTGCCGCGTCATGTCCTGCGTGATGCCGAACGTCTCGATGCGCTCGCGCTCAAAGTCCCTCTGGAGATCCGACACGCGCTCCTGCAGCTCGCGCTTGGACTCCATAGCCTTGACGGCGAGGTCGTGGCGCTCGGCAAGCTGCATCTGGAGCGACCGGTTGTCCGACAGGAAGAGCTTGGCCTGCTCCTCGGGCGTGAGCACGCCGCCATTCTCCGCGCCATCGTCTAACCACAACATGAGGCACACATGACTCAGATGATGAAGCGTTAAGTGAGCGAGAGCCTATGCAAGCCCACCTTTCTTCTCCTTCTTTGACCCCATTCTGACTGCGGACGTTCACAAGTGATACAACAATGGAGCGTCATTCACAGCTTGCAATCAACAGGATCGAAGACGTCGCACAACGAACAGGCAAGCGTTACTGCCAGCAATTATATTTACAGAGCGAGGATTATAAAATAACTTCCGAGACAAAGGGGAGGAAAGGAAATAAAAGCGAAACCATGGCTCTCAGTACCTTACTCAAGGATCCTTCTTGGACTTGATCTGGCGCTTCGGCTTGCCGAGTTCGCACTGGTTCACCTGTTTGGCGAACCGCAGCGAGCAGAGACTCTCGCTTGCAGACTCGAGCGTCGGGGACAAATTCACCATCATCAGCGTCTTGCCGTCGCCAGAGAGACTCGTCTGCAGCAAATAGGTCAGCTTCGAGTTGCGGAATGGGATCTGAATTGGCAACATCGAGGAAAAAAGTGGGCTCCAGTTCACCATGGTTTCATACAAAAGGCAAAGCGAGAGACGTACATGAGAGGATTTGTTGCCAATCGCAGTAAACACGTCCGCCAGACAACTCAGACTCTTGTTAATGGCTTGAGTCTCCTTTAGTCGGTCTCCAGACACGTTGGATCGGGACGCACGCTCACTCCCAGCCAAGTCGACCAAATTCAGCTTTCCATCCAGCGACACGCCCTCCGCCTCATTCACGCCTTGAAGGTGCAATGTGAAAACACTGTGAGAACGGGACGACTGCGCGTTCATATCAGTACAGGCGACACTTCTGGCGCGGCTCGCTCGCTCCATCAGAGCTTCGACTTGCTCCATTGCAGTCACGTCGACCATCGTCAGATCCGGGACGTACACGCCTCCCTTCGCATCCTTTTTGATACCAAGTTTGCTGTCGCCACTGTCTTTGCCTGCGAGCAGGTCCTTCAGCGTTTCGTTGTAAATCTCCAAGAAAGAGACTTGCACGGTGTAATTCCATCCCTGGAGCTTCAAGACCTCGCACTCATGCAGCACCTTTTCAATCGAACGAGGGATAATGCCACGCATTTGTCCAATTCCGCTACCTTGCATCTAAAAGAACGAAACACAACAGTAATGAGCACAGTTATCACCTCCTGATGTAAGAAGAAACTTACTGTGTGGGTCTTTCCGGATCCTGTTTGGCCATACGAGAAAAGGCAAACATGATACCCATCCAGAGAAGACTGAACAAACTCCGATACTTCCTCGAACACCGCATCTTGTCCCATGGACGGCGCAAATACCTTGTCAAACGAGAACGTGTACGATTCAGGTTCTGAACCAGATGCAGTTTTGCCTGGTCGTTTCAGCTTCATCGTCTGACCGTCGTACTCGCAGGAGATAGCTGGAACAAGTGTATCTGGATCTTTCTCATTCAATCGATCCGATGGCAAGAATGGTCGAGTTCTTGCAAACACACGAACGTTTCCTCGCAGTTCCTACCGACACAAAGAACTGTAAGTGTCTATAACCATACTCACATCTTGAATATATGGGGTCACGTGACTTACCTGGATGGTATTGTGCATAATTCGGCGCATTTTATCGCCAGCTTTAACCTTCTCCTGCAACTCTTCGATGAGTCTGTCCTTTTGGGCCAGCGACTGCATTCCTTGGTTCGAAAGCTCTTTCAAGCGCAGACGGAGGACTTCTGCTTCACGTTTGACTTCGCACAGCTCTTCGAGATCTCCATCGCGCGCAGTCGACACTCGTTCGCGCAGCGTCTTGACTTCACTCTCGAAGCTCACCTTGTCCTCTTGCAGCTGTTCGATTTCTTTCTGTAGTATTTTCTTCTCATTCTCAAAACGCTCTTCCATCATCGCAATCTGCTGGTTGGAGTTTCGCTTGCTTTCCTCATTGACCATTTGCAGCCCCTTCATCTCTGAACGGATTGCTTCCATTTGTGCATTCACTGCAACGTGCTCGTTGCGCAGCTCTCGTGCTTGGTTCTCGAGCATTTGGCGAATTCCGATTTCGACACTGATTTGACGTGCGCTTTCCTGTAGCTTTTGCTCGAGATCTTTCAATTGGGTCGATGCCTCTCTTTCTTTCTCTTCTGCTTGAGCTCTCGACAACGTGTTCGCCTGGAAGGAAAATAGGCATTAGTCTTCCATTGACGTGAAAAGAGTCTCTTGGCAGAAGCTCACTTACCTCCAACTGGCTCTTGGCTTCCCGGAGAGCTCCAGCATTCTCCACTTCAGCTCGCTCGAAGTCGCGGATCATTTTCTGAAGAGCATCAATCTTCTCCAGCAAATCTTTCTTCTCAGCCTCCAACTTTGTGTTCGCAGATGTCGTGAATTTCTGAATTTCAGTCATGGTCGTGAGCATTTTCATAATCTCTTCTTCTTTCTGAGTCAGCTTGGCTTTCAGCTCAGCAGTTTCGCTCGAAATGCTGGTACAGCGCATCTCAAGTGACTGATTTTGCGCCTCCAAGGTGCGTTTCTCCAGCTCCAAATGAGTGCGTCGCTCGCGCTCTTGCTTGAGTTCGTTTTCGCAATCCTTTGCTCTGTCCTTGAGATTGTCCTTCTCTTTATTTACCGCAGCGAGCTCTTCACGAACATTGCTGAGGCTGGTTTGCAGTCTCTCGATCTCCAAACTCTTTCTGCAAAGCAAAAGAATAAGGAAGATTAGTGACAAGAATGTACCAATAAGGCTTTCGTAAAAAACAACACACACACCTTTTCTCTTCTTCAGTGTCTTTACGCTCGTAAAAGTGCTGCAGCTCCTTCTTTTTCTCTTCGTAGAGTTGGACGCGATCTGTGAGAGTGGCTTGATGCGACTTCAGCTCCAGCGTCAACTCATCATTTTGCTTCTGCGCTTGAAGAAGTTGTTTCTGGAGCTGATTCGCATTCTCCTCCAGCGCAACGAGTGCCTTCGCAGATTGCTGCTCGGCTTCCTGAAGTCGCGCATTTTCCTGAAGCAGATTTTGGATCTGATAGCTTTGTGAGTCTTTTTCGTACCGCAGGCGATTCAACTCTTCGTGGAACTGAGAGCGGATCAGGTCCTTGCTTTTCATGGACTCTTCCAAGATCGCGAGTCGTCTCTCCAGAATCGCTCGCTCCGAGTGGATCTTGTCGTCCATTGTCGCAGCCAACGAGTCAAACGTACGAATCTAAACCAAACAAACGCATTCTAACGTGAGACACTGTCGCTTTGCCATACATGACAACGAAAGCCACAAACACAAAGCAAGACGCACCTCATCGCACACGGCGCGCACGGCTGTCTTGAGCTGGCGAATGTACCCGACCTGCTCGTCCTGCCGCGCTTTCGCGTTGAATTTGCTCGCTTTGGATCGGAATTTCAGCAGCTCTTCCAGCGACTCGACTCGGTTTTCCGCAAAAGTGGTCGAAAATGCGTCGCGCACGCGCGTATTCTGTGCGACGCCGAACAAATCGTTGTTTTCTGTTCCTACAACCTGAGCGTCAGTTTCAATCGCACTTCGCGTCGTCGATTTCGGCGCTTTGATGGCGCTTCGCGGCGTGGGAGTCGGCAGCACAGTACCCAACGTCAGCGATGGCGCGCGGGTGAGCAAGGACGCCGTCGACGCCGATTTTTGCTTCACCGTGTTTCTGCCGCTCGAGCGCGGGGCGACAGCAGCCACACCGTGCTCTTCAGGTTCGAGTTTGACGTTCGGATTCGACATCTTGCGCGCATTTGGCCGCCCGATCGCTTTCTCTGCGGCCGTGAGCTGGCCACGTCCTCGGACGATCTGCTCCGGCACCGCAGCTTCCACTTTGACGTCAGTTACTTTTGGCTGCTCACGCTCCGCCTGGTTGCTTGCCGTCGCAGCGGGTGGCTCTGCAACTTGCGGCGCTTTCGCGAACGTCGCGGGAGGCTTGAAGCCAAAGCCGAAGCGCGCCGAGCCGGGGGCTGCGGGGAGCGCATTCACGCTGCTCTGGTGCGTGACCTGGCCTGCCGCGGTGGCCATTCGCATTCGCTTGGCGTGCGGCAGCAAGTTGTCGTCGTCTGCTACTGTGCTGTTGTGCGCAGCCCACGCGAGTGCGTTGCTGTCGTCGCCGCCTTTCTTGCGTTTCGCGCCGATGGAGTGCGTGACGTCCGCCGCCGCGTCGACCGAGAGCGCCATCGAGTGCTGTCCTGTCTATTTATTTCTCCCCTCCCCGCGTGCTATAAAGAGACGATGGCGCCTCGCTTCTTCAGCTCACTCACGCACACGCGCACAGTCGCAGCAGCAATCGGCGCAAATGACAGTGGCTTTCGCACTTCCACGTTTTGAATGTTCAAAAAATGGCGCTTGGAGGGCTTCAAACAGTAGCCTGTCATTAGAACTCTGTATAATGGACATTACACTCAAATCGTATATTTACTCATTTGAGAAGTGAAGGTGTGTGTTTCATTTACTGTGCATTGTAGTGTTTGTCTATTATAAGAAGGATTTGTGGAGATAGGAAGGTTGGAGTCGAGAGCTTGTGACACTGATGTCGATTTAGTGCGAAAGAGAGGACAGAAAAGGTTCCTCACTAAGTGTCAGTCACAGATCACAGAAGAAGTACGCATTTGAGCATGAGTGCACTTCAAATGAAATAGAGTACACTTTTATCTGCTTAGTAGAGAATATGTTTTGTTCTTTAAGGAGCATTTACTTACAACATAAGAGACTTGGAAGCGCATTCGAAACCGTTTGTTCGAGAAACTTTGGGGAGAGACAACTTCGACCGTAGTGTTTGAAATAAATCCAAAATGGATTCGTCCGACCCCAATTAAGAAATCAAGTATCGTGCCTACCCTGAACAGAAGAATCAAGCGCAGCAATGTTCTTTGCACACCTTTCGTGACCTGTGTCCACAGCGTCATATGTAAACCATTTACAGCTTGCAGCTACAGTACATCCTGCATTCATACTTTACATATCGTCGAAACAAGGCACCCAAAATAAAAGACCATTTTCCTTAAATGAGGGACAGCGCTCCCCGAGTGTAAGAGGGCGCTGTTCACAACAGTCCCTCAAACACGGCACACACGCTTGTGCCAGAGGAAGCGATCTCCCGACTTGGAGGGAGGAAGAAGACTTGAGGGCTTGGAGGAAAAATTGCAACTGAATTAAAAATGGTTATGGTTCCTGTCGCTACTTACTGATGAACCCCAAGGGATCCTAGAGGTTTTATAACTAAAACCTAAACATACACAATAAAACCTATTAATCTGATATATAAAACCTTGGGTACACTGAGGTTGAACCTACAGGATCTTCTAGAAGCTTGAACTTCAAGTCTTATTTAAAATCCCTGCAAAGTGATTGGCTCGCGCCACTCACTTCAGGCGGCAGAGACACGTCGGTCTCGTCGCCAGTCCAGTTTCCCAAGTAGGAACCATCACTCAGTACTTGATTAGTACATGGATGTCATTGCTCAGTACTGATTAGTACATGAGAACAACATTCTGCACTGATCAGCACAGAGAACACTCGTGACGTCATCGAATAACGTCACACGTGCATGTGGGGACTGTATTACCGTAATCCCTTTGTTATTTGTGTCTCCACAATGCACGCTGAAGGTGGTGTGTGACACACTAGATCTGGGGACAGATCCACCTTCATATAATGGCTGGTTGTGGCCCATTACATCATCCCCTCCTTAAAGTCACAAGTACCTTGCGTACTTTTGCAGACCTTTTGGAGCAGTTCACTTTGCAATTGGCAATGAAGCGACCAAGTGACCAAGTGAACCGTGAAGAACGTCCGTCGTCCAAGCGACAGCAGACAGCTCCAGAACTCTTCGACATCTCTCCCATTCTGAAGAAGAAGGGGGAGCTCGAGTTCTACAAGGAGCGGTTCTTCAGTTGGCGTCGGATCAACGATCGCGATGATCCGAACCAACACATCGCAGCCCAGAGAGACTCATGGCGAACATTTGTTCGTCTTGAGAACGAGAACAAAATGGAGCGTCTTCTTCGTCGTGGCAATGCTCGTGCCGAAAGAAGAACTCCCGCTGACGACAGAGCGAACCGTAGCTCTGGTCGTCGTAGTGTCGCCCCTGGCGACGCTACAAGCAGTTCTCATAGCTGCGGACCACGTCGGGAACATCAGACTCCAATGTCTGACGAGGCTCCCACGTGTCCGAGCTCGGTGGATATCCACGCCACCGAACTCTGTAGAAGCGTTGATGGTTCAACTGCTTCTTTCCTCGACGATGAGTCGGTCGATCTTGATGATCAACAATCGACTCAACCACCCAGCGATGCTCTCCCTGAGAGTCTAACAACGGGGGTGGGGCTGAACGAGAAAACGATTGAGCGACTCTGGAAGTGGAAGAGTGCTCATCGTGGGCAAATCGAGGCGCTGCAGCAGCGTTGTTCGACGCTTGAGGAACGCTGCGAGAGTCTCGAGACCTTGTCGCCGATCATGAGTCGAAGATCGACGTCCTGACAGAAGGTTCTGCCCAGTGTTCGGCTTTGGAGTCCCGTTACGAGGAACGGTTCCAACAGGTTCAGGACGAACTTGTTCGACTCCGGAAGAACGAGAAGTCTCGTGAGTTG
Source organism: Globisporangium splendens (assembly GCA_006386115.1). Lineage (NCBI taxonomy): Eukaryota > Oomycota > Peronosporomycetes > Pythiales > Pythiaceae > Globisporangium > Globisporangium splendens. The sequence continues at coordinate 85,881 of VFIW01000021.1, read as the reverse complement.
GCTCACGATCGCCTGTTGCGCTCTGTGGAAGAGGCAGGTTCGGCTCTCGAGGTACTTCGTGGCGAGTACCATTCTCGTCTTCAAGCGTTGGAGGCAGTGAAGGACCAATCCTTCGACGTCCTTCGACGTCCTGCAACTCCTGTACGCCGAGAAGAATCTCCAGAGCGATGAGCTGTTTGCTCTTCGCAATCAAGTGGAGAAACTTCACGATCAGCTCGATCGTTTGCGGAAGATCTCGTAGGATCCGCAGATCCACTTGGAAGGTAAGGCTTTAGTCTACCCACATAAAATGTCGGATGTAGACGCATGCGTGTAGGTATGTCTAGCGTGTAGGTATCACCATTGCATTTCACTACCTTGAACGGTCCAATGAACCTTGGCAGAAGCTTGGAGCTTCCCAAGTTGGACACTGCATGTTCAGGCAGGTTCGCCGTGCTAAGTAATACAAGATCGTTGATCTTATAAACTTGCTTGTTCTTCCTTCCGCTCTTGTCTGCTTGTTCCTTTTGCAGATCCTGAGCCTTCGCGATTGCGTCTCGAACAAACCTCACAACGGCTTGTCTCCTCACAACAAAGTCATCGACTTGCTGCTCTTCACGACTTGTTAGGTCGTCGAGGGGTTTCATCGAGTCAAAATTGGCTTTCAACACGGAAGCAGCATTCAAGTCGTAAAACGACTTCGGCTTGTTACCATGAGCCGGAGTCCCTCCCCCACTTAAGGTAGAGACCTCGCCCATTATGGAAGCAGGCACTCGAGGATGAATGCCATAGTTCACATAAAATGGAGAGTGACCTGTCGAGACATGCGTGGAGTTGTTCAACGCAAACTCGGCAAGAGGGAGATAGTCGCTCCACTCTTTGAAAGACGTTGCGTAGCTGCGCAACACGTCTTCAAGGACACGATTCACTCGCTCTGTTTGACCGTCCGTTTCAGGGTGTGCCGCTGTTGACATGGACAACTTGGTGTCCAGAAGTCCGAACAGTGCACGCCAGAACTTGGACGTGAAACAGGTGTCACGGTCAGAAACGATCTCGACTGGTAGTCCGTGTAGACGGAATACGACGTCTACAAAGACCTTGGCAGTCTTCTCAGCAGAGATCTTGTCCGAAACAGGCGCAAGATGAACCATCTTGCTGAATCGGTCCACAAACACAAGGATGCCATTGCGTCCACGTGTGTCTCTTGGAAGTCCGAATATGAAATCCATACTCACAGACTTCCAACTGTCCGATGGGACAGCCAATGAACGAAGTGGTGCCTGCGTGGAACCAGAAGGTTTCACTCGTTGGCAGATCTCGCAAGTCCTCACATACTTGCGCACCCACTTGTACATGTGTGGCCAGTAGTAATCCCGGGAAAGACTGAGAAACGTTTTCTCGCGTCCGAGATGGCCACCCGAAGGACTGTCATGGTACTCATACAAGAGTCGATGACGCAGACCTTCGTCGTTGGGAACAACAATCCTTGCTGTATCCCCTTGTTCGACCGCATAGCACAACAACCTATTGTGTACTCGGAAGCGGTGAACTCGCGATCTTGCGCGCGACGGGAGCCCTTGCAGTGCTTTGTCGGTCGGCCATCCGAGCAATATGGCAAGCGCGACCGCCATGCGAAGAGTCACATACTTGATAACTGGCGCAAACGTCTCCGTGTAGTCGACGCCGTATTTCTGCTTGAAATCCTTCGCGGCAAGTCGAGCCATGTACTTGTTAATCGACCCATCGGCGTTGCGCTTGATCTTGAACACCCACTTGGTGCTGATTGCACGCTAACCGGTCGGAAGCTTGGCAGCACGGAACATACCGCGAAGGCGCATCGACTTGAGCTCAGCACGAATCGCGTTTCGCCAATGGAATTGGTCGGGACCGTTCACAGCTTCTTGGAATGTCGTTGGCTCGGACAACTCGCGAGCTTCGACCATGTTGCACTTGCACGCCGCCACTCGACAGGCGAGATACGTCGGCGAGCCGATCGACGAGTTGCACCGTCCTCATCGCTTTCATCAGCTTCAGTAGTTGACTCGTTGGTGTTGCTTGGGATATCAGCAGACTGCGAAGCTCCAGCATGGCGCTTGCCAGTGTACTTGAACGCCGACAGTGGACGAGTGCCTTCGATCTCGATGTCTTCAAGTCGGTTCAGGATGTCGGCCATACCACCCGCCGAGTCGTTCAGCAAAGTTCCACCAATAACGGTTTCATCGAAGTTGACATCGCGACTGATCACCACCTTGTCCCCCTCGATGTCATACACGCGATAAGCCTTGGACGGTTCTTCGTATCCCATGAACAGACCAGGTCGAGACTTGGGATCCCACTTCAAACGCTACTCTTTCGGAGTCAAGACGTACGCCAAACACGCGAAAACACGCATGTGCTTCACACTTGGCTTGGACTTGTTGACCATTTCGAATGGTGTTTTCGTGTCGGACTTGAGCGAAGGAAGACGACTCTTGATGTAAATCGTGGTCATTGCAGCTTTGGCCCAAAACGACTTGTCCAGACGCGTGTGGTGCAACATGCTGCGACCCATTGTCACGATGCTTCGGATCGCGCGTTCAGCAGTACCATTCGTCTGGTGAGCATACGGCACAGTCACTTGTTGCTGGATGCCGCGATCAGCGTAGAATTGCTTGATCGAGTTGGTTGTGAACTCCTTGCCACCATCGTGTCGGACAAACTTCACGCTCTTGTTGAACTGGTTGCCGACTTGAACGATGAATTTCTTCAGCATGTCTTCACTGTCGGACTTGTTCGGCAGGCAAAATCCCTTCATCGACCCACTGGCCTCATCGACGATCAAAAGCAAATACTTGCTGCCGCCGATGCTCTCAACTTCCATCGGACCACAAATATCGAAGTGGATCAGCTCAAACACCCCAAACGTGCGCTTTTCCACATTCGGCTTGAATGGTTTTTGAACCATTTTCCCTTGTTGGCAGCCACGACAGGTCGCCAAGTCTTGAGTGTTGGGTGGAAAATCGGCGTCCTTCGCCATGGCTTTGTCGACTAGTTGACGCATCACTTGGACCGATGCATGACCCATTCGCTCGTGAAGAGTCGACGCGGACTTGGCACGCACAGCTGTCATCGCGGACTTGCTCATCGCATTTGGTGGTACCCGAAGCCAGTGCAGGCCATCGACAAAGTCAGCGATTGCGACCACCTTACTTGAAGTCTTATTCAGCACGTTCGTACTTTGACCGTCGAACACGACTTGGAATTGTTCGACTTGTTGATCTGGGGAATCGACAACAAATTCTTCCCCACGCTTGGCACGTGCAGCACATCGACCACCTTGAGATCACGCACTTCGCCGTTTGGCAGAGCGATTCGCTCGTTCACAGCACCAACGCCAAGGATCTTGGTCTTGTTGCCGTTTGCGACGACCAATACATCATGGTCGCGCTCGTCCAAAACAGCAAACTTGGACTTGTCATTGCAGATGTGGTGCGTCGCGCCGCTGTCGATCGCCCACATCCCTCGCATATTTTCTTTCGTGGGCGTGACATCACACTCCATCGGCACAGCAAACGCAAGCGGGGCTTCATCGTCGTCGCAGTCGCGCTCGACGTAGTTTGCACGCTTGCGGTCATTGCCGCCCATGCAATTTGGCTTGCGTCCGGCTTGTTTGTTCTTGGTCCAGCACCGATCCACTGTGTGGCCAACCCTGCCGCAGAACGAGCAGACGCGAGGCTCATTCTCGGCATTGGACGCCTTCGCATGGTCTTCGGTCTTCACGGTTTTTCTCTTGCCCGAACGCTTCACATTCTCGTTGTTGAGCATCTTGATCATGTCTTGGGTCTTCAAGTCGGTGTTGCTATTTCGATGTGCAGAACCACATTCTCGCAGCTCTTCGGCAAATTGCGAAGCAAGAAAATCGCGACGTCTTTGCCCTCCATCTTCGCGCCGATGCTGACCAACTTGGCGTGGATGTTGAGGACCTCATTGTAGTGGTACAATAGGTTGTCGCCTTCCTTCATCTCAATGCTGAACAACTGACGCTTGAGATAAACGCGTCCGGCCATCTGGGAATCTTGGTAGAGAACCTTCAGACAGGCCCATATCACCCACGCTTCTTCGCGATCACCCACTACATGATGATACTCGGCGTCAATGTGCAGCAGCAGCAAACCAAACGCAACATTGCTCGTACGAACATATTCGTCCTTGATGCGCGCATTGGTGAAGGCCGGAGTGTCTTGGCGGTTGACGACGTCCCAGACGGACTTGGTGAGGAACATACCACACATGTCGCGAGCCCACGTCGCGAAGTTGTCGCCGTTGAACTTGTCGATGATCGTCTTGGTCTTGCTGGACATGTTGCTTGCAGTTGGGCTCACAACCTGTTAAAGGTCAAGAACGCGGAGGAAGAAGGATGAGCCGGAGCGAGCTTGAGATGGCAAAATGGAAAGTAAGATTGCTAAAGTTGGCCTTCTACCAGTGCGACACTGAGCGTGTCCACTCGGAGTTGGACACAAACTGAGGCTCCTGTGAGTCACAAGATCCTGAGATGTACGGAGAGGATCTAACCAATCACAATGCGCTATCCTACGCTGTCACTCTAAATCCCCCAAGATTCAGTGATTATGCTGCGAGACATGGACAATGCTTATGCTCTACGAGAAACTCCAATGTTTACGCTTGGCGTAAACAAGTTTCCAATGCGGGAACGTTCCACGAAAGAGGCATGCGGTTGGCATCGTTCGTACCACAAACACGGTACATCTCAACAGCCTCCCTCAAGGTTAACAACCTTGGATGCCGAGATCTTCCGCGAGTTCTTGGTGTCTCGGACCGGGCAATCCCTTGGTGAGCAAATCGGCCAACATCGTCCAAGTGCTGCAGTACTCGACTTCGACTTCATCGGACTTTACTTCATCACGGATGTGATGGTACTTGATGTCAATGTGCTTGGCCCGACCATGGCTGACTGGGTTCTTCGTCGTCTTGATGCACGACTGGTTGTCTTCGAAAATCACAAGCTTGGGGACTTCAACACCAGCGGCAACCAAAATTTCACACAACAGTCGGTGCACCCACTTGCCTTCTCGGATCGCTAAACTGAGGGCGATGCACTCGGCTTCGCTCGTCGACAGTGACACACTTGACTGTTTCTTGCTTCCCCAACTGATCGGACCACCGGCCAACTTGAACACATAGCCGGACGTTGACTTGCGATCAGCAACGCCGCCCACCCCGTCGGCATCCGAGAAACACTTGAAGTCGAGTCCACCACTTGATTTGAATCGGATTCCATGCCACTTGGTGCCTTGCAAGTAGCGAAAGATTCGCTTCACCGCAGTCCAGTGCACGTCTTGCGGGGTTTCATGATGCGAACAACCATACCTGCGGCAAAGGCAATGTCAGGCCGAGTCGCGCACATCAAGTGCATGAGTGCACCGACAGCTTCACGGTAGGCACATCGATCGCAGGCGCTTGGTTTTCATCTTGCACCACTTCGCGCTGATGTCGACAGTGCTCACCACAGGTTTGCAGTCTTGCATGCCAAAACGCTTGAGGATGTCGTCGATGCAGCACCGCTGGCACAAAGTCACACCACCGTGCTCATGTTCGATCAGCTCGATGCCGAGAACAAACTTGCACGCACCACTGTCGGTCATCTCAAAACACTGCTTGAGTTGGGACTTCGCTTCAGCAATCAGATCGCTCGAGCTTCCGGTCACAATTAAATCGTCCACGTACACCAGAAGCAAAACGCAATGTCCTGCGACGCATTTGATGCACAGACATGGGTCGAACTTGGACACTACAAAGCCAATAATGCGCACATACTCGTCGAACGTCTCGTTCCATACGCGAGAAGCTTGTTTCAGACCGCAAATCGCCTTGAGCAATTCCAAACAGTCAAACTTGTCGTCGACTTCAATGCCTTCCGGAATAGGGATGAACACGAGTTCCTTCATTTGGCCGTACAAAAGGCAGTGACCATATGAGTTGGTCGATCGGCCATCCGAGCAATTTGGCAAGCGCGACCGCCATGCGAAGAGTCACATACTTGATAACTGGCGCAAACGTCTCCGTGTAGTCGACGCCGTATTTCTGCTTGAAATCCTTCGCGGCAAGTCGAGCCTTGTACTTGTTAATCGACCCATCGGCGTTGCGCTTGATCTTGAACACCCACTTGGTGCTGATTGCACGCTAACCGGTCGGAAGCTTGGCAGCACGGAACATACCGCGAAGGCGCATCGACTTGAGCTCAGCACGGATCGCATTGCGCCAGTGGACTTGTTCAGCACCACTCACCGCTTCTTGGAACGAAGTCAGCTCGGACAAGTCGGTTGCCTGTACCAGTTGAAAAGGCGCTTGAGTGGTTGAATGCAAAATGCAAAGTGAATTGATCGGTCCTTAGTTCGCTGCTGCTACCTCGAAACTGCCTGTGTCCTACGCTACCTTACTGTCCTGAAACTAGAGTGTGTCTTTACCCAATCAGAGGACAGAAATTATGCACATCATGCAATACTCACACGTTCTTCAAATGCCGTCTGGTGATTGGCTAGTGGTCGTCCACACTAGACGCACTGGTGACGCGTCGACATCACGAATCAGTTTCGCCAACCACACTTGTCGACAATCGGTGTTACATGGTCGCTTGGCGAGACGTCTTGCCAACACCCCCACTCGACTCGGTAGCAAATTGGATGCCCAACTTGGTGCGAAGGGTGTCGAACTGGGCGGCCACAATAGACTTCGTCGTGATGTCGGCCAATATGTCTTGCGTCGGACAGTACTCCAGCACCACTTGCCGTCTTCGACCTTCTCGCGTACGAAGTGGTAGCGGATGTCGATGTGCTTGGTGCGCTTGTGGAACTCGGGGTTCTTGGCCAACGCGATCGCACCCTGATTGTCTTCGTACACCGTCACGGCACCATCACCCGCGTCTTCACCGAGTTCACGCACAAACGCCTTAAGCCACACTGCCTCTTGTATCGCTTCCGAGAGCGCCATGTACTCCCCTTCGGTCGTTGATAGTGCCACGGCGCGCTGCTTCTTGCTGCGCCAGCTGATTCAGCCACCGTTGAGTACGAACACGTAACCGCTGGTGCTGCGTCGAGTATCGATGTCGCCCGCCCAGTCCGCGTCCGAGTAGCCGATCAGCTCGCCATCGCCAGAGCCGGAGAAGCGAATGCCGTGTGTCGGAGCCGCTTGCAGGTAACGGAGCACGCACTTGAGGTCTTGCCAGTGCGTCGGACACGGGTCAGCGGCGAATTGGCTCAGTGTACCCACGGCCGCGGCGAGGTCTGGACGAGTACCAACCATCAAGTACATCAGAGCGCCGACAGCACTGCGGTACGGCACTCCCTTCATGGTCTCGTCGTGCTTGCAGACACCTTCGCATATGCTCTTGGTCAACTTCAGTCCAGAGTCTTGTGGTGTCTTCACAGGCTTGCAGTCTTGCATTCCGAACTTGCTCAGGATCGACTGCAGAAACTTGGTCTGCTGCATCGACACGTCGCCCGACTTGTCATCACGCTCGACTTCCATGCCGAGGCAGTACTTGAGCTCGCCGAGATCGGACATCTCGAAGCGCTCACTCAACGCACGCTTGGTCGCCGCGAGCAGATCCATGTCGTTGCGCGCGAGGACCAAGTCGTCGACGTAGAGCAACACGAACATCATGGCCTTGTCGTTGCGCTTGACGTACACGCAATGGTCCATCTCGCACTTGGTGAAGTCGATCTTGCGCATGAACTCGTCGATGGTCTGGTTCCACATCCGAGGCGACTGCTTGAGACCGTACAACGCGCGCTTGAGCTTGCACACATGGTTGGGATACTTGGGGTCGACGAATCCCACGGGCTGCTTCATGTAGATCTCTCCCTCGAGCAAGCCGTTGAGGAATGCCGTCTTGACGTCCATCTGGTGCAATACGAGCTTGTACTATGCTGCGATGCTCAAGATGATCCGGATCGACGCGAACTAGGCCACCGGCGCAAATGTCTCCTCGAAGTCCACGCCGTACTTCTGCAGGAATCCCTTCGCCACGAGGTGCGCCTTGTGTCGCTCGATGAGACCTTCGGCGGTCTCCCTCATCTTGAAGACCCACTTGCTGCTGATGGCCTTGCGACCGGCTGGCAGTGGCACGAGCTCCCACGTCTCGTTCTTGCACAGCGACTCGAACTCGAAGTCGCACGCTTCCATCCACTTGCTTGCGTCGCTGGATTCCGCCGCAGACTCGAACGACGTCGGCAAATCTCCCCCTGAATACACGGTGCGAGCACATTCTTCTTCTTCTCCTTCAATCGATGCGAGTAGTGCCGACATGGCATCGAGCGATGACCTCGGACCTGGTACTGGCGCCGAACTTGCTCCGCTTGTACGATCCACGCGTCCATAACGCTTCTCCACGGGTGGCTTCGACAGGGCTTCGAGCGAGTACGTCCGCGAATGGCGCTTTGACCCCGGTGGGTACTCGACATTTGGGTGTTGCGGTCGCTGTGGCCGCCGACGCGAAGGTTGCTGTTGCTGCCATTGCGGCCGCTCGTTCGTCGATGCTAACCTCGCCGGTTGTTCGTCCATGTCTTCGTTGCTGTCCTCGTTGTCGCGGTCGTCGTCGTCTTCACCGTCGGTCGCTCCATCCGCGTCACGAAACTCCACTGCCTTGCTGTCAACTTGTCCGTGCTTGCCGCTGTCAAACGTGTCTTTCATGAACTGTGCGTCGCGATTCACCACAATCCGGCTGCACGACAGCTCCTCAAACCGATACGCCTTCTCGTGGTCCGAGTAGCTCAGGAAGCGACACAATACGGACCGCGCGTCGAGCTTCGACCGCTTCTCGCTTGGCACGTGCACGTACGCGTGGCACCCGAAGACCTTCAGGTTCTTCAACAACGGCTTCTTCTGCGTCCACACCTCGTGTGGAGACTTGTCGTGGCCGGTCGCTCGTGTCGGATACCGATTGCGTAGAAACGCTGCAGTCGCCACTGCTTCACCCCAGTAGCGCTTGGACAGTCCCGCATGCTCGATCATGCACCGCGCACTCTCGACCAACGTCCGATTCATGCGTTCGGCCACTCCGTTGAGCTGGGGAGTGTATGGCGGAGTGAACTGCTGCACGATGCCTCGGTTGCGACAGAACGCGGCGAACCTGTCCGACGCGTACTCTCCGCCGTTGTCGCTCCGAAGCACCTTTACACGCTTCCCGGTCTGGGTCTCAGCAAGCTTGACGAACTGCACGAACTTGTCCAGCGCTTCCGACTTGCTGCGAAGCAGGAACACCACACAGAATCGCGACTTGTCGTCGATGAACGTCACGAAGTAGCGCTTGTTGGAGAACGTCACTGTCTGCATCGGGCCGCACACATCGCTGTGCACGACGTCGAGCACGTTCTTGGCGCGCTCGGGCGTAGTCGACTGGAAATTCGCTCGCGTTTGCTTGCCGAGCGCACATCCGCCGCACAGCTCCCACTTGTTCACCGACGTGATGTCGATGCCGACTCCGAGCTTGTGCTTCACAATCGCGTCGAGTCCGCTATGGCCGATGTGGTCAAGTCGCAGATGCTACAAGTACGACTTGCTCATCCGCGGCGCTTCGTGCACACTTGCGACACTCGCACTCTCCGCTTGCACAGGCGTCATGCACAACTTGAACAGACCCTTGCCTGCGCGCTCGTCGATCTTCCACTTCTTTCCCCTGAGGTTCGCATAGCAGATGCTGGTGTCGAATGTCACCGGCGCCACGTCCTTCGTGAATCGGCAGACCGAGAACAAGTTGCGCGTCAGCTTGGGGATATGCCACACGTTCGTGAGCACACCCTTCTTGACGCCACTCGGAGTCTTCATCATCATCACGACGTCGCCGCTGCCGATCGCTTGCACGACACCGTCATCTGCGAGGTGCACGTCGACTGGATTGATGGTCTTGTACTTCGTCATGAATCGCTTCGAGTACGACATGTGCTGCGTCGCACCCGAGTCGATGAGCCATGTCGGGTTCTTGGCGCCGTCGCCGCTCCCCATGCCGACTGCAAACAGGAAGTCACCCGAGTCTTCATCTTGGTTGTGCGCCACATTCGCGCGCTGCGGACGTTGCCGGTCCGCGTTGTCATGGATCCGCGAGGAACACTCCGCGATCCAATGACCCATCTTGCCGCAGTAGTTGCACGTGCCGGTCTTCTTCACCGGCCGCACAATGCGCTTCTTGTCGCCTGTCATGAACGCTTGGCCTGCAGTGACCCCGTCGCCGCCTTGCTCCTTGCGCTTCATGTCTTCATGCAGGAGCCGAGACGTCACGAGCTCCCATGTCAACGTGTCGGAACGCGATTCCAACGCCGTGATGAGGAACTGGTACGACTCGCTCAGGCTTCCGAGAAGCGTGATCACCAAGTCGTCCTCGCTGACCGCAGCGCCGACCGCGTCGAGCTGCTCCGCCAGAGTCTTGACCTTGTTGATGTGCGCGAGCACATTATCACCTTCTTCCATCATAGCCGTGAAGAGACGACGACGAAGAAAGAGCTTGTTCGCGAGGCTCTTCTTCTCGAAGTGATCTCCCAGCTTCGACCATGCATCATGCGCACCACTCGCCGAACGAACCAACGGCAGTTGCGAGTCTTCCATCGCGAGGCAGATGATCACCATCGCCTTGCGAGCCTTCCTTTTGAACACCGCTTGGTCCAGCTCGGTCGCGCAGTGCTCAAACTTCACTTCCCCGATCACGACCTCCCACAGGTCACGTTCTTCGAGCACCATCTGCATCTTGAACTTCCACGCATGGAAATTTGTTCCGTCGAACTTGTTGATGCGGGCGGTGCTGGCGTAGTCCATGGTTGCGTTGGTGGAGGTGGTGGCGGCAGAGGCAGAGGCAGAGTCGAACGAGCATGGGCTCATAACCTGTTGAAAAGGCGCTTGAGTGGTTGAATGCAAAATGCAAAGTGAATTGATCGGTCCTTAGTTCGCTGCTGCTACCTCGAAACTGCCTGTGTCCTACGCTACCTTACTGTCCTGAAACTAGAGTGTGTCTTTACCCAATCAGAGGACAGAAATTATGCACATCATGCAATACTCACACGTTCTTCAAATGCCGTCTGGTGATTGGCTAGTGGTCGTCCACACTAGACGCACTGGTGACGCGTCGACATCACGAATCAGTTTCGCCAACCACACTTGTCGACAATCGGTGTTACATGGTCGCTTGGCGAGACGTCTTGCCAACACCCCCACTCGACTCGGTAGCAAATTGGATGCCCAACTTGGTGCGAAGGGTGTCGAACTGGGCGGCCGCAATAGACTTCGTCGTGATGTCGGCCAATATGTCTTGCGTCGGACAGTACTCCAGCACCACTTGCCGTCTTCGACCTTCTCGCGTACGAAGTGGTAGCGGATGTCGATGTGCTTGGTGCGCTTGTGGAACTCGGGGTTCTTGGCCAACGCGATCGCACCCTGATTGTCTTCGTACACCGTCACGGCACCATCACCCGCGTCTTCACCGAGTTCACGCACAAACGCCTTAAGCCACACTGCCTCTTGTATCGCTTCCGAGAGCGCCATGTACTCCGCTTCGGTCGTTGATAGTGCCACGGCGCGCTGCTTCTTGCTGCGCCAGCTGATTCAGCCACCGTTGAGTACGAACACGTAACCACTGGTGCTGCGTCGAGTATCGATGTCGCCCGCCCAGTCCGCGTCCGAGTAGCCGATCAGCTCGCCATCGCCAGAGCCGGAGAAGCGAATGCCGTGTGTCGGAGCCGCTTGCAGGTAACGGAGCACGCACTTGAGGTCTTGCCAGTGCGTCGGACACGGGTCAGCGGCGAATTGGCTCAGTGTACCCACGGCCGCGGCGAGGTCTGGACGAGTACCAACCATCAAGTACATCAGAGCGCCGACAGCACTGCGGTACGGCACTCCCTTCATGGTCTCGTCGTGCTTGCAGACACCTTCGCATATGCTCTTGGTCAACTTCAGTCCAGAGTCTTGTGGTGTCTTCACAGGCTTGCAGTCTTGCATTCCGAACTTGCTCAGGATCGACTGCAGAAACTTGGTCTGCTGCATCGACACGTCGCCCGACTTGTCATCACGCTCGACTTCCATGCCGAGGCAGTACTTGAGCTCGCCGAGATCGGACATCTCGAAGCGCTCACTCAACGCACGCTTGGTCGCCGCGAGCAGATCCATGTCGTTGCGCGCGAGGACCAAGTCGTCGACGTAGAGCAACACGAACATCATGGCCTTGTCGTTGCGCTTGACGTACACGCAATGGTCCATCTCGCACTTGGTGAAGTCGATCTTGCGCGTGAACTCGTCGATGGTCTGGTTCCACATCCGAGGCGACTGCTTGAGACCGTACAACGCGCGCTTGAGCTTGCACACATGGTTGGGATACTTGGGGTCGACGAATCCCACGGGCTGCTTCATGTAGATCTCTCCCTCGAGCAAGCCGTTGAGGAATGCCGTCTTGACGTCCATCTGGTGCAATACGAGCTTGTACTATGCTGCGATGCTCAAGATGATCCGGATCGACGCGAACTAGGCCACCGGCGCAAATGTCTCCTCGAAGTCCACGCCGTACTTCTGCAGGAATCCCTTCGCCACGAGGTGCGCCTTGTGTCGCTCGATGAGACCTTCGGCGGTCTCCCTCATCTTGAAGACCCACTTGCTGCTGATGGCCTTGCGACCGGCTGGCAGTGGCACGAGCTCCCACGTCTCGTTCTTGCACAGCGACTCGAACTCGAAGTCGCACGCTTCCATCCACTTGCTTGCGTCGCTGGATTCCGCCGCAGACTCGAACGACGTCGGCAAATCTCCCCCTGAATACACGGTGCGAGCACATTCTTCTTCTTCTCCTTCAATCGATGCGAGTAGTGCCGACATGGCATCGAGCGATGACCTCGGACCTGGTACTGGCGCCGAACTTGCTCCGCTTGTACGATCCACGCGTCCATAACGCTTCTCCACGGGTGGCTTCGACAGGGCTTCGAGCGAGTACGTCCGCGAATGGCGCTTTGACCCCGGTGGGTACTCGACATTTGGGTGTTGCGGTCGCTGTGGCCGCCGACGCGAAGGTTGCTGTTGCTGCCATTGCGGCCGCTCGTTCGTCGATGCTAACCTCGCCGGTTGTTCGTCCATGTCTTCGTTGCTGTCCTCGTTGTCGCGGTCGTCGTCGTCTTCACCGTCGGTCGCTCCATCCGCGTCACGAAACTCCACTGCCTTGCTGTCAACTTGTCCGTGCTTGCCGCTGTCAAACGTGTCTTTCATGAACTGTGCGTCGCGATTCACCACAATCCGGCTGCACGACAGCTCCTCAAACCGATACGCCTTCTCGTGGTCCGAGTAGCTCAGGAAGCGACACAATACGGACCGCGCGTCGAGCTTCGACCGCTTCTCGCTTGGCACGTGCACGTACGCGTGGCACCCGAAGACCTTCAGGTTCTTCAACAACGGCTTCTTCTGCGTCCACACCTCGTGTGGAGACTTGTCGTGGCCGGTCGCTCGTGTCGGATACCGATTGCGTAGAAACGCTGCAGTCGCCACTGCTTCACCCCAGTAGCGCTTGGACAGTCCCGCATGCTCGATCATGCACCGCGCACTCTCGACCAACGTCCGATTCATGCGTTCGGCCACTCCGTTGAGCTGGGGAGTGTATGGCGGAGTGAACTGCTGCACGATGCCTCGGTTGCGACAGAACGCGGCGAACCTGTCCGACGCGTACTCTCCGCCGTTGTCGCTCCGAAGCACCTTCACACGCTTCCCGGTCTGGGTCTCAGCAAGCTTGACGAACTGCACGAACTTGTCCAGCGCTTCCGACTTGCTGCGAAGCAGGAACACCACACAGAATCGCGACTTGTCGTCGATGAACGTCACGAAGTAGCGCTTGTTGGAGAACGTCACTGTCTGCATCGGGCCGCACACATCGCTGTGCACGACGTCGAGCACGTTCTTGGCGCGCTCGGGCGTAGTCGACTGGAAATTCGCTCGCGTTTGCTTGCCGAGCGCACATCCGCCGCACAGCTCCCACTTGCTCACCGACGCGATGTCGATGCCGACTCCGAGCTTGTGCTTCACAATCGCGTCGAGTCCGCTATGGCCGATGTGGTCAAGTCGCAGATGCTACAAGTACGACTTGCTCATCCGCGGCGCTTCGTGCACACTTGCGACACTCGCACTCTCCGCTTGCACAGGCGTCATGCACAACTTGAACAGACCCTTGCCTGCGCGCTCGTCGATCTTCCACTTCTTTCCCCTGAGGTTCGCATAGCAGATGCTGGTGTCGAATGTCACCGGCGCCACGTCCTTCGTGAATCGGCAGACCGAGAACAAGTTGCGCGTCAGCTTGGGGATATGCCACACGTTCGTGAGCACACCCTTCTTGACGCCACTCGGAGTCTTCATCATCATCACGACGTCGCCGCTGCCGATCGCTTGCACGACACCGTCATCTGCGAGGTGCACGTCGACTGGATTGATGGTCTTGTACTTCGTCATGAATCGCTTCGAGTACGACATGTGCTGCGTCGCACCCGAGTCGATGAGCCATGTCGGGTTCTTGGCGCCGTCGCCGCTCCCCATGCCGACTGCAAACAGGAAGTCACCCGAGTCTTCATCTTGGTTGTGCGCCACATTCGCGCGCTGCGGACGTTGCCGGTCCGCGTTGTCATGGATCCGCGAGGAACACTCCGCGATCCAATGACCCATCTTGCCGCAGTAGTTGCACGTGCCGGTCTTCTTCACCGGCCGCACAATGCGCTTCTTGTCGCCTGTCATGAACGCTTGGCCTGCAGTGACCCCGTCGCCGCCTTGCTCCTTGCGCTTCATGTCTTCATGCAGGAGCCGAGACGTCACGAGCTCCCATGTCAACGTGTCGGAACGCGATTCCAACGCCGTGATGAGGAACTGGTACGACTCGCTCAGGCTTCCGAGAAGCGTGATCACCAAGTCGTCCTCACTGACCGGAGCGCCGACCGCGTCGAGCTGCTCCGCCAGAGTCTTGACCTTGTTGATGTGCGCGAGCACATTATCACCTTCTTCCATCATAGCCGTGAAGAGACGACGACGAAGAAAGAGCTTGTTCGCGAGGCTCTTCTTCTCGAAGTGATCTCCCAGCTTCGACCATGCATCATGCGCACCACTCGCCGAACGAACCAACGGCAGTTGCGAGTCTTCTATCGCGAGGCAGATGATCACCATCGCCTTGCGAGCCTTCCTTTTGAACACCGCTTGGTCCAGCTCGGTCGCGCAGTGCTCAAACTTCACTTCCCCGATCACGACCTCCCACAGGTCACGTTCTTCGAGCACCATCTGCATCTTGAACTTCCACGCATGGAAATTTGTTCCGTCGAACTTGTTGATGCGGGCGGTGCTGGCGTAGTCCATGGTTGCGTTGGTGGAGGTGGTGGCGGCAGAGGCAGAGGCAGAGTCGAACGAGCATGGGCTCATAACCTGTTGAAAAGGCGCTTGAGTGGTTGAATGCAAAATGCAAAGTGAATTGATCGGTCCTTAGTTCGCTGCTGCTACCTCGAAACCGCCTGTGTCCTACGCTACCTTACTGTCCTGAAACTAGAGTGTGTCTTTACCCAATCAGAGGACAGAAATTATGCACATCATGCAATACTCACACGTTCTTCAAATGCCGTCTGGTGATTGGCTAGTGGTCGTCCACACTAGACGCACTGGTGACGCGTCGACATCACGAATCAGTTTCGCCAACCACACTTGTCGACAATCGGTGTTACATGGTCGCTTGGCGAGACGTCTTGCCAACACCCCCACTCGACTCGGTAGCAAATTGGATGCCCAACTTGGTGCGAAGGGTGTCGAACTGGGCGGCCACAATAGACTTCGTCGTGATGTCGGCCAATATGTCTTGCGTCGGACAGTACTCCAGCACCACTTGCCGTCTTCGACCTTCTCGCGTACGAAGTGGTAGCGGATGTCGATGTGCTTGGTGCGCTTGTGGAACTCGGGGTTCTTGGCCAACGCGATCGCACCCTGATTGTCTTCGTACACCGTCACGGCACCATCACCCGCGTCTTCACCGAGTTCACGCACAAACGCCTTAAGCCACACTGCCTCTTGTATCGCTTCCGAGAGCGCCATGTACTCCGCTTCGGTCGTTGATAGTGCCACGGCGCGCTGCTTCTTGCTGCGCCAGCTGATTCAGCCACCGTTGAGTACGAACACGTAACCACTGGTGCTGCGTCGAGTATCGATGTCGCCCGCCCAGTCCGCGTCCGAGTAGCCGATCAGCTCGCCATCGCCAGAGCCGGAGAAGCGAATGCCGTGTGTCGGAGCCGCTTGCAGGTAACGGAGCACGCACTTGAGGTCTTGCCAGTGCGTCGGACACGGGTCAGCGGCGAATTGGCTCAGTGTACCCACGGCCGCGGCGAGGTCTGGACGAGTACCAACCATCAAGTACATCAGAGCGCCGACAGCACTGCGGTACGGCACTCCCTTCATGGTCTCGTCGTGCTTGCAGACACCTTCGCATATGCTCTTGGTCAACTTCAGTCCAGAGTCTTGTGGTGTCTTCACAGGCTTGCAGTCTTGCATTCCGAACTT
The DNA here is from genome assembly GCA_006386115.1 of Globisporangium splendens. Classification (NCBI taxonomy): domain Eukaryota; phylum Oomycota; class Peronosporomycetes; order Pythiales; family Pythiaceae; genus Globisporangium; species Globisporangium splendens. The sequence goes on along the minus strand of VFIW01000021.1, from coordinate 69,375 downwards.
GCTCAGGATCGACTGCAGAAACTTGGTCTGCTGCATCGACACGTCGCCCGACTTGTCATCACGCTCGACTTCCATGCCGAGGCAGTACTTGAGCTCGCCGAGATCGGACATCTCGAAGCGCTCACTCAACGCACGCTTGGTCGCCGCGAGCAGATCCATGTCGTTGCGCGCGAGGACCAAGTCGTCGACGTAGAGCAACACGAACATCATGGCCTTGTCGTTGCGCTTGACGTACACGCAATGGTCCATCTCGCACTTGGTGAAGTCGATCTTGCGCATGAACTCGTCGATGGTCTGGTTCCACATCCGAGGCGACTGCTTGAGACCGTACAACGCGCGCTTGAGCTTGCACACATGTAACCGGACACTTCCGAGTTACGCAGCACGGTACGTGTGTGAGGAAGCGTATTCAACGCTTCTCTCAAGGACTCTGTTCCGAGAGCGGTTGCCTGCTTCCTGCAGTGCAACAATCGGTTACCTATAGGTCTCTATAGAGTAACCGTCGATAACCAAAGACTCAGTTAACGATAAAAATGGAACTGTTTATTTGTTGGAGGTTGCCCTCTGTAGGACAACCTGGATTATCTTTATGTAACTATGAACAATAGCAATCTCAAGTGTAATTACTCCCCATTGGGCAATGAGTGGCTATGAAAGACTAACGCTAGTTGTCTTATGTGATTGGATGAAATGCATGTTCAATTATGTCCAATCGGAGGCGCCGTCACTCAGACTGGCTGCCGGCTCCACCGTGAAGGTTCGAGCAAGTACGACGAACCTCATGGTTCGGTCTTAAACTTGTTGCGCGTACTCTACGTACCACAAGGTTCGGTTTGGTTGTGTGGCACAACACAAGTGCGTAACCATGTTACAGTGTAACCCCGTTACACCACCCCCCACTTAAAGTGCGAAACACTCGAAGGGTCGGTGTGAGAAAGTGTGGTGGTCACGCTACGACTCACGAAGTCGTGGTCAGAATTTATCGTGAGAGGCACAGCGAACACGCGTGCAAAGCTCTCCGAGAATCGTCGTAAAATCACAAGTGTGGACGCACACGTGATGGCGACGAACAAATCGGTGCGCGAGAAGATCGCCCGATGCGCGAGCGGCCCTGCAGAAGGACTCGTTCAAAGATTGCAAAAGCTCGACGCTGAAAAGCGCGAGACGGCGAGCGCAAAACAACGCGCTGCCGCTGCGACCACGACTGCCACAGTAGACGTGGGCATGAGCGACGTCGAGTCGACTCAACCGAAGGCTGCTCCTGACTGTGTCAGTGAGCTACAATTTGGCGACCTCCCTGCCATCATGCCGATGAGCAGGACAAGCGACGCCGAAGAAGACACGGCAGTCGACTACCAAGAGTACTCCCCGAAGAAGGGGAGGAAGGGGAAGACATCACAGTGAAGCTCGGCTCCATCGGCGAGTGGGTCGAGTACGAGGAGTTGCATTACGGGAGCGGTAGCCCCGAACTGCACGAGTTGGAACGGAATCCCTCGGCAGACGTCTCGATTTATCGGACGGATGAAGAAAAAGACGTCGCAAAGACTGTCAAAGAAAGAGGGAAGGAGGAGGTCATCATTACCAATAATGAGACCGGACTGGAACCACCGCGAAAAGGTTCCGTCCATTATTCGCTTCCCATTATGCCGCCGCCAAGTTAATGGCCGACAGCAAAAACCCCGGCAAATTTACTTGCACAGGCGCGGGTTCCACTCGAGAGGTATGACTCCGAGTTCGCACGATGGCGCGAAGCCGATCTGCGAGGACGTGATGGGGCACTGCGCGTGCACCCGATCCCGGTTATCCTTTACGAAGATGAGACCGAGGATCAATATGAAACCGCGTTCTTGGCATCAAGAACCGGTGTGAAACGCTTTGGCACTGCGCGTATATTGGCCACCGATCCTGGGGCACAACGTAGCCAGCGCATGCAATTCGCTGTGCAGCGCGTACAAAAGTACCGCGAAGCGACAAAGAGTGATGACCGTGCTCGCACGAGTCTCGGTATTAACAAGCGGCAGATGGACGAGTCCCACTCGCCACCAACGCACGCTCAAAAGCGGCGACCAAATCGGGAACGTCCTCGAGGAGGTGCTCAGCAGGCTCCCACGAGCTCTGCGACACATCGTACCCACGCCACTTCACAAGGTAGTGGGTGTTCCCCTTACGCCGCTGCACACGCAGCAGGCGCTCAACATGGTAGTGGCGCTCTCCCTGCTTATCAATTAGCGGGACAGGTGGCGCCCTACTTCGCTTCAGCATCGGTGGTTGCACCAGATGCGGTGGTTCAGATGGTTCACGCGAACGCATCGTCTTTGGGGGCGCTACAGCAAGCCGTCCGTACCCTTCGCCAGCAATATCTGGACGAAACCTCGCTGTTAAAGCAGAGGGTGACGGCGCTTGAGACGGAGCTGAAGGAAGCTCGTCAGATGCTGGAGGAGTACCATGTCCGCGGGAAGCACTTCCACGCGAGGTACGCTCCGCGAGTGAAGACGCTTTGGGAGAGGCACAACGCGCTCGTGTCTCGATGGGCGGCGTCTGAGCCCCCTGATGAGACCGACGTTCTCCCGGACTGGGATAAGAATCCACAGTAGCGTCATGGTAGCGTTTCAGCAAACCCACGTAGAACACGGGGTGCGTTGCCATTCTCGTTGGGAGATCGAGCTTGTAATTCAAGTCTCCAATCCTCTCCACAACAGTGTATGGCCCGATGAATCGTGGCAACAACTTACTCCCGCTGGGGAGCGTTGTGACTGCATCGTTTGGTAGGTTTTTAATGCTTAAAAGCACTTTATCAACCACACAAAACGTTTGTTTGTTCTTTCTACCCGATTTATCGGCGTAGAGCTTTTGCTTGTCTTGCGCAGCAGCTAGTCGGTCGCGTACGCGACGCAACAATGCTGCGCGCTCATCGACAAATTGCCGCGCTGCCGCGACGGCTTTGTCTTGCTTTTTCGTTGCTCTCACAGCGCGTGCTGCAGAGAGATCTATTTCTGCGCCGGTGTGTGACACCGCGCGTCCTTCCATTCGTGGCTGATGCTCACACGAGCAGTCGCCTGATTCCGTCTGAGACTGGCTATTTTTAGCACGAGTACCGTAACTCGGTACCGTGGGTGATCCATCTTTAGGGACACGAGTGCCGTAACTCAGTACCGTGGGTGATCCATCTTTAGGGACACGAGTACCGTAACTCAGTACCGTGCCCGAGATGTCAATACTCTGCGTGCTGTCCGGTAAGACCGTGACATATTCGGAACGCGATCGCACAGGCGGCGCATCGCGCGCGTCCACGTGAGCGGTCGACGCCACGTCCGGTGACGGAGATCGCGCGCTCGCATCGAGCGCAGCGAGTTGCCCTCCCACCGCAGAACGTTCGACGCCCTCGAACAGAGTGGCGGGTACGCGCAGGTGCCGCAGCGAGTTAAAATAGAACGGAGTCACGGCCGTAGAGGCGTGCTCGCTGCTATTTATAGCAAACTCGGCGTACGGCAGCCAGCGGCTCCAGTCGCGGGGATGATCGACAGCGATGCTGCGAAGAATATCCTCGACGACACGGTTCACGCGCTCAGTTTGCCCGTCTGTCTCGGGGTGATCGGCAGTGGACAACGCCAGATCTGTGCCGAGCAGGCGAAAGAGTTCGCGCCAAAAGGCAGCGGTAAAACGCGGGTCCCGGTCTGATACAATAGACTCGGGCAAGCCGTGATAGCGGAACACGTGCTCTAAAATAGGCACGCCGTCTCTTGCGCATTGACATGCTTGCGCACAGGTGCAACGTGCACCATTTTGCTCAGTCGGTCGACGAACACGACGACGCCTGTGTTGCGCGTCTTGTCTTCCGGGAAACCGAAGACGAAATCCATGCTGACCGACTTCCAGCAGTCTTGCGGAATCGGCAGCGGATGCAGCGGCGCTTTGTTCTTGCCCGCAGGCTTCACGCGCTGGCACTGCTCGCATGAGCGTACATAATTGGCCACCCATTTGTATTGGTGTGGCCACCAAAACACATTAGACACTTGCAAGAAGGTCTTTTCACGCCCGAGATGCCCACTCGCTGGTGTATCGTGAAACTCATGCAGGATCGAAAGTTTCAGATCCTGGTCATGCGGTACATACACACGCGGGTAATCAAAGTTGGACAGTCGATGCCACAACAACCCATCGTGGTAACTAAACCGAGCAAGCTTTGACTCGAGTTTGGCAGGCAATGACTCTTTGGACGAGCCGTCAAAGTGAGCAATCAACAAGCGACACTCATCGTCCTTTGGATAAAGCGACTGAATGTTGTCCTTGAGCTTTGTTTGCACTCGACTGATGCTCAGATGCATGAGATCAGGAGTGCGCTCCAAACACAGGGCGTCAGAGCTGTCGTCAACGCTCGACTCGTAATCTGGACGGCGCGAGAGCGCGTCCGCCAGAACATTTTCCTTTCCTGGTTTGTATTCGACCCGAAAGTTGAACTCGGAGAAGAAAGCAAGCCATCGCGCCATTCGCTGCGATAAATGGGGGGAATTAATCGCGGTCCGCAAGGACGCGTGATCCGTGTACACAACGAACAGTGTCGCACCCAAAAGGTGGACCCTGAACTTCAAGAGGGCGTACTTGATCGCAAGCAGCTCCTTGTCGTGCACAGGGTAATTCTTTTCAGCTGCCTTAAGCAGTCTGCTTTGGTATGATACGACGCGCTCATGGCCGTCATCATCCTTCTGCATCAGCGCACAGCCAATTGCAAAATCGCTGGCATCGCACACGACACTGAAGGCTTTCGTGTGGTCCGGCAACGCCAGGACAGGAGCGCGAACTAGCGACTCCTTCACGTCAATGAATGCATTCATGACATCATTCGTCCAGTCCCACTCAACATCCTTTTTCAAGAGATGCGTGAGTGGACGGACTCTTGCCGCATAGTTGTGGCTGTACTTGTGCAAGTAATTTGCCAAGCCAAGCCACTTGCGCAAGTCCTTGACATTCTTTGGGATCGGCCAGTCGGCGATCGCCTTGATCTTCTCTGGGTCCGCGCGGACGCCAGCTTTGCCAACATAGCAGCCCAGGATCGGTATCTCTGAGGCGCCAAAGATGCATTTCTTCAGGTTGCAATACAGACTGTTGTCTCGTAAGCACTGCAACACTGAGCGCAAATGTCTCTTGTGCACGTCAACGACACTGAGACCTCCTTCGGCACGACTGTGCACGAAGATGTCATCGAAATAGCTCGGTGCATACGCACGATGAGGACGCAGAAGATGCGTTACCAGACGGTTGAACGTCGCTGGTGCATTCTTCAAACCTTGCGGCATAACGAGCCACTCCCACAGCATCCCGCTGGGTGTGCTTACTGCCATCAAGGGAACGTCACTCTCTCGCATGAGGATCTGATAGAACCCATCCATCAGATCCAGTGCGGAGAACACTGTTGAGCCGCCCATGGAGTCGATCAAGACATCCTTCCTTGGGATCGGCGTTTGTGCTGGAATGGTGGCGGCGTTCAGCTTGTTGAAAGCGTGAACAATGCGCCAGCCACCAGTCGCTTTCCGCACACAAAACGTGGGTGAGCTATGTGGAGACTTGCTTTCTCTCACATGACCGGCGAGGGCACGTTTCGCGAAGAACTCGTCGATTGCCTCAACCTGCTCGCGGGGCAGCGGCCATTGTCTGGTCACGCAATATTTGCTCCAGGGCTCGAGGTCAATCTCGTGCCGTACGCCACGATCAACGGGCAGGGCACTTGGCACTTTGTCGGGAAACACATCTTTGAACTCCCACAATAAGTCAAAGTATGGACTGCCTTTCACGGCGTCCCAATCCTGAGCAGCAAACCGTTTCTGTTTGTCTGGCTCCAAAACACTCTCATCCGCAGTGGACGAGGTGCATAGTTCGCTACGCGTGAACGCAGTCGGAACGACGATCTCGCGGATCTGATCACGCTCTAGATCCGTAAGAAAGAGCTCATAGCTCATTTCTTCGAGGGATACAATCGCCTCAGCGGTACTCGGCAGCTCATGGAGCGTCGCAAATTCAGCGAAGAACACTTCGTCTGATGCGTTTGCTTCCGGACTGCGCTTCGCGCGTCTGAGCGCCACGTCAACGTGAGCGCGATCTATCGACGGATCCGAGGTCCTGTCGAAGGCGCGCAGCGAAGTTGCAGCTGCATTGAGAGATGGGGCAATCATATGCGAGGCGGCTGTTTCCTCAGCAACAGATGCCAATGTACTGTCTCTCTCGCGAGCTGACAACTTGCGTCGCCCTCGTCGGTTGATGCGAACACGCGACCTCGCGGTTCTGAGCTACAGTACTGCACCGTCAGGGTGGTACGAGCTGGCTGACGCGTGTACACCTGTACTGTCGCTGTCACTTGCGGGGGCTGGCTCGGGTGCCCTGGAGCCGCACACTTGCGCACCAGTGTCCACGTCTGGACTTTCTGGCGCTTCCGCACAAACTGGGCTACCTGCCGCAGTTGATCTCTTTGCTGGGCTCCCTGCCTCAGCGCATCTTCCAGCTGGGCTCCCTGCCACAGCGTGAGTGTTTGAAGCGGGGCTCGCTGCCGCCGCATGTCTTCCTGCTGGGCTCCCTGCCACAGCGTGTTCAAAGCTCGCATCCATTGCGTGGAAATATTCCCGCAACCTTCGCTCTCCATCAGAGGAAGGGGTGGAGCTTCCGATTGTGCGTGCTCGCCAATCGATCCAAGGCTGATGTTTCGCCAGCCAAGGCGTCCCTAGGATGAGGTCGTACTTCGACCCCATCGCTAGTACCACGAACGTTTCTTTGCAGACAAAGTCGCAAAAACTGAAAGAGAGTTCGACTTGAACCCCTTCAGTGTGTACTGTGGACCCATCGGCCAGACGTACGATCATCTTCTCGCGCTTGCCACTGTGGACAAGTCGCTCATACGCTTGCAGACTCTGTTCCAGAGCTGCCTTCAAGACGAAGTTCTGTGACGCACCGCAGTCAACAAGAACCGTCATTTTCTTCTCATAGCCCTTCACATCGGCGCTATATACCAACATCTCACTCGGAGCCTTGTTGTCAAGAACTCCTGGGACTAAGCTTCCCATCTGCACGACTCTAGTAGTCGGCGACGCCGAAGCTATAGAGTCTGTCTCAGTAGAGCGTCCCGCTTCTACTGAGACATTCCGTTTCCCTTTCTTGCCGCAGCGGATCTGCCACCTCGGTGAGCGTGGTTGCTGCGCGGCGTTTGGTAGTCCCTCGCCTGATTTCCAGTGCGAGGAGCAGACTGCCTTGGAGCGGGACACTTCGACTGATAGTGTCCCCGCTTGCCACAGTTAAAGTAGGTCACTTCGGCGCTGCTGAGATCCATTGGTGTCGGACCATGGAAGCGCCGCTCATTCGTGACTGCTCGGTGGCTGTGATGCGCACCGTTGTGGCGGCCAGCGTTCCAATCAGGTCGGCTGACTCGGAACGATTGCTGCTCAACGAGCGCAATGCGGATCGCATCTTCCATCGTGGCCGGCAAGCGTCGGTACAACTCCTGACGCGCCGGTCCACTGTTGAGGCCGTTGAGAAACGCAGGCACTTTCACAGACTCAGGCAAAGGACTGGTCGTGATCGCCGCGCACAGGCTTCTCATCTCCTGGATGTATCGTTCCAGTGAGAGCTTCCCTTGTTTCAAGGAGAAGAAACGACCTTGCAACAGCACTTCGTTGTTCGGAGGCTGATACATGGCGGTGATTCTCGCACGGAAAATATCCCACGTGTCGAATGCACACTCATCGGCGAGCAACGTCGAGAATGCCCATTCCGACGCTCGACCGCGCAGGTTCGAGATGGCGTAAGACACCATCTGCTCGTTGCTGTCGATGAGCTGAGCCTTGGCGCAACGCTCCACGGCGAGCAGCCAGTGGATGAGCTTGTCGCCATCCGCACCATCGAATTTCGGAGCGTCGATCTTGACAGCTCTTGGGCGGGGAGTTTGGGACGCGGGTGTCTGAGGCGCAGAAGCCGCACTCGACAAAGACGTGGCTGCACCAGCAACCACAGAAACCACTCGCTCGAGCGCTTCGCGCGACTCAGCAGCTGAGCGCAGCATCTCTGCGGTCCAGCTTGCGGTGGCTTGCATTTGTGCTTGCGCACTTCGCTCTCCTTCGAGGCGCTGAGCGTTCGAGAAGTTCTCGAACTGCTCGAGTCGAAAGATTTGCTGTTCCGGCGACGCCGAGAGCACGTCTAGAGCGACTTGGTCGCCTAGCGCTTGTGCCATTCGGGTCAGCACACTCCGGTGTTCAGCCGAGAGGTGCGGGAACTGCGCAGGGTCAATTGACGCCATTATGAATCCTTGAGGAAGCGATTCAGGCAGTCACCTCTGCCGGGTCGTAGATTGACTACAAGTGCTACCAGTTGTAACCGGACACTTCCGAGTTACGCAGCACGGTACGTGTGTGAAGAAGCGTATGCAACGCTTCTCTCAAGGACTCTGTTCCGAGAGCTGTTGCCTGCTTCCTGCAGTGCAACAATCGGTTACCTATAGGTCTCTATAGAGTAACCGTCAATAACCAAAGTCTTTAGTTAACGGTAAAAATGGAACTGTTTATTTGTTGGAGGTTGCCCTCTGTAGGACAACCTGAGTTATCTTTATGTAACTATGAACAATAGCAATCTCAAGTGTAATTACTCCCCATGGGGCAATGAGTGGCTACGAAAGACTAACGTTAGTTGTCTTATGTGATTGGATGAAATGCGTGTTCAATTATATCCAATCGGAGGCGCCGTCACTCAGACTGGCTGCCGGCTCCACCGTGAAGGTTCGAGCAAGTACGACGAACCTCATGGTTCGGTCTTAAACTTATTGCGCGTACTCTACGTACCGCAAGGTTCGGTTTGGTTGTGTGGCACAACACAAGTGCGTAACCATGTTACAGTGTAACCCCGTTACAACACATGGTTGGGATACTTGGGGTCGACGAATCCCACGGGCTGCTTCATGTAGATCTCTCCCTCGAGCAAGCCGTTGAGGAATGCCGTCTTGACGTCCATCTGGTGCAATACGAGCTTGTACTATGCTGCGATGCTCAAGATGATCCGGATCGACGCGAACTTGGCCACCGGCGCAAATGTCTCCTCGAAGTCCACGCCGTACTTCTGCAGGAATCCCTTCGCCACGAGGTGCGCCTTGTGTCGCTCGATGAGACCTTCGGCGGTCTCCCTCATCTTGAAGACCCACTTGCTGCTGATGGCCTTGCGACCGGCTGGCAGTGGCACGAGCTCCCACGTCTCGTTCTTGCACAGCGACTCGAACTCGAAGTCGCACGCTTCCATCCACTTGCTTGCGTCGCTGGATTCCGCCGCAGACTCGAACGACGTCGGCAAATCTCCCCCTGAATACACGGTGCGAGCACATTCTTCTTCTTCTCCTTCAATCGATGCGAGTAGTGCCGACATGGCATCGAGCGATGACCTCGGACCTGGTACTGGCGCCGAACTTGCTCCGCTTGTACGATCCACGCGTCCATAACGCTTCTCCACGGGTGGCTTCGACAGGGCTTCGAGCGAGTACGTCCGCGAATGGCGCTTTGACCCCGGTGGGTATTCGACATTTGGGTGTTGCGGTCGCTGTGGCCGCCGACGCGAAGGTTGCTGTTGCTGCCATTGCGGCCGCTCGTTCGTCGATGCTAACCTCGCCGGTTGTTCGTCCATGTCTTCGTTGCTGTCCTCGTTGTCGCGGTCGTCGTCGTCTTCACCGTCGGTCGCTCCATCCGCGTCACGAAACTCCACTGCCTTGCTGTCAACTTGTCCGTGCTTGCCGCTGTCAAACGTGTCTTTCATGAACTGTGCGTCGCGATTCACCACAATCCGGCTGCACGACAGCTCCTCAAACTTATTAAGTGTACCAAGTCGCTGGCACACTGTGCCGCGCTTGTGCCCACGCTGTGCATTCAGCAACGGGACCAGCACTCATGTGCAGATGACTGTCGACCCCATGACATCATCATCTGCACAGTGCGTAATCATGCATATGGGATAAGGTTCGAAGTGTGACAGCGTAGGACTCTGCATTTTGATTGGCTAGCGTAGGTACCCACACCCACCCACTTTGTGTGGCTAGGAGCGTAGTGACCACTAGTTTCTTGTGGCTGCGAGCGATCGAAGCTCGCATCCACACATCAGTGTTTGTGTCCAACGGTGATGGCTTGCGCCATGCACTGCGGCGCAACCACACTCTAAGCCAATCTCACTTTCCATTTTACCATCTCAAGCTCTTCTCTTCTAGATTCCGTCCATCGACCGCTTTCGACCTTTAACAGGTTATGAGCCCAAGCACGACAAGCATGACTGAGAAGACCGTGATCGACAAGTTCAACGGCGACAACTACGCGACGTGGGCACGCTACATGCGTGGCGTGCTCCTGACCAAGTCCGTGTGGGACGTGGTGAACCGCGAGGTTGTTGAAAATAGCTTGAGTGGTGGGATGCAAAATGCAATGTGATTGATTGAATGAGGTCCTTAGTTCGCATGCATGCGTGCTGCTGCTTGCTACATCTAAGCCTACTGGATTCTTTTCTGGATACTTGTCTGTACTATCCACAAAGAATCTTCTACATAAACAGATGGTGGGTACGGATCAGATTCCGAACCCACACCCATATCGTACCTGTCGTAATCAAATGGTGCAACCATCGGAATAATGGTGATGCCGAGAGTGAAGGTTAGTACAACTGGTAGATACCGGTGGTACCGGTAATCACACCGTCGCAGATCGAGGTGTCTTACCAACACCCCCGCTCGACTCGATAGCGACTTGGATGCCCAACTTGGTGCGGAGAGCGTCGAACTGCGCGGTGGCGATCGGCTTCGTCATGAGGTCTGCGAGCATCTCTTGTGTCGGACAGTACTCCAGAACCACTTGACCGTCTTCGACCTTCTCGCGCACAAAGTGGTAGCGGATGTCGATGTGCTTGGTGCGCTTGTGGAACTCGGGGTTCTTGGCCAACGCGATCGCACCCTGATTGTCTTCGTACACCGTCACGGCACCATCACCCGCGTCTTCACCGAGTTCACGCACAAACGCCTTAAGCCACACTGCCTCTTGTATCGCTTCCGAGAGCGCCATGTACTCCGCTTCGGTCGTTGATAGTGCCACGGCGCGCTGCTTCTTGCTGCGCCAGCTGATGCATCCACCGTTGAGCACGAACACGTAGCCGCTGGTGCTGCGTCGAGTATCGATGTCGCCCGCCCAGTCCGCGTCCGAGTAGCCGATCAGCTCGCCGGAGCCGGAGCCGAAGAAACGAATGCCGTGCGTCGGAGTCGCTTGCAGGTACCGGGGCACGCGCTTGAGGGCTTGCCAGTGTGTCGGACACGGATCGGCGGCAAACTGGCTCAGTGTGCCCACGGCCGCGGCGAGGTCTGGGCGGGTACCAACCATCAGGTACATCAATGCACCAACCGCGCTGCGGTATGGCACACCCTTCATGGTCTCGTCGTGCTTGCAACCACCTTCGCACATGGTCTTGGTCAACTTGAGTCCGGGGTCTTGTGGTGTCTTCACGGGCTTGCAGTCTTGCATTCCGAACTTACTCAGGATCGACTGAAGGAACTTGGTCTGCCGCATCGACACGTCGCCCGACTTGTCATCACGCTCGACTTCCATGCCGAGGCAGTACTTGAGCTCACCGAGGTCGGACATCTCAAAGCGCTCACTCAACGCACGCTTGGTCGCCGCGAGTAGATCCATGTCGTTGCACGCGAGGATGAGGTCGTCGACGTAGAGCACCACGAACATCGTGGCCATGTCGTCACGCTTGACGTACACGCAGTGGTCCATCTCGCACTTGGTGAAGCCGATCTTGCGCATGAACTCGTCGATGGTGTGGTTCCACATGCGAGGCGACTGCTTGAGACCGTACAACGCGCGCTTGAGCTTGCACACATGGTTGGGATACTTGGGGTCGACGAATCCCACGGGCTGCTTCATGTAGATCTCTCCCTCGAGCAGCCGTTGAGGAACGCCGTCTTGACGTCCATCTGGTGCAATACGAGCTTGTACTGCGCCGCGATGCTCAAGATGATCCGGATCGACGCGAACTTGGCCACCGGCGCGAACGTCTCCTCGAAGTCCACGCCGTACTTCTGCAGGAATCCCTTCGCCACGAGACGCGCCTTGTACCGCTCGATGAGACCCTCGACGGTCTCCTTCACCTTGAAGACCCACTTGCTGCTGATGGCCTTGCGACCGCGTGGCAGTGGCACGAGCTCCCACGTCTCGTTCTTGCATAGCGACTCGAACTCGGAGTCGCACGCTTCCATCCACTTGCTCGCGTCGCTGGATTCCATCGCCGACTCGAACGACGTCGGCAAATCTCCCACTGAATACACGACGTGAGCGCATTCTTCTTCTTCTTCTTCTTCAATCGACGCGAGTAGCGCCGACATGTCATCGAGCGATTACCTTGGACCTGGTGCTGGCGTCGAACTTGCTCCACTTGTACGACCCACGCGTCCATAACGCTTCTCCACGGGCGGCTCCGACAGAACTTCAAGCGAGTGCGTCCGCGAGTGACGCTTGGACCCCGGTGGGTACTCGACATTCGGTTGTTGCGGTCGCTGTGGCTGCTGACGTGGCGTTTGCCGTTGCTGCCATTGCGGCCGCTCGTTCGTCGGTCTTGGCTCTGACGGTCTCTCGTGCGTCGGTACTGGCTCCGCCGGCTGCTCGCCCATGTCTTCGTCGCTCTCCTCGTAGTCATGGTCGTCGTCGCCTTCACCGTCGGTCGCTTCATCCGCGTCACGAAACTCGACTGCCTTGCTGCCGATTTGAGTGCGCTTGCCGCTGTCGAACGTGTCTTCCATGAACTGCGCGTCGCGACTCACGACGATCCGACCGCTCGACAGCTCCTCGAACCGATACGCCTTCTCGTGGTCGGAGTAGCCGAGGAAACGGCATAACACCGACCGCGCGCCGAGCTTCGACCGCTTCTCGCTTGGCACGTGCACGTACGCGTGGCACCCGAAGACCTTCAGATTTTTCAACAACGGCTTCTTCTGCGTCCACACCTCGTGTGGAGACTTGTCGTGACCGATCGCCCGCGTCGGACACCGATTGCGCAGAAACGCTGCAGTCGCCACTGCTTCACCCCAGTACTGCTTGGACAGTCCCGCATGCTCGAGCATACAGCGCGCACTCTCGACCAACGTCCGATTCATACGCTCGGCCACTCCGTTGAGCTGCGGCGTGTATGGCGGAGTGAACTGCTGCACGATGCCTCGATCACGGCAGAACGCGGCGAACTTGTTGGACACGTACTCGCCGCCGTTGTCGCTCCGAAGCACCTTCACGCGCCTTCCGGTCTGGGTCTCCGCAAACTTGACGAACTGCACGAACTTGTCCAGCGCTTCCGACTTGCTGCGAAGCAGGAACACCACGCAGAACCGCGACTTGTCGTCGATGAACGTCACGAAGTATCGCTTGTCGGAGAATGTCGACGTCTGCATCGGGCCACACACATCGCTGTGCACGACGTCGAGCACGTTCTTGGCACGCTCGGGCGTAGTCGACTGGAAACTCACACGCGTCTGCTTGCCGAGCGCACATCCGCCGCAGAGCTCCCACTTGCTCACCGACGTGATGTCGATGCCGATGCCGAGCTTCTGTTTCACAATCGCGTCGAGACCACCGTGGCCGATGTGACCGAGTCGGAGATGCCACAAATACGACTTACCAGTTCGCGGAATATCCGCAGCAGCGCTTGCGACTCTCGCCAACTCTGTCTTCACAGGTGTCATGCACAGCTTGAACAGACCCTTGCCTGCGCGCTCGCCGACCTTCCACTTCTGGCCCTTGAGGTTCACGTAGCAGACACTGGTGTCGAACGTCATCGGCGCAACGTCCTTCGTGAATCTGCCGACCGAGAACAGGTTGCGCGTCAGCTTGGGGATGTGCCGCACATTCGTGAGCACACCCTTCTTGTCGCCGCTTGGAGTCTTCATTGTCATCACGATGTCGCCGCTGCCGATCGCTTGCACGACACCGTCGTCTGCGAGATGCACGTCGACTGGATCGATGGTCTTGTACTTCGTCATGAATCGCTTCGAGTACGACATGTGCTGCGTCGCACCCGAGTCGATGAGCCATGTCGGGTTCTTGGCGCCGTCGCCGCTCCCCATGCCGACTGCAAACAGGAAGTCACCCGAGTCTTCATCTTGGTTGTGCGCCACATTCGCGCGCTACGGACGTTGCCGGTCCGCGTTGTCATGGATCCGCGAGGGACACTCCGCGATCCAATGACCCATCTTGCCGCAGTAGTTGCACGTGCCGGTCTTCTTCACCGGCCGCACAATGCGCTTCTTGTCGCCTGTCATGAACGCTTGGCCTGCAGTGACCCCGTCGCCGCCTTGCTCCTTGCGCTTCATGTCTTCATGCAGGAGCCGAGACGTCACGAGCTCCCATGTCAACGTGTCGGAACGCGATTCCAACGCCGTGATGAGGAACTGGTACGACTCGCTCAGGCTTCCGAGAAGCGTGATCACCAAGTCGTCCTCACTGACCGGAGCGCCGACCGCGTCGAGCTGCTCCGCCAGAGTCTTGACCTTGTTGATGTGCGCGAGCACATTATCACCTTCTTCCATCATAGCCGTGAAGAGACGACGACGAAGAAAGAGCTTGTTCGCGAGGCTCTTCTTCTCGAAGTGATCTCCCAGCTTCGACCATGCATCATGCGCACCACTCGCCGAACGAACCAACGGCAGTTGCGAGTCTTCTATCGCGAGGCAGATGATCACCATCGCCTTGCGAGCCTTCCTTTTGAACACCGCTTGGTCCAGCTCGGTCGCGCAGTGCTCAAACTTCACTTCCCCGCTGACGACCTCCCACAGGTCACGTTCTTCGAGCACCATCTGCATCTTGAACTTCCACGCATGGAAATTTGTTCCGTCGAACTTGTTGATGCGGGCGGTGCTGGCGTAGTCCATGGTTGCGTTGGTGGAGGTGGTGGCGGCGGCGGCAGAGTCAAACGAGCTTGGGCTCATAACCTATTGAAAATAGCTTGAGTGGTGGGATGCAAAATGCAAAGTGATTGATTGAATGAGGTCCTTAGTTCGCATGCATGCGTGCTGCTGCTTGCTACATCTAAGCCTACTGGATTCTTTTCTGGATACTTGTCTGTACTATCCACAAAGAATCTTCTACATAAACAGATGGTGGGTACGGATCAGATTCCGAACCCACACCCATATCGTACCTGTCGTAATCAAATGGTGCAACCATCGAAATAATGGTGATGCCAAGAGTGAAGGTTAGTACAACTGGTAGATACCGGTGGTACCGGTAATCACACCGTCGCAGATCGAGGTGTCTTACCAACAGAGGTGACACCCACGTTCACGGACGCGCGCATCAAGGACGAGTACATTCGTACGAACAACGTCGCATTCGGCCTGCTCCTGCTGCACATCGACGCTGAGTACCATCACATCGTCGACGACTGCGAAGAGGCGTGGGTCGCGTGGGGACGACTGAAGGCGATGCACGAAGGCTCGCAGAAGGCGGGTCGCATCTTCCTCAAACGCCAGTTGTTCAGCATCGAGATGAAGGAAGGCGACAATCTGTTGCACCACTGCAACGAGGTTCTCAACATCCACGCCAAGCTCGTCAGCATCGGCGCGAAGATGGAGGACGAAGACGTGGCGATCTGTCTGCTACGCAGTCTGCCCAAGAGCTACGACAACGTCGTGCTGAACTTGGAGATGCGGAACGCGGATCTCAAGACGCAAGACGTCGTTCAAGCACTCACGAACGAGCATATCAAGCGCTCGGGTGAGAAGAAGGTGATCAAGACCGAAGATCGTGCGAAAGCGTTTGCTGCCGAGAACGAGCCTCGGGTGTGCTCGTTTTGTGGCAAGGTCGGCCACACCGTCGACCGGTGCTGGACCAAGAACAAGCAGCAAAGGCGCAAGCGCACAGGCGGCTACGCGGGCAAGCGGGCCAACTACGTCGAGCGCGACGACTACTCCGACTACGACGATGACACGCGACTGGCGTTCGTCGTGTCCATGGAATGCAGCATGACTGCTGCGAAGGACGACAAGTGCGGGATGTGGGCGATCGACAGTGGCGCGACGCACCACATCTGCAACGACAAGTCCAAGTTTGTGCACCTGGACGAGGACGACCATGGCGATTTGGTCGTTGCGAACGGGAACAAGACCAAGATCCTCGGCGTCGGCACGGTGCACGAGCGGATCGCGCTGCCAAACGGTCGAGTGCGCGATCTCGAGGTGAACGACGTGCTGTTCGTGCCAACTATCGGCAAGAACCTGCTCTCAATCCCGCAGATCAACAAGGCGAACAAGTTCCAAGTCGTGTTCGACGGTCCGAGCATGAACGTGTTGATGAAGAACTCGCGCAAGGTGGTCGCGACTGCCGACTTTGTCGACGGTCTCTACTGGCTCCGTGTTCCAGCGAGTTCGGCACCGAAGTCTGCGATGGCGGCGACGAAGGTCAACTCGGCGTCGACTCTGCACGAGCGCATGGGTCATGCGTCGGTGCAAGCACTTCGCCAACTTGTCGACAAGCGCATGGTCAAGGACGCAGACTTTGCGCCGGATTTGGCTGCGTGTCGCGGTTGCCAGCAAGGCAAAATGGTCCAAAAACCATTCAAGACCAACTACGAGAAGCGCAGTTTCGGACTCTTCGAACTGCTGCACTTCGACATCTGTGGCCCGATGGAAGTCGACAGCATCGGTGGAAGCAAGTATTTGCTCCTGATCGTCGACGAGAGCAGTGACTCGATGCAAGGCTTTTGCCTCGAGCACAAGTCCGACAGCGAGGCGATGCTCAAAAAGTTCATCGTACAAGTCGGCAACCAGTTCGGCGCTCGTGTCAAGTTCGTTCGCCATGACGGGGCCAAGGAGTTCGCGACGAACTCGATCAAGCAGTTCTATGCAGATCGCGGCATCATGCAGCAAGTGACAGTTCCGTACGCGCACCAGGCGAACGGCACTGCAGAGCGCGCGATTCGCACTATCGTGACCATCGGTCGATGCATGCTCCACCACGCGCGCTTGGACAAGTCGTTCTGGGCCGAAGCTGCGATGACGGCGATTTACATCAAAAATCGCCTGCCATCGCCCAAGTCCGACACGAAGACACCGTTCGAAATGGTGCACAAGTCCAAGCCGAGTGTCAAGCACATGCGTGTTTTCGGCTGTTTGGCGTACGTTCTGACGCCGAAGGAGAAGCGGCTCAAGTGGGACGCGAAGTCGCGACCCAGTCTTTTCGTCGGCTACGAAGAAGCGTCGAAGGCGTATCGCGTGTATGACATCGAGGGGGAGCGCGTTGTGATCAGTCGCGATGTCAACTTCGACGAGTCCGTGATCGGCGGTTCGCTTCTGAACAACTCGGTGGGTGGCGTTTCGGAACTCCTGACTCGACTTGAGGCGATCGACATCGAGGGAGGCTATCGACTTTCCGACTTCAAGTACACTGGCAAACGCCGTGCTGGTGCGTCGCAGTCGGCCGAAATCCCGACCGAAGACGATGTGAAGGACGACAATGACGACGGTGCGACTCGGCGTTCGACTCGGCAGCGCATTTCGCCCGTGGAGTGGTGGCGCGCGAACATGGTCGTTGCGACCGACATGTCTGCGCCAACCTCGTTTCAAGAAGCTGTCAGCGGCCCCGACCAAGTGCACTGGCGCGATGCGATTCGCGCCGAGCTCAAGTCGATGAGATTGCACGGTGTGTTCCGCGCGGCGAAGCTCCCTGCCGGTCAACGCGCTATCGGTACCAAGTGGGTTTTCAAGATCAAGCGCAACGCGGACGGGTCGATCAACAAGTACAAGGCTCGACTCGTCGCAAAGGGGTTCAAACAGAAGTACGGCATCGACTACACGGAGACGTTCGCGCCAGTCGTGAAGTACGTGACGCTGCGCATCGTGATCGCGCTCGCCAAATTTTTCGGCTGGCTCGTCGACCAACTCGACGTCGTGACGGCGTTCCTGTACGGCGCGATGAAAGAAGTCGTGTTCATCTTGGTGCCCGAAGGCATGGAGATCGACTCCGACCACGACTGCCTCGAGCTGCTCAAGTCGATCTATGGTCTCAAGCAGGCGTCTCGCGTGTGGAACGAGACTTTCGACGAGTTCGTGCGCTCGATCGGCTTTGCCGTGTCCGACTTCGACCCGTGTCTGTACCTCAAGGTCGTCGATGATCAGTGCGCGTTGCTCCTGGTGTACGTCGACGACGTGATCGTGACCGGAAGTTCCGTCGAGATCATTGCGCAAGTGAAGCAGCAGCTCAAGCAGCGCTTCGAGATGACCGACAGCAGCAAGTGCAAGTTCGTGCTCGGCATCGAGCTCATCGACCACGACGATGGCAGTGTGACACTGTGCCAGCGTCGTTACGTCGACGACATTTTGCGGCGTTTCGGCATGGAAGAGTGCAAGCCTGCGGCAAGTCCGGTCGACATCAGCACAAAAATGCTCAAGTTCGACCCCGACTCGGCTGCCACCGATGCGCCTTTTCGTGAAGCCGTCGGTGCACTCATGCACTTGATGTGCGCGACGCGGCCCGACATCGCGTTCGCAGTCGGCATGGTTGCGCGCTTCATGGAATCGCCGCAAGTTGTGCACTGGACGACGGTCAAGCGCATTTTTCGGTACTTGCAAGGCACCAAGTCACACGGCATTCGATTCAAGTCGACTTCCGGCTATGTGTTCAAGATGGTCGGCGGACCGGTCAGCTGGGGCAGCAAGAAACAGTCCAGCGTGTCGCTCTCGACGAGTGAGGCCGAGTACATTGCGCTCAGCCTGGCGATCCAAGAAGGCAAGTGGGTGCACCGACTTCTGTGCGAGATCCTCACTGCTGCCGGCGCCGACTGCCCCAAGCTCGTGATCCACGAAGACAACCAGTCATGCATCAAGATGACCAAGAACCCAGTCAACCATGGTCGAGCCAAGCACATCGACATCAAGTTCCATCACATCCGTGACGAAGTGAAGTCCGGTGCCGTGGGAGTCGTGTACTGCGAGACAGCCAAGATGTTGGCCGATCTGCTCACCAAGGGGTTGCCAGGTCCGAGACACCAAGACTTGACGACCGCACTCGGCATCGTTGCTGTCCCCGTTGAGGGAGGCTATTAAGTGTACCAAGTCGCTGGCACACTGTGCCGCGCTTGTGCCCACGCTGTGCATTCAGCAACGGGACCAGCACTCATGTGCAGATGACTGTCGACCCCATGACATCATCATCTGCACAGTGCGTAATCATGCATATGGGATAAGGTCCGAAGTGTGACAGCGTAGGACTCTGCATTTTGATTGGCTAGCGTAGGTACCCACACCCACCCACTTTGTGTGGCTAGGAGCGTAGTGACCACTAGTTTCTTGTGGCTGCGAGCGATCGAAGCTCGCATCCACACATCAGTGTTTGTGTCCAACGGTGATGGCTTGCGCCATGCACTGCGGCGCAACCACACTCTAAGCCAATCTCACTTTCCATTTTACCATCTCAAGCTCTTCTCTTCTAGATTCCGTCCATCGACCGCTTTCGACCTTTAACAGGTTATGAGCCCAAGCACGACAAGCATGACTGAGAAGACCGTGATCGCCAAGTTCAACGGCGATAACTACGCGACGTGGGCACGCTACATGCGTGGCGTGCTCCTGACCAAGTCCGTGTGGGACGTGGTGAACCGCGAGGTGACACCCACGTTCACGGACGCGCGCATCAAGGACGAGTACATTCATACGAACAACGTCGCATTCGGCCTGCTCCTGCTGCACATCGACGCTGAGTACCATCACATCGTCGACGACTGCGAAGAGGCGTGGGTCGCGTGGGGACGACTGAAGGCGATGTACAAAGGCTCGCAGAAGGCGGGTCGCATCTTCCTCAAGCGCCAGTTGTTCAGCATCGAGATGAAGGAAGGCGACAATCTGTTGCACCACTGCAACGAGGTTCTCAACATCCACGCCAAGCTCGTCAGCATCGGCGCGAAGATGGAGGACGAAGACGTGGCGATCTGTCTGCTACGCAGTCTGCCCAAGAGCTACGACAACGTCGTGCTGAACTTGGAGATGCGGAACGCGGATCTCAAGACGCAAGACGTCGTTCAAGCACTCACGAACGAGCATATCAAGCGCTCGGGTGAGAAGAAGGTGATAAAGACCGAAGATCGTGCGAAAGCGTTTGCTGCCGAGAACGAGCCTCGGGTGTGCTCGTTTTGTGGCAAGATCGGCCACACCGTCGACCGGTGCTGGACCAAGAACAAGCAGCAAAGGCGCAAGCGCACGGGCGGCTACGCGGGCAAGCGGACCAACTACGTCGAGCGCGACGACTACTCCGACTACGACGATGACACGCGACTGGCGTTCGTCGTGTCCATGGAATGCAGCATGACTGCTGCGAAGGACGACAAGTGCGGGATGTGGGCGATCGACAGTGGCGCGGCGCGCCACATCTGCAACGACAAGTCCAAGTTTGTGCACCTGGACGAGGACGACCATGGCGATTTGGTCGTTGCGAACGGGAACAAGACCAAGATCCTCGGCGTCGGCACGGTGCACGAGCGATCGCGCTGCCAAACGGTCGAGTGCGCGATCTCGAGGTGAACGACGTGCTGTTCGTGCCAACTATCGGCAAGAACCTGCTCTCAATCCCGCAGATCAACAAGGCGAACAAGTTCCAAGTCGTGTTCGACGGTCCGAGCATGAACGTGTTGATGAAGAACTCGCGCAAGGTGGTCGCGACTGCCGACTTTGTCGACGGTCTCTACTGGCTCCGTGTTCCAGCGAGTTCGGCACCGAAGTCTGCGATGGCGGCGACGAAGGTCAACTCGGCGTCGACTTTGCACGAGCGCATGGGTCATGCGTCGGTGCAAGCACTTCGCCAACTTGTCGACAAGCGCATGGTCAAGGACGCAGACTTTGCGCCGGATTTGGCTGCGTGTCGCGGTTGCCAGCAAGGCAAAATGGTCCAAAAACCATTCAAGACCAACTACGAGAAGCGCAGTTTCGGACTCTTCGAACTGCTGCACTTCGACATCTGTGGCCCGATGGAAGTCGACAGCATCGGTGGAAGCAAGTATTTGCTCCTGATCGTCGACGAGAGCAGTGGCTCGATGCAAGGCTTTTGCCTCGAGCACAAGTCCGACAGCGAGGCGATGCTCAAAAAGTTCATCGTACAAGTCGGCAACCAGTTCGGCGCTCGTGTCAAGTTCGTTCGCCATGACGGGGCCAAGGAGTTCGCGACGAACTCGATCAAGCAGTTCTATGCAGATCGCGGCATCATGCAGCAAGTGACAGTTCCGTACGCGCACCAGGCGAACGGCACTGCAGAGCGCGCGATTCGCACTATCGTGACCATCGGTCGATGCATGCTCCACCACGCGCGCTTGGACAAGTCGTTCTGGGCCGAAGCTGCGATGACGGCGATTTACATCAAAAATCGCCTGCCATCGCCCAAGTCCGACACGAAGACACCGTTCGAAATGGTGCACAAGTCCAAGCCGAGTGTCAAGCACATGCGTGTTTTCGGCTGTTTGGCGTACGTTCTGACGCCGAAGGAGAAGCGGCTCAAGTGGGACGCGAAGTCGCGACCCAGTCTTTTCGTCGGCTACGAAGAAGCGTCGAAGGCGTATCGCGTGTATGACATCGAGGGGGAGCGCGTTGTGATCAGTCGCGATGTCAACTTCGACGAGTCCGTGATCGGCGGTTCGCTTCTGAACAACTCGGTGGGTGGCGTTTCGGAACTCCTGACTCGACTTGAGGCGATCGACATCGAGGGAGGCTATCGACTTTCCGACTTCAAGTACACTGGCAAACGCCGTGCTGGTGCGTCGCAGTCGGCCGAAATCCCGACCGAAGACGATGTAAAGGACGACAATGACGACGGTGCGACTCGGCGTTCGACTCGGCAGCGCATTTCGCCCGTGGAGTGGTGGCGCGCAAGCGCGAACATGGTCGTTGCGACCGACATGTCTGCGCCAACCTCGTTTCAAGAAGCTGTCAGCGGCCCCGACCAAGTGCACTGGCGCGATGCGATTCGCGCCGAGCTCAAGTCGATGAGATTGCACGGTGTGTTCCGCGCGGCGAAGCTCCCTGCCGGTCAACGCGCTATCGGTACCAAGTGGGTTTTCAAGATCAAGCGCAACGCGGACGGGTCGATCAACAAGTACAAGGCTCGACTCGTCGCAAAGGGGTTCAAACAGAAGTACGGCATCGACTACACGGAGACGTTCGCGCCAGTCGTGAAGTACGTGACGCTGCGCATCGTGATCGCGCTCGCCAAATTTTTCGGCTGGCCCGTCGACCAACTCGACGTCGTGACGGCGTTCCTGTACGGCGCGATGAAAGAAGTCGTGTTCATCTTGGTGCCCGAAGGCATGGAGATCGACTCCGACCACGACTGCCTCGAGCTGCTCAAGTCGATCTATGGTCTCAAGCAGGCGTCTCGCGTGTGGAACGAGACTTTCGACGAGTTCGTGCGCTCGATCGGCTTTGCCGTGTCCGACTTCGACCCGTGTCTGTACCTCAAGGTCGTCGATGATCAGTGCGCGTTGCTCCTGGTGTACGTCGACGACGTGATCGTGACCGGAAGTTCCGTCGAGATCATTGCGCAAGTGAAGCAGCAGCTCAAGCAGCGCTTCGAGACCGACAGCGGCAAGTGCAAGTTCGTGCTCGGCATCGAGCTCATCGACCACGACGATGGCAGTGTGACACTGTGCCAGCGTCGTTACGTCGACGACATTTTGCGGCGTTTCGGCATGGAAGAGTGCAAGCCTGCGGCAAGTCCGGTCGACATCAGCACAAGAATGCTCAAGTTCGACCCCGACTCGGCTGCCACCGATGCGCCTTTTCGTGAAGCCGTCGGTGCACTCATGCACTTGATGTGCGCGACGCGGCCCGACATCGCGTTCGCAGTCGGCATGGTTGCGCGCTTCATGGAATCGCCGCAAGTTGTGCACTGGACGGCGGTCAAGCGCATTTTTCGGTACTTGCAAGGCACCAAGTCACACGGCATTCGATTCAAGTCGATTCCGGCTATGTGTTCAAGATGGTCGGCGGACCGGTCAGCTGGGGCAGCAAGAAACAGTCCAGCGTGTCGCTCTCGACGAGTGAGGCCGAGTACATTGCGCTCAGCCTGGCGATCCAAGAAGGCAAGTGGGTGCACCGACTTCTGTGCGAGATCCTCACTGCTGCCGGCGCCGACTGCCCCAAGCTCGTGATCCACGAAGACAACAAGTCATGCATCAAGATGACCAAGAACCCAGTCAACCATGGTCGAGCCAAGCACATCGACATCAAGTTCCATCACATCCGTGACGAAGTGAAGTCCGGTGCCGTGGGAGTCGTGTACTGCGAGACAGCCAAGATGTTGACCGATCTGCTCACCAAGGGGTTGCCAGGTCCGAGACACCAAGACTTGACGACCGCACTCGGCATCGTTGCTGTCCCCGTTGAGGGAGGCTATTAAGTGTACCAAGTCGCTGGCACACTGTGCCGCGCTTGTGCCCACGCTGTGCATTCAGCAACGGGACCAGCACTCATGTGCAGATGACTGTCGACCCCATGACATCACCATCTGCACAGTGCGTAATCATGCATATGGGATAAGGTCCGAAGTGTGACAGCGTAGGACTCTGCATTTTGATTGGCTAGCGTAGGTACCCACACCCACCCACTTTGTGTGGCTAAGAGCGTAGTGACCACTAGTTTCTTGTGGCTGCGAGCGATCGAAGCTCGCATCCACACATCAGTGTTTGTGTCCAACGGTGATGGCTTGCGCCATGCACTGCGGCGCAACCACACTCTAAGCCAATCTCACTTTCCATTTTACCATCTCAAGCTCTTCTCTTCTAGATTCCGTCCATCGAGCTCTTCTCTTCTAGATTCCGTCCATCGACCGCCTTCGACCTTTACAGTTATGAGCCCCAACACGACAATCTGACTGAGAAGACCCTTGCGCCAGTGCCACGCGATAACTACGCGACGTGGCCCGCCTACATTCGGGGCGTTGCTCCTGCCAAGTCGTTTGGGACGTGGTGAACCGCGAGGTGCACCACCCACTTCACAGGACGCGCCGCTTCAGACGAGTAACATTCTGACGAAACAAACGTCGCATTCGCCTGCTCCTGCGCGCACATCGACGCTGAGTACCATCACATCGTCGACGACTGCGAAGAGGCGTGGGTCGCGTGGGGACGACTGAAGGCGATGTACGAAGGCTCGCAGAAGGCGGGTCGCATCTTCCTCGAGCGCCAGTTGTTCAGCATCGAGATGAAGGAAGGCGACAATCTGTTGCACCACTGCAACGAGGTTCTCAACATCCACGCCAAGCTCGTCAGCATTGGCGCGAAGATGGAGGACGAAGACGTGGCGATCTGTCTGCTACGCAGTCTGCCCAAGAGCTACGACAACGTCGTGCTGAACTTTGAGATGCGGAACGCGGATCTCAAGACGCAAGACGTCGTTCAAGCACTCACTAACGAGCATATCAAGCGCTCGGGTGAGAAGAAGGTGATCAAGACCGAAGATCGTGCGAAAGCGTTTGCTGCCGAGAACGAGCCTCGGGTGTGCTCGTTTTGTGGCAAGGTCGGCCACACCGTCGACCGGTGCTGGACCAAGAACAAGCAGCAAAGGCGCAAGCGCACGGGCGGCTACGCGGGCAAGCGGGCCAACTACGTCGAGCGCGACGACTACTCCGACTACGACGATGACACGCGACTGGCGTTCGTCGTGTCCATGGAATGCAGCATGACTGCTGCGAAGGACGACAAGTGCGGGATGTGGGCGATCGACAGTGGCGCGGCGCGCCACATCTGCAACGACAAGTCCAAGTTTGTGCACCTGGACGAGGACGACCATGGCGATTTGGTCGTTGCGAACGGGAACAAGACCAAGATCCTCGGCGTCGGCACGGTGCACGAGCGGATCGCGCTGCCAAACGGTCGAGTGCGCGATCTCGAGGTGAACGACGTGCTGTTCGTGCCAACTATCGGCAAGAACCTGCTCTCAATCCCGCAGATCAACAAGGCGAACAAGTTCCAAGTCGTGTTCGACGGTCCGAGCATGAACGTGTTGATGAAGAGCTCGCGCAAGGTGGTCGCGACTGCCGACTTTGTCGACGGTCTCTACTGGCTCCGTGTTCCAGCGAGTTCGGCACCGAAGTCTGCGATGGCGGCGACGAAGGTCAACTCGGCGTCGACTCTGCACGAGCGCATGGGTCATGCGTCGGTGCAAGCACTTCACCAACTTGTCGATAAGCGCATGGTCAAGGACGCAGACTTTGCGACGAACGCGCCGGATTTGGCTGCGTGTCGCGGTTGCCAGCAAGGCAAAATGGTCCAAAAACCATTCAAGACCAACTACGAGAAGCGCAGTTTCGGACTCTTCGAACTGCTGCACTTCGACATCTGTGGCCCGATGGAAGTCGACAGCATCGGTGGAAGCAAGTATTTGCTCCTGATCGTCGACGAGAGCAGTGGCTCGATGCAAGGCTTTTGCCTCGAGCACAAGTCCGACAGCGAGGCGATGCTCAAAAAGTTCATCGTACAAGTCGGCAACCAGTTCGGCGCTCGTGTCAAGTTCGTTCGCCATGACGGGGCCAAGGAGTTCGCGACGAACTCGATCAAGCAGTTCTATGCAGATCGCGGCATCATGCAGCAAGTGACAGTTCCGTACGCGCACCAGGCGAACGGCACTGCAGAGCGCGCGATTCGCACTATCGTGACCATCGGTCGATGCATGCTCCACCACGCGCGCTTGGACAAGTCGTTCTGGGCCGAAGCTGCGGTGACGGCGATTTACATCAAAAATCGCCTGCCATCGCCCAAGTCCGACACGAAGACACTGTTCGAAATGGTGCACAAGTCCAAGCCGAGTGTCAAGCACATGCGTGTTTTCGGCTGTTTGGCGTACGTTCTGACGCCGAAGGAGAAGCGGCTCAAGTGGGACGCGAAGTCGCGACCCAGTCTTTTCGTCGGCTACGAAGAAGCGTCGAAGGCGTATCGCGTGTATGACATCGAGGGGGAGCGCGTTGTGATCAGTCGCGATGTCAACTTCGACGAGTCCGTGATCGGCGGTTCGCTTCTGAACAACTCGGTGGGTGGCGTTTCGGAACTCCTGACTCGACTTGAGGCGATCGACATCGAGGGAGGCTATCGACTTTCCGACTTCAAGTACACTGGCAAACGCCGTGCTGGTGCGTCGCAGTCGGCTGAAATCCCGACCGAAGACGATGTGAAGGACGACAATGACGACGGTGCGACTCGGCGTTCGACTCGGCAGCGCATTTCGCCCGTGGAGTGGTGGCGCGCAAGCGCGAACATGGTCGTTGCGACCGACATGTCTGCGCCAACCTCGTTTCAAGAAGCCGTCAGCGGCCCCGACCAAGTGCACTGGCGCGATGCGATTCGCGCCGAGCTCAAGTCGATGAGATTGCGCGGTGTGTTCCGCGCGGCGAAGCTCCCTGCCGGTCAACACGCTATCGGTACCAAGTGGGTTTTCAAGATCAAGCGCAACGCGGACGGGTCGATCAACAAGTACAAGGCTCGACTCGTCGCAAAGGGGTTCAAACAGAAGTACGGCATCGACTACACGGAGACGTTCGCACCAGTCGTGAAGTACGTGACGCTGCGCATCGTGATCGCGCTCGCCAAATTTTTCGGCTGGCCCGTCGACCAACTCGACGTCGTGACGGCGTTCCTGTACGGCGCGATGAAAGAAGTCGTGTTCATCTTGGTGCCCGAAGGCATGGAGATCGACTCCGACCACGACTGCCTCGAGCTGCTCAAGTCGATCTATGGTCTCAAGCAGGCGTCTCGCGTGTGGAACGAGACTTTCGACGAGTTCGTGCGCTCGATCGGCTTTGCCGTGTCCGACTTCGACCCGTGTCTATACCTCAAGGTCGTCGATGATCAGTGCGCGTTGCTCCTGGTGTACGTCGACGACGTGATCGTGACCGGAAGTTCCGTCGAGATCATTGCGCAAGTGAAGCAGCAGCTCAAGCAGCGCTTCGAGATGACCGACAGCGGCAAGTGCAAGTTCGTGCTCGGCATCGAGCTCATCGACCACGACGATGGCAGTGTGACACTGTGCCAGCGTCGTTACGTCGACGACATTTTGCGGCGTTTCGGCATGGAAGAGTGCAAGCCTGCGGCAAGTCCGGTCGACACCAGCACAAAAATGCTCAAGTTCGACCCCGACTCGGCTGCCACCGATGCGCCTTTTCGTGAAGCCGTCGGTGCACTCATGCACTTGATGTGCGCGACGCGGCCCGACATCGCGTTCGCAGTCGGCATGGTTGCGCGCTTCATGGAATCGCCGCAAGTTTGCACTGGACGGCGGTCAAGCGCATTTTTCGGTACTTGCAAGGCACCAAGTCACACGGCATTCGATTCAAGTCGACTTCCGGCTATGTGTTCAAGATGGTCGGCGGACCGGTCAGCTGGGGCAGCAAGAAACAGTCCAGCGTGTCGCTCTCGACGAGTGAGGCCGAGTACATTGCGCTCAGCCTGGCTATCCAAGAAGGCAAGTGGGTGCACCGACTTCTGTGCGAGATCCTCACTGCTGCCGGCGCCGACTGCCCCAAGCTCGTGATCCACGAAGACAACCAGTCATGCATCAAGATGACCAAGAACCCAGTCAACCATGGTCGAGCCAAGCACATCGACATCAAGTTCCATCACATCCATGACGAAGTCAAGTCCGGTGCCGTGGGAGTCGTGTACTGCGAGACAGCCAAGATGTTGGCCGATCTGCTCACCAAGGGGTTGCCGGGTCCGAGACACCAAGACTTGACGACCGCACTCGGCATCGTTGCTGTCCCCGTTGAGGGAGGCTATTAAGTGTACCAAGTCGCTGGCACACTGTGCCGCGCTTGTGCCCACGCTGTGCATTCAGCAACGGGACCAGCACTCATGTGCAGATGACTGTCGACCCAATGACATCATCATCTGCACAGTGCGTAATCATGCATATGGGATAAGGTCCGAAGTGTGACAGCGTAGGACTCTGCATTTTGATTGGCTAGCGTAGGTACCCACACCCACCCACTTTGTGTGGCTAAGAGCGTAGTGACCACTAGTTTCTTGTGGCTGCGAGCGATCGAAGCTCGCATCCACACATCAGTGTTTGTGTCCAACGGTGATGGCTTGCGCCATGCACTGCGGCGCAACCACACTCTAAGCCAATCTCACTTTCCATTTTACCATCTCAAGCTCTTCTCTTCTAGATTCCGTCCATCGACCGCTTTCGACCTTTAACAGGTTATGAGCCCAAGCACGACAAGCATGACTGAGAAGACCGTGATCGCCAAGTTCAACGGCGACAACTACGCGACGTGGGCACGCTACATGCGTGGCGTGCTCCTGACCAAGTCTGTGTGGGACGTGGTGAACCGCGAGGTGACACCCACATTCACGGACGCGCGCATCAAGGACGAGTACATTCGTACGAACAACGTCGCATTCGGCCTGCTCCTGCTGCACATCGACGCTGAGTACCATCACATCGTCGACGACTGCGAAGAGGAGTGGGTCGCGTGGGGACGACTGAAGGCGATGTACGAAGGCTCGCAGAAGGCGGGTCGCATCTTCCTCGAGCGCCAGTTGTTCAGCATCGAGATGAAGGAAGGCGACAATCTGTTGCACCACTGCAACGAGGTTCTCAACATCCACGCCAAGCTCGTCAGCATCGGCGCGAAGATGGAGGACGAAGACGTGGCGATCTGTCTGCTACGCAGTCTGCCCAAGAGCTACGACAACGTCGTGCTGAACTTGGAGATGCGGAGCGCGGATCTCAAGACGCAAGACGTCGTTCAAGCACTCACGAACGAGCATATCAAGCGCTCGGGTGAGAAGAAGGTGATCAAGACCGAAGATCGTGCGAAAGCGTTTGCTGCCGAGAACGAGCCTCGGGTGTGCTCGTTTTGTGGCAAGATCGGCCACACCGTCGACCGGTGCTGGACCAAGAACAAGCAGCAAAGGCGCAAGCGCACGGGCGGCTACGCGGGCAAGCGGACCAACTACGTCGAGTGCGACGACTACTCCGACTACGACGATGACACGCGACTGGCGTTCATCGTGTCCATGGAATGCAGCATGACTGCTGCGAAGGACGACAAGTGCGGGATGTGGGCAATCGACAGTGGCGCGACGCACCACATCTGCAACGACAAGTCCAAGTTTGTGCACCTGGACGAGGACGACCATGGCGATTTGGTCGTTGCGAACGGGAACAAGACCAAGATCCTCGGCGTCGGCACGGTGCACGAGCGGATCGCGCTGCCAAACGGTCGAGTGCGCGATCTCGAGGTGAACGACGTGCTGTTCGTGCCAACTATCGGCAAGAACCTGCTCTCAATCCCGCAGATCAACAAGGCGAACAAGTTCCAAGTCGTGTTCGACGGTCCGAGCATGAACGTGTTGATGAAGAACTCGCGCAAGGTGGTCGCGACTGCCGACTTTGTCGACGGTCTCTACTGGCTCCGTGTCCCAGCGAGTTCGGCGCCGAAGTCTGCGATGGCGGCGACGAAGGTCAACTCGGCGTCGACTCTGCACGAGCGCATGGGTCATGCGTCGGTGCAAGCACTTCGCCAACTTGTCGACAAGCGCATGGTCAAGGACGCAGACTTTGCGCCGGATTTGGCTGCGTGTCGCGGTTGCCAGCAAGGCAAAATGGTCCAAAAACCATTCAAGACCAACTACGAGAAGCGCAGTTTCGGACTCTTCGAACTGCTGCACTTCGACATCTGTGGCCCGATGGAAGTCGACAGCATCGGTGGAAGCAAGTATTTGCTCCTGATCGTCGACGAGAGCAGTGGCTCGATGCAAGGCTTTTGCCTCGAGCACAAGTCCGACAGCGAGGCGATGCTCAAAAAGTTCATCGTACAAGTCGGCAACCAGTTCGGCGCTCGTGTCAAGTTCGTTCGCCATGACGGGGCCAAGGAGTTCGCGACGAACTCGATCAAGCAGTTCTATGCAGATCGCGGCATCATGCAGCAAGTGACGGTTCCGTACGCGCGCCAGGCGAACGGCACTGCAGAGCGCGCGATTCGCACTATCGTGACCATCGGTCGATGCATGCTCCACCACGCGCGCTTGGACAAGTCGTTCTGGGCCGAAGCTGCGATGACGGCGATTTACATCAAAAATCGCCTGCCATCGCCCAAGTCCGACACGAAGACACCGTTCGAAATGGTGCACAAGTCCAAGCCGAGTGTCAAGCACATGCGTGTTTTCGGCTGTTTGGCGTACGTTCTGACGCCGAAGGAGAAGCGGCTCAAGTGGGACGCGAAGTCGCGACCCAGTCTTTTCGTCGGCTACGAAGAAGCGTCGAAGGCGTATCGCGTGTATGACATCGAGGGGGAGCGCGTTGTGATCAGTCGCGATGTCAACTTCGACGAGTCCGTGATCGGCGGTTCGCTTCTGAACAACTCGGTGGGTGGCGTTTCGGAACTCCTGACTCGACTTGAGGCGATCGACATCGAGGGAGGCTATCGACTTTCCGACTTCAAGTACACTGGCAAACGCCGTGCTGGTGCGTCGCAGTCGGCCGAAATCCCGACCGAAGACGATGTGAAGGACGACAATGACGACGGTGCGACTCGGCGTTCGACTCGGCAGCGCATTTCGCCCGTGGAGTGGTGGCGCGCAAGCGCGAACATGGTCGTTGCGACCGACATGTCTGCGCCAACCTCGTTTCAAGAAGCTGTCAGCGGCCCCGACCAAGTGCACTGGCGCGATGCGATTCGCGCCGAGCTCAAGTCGATGAGATTGCGCGGTGTATTCCGCGCGGCGAAGCTCCCTGCCGGTCAACGCGCTATCGGTACCAAGTGGGTTTTCAAGATCAAGCGCAACGCGGACGGGTCGATCAACAAGTACAAGGCTCGACTCGTCGCAAAGGGGTTCAAACAGAAGTACGGCATCGACTACACGGAGACGTTCGCGCCAGTCGTGAAGTACGTGACGCTGCGCATCGTGATCGCGCTCGCCAAATTTTTCGGCTGGCACGTCGACCAACTCGACGTCGTGACGGCGTTCCTGTACGGCGCGATGAAAGAAGTCGTGTTAATCTTGGTGCCCGAAGGCATGGAGATCGACTCCGACCACGACTGCCTCGAGCTGCTCAAGTCGATCTATGGTCTCAAGCAGGCGTCTCGCGTGTGGAACGAGACTTTCGACGAGTTCGTGCGCTCGATCGGCTTTGCCGTGTCCGACTTCGACCCGTGTCTATACCTCAAGGTCGTCGATGATCAGTGCGCGTTGCTCCTGGTGTACGTCGACGACGTGATCGTGACCGGAAGTTCCGTCGAGATCATTGCGCAAGTGAAGCAGCAGCTCAAGCAGCGCTTCGAGATGACCGACAGCGGCAAGTGCAAGTTCGTGCTCGGCATCGAGCTCATCGACCACGACGATGGCAGTGTGACACTGTGCCAGCGTCGTTACGTCGACGACATTTTGCGGCGTTTCGGCATGGAAGAGTGCAAGCCTGCGGCAAGTCCGGTCGACATCAGCACAAGAATGCTCAAGTTCGACCCCGACTCGGCTGCCACCGATGCGCCTTTTCGTGAAGCCGTCGGTGCACTCATGCACTTGATGTGCGCGACGCGGCCCGACATCGCGTTCGCAGTCGGCATGGTTGCGCGCTTCATGGAATCGCCGCAAGTTGTGCACTGGACGGCGGTCAAGCGCATTTTTCGGTACTTGCAAGGCACCAAGTCACACGGCATTCGATTCAAGTCGCTTCCGGCTATGTGTTCAAGATGGTCGGCGGACCGGTCAGCTGGGGCAGCAAGAAACAGTCCAGCGTGTCGCTCTCGACGAGTGAGGCCGAGTACATTGCGCTCAGCCTGGCGATCCAAGAAGGCAAGTGGGTGCACCGACTTCTGTGCGAGATCCTCACTGCTGCCGGCACCGACTGCCCCAAGCTCGTGATCCACGAAGACAACCAGTCATGCATCAAGATGACCAAGAACCCAGTCAACCATGGTCGAGCCAAGCACATCGACATCAAGTTCCATCACATCCGTGACGAAGTGAAGTCCGGTGCCGTGGGAGTCGTGTACTGCGAGACAGCCAAGATGTTGACCGATCTGCTCACCAAGGGGTTGCCAGGTCCGAGACACCAAGACTTGACGACCGCACTCGGCATCGTTGCTGTCCCCGTTGAGGGAGGCTATTAAGTGTACCAAGTCGCTGGCACACTGTGCCGCGCTTGTGCCCACGCTGTGCATTCAGCAACGGGACCAGCACTCATGTGCAGATGACTGTCGACCCCATGACATCACCATCTGCACAGTGCGTAATCATGCATATGGGATAAGGTCCGAAGTGTGACAGCGTAGGACTCTGCATTTTGATTGGCTAGCGTAGGTACCCACACCCACCCACTTTGTGTGGCTAGGAGCGTAGTGACCACTAGTTTCTTGTGGCTGCGAGCGATCGAAGCTCGCATCCACACATCAGTGTTTGTGTCCAACGGTGATGGCTTGCGCCATGCACTGCGGCGCAACCACACTCTAAGCCAATCTCACTTTCCATTTTACCATCTCAAGCTCTTCTCTTCTAGATTCCGTCCATCGACCGCTTTCGACCTTTAACAGGTTATGAGCCCAAGCACGACAAGCATGACTGAGAAGACCGTGATCGCCAAGTTCAACGGCGACAACTACGCGACGTGGGCACGCTACATGCGTGGCGTGCTCCTGACCAAGTCTGTGTGGGACGTGGTGAACCACGAGGTGACACCCACGTTCACGGACGCGCGCATCAAGGACGAGTACATTCGTACGAACAACGTCGCATTCGGCCTGCTCCTGCTGCACATCGACGCTGAGTACCATCACATCGTCGACGACTGCGAAGAGGCGTGGGTCGCGTGGGGACGACTGAAGGCGATGTACGAAGGCTCGCAGAAGGCGGGTCGCATCTTCCTCAAGCGCCAGTTGTTCAGCATCGAGATGAAGGAAGGCGACAATCTGTTGCACCACTGCAACGAGGTTCTCAGCATCCACACCAAGCTCGTCAGCATCGGCGCGAAGATGGAGGACGAAGACGTGGCGATCTGTCTGCTACGCAGTCTGCCCAAGAGCTACGACAACGTCGTGCTGAACTTGGAGATGCGGAACGCGGATCTCAAGACGCAAGACGTCGTTCAAGCACTCACGAACGAGCATATCAAGCGCTCGGGTGAGAAGAAGGTGATCAAGACCGAAGATCGTGCGAAAGCGTTTGCTGCCGAGAACGAGCCTCGGGTGTGCTCGTTTTGTGGCAAGATCGGCCACACCGTCGACCGGTGCTGGACCAAGAACAAGCAGCAAAGGCGCAAGCGCACGGGCGGCTACGCGGGCAAGCGGGCCAACTACGTCGAGCGCGACGACTACTCCGACTACGACGATGACACGCGACTGGCGTTCGTCGTGTCCATGGAATGCAGCATGACTGCTGCGAAGGACGACAAGTGCGGGATGTGGGCGATCGACAGTGGCGCGACGCACCACATCTGCAACGACAAGTCCAAGTTTGTGCACCTGGACGAGGACGACCATGGCGATTTGGTCGTTGCGAACGGGAACAAGACCAAGATCCTCGGCGTCGGCACGGTGCACGAGCGGATCGCGCTGCCAAACGGTCGAGTGCGCGATCTCGAGGTGAACGACGTGCTGTTCGTGCCAACTATCGGCAAGAACCTGCTCTCAATCCCGCAGATCAACAAGGCGAACAAGTTCCAAGTCGTGTTCGACGGTCCGAGCATGAACGTGTTGATGAAGAACTCGCGCAAAGTGGTCGCGACTGCCGACTTTGTCGACGGTCTCTACTGGCTCCGTGTCCCAGCGAGTTCGGCACCGAAGTCTGCGATGGCGGCGACGAAGGTCAACTCGGCGTCGACTTTGCACGAGCGCATGGGTCATGCGTCGGTGCAAGCACTTCGCCAACTTGTCGACAAGCGCATGGTCAAGGACGCAGACTTTGCGCCGGATTTGGCTGCGTGTCGCGGTTGCCAGCAAGGCAAAATGGTCCAAAAACCATTCAAGACCAACTACGAGAAGCGCAGTTTCGGACTCTTCGAACTGCTGCACTTCGACATCTGTGGCCCGATGGAAGTCGACAGCATCGGTGGAAGCAAGTATTTGCTCCTGATCGTCGACGAGAGCAGTGGCTCGATGCAAGGCTTTTGCCTCGAGCACAAGTCCGACAGCGAGGCGATGCTCAAAAAGGGGGTGTCCGGCTACAATCCGGCAACCAGTTCGCGTCTCGTGTCAAGTTCGTTCGGCATGACGGGCCAGATTGGGTGCGCGACGGAACTCGATGCGGGACGTGCAGTGCGTGATGGCAGTGAATCGCGGCATCATGCAGCACGTGACCGTCCGTACGCCTACCAGGCGAACGGCATCTGAAGCGCGCGATTCGCACTAAGGGTGGCGTACTGCTAGCTTCAGTTGCAGGCGTCGTAGGGTCGATGCATGCTCCAGGAGTCTCTGAGGGCCGGTTCTGCGGGGGGGGGCGGCGCTTTTGGACACGGGGTCCGTTCTGTGGTGCCCGTAGAGCTGCTCTACGGGGGTGCGCTTTGTGCACATCAAAATGTGGCGCCCTCCATCGCCCAAGTCCGACACGAATACACCGGGCGAAATGGGCCAAGTCCAAGCCGAGTGTCAGAGCCCATGCGTGGATGGATTAAACGCGGCTGTGGGCGTACTTCTGACGCCGAAGGAGAAGCGGCTCAAGTGGGACGCGAAGTCGCGACCCAGTCTTTTAGTCGGCTACGAAGAAGCGTCGAAGGCGTATCGCGTGTATGACATCGAGGGGGAGCGCGTTGTGATCAGTCGCGATGTCAACTTCGACGAGTCCGTGATCGGCGGTTCGCTTCTGAACAACTCGGTGGGTGGCGTTTCGGAACTCCTGACTCGACTTGAGGCGATCGACATCGAGGGAGGCTATCGACTTTCCGACTTCAAGTACACTGGCAAACGCCGTGCTGGTGCGTCGCAGTCGGCCGAAATCCCGACCGAAGACGATGTGAAGGACGACAATGACGACGGTGGCGACTGGCGTTCGCCTTCGGCAGCGCTTTCGCCCGTGGAGTGGTGGGCGCGAACATGGTCGTTGGCGACCGAGACATGTCTGCTCCAACCTCGTTTCAAGAAGCTTCAGCGCCCCGACCAAGTGCACTGGCGCGATGCGATCGCGCCGAGCTCAAGTCCGATGAAGTGGGCTGACCACTATACCTCAGGGTAAGTATGAGACTGACCGGTGGTGCTCGTGGGACTGAAGGCTCCTAAGTATCTTATGCCGGTCACGCGCTATCTGGGAGCGGGGCGGAGTGGGAAATTCTTGAGGATGCACTAGAAAGCAGCGCAACGCGGACGTGGGGGTCTATCAACCTGTATAGCAAGGCGTCGTAGCTCGTCCGCAAAGGGGTTCAAAAACAGAAGTACTGCATCGACTACACGGAGACGTTCGCGCCAGTCGTGAAGTACTACCTGGGGCGCTCGGTTATCGCGCTCGCCAATTTTTTCGGCTGGCTCGTCGACACTCGACGTCGTGACGGCGTTCCTGTACGGCGCGATGAAAGAAGTCGTGTTCATCTTGGTGCCCGAAGGCATGGATATCGACTCCGACCACGACTGCCTCGAGCTGCTCAAGTCGATCTATGGTCTCAAGCAGGCGTCTCGCGTGTGGAACGAGACTTTCGACGAGTTCGTGCGCTCGATCAGCTTTGCCATGTCCGACTTCGACCCGTGTCTATACCTCAAGGTCGTCGATGATCAGTGCGCGTTGCTCCTGATGTACGTCGACGACGTGATCGTGACCGGAAGTTCCGTCGAGATCATTGCGCAAGTGAAGCAGCAGCTCAAGCAGCGCTTCGAGATGACCGACAGCGGCAAGTGTAAGTTCGTGCTCGGCATCGAGCTCATCGACCACGACGATGGCAGTGTGACACTGTGCCAGCGTCGTTACGTCGACGACATCTTGCGGCGTTTCGGCATGGAAGAGTGCAAGCCTGCGGCAAGTCCGGTCGACACCAGCACAAAAATGCTCAAGTTCGACCCCGACTCGGCTGCCACCGATGCGCCTTTTCGTGAAGCCGTCGGTGCACTCATGCACTTGATGTGCGCGACGCGGCCCGACATCGCGTTCGCAGTCGGCATGGTTGCGCGCTTCATGGAATCGCCGCAAGTTGTGCACTGGACGGCGGTCAAGCGCATTTTTCGGTACTTGCAAGGCACCAAGTCACACGGCATTCGATTCAAGTCGACTTCCGGCTATGTGTTCAAGATGGTCGACGGACCGGTCAGCTGGGGCAGCAAGAAACAGTCCAGCGTGTCGCTCTCGACGAGTGAGGCCGAGTACATTGCGCTCAGCCTGGAGATCCAAGAAGGCAAGTGGGTGCACCGACTTCTGTGCGAGATCCTCACTGCTGCCGGCGCCGACTGCCCCAAGCTCGTGATCCACGAAGACAACCAGTCATGCATCAAGATGACCAAGAACC
This sequence comes from Globisporangium splendens, assembly GCA_006386115.1. Lineage (NCBI taxonomy): Eukaryota > Oomycota > Peronosporomycetes > Pythiales > Pythiaceae > Globisporangium > Globisporangium splendens. The sequence continues at coordinate 32,948 of VFIW01000021.1, read as the reverse complement.
CAGTCAACCATGGTCGAGCCAAGCACATCGACATCAAGTTCCATCACATCCATGACGAAGTGAAGTCCGGTGCCGTGGGAGTCGTGTACTGCGAGACAGCCAAGATGTTGACCGATCTGCTCACCAAGGGGTTGCCAGGTCCGAGACACCAAGACTTGACGACCGCACTCGGCATCGTTGCTGTCCCCGTTGAGGGAGGCTATTAAGTGTACCAAGTCGCTGGCACACTGTGCCGCGCTTGTGCCCACGCTGTGCATTCAGCAACGGGACCAGCACTCATGTGCAGATGACTGTCGACCCCATGACATCATCATCTGCACAGCGCGTAATCATGCATATGGGATAAGGTCCGAAGTGTGACAGCGTAGGACTCTGCATTTTGATTGACTAGCGTAGGTACCCACACCCACCCACTTTGTGTGGCTAGGAGCGTAGTGACCACTAGTTTCTTGTGGCTGCGAGCGATCGAAGCTCGCATCCACACATCAGTATTTGTGTCCAACGGTGATGGCTTGCGCCATGCACTGCGGCGCGACCACACTCTAAGCCAATCTCACTTTCCATTTTACCATCTCAAGCTCTTCTCTTCTAGATTCCGTCCACCGACCGCTTTCGACCTTTAACAGGTTATGAGCCCAAGCACGACAAGCATGACCGAGAAGACCGTGATCGCCAAGTTCAACGGCGACAACTACGCGACGTGGGCACGCTACATGCGTGGCGTGCTCCTGACCAAGTCCGTGTGGGACGTGGTGAACCGCGAGGTGACACCCACGTTCACGGACGCGCGCATCAAGGACGAGTACATTCGTACGAACAACGTCGCATTCGGCCTGCTCCTACTGCACATCGACGCTGAGTACCATCACATCGTCGACGACTGCGAAGAGGCGTGGGTCGCGTGGGGACGACTGAAGGCGATGTACGAAGGCTCGCAGAAGGCGGGTCGCATCTTCCTCAAGCGCCAGTTGTTCAGCATCGAGATGAAGGAAGGCGACAATCTGTTGCACCACTGCAACGAGGTTCTCAACATCCACGCCAAGCTCGTCAGCATCGGCGCGAAGATGGAGGACGAAGACGTGGCGATCTGTCTGCTACGCAGTCTGCCCAAGAGCTACGACAACGTCGTGCTGAACTTGGAGATGCGGAACGCGGATCTCAAGACGCAAGACGTCGTTCAAGCACTCACGAACGAGCATATCAAGCGCTCGGGTGAGAAGAAGGTGATCAAGACCGAAGATCGTGCGAAAGCGTTTGCTGCCGAGAACGAGCCTCGGGTGTGCTCGTTTTGTGGCAAGGTCGGCCACACCGTCGACCGGTGCTGGACCAAGAACAAGCAGCAAAGGCGCAAGCGCACGGGCGGCTACGCGGGCAAGCGGGCCAACTACGTCGAGCGCGACGACTACTCCGACTACGACGATGACACGCGACTGGCGTTCGTCGTGTCCATGGAATGCAGCATGACTGCTGCGAAGGACGACAAGTGCGGGATGTGGGCGATCGACAGTGGCGCGACGCACCACATCTGCAACGACAAGTCCAAGTTTGTGCACCTGGACGAGGACGACCATGGCGATTTGGTCGTTGCGAACGGGAACAAGACCAAGATCCTCGGCGTCGGCACGGTGCACGAGCGGATCGCGCTGCCAAACGGTCGAGTGCGCGATCTCGAGGTGAACGACGTGCTGTTCGTGCCAACTATCGGCAAGAACCTGCTCTCAATCCCGCAGATCAACAAGGCGAACAAGTTCCAAGTCGTGTTCGACGGTCCGAGCATGAACGTGTTGATGAAGAACTCGCGCAAGGTGGTCGCGACTGCCGACTTTGTCGACGGTCTCTACTGGCTCCGTGTTCCAGCGAGTTCGGCACCGAAGTCTGCGATGGCGGCGACGAAGGTCAACTCGGCGTCGACTTTGCACGAGCGCATGGGTCATGCGTCGGTGCAAGCACTTCGCCAACTTGTCGACAAGCGCATGGTCAAGGACGCAGACTTTGCGCCGGATTTGGCTGCGTGTCGCGGTTGCCAGCAAGGCAAAATGGTCCAAAAACCATTCAAGACCAACTACGAGAAGCGCAGTTTCGGACTCTTCGAACTGCTGCACTTCGACATCTGTGGCCCGATGGAAGTCGACAGCATCGGTGGAAGCAAGTATTTGCTCCTGATCGTCGACGAGAGCAGTGGCTCGATGCAAGGCTTTTGCCTCGAGCACAAGTCCGACAGCGAGGCGATGCTCAAAAAGTTCATCGTACAAGTCGGCAACCAGTTCGGCGCTCGTGTCAAGTTCGTTCGCCATGACGGGGCCAAGGAGTTCGCGACGAACTCGATCAAGCAGTTCTATGCAGATCGCGGCATCATGCAGCAAGTGACGGTTCCGTACGCGCACCAGGCGAACGGCACTGCAGAGCGCGCGATTCGCACTATCGTGACCATCGGTCGATGCATGCTCCACCACGCGCGCTTGGACAAGTCGTTCTGGGCCGAAGCTGCGATGACGGCGATTTACATCAAAAATCGCCTGCCATCGCCCAAGTCCGACACGAAGACACCGTTCGAAATGGTGCACAAGTCCAAGCCGAGTGTCAAGCACATGCGTGTTTTCGGCTGTTTGGCGTACGTTCTGACGCCGAAGGAGAAGCGGCTCAAGTGGGACGCGAAGTCGCGACCCAGTCTTTTCGTCGGCTACGAAGAAGCGTCGAAGGCGTATCGCGTGTATGACATCGAGGGGGAGCGCGTTGTGATCAGTCGCGATGTCAACTTCGACGAGTCCGTGATCGGCGGTTCGCTTCTGAACAACTCGGCGGGTGGCGTTTCGGAACTCCTGACTCGACTTGAGGCGATCGACTTTCCGACTTCAAGTACACTGGCAAACGCCGTGCTGGTGCGTCGCAGTCGGCCGAAATCCCGACCGAAGACGATGTAAAGGACGACAATGACGACGGTGCGACTCGGCGTTCGACTCGGCAGCGCATTTCGCCCGTGGAGTGGTGGCGCGCAAGCGCGAACATGGTCGTTGCGACCGACATGTCTGCGCCAACCTCGTTTCAAGAAGCTGTCAGCGGCCCCGACCAAGTGCACTGGCGCGATGCGATTCGCGCCGAGCTCAAGTCGATGAGATTGCGCGGTGTGTTCCGCGCGGCGAAGCTCCCTGCCGGTCAACGCGCTATCGGTACCAAGTGGGTTTTCAAGATCAAGCGCAACGCGGACGGGTCGATCAACAAGTACAAGGCTCGACTCGTCGCAAAGGGGTTCAAACAGAAGTACGGCATCGACTACACGGAGACGTTCGCGCCAGTCGTGAAGTACGTGACGCTGCGCATCGTGATCGCGCTCGCCAAATTTTTCGGCTGGCACGTCGACCAACTCGACGTCGTGACGGCGTTCCTGTACGGCGCGATGAAAGAAGTCGTGTTCATCTTGGTGCCCGAAGGCATGGAGATCGACTCCGACCACGACTGCCTCGAGCTGCTCAAGTCGATCTATGGTCTCAAGCAGGCGTCTCGCGTGTGGAACGAGACTTTCGACGAGTTCGTGCGCTCGATCGGCTTTGCCGTGTCCGACTTCGACCCGTGTCTATACCTCAAGGTCGTCGATGATCAGTGCGCGTTGCTCCTGGTGTACGTCGACGACGTGATCGTGACCGGAAGTTCCGTCGAGATCATTGCGCAAGTGAAGCAGCAGCTCAAGCAGCGCTTCGAGACCGACAGCGGCAAGTGCAAGTTCGTGCTCGGCATCGAGCTCATCGACCACGACGATGGCAGTGTGACACTGTGCCAGCGTCGTTACGTCGACGACATTTTGCGGCGTTTCGGCATGGAAGAGTGCAAGCCTGCGGCAAGTCCGGTCGACACCAGCACAAAAATGCTCAAGTTCGACCCCGACTCGGCTGCCACCGATGCGCCTTTTCGTGAAGCCGTCGGTGCACTCATGCACTTGATGTGCGCGACGCGGCCCGACATCGCGTTCGCAGTCGGCATGGTTGCGCGCTTCATGGAATCGCCGCAAGTTGTGCACTGGACGGCGGTCAAGCGCATTTTTCGGTACTTGCAAGGCACCAAGTCACACGGCATTCGATTCAAGTCGAGTGGACAAGTCGACTTCGAGTGCTACTCCGACGCCGACTGGGCCGGCGACGTTTCGGATCGCAAGTCGACTTCCGGCTATGTGTTCAAGATGGTCGGCGGACCGGTCAGCTGGGGCAGCAAGAAACAGTCCAGCGTGTCGCTCTCGACGAGTGAGGCCGAGTACATTGCGCTCAGCCTGGCGATCCAAGAAGGCAAGTGGGTGCACCGACTTCTGTGCGAGATCCTCACTGCTGCCGGCGCCGACTGCCCCAAGCTCGTGATCCACGAAGACAACCAGTCATGCATCAAGATGACCAAGAACCCAGTCAACCATGGTCGAGCCAAGCACATCGACATCAAGTTCCATCACATCCGTGACGAAGTGAAGTCCGGTGCCGTGGGAGTCGTGTACTGCGAGACAGCCAAGATGTTGGCCGATCTGCTCACCAAGGGGTTGCCAGGTCCGAGACACCAAGACTTGACGACCGCACTCGGCATCGTTGCTGTCCCCGTTGAGGGAGGCTATTAAGTGTACCAAGTCGCTGGCACACTGTGCCGCGCTTGTGCCCACGCTGTGCATTCAGCAACGGGACCAGCACTCATGTGCAGATGACTGTCGACCCCATGACATCATCATCTGCACAGTGCGTAATCATGCATATGGGATAAGGTCCGAAGTGTGACAGCGTAGGACTCTGCATTTTGATTGGCTAGCGTAGGTACCCACACCCACCCACTTTGTGTGGCTAGGAGCGTAGTGACCACTAGTTTCTTGTGGCTGCGAGCGATCGAAGCTCGCATCCACACATCAGTGTTTGTGTCCAACGGTGATGGCTTGCGCCATGCACTGCGGCGCAACCACACTCTAAGCCAATCTCACTTTCCATTTTACCATCTCAAGCTCTTCTCTTCTAGATTCCGTCCATCGACCGCTTTCGACCTTTAACAGGTTATGAGCCCAAGCACGACAAGCATGACTGAGAAGACCGTGATCGCCAAGTTCAACGGCGACAACTACGCGACGTGGGCACGCTACATGCGTGGCGTGCTCCTGACCAAGTCCGTGTGGGACGTGGTGAACCGCGAGGTGACACCCACGTTCACGGACGCGCGCATCAAGGACGAGTACATTCGTACGAACAACGTCGCATTCGGCCTGCTCCTGCTGCACATCGACGCTGAGTACCATCACATCGTCGACGACTGCGAAGAGGCGTGGGTCGCGTGGGGACGACTGAAGGCGATGTACGAAGGCTCGCAGAAGGCGGGTCGCATCTTCCTCAAGCGCCAGTTGTTCAGCATCGAGATGAAGGAAGGCGACAATCTGTTGCACCACTGCAACGAGGTTCTCAACATCCACGCCAAGCTCGTCAGCATCGGCGCGAAGATGGAGGACGAAGACGTGGCGATCTGTCTGCTACGCAGTCTGCCCAAGAGCTACGACAACGTCGTGCTGAACTTGGAGATGCGGAACGCGGATCTCAAGACGCAAGACGTCGTTCAAGCACTCACGAACGAGCATATCAAGCGCTCGGGTGAGAAGAAGGTGATCAAGACCGAAGATCGTGCGAAAGCGTTTGCTGCCGAGAACGAGCCTCGGGTGTGCTCGTTTTGTGGCAAGGTCGGCCACACCGTCGACCGGTGCTGGACCAAGAACAAGCAGCAAAGGCGCAAGCGCACGGGCGGCTACGCGGGCAAGCGGACCAACTACGTCGAGCGCGACGACTACTCCGACTACGACGATGACACGCGACTGGCGTTCGTCGTGTCCATGGAATGCAGCATGACTGCTGCGAAGGACGACAAGTGCGGGATGTGGGCGATCGACAGTGGCGCGACGCACCACATCTGCAACGACAAGTCCAAGTTTGTGCACCTGGACGAGGACGACCATGGCGATTTGGTCGTTGCGAACGGGAACAAGACCAAGATCCTCGGCGTCGGCACGGTGCACGAGCGGATCGCGCTGCCAAACGGTCGAGTGCGCGATCTCGAGGTGAACGACGTGCTGTTCGTGCCAACTATCGGCAAGAACCAATGCTCTCAATCCCGCAGATCAACAAGGCGAACAAGTTCCAAGTCATGTTCGACGGTCCGAGCATGAACGTGTTGATGAAGAACTCGCGCAAGGTGGTCGCGACTGCCGACTTTGTCGACGGTCTCTACTGGCTCCGTGTTCCAGCGAGTTCGGCACCGAAGTCTGCGATGGCGGCGACGAAGGTCAACTCGGCGTCGACTCTGCACGAGCGCATGGGTCATGCGTCGGTGCAAGCACTTCGCCAACTTGTCGACAAGCGCATGGTCAAGGACGCAGACTTTGCGCCGGATTTGGCTGCGTGTCGCGGTTGCCAGCAAGGCAAAATGGTCCAAAAACCATTCAAGACCAACTACGAGAAGCGCAGTTTCGGACTCTTCGAACTGCTGCACTTCGACATCTGTGGCCCGATGGAAGTCGACAGCATCGGTGGAAGCAAGTATTTGCTCCTGATCGTCGACGAGAGCAGTGGCTCGATGCAAGGCTTTTGCCTCGAGCACAAGTCCGACAGCGAGGCGATGCTCAAAAAGTTCATCGTACAAGTCGGCAACCAGTTCGGCGCTCGTGTCAAGTTCGTTCGCCATGACGGGGCCAAGGAGTTCGCGACGAACTCGATCAAGCAGTTCTATGCAGATCGCGGCATCATGCAGCAAGTGACGGTTCCGTACGCGCACCAGGCGAACGGCACTGCAGAGCGCGCGATTCGCACTATCGTGACCATCGGTCGATGCATGCTCCACCACGCGCGCTTGGACAAGTCGTTCTGGGCCGAAGCTGCGATGACGGCGATTTACATCAAAAATCGCCTGCCATCGCCCAAGTCCGACACGAAGACACCGTTCGAAATGGTGCACAAGTCCAAGCCGAGTGTCAAGCACATGCGTGTTTTCGGCTGTTTGGCGTACGTTCTGACGCCGAAGGAGAAGCGGCTCAAGTGGGACGCGAAGTCGCGACCCAGTCTTTTCGTCGGCTACGAAGAAGCGTCGAAGGCGTATCGCGTGTATGACATCGAGGGGGAGCGCGTTGTGATCAGTCGCGATGTCAACTTCGACGAGTCCGTGATCGGCGGTTCGCTTCTGAACAACTCGGCGGGTGGCGTTTCGGAACTCCTGACTCGACTTGAGGCGATCGACTTTCCGACTTCAAGTACACTGGCAAACGCCGTGCTGGTGCGTCGCAGTCGGCCGAAATCCCGACCGAAGACGATGTGAAGGACGACAATGGTGCGACTCGGCGTTCGACTCGGCAGCGCATTTCGCCCGTGGAGTGGTGGCGCGCAAGCGCGAACATGGTCGTTGCGACCGACATGTCTGCGCCAACCTCGTTTCAAGAAGCTGTCAGCGGCCCCGACCAAGTGCACTGGCGCGATGCGATTCGCGCCGAGCTCAAGTCGATGAGATTGCGCGGTGTGTTCCGCGCGGCGAAGCTCCCTGCCGGTCAACGCGCTATCGGTACCAAGTGGGTTTTCAAGATCAAGCGCAACGCGGACGGGTCGATCAACAAGTACAAGGCTCGACTCGTCGCAAAGGGGTTCAAACAGAAGTACGGCATCGACTACACGGAGACGTTCGCGCCAGTCGTGAAGTACGTGACGCTGCGCATCGTGATCGCGCTCGCCAAATTTTTCGGCTGGCTCGTCGACCAACTCGACGTCGTGACGGCGTTCCTGTACGGCGCGATGAAAGAAGTCGTGTTCATCTTGGTGCCCGAAGGCATGGAGATCGACTCCGACCACGACTGCCTCGAGCTGCTCAAGTCGATCTATGGTCTCAAGCAGGCGTCTCGCGTGTGGAACGAGACTTTCGACGAGTTCGTGCGCTCGATCGGCTTTGCCGTGTCCGACTTCGACCCGTGTCTATACCTCAAGGTCGTCGATGATCAGTGCGCGTTGCTCCTGGTGTACGTCGACGACGTGATCGTGACCGGAAGTTCCGTCGAGATCATTGCGCAAGTGAAGCAGCAGCTCAAGCAGCGCTTCGAGATGACCGACAGCGGCAAGTGCAAGTTCGTGCTCGGCATCGAGCTCATCGACCACGACGATGGCAGTGTGACACTGTGCCAGCGTCGTTACGTCGACGACATTTTGCGGCGTTTCGGCATGGAAGAGTGCAAGCCTGCGGCAAGTCCGGTCGACATCAGCACAAAAATGCTCAAGTTCGACCCCGACTCGGCTGCCACCGATGCGCCTTTTCGTGAAGCCGTCGGTGCACTCATGCACTTGATGTGCGCGACGCGGCCCGACATCGCGTTCGCAGTCGGCATGGTTGCGCGCTTCATGGAATCGCCGCAAGTTGTGCACTGGACGGCGGTCAAGCGCATTTTTCGGTACTTGCAAGGCACCAAGTCACACGGCATTCGATTCAAGTCGAGCGGACAAGTCGACTTCGAGTGCTACTCCGACGCCGACTGGGCCGGCGACGTTTCGGATCGCAAGTCGACTTCCGGCTATGTGTTCAAGATGGTCGGCGGACCGGTCAGCTGGGGCAGCAAGAAACAGTCCAGCGTGTCGCTCTCGACGAGTGAGGCCGAGTACATTGCGCTCAGCCTGGCGATCCAAGAAGGCAAGTGGGTGCACCGACTTCTGTGCGAGATCCTCACTGCTGCCGGCGCCGACTGCCCCAAGCTCGTGATCCACGAAGACAACCAGTCATGCATCAAGATGACCAAGAACCCAGTCAACCATGGTCGAGCCAAGCACATCGACATCAAGTTCCATCACATCCGTGACGAAGTGAAGTCCGGTGCCGTGGGAGTCGTGTACTGCGAGACAGCCAAGATGTTGGCCGATCTGCTCACCAAGGGGTTGCCAGGTCCGAGACACCAAGACTTGACGACCGCACTCGGCATCGTTGCTGTCCCCGTTGAGGGAGGCTATTAAGTGTACCAAGTCGCTGGCACACTGTGCCGCGCTTGTGCCCACGCTGTGCATTCAGCAACGGGACCAGCACTCATGTGCAGATGACTGTCGACCCCATGACATCATCATCTGCACAGTGCGTAATCATGCATATGGGATAAGGTCCGAAGTGTGACAGCGTAGGACTCTGCATTTTGATTGGCTAGCGTAGGTACCCACACCCACCCACTTTGTGTGGCTAGGAGCGTAGTGACCACTAGTTTCTTGTGGCTGCGAGCGATCGAAGCTCGCATCCACACATCAGTGTTTGTGTCCAACGGTGATGGCTTGCGCCATGCACTGCGGCGCAACCACACTCTAAGCCAATCTCACTTTCCATTTTACCATCTCAAGCTCTTCTCTTCTAGATTCCGTCCATCGACCGCTTTCGACCTTTAACAGGTTATGAGCCCAAGCACGACAAGCATGACTGAGAAGACCGTGATCGCCAAGTTCAACGGCGACAACTACGCGACGTGGGCACGCTACATGCGTGGCGTGCTCCTGACCAAGTCCGTGTGGGACGTGGTGAACCGCGAGGTGACACCCACGTTCACGGACGCGCGCATCAAGGACGAGTACATTCGTACGAACAACGTCGCATTCGGCCTGCTCCTGCTGCACATCGACGCTGAGTACCATCACATCGTCGACGACTGCGAAGAGGCGTGGGTCGCGTGGGGACGACTGAAGGCGATGTACGAAGGCTCGCAGAAGGCGGGTCGCATCTTCCTCAAGCGCCAGTTGTTCAGCATCGAGATGAAGGAAGGCGACAATCTGTTGCACCACTGCAACGAGGTTCTCAACATCCACGCCAAGCTCGTCAGCATCGGCGCGAAGATGGAGGACGAAGACGTGGCGATCTGTCTGCTACGCAGTCTGCCCAAGAGCTACGACAACGTCGTGCTGAACTTGGAGATGCGGAACGCGGATCTCAAGACGCAAGACGTCGTTCAAGCACTCACGAACGAGCATATCAAGCGCTCGGGTGAGAAGAAGGTGATCAAGACCGAAGATCGTGCGAAAGCGTTTGCTGCCGAGAACGAGCCTCGGGTGTGCTCGTTTTGTGGCAAGGTCGGCCACACCGTCGACCGGTGCTGGACCAAGAACAAGCAGCAAAGGCGCAAGCGCACGGGCGGCTACGCGGGCAAGCGGACCAACTACGTCGAGTGCGACGACTACTCCGACTACGACGATGACACGCGACTGGCGTTCATCGTGTCCATGGAATGCAGCATGACTGCTGCGAAGGACGACAAGTGCGGGATGTGGGCGATCGACAGTGGCGCGACGCACCACATCTGCAACGACAAGTCCAAGTTTGTGCACCTGGACGAGGACGACCATGGCGATTTGGTCGTTGCGAACGGGAACAAGACCAAGATCCTCGGCGTCGGCACGGTGCACGAGCGGATCGCGCTGCCAAACGGTCGAGTGCGCGATCTCGAGGTGAACGACGTGCTGTTCGTGCCAACTATCGGCAAGAACCTGCTCTCAATCCCGCAGATCAACAAGGCGAACAAGTTCCAAGTCGTGTTCGACGGTCCGAGCATGAACGTGTTGATGAAGAACTCGCGCAAGGTGGTCGCGACTGCCGACTTTGTCGACGGTCTCTACTGGCTCCGTGTTCCAGCGAGTTCGGCACCGAAGTCTGCGATGGCGGCGACGAAGGTCAACTCGGCGTCGACTCTGCACGAGCGCATGGGTCATGCGTCGGTGCAAGCACTTCGCCAACTTGTCGACAAGCGCATGGTCAAGGACGCAGACTTTGCGCCGGATTTGGCTGCGTGTCGCGGTTGCCAGCAAGGCAAAATGGTCCAAAAACCATTCAAGACCAACTACGAGAAGCGCAGTTTCGGACTCTTCGAACTGCTGCACTTCGACATCTGTGGCCCGATGGAAGTCGACAGCATCGGTGGAAGCAAGTATTTGCTCCTGATCGTCGACGAGAGCAGTGGCTCGATGCAAGGCTTTTGCCTCGAGCACAAGTCCGACAGCGAGGCGATGCTCAAAAAGTTCATCGTACAAGTCGGCAACCAGTTCGGCGCTCGTGTCAAGTTCGTTCGCCATGACGGGGCCAAGGAGTTCGCGACGAACTCGATCAAGCAGTTCTATGCAGATCGCGGCATCATGCAGCAAGTGACGGTTCCGTACGCGCACCAGGCGAACGGCACTGCAGAGCGCGCGATTCGCACTATCGTGACCATCGGTCGATGCATGCTCCACCACGCGCGCTTGGACAAGTCGTTCTGGGCCGAAGCTGCGATGACGGCGATTTACATCAAAAATCGCCTGCCATCGCCCAAGTCCGACACGAAGACACCGTTCGAAATGGTGCACAAGTCCAAGCCGAGTGTCAAGCACATGCGTGTTTTCGGCTGTTTGGCGTACGTTCTGACGCCGAAGGAGAAGCGGCTCAAGTGGGACGCGAAGTCGCGACCCAGTCTTTTCGTCGGCTACGAAGAAGCGTCGAAGGCGTATCGCGTGTATGACATCGAGGGGGAGCGCGTTGTGATCAGTCGCGATGTCAACTTCGACGAGTCCGTGATCGGCGGTTCGCTTCTGAACAACTCGGCGGGTGGCGTTTCGGAACTCCTGACTCGACTTGAGGCGATCGACATCGAGGGAGGCTATCGACTTTCCGACTTCAAGTACACTGGCAAACGCCGTGCTGGTGCGTCGCAGTCGGCCGAAATCCCGACCGAAGACGATGTGAAGGACGACAATGACGACGGTGCGACTCGGCGTTCGACTCGGCAGCGCATTTCGCCCGTGGAGTGGTGGCGCGCAAGCGCGAACATGGTCGTTGCGACCGACATGTCTGCGCCAACCTCGTTTCAAGAAGCTGTCAGCGGCCCCGACCAAGTGCACTGGCGCGATGCGATTCGCGCCGAGCTCAAGTCGATGAGATTGCGCGGTGTGTTCCGCGCGGCGAAGCTCCCTGCCGGTCAACACGCTATCGGTACCAAGTGGGTTTTCAAGATCAAGCGCAACGCGGACGGGTCGATCAACAAGTACAAGGCTCGACTCGTCGCAAAGGGGTTCAAACAGAAGTACGGCATCGACTACACGGAGACGTTCGCGCCAGTCGTGAAGTACGTGACGCTGCGCATCGTGATCGCGCTCGCCAAATTTTTCGGCTGGCACGTCGACCAACTCGACGTCGTGACGGCGTTCCTGTACGGCGCGATGAAAGAAGTCGTGTTCATCTTGGTGCCCGAAGGCATGGAGATCGACTCCGACCACGACTGCCTCGAGCTGCTCAAGTCGATCTATGGTCTCAAGCAGGCGTCTCGCGTGTGGAACGAGACTTTCGACGAGTTCGTGCGCTCGATCGGCTTTGCCGTGTCCGACTTCGACCCGTGTCTATACCTCAAGGTCGTCGATGATCAGTGCGCGTTGCTCCTGGTGTACGTCGACGACGTGATCGTGACCGGAAGTTCCGTCGAGATCATTGCGCAAGTGAAGCAGCAGCTCAAGCAGCGCTTCGAGATGACCGACAGCGGCAAGTGCAAGTTCGTGCTCGGCATCGAGCTCATCGACCACGACGATGGCAGTGTGACACTGTGCCAGCGTCGTTACGTCGACGACATTTTGCGGCGTTTCGGCATGGAAGAGTGCAAGCCTGCGGCAAGTCCGGTCGACATCAGCACAAGAATGCTCAAGTTCGACCCCGACTCGGCTGCCACCGATGCGCCTTTTCGTGAAGCCGTCGGTGCACTCATGCACTTGATGTGCGCGACGCGGCCCGACATCGCGTTCGCAGTCGGCATGGTTGCGCGCTTCATGGAATCGCCGCAAGTTGTGCACTGGACGGCGGTCAAGCGCATTTTTCGGTACTTGCAAGGCACCAAGTCACACGGCATTCGATTCAAGTCGAGCGGACAAGTCGACTTCGAGTGCTACTCCGACGCCGACTGGGCCGGCGACGTTTCGGATCGCAAGTCGACTTCCGGCTATGTGTTCAAGATGGTCGGCGGACCGGTCAGCTGGGGCAGCAAGAAACAGTCCAGCGTGTCGCTCTCGACGAGTGAGGCCGAGTACATTGCGCTCAGCCTGGCGATCCAAGAAGGCAAGTGGGTGCACCGACTTCTGTGCGAGATCCTCACTGCTGCCGGCGCCGACTGCCCCAAGCTCGTGATCCACGAAGACAACCAGTCATGCATCAAGATGACCAAGAACCCAGTCAACCATGGTCGAGCCAAGCACATCGACATCAAGTTCCATCACATCCGTGACGAAGTGAAGTCCGGTGCCGTGGGAGTCGTGTACTGCGAGACAGCCAAGATGTTGGCCGATCTGCTCACCAAGGGGTTGCCAGGTCCGAGACACCAAGACTTGACGACCGCACTCGGCATCGTTGCTGTCCCCGTTGAGGGAGGCTATTAAGTGTACCAAGTCGCTGGCACACTGTGCCGCGCTTGTGCCCACGCTGTGCATTCAGCAACGGGACCAGCACTCATGTGCAGATGACTGTCGACCCCATGACATCATCATCTGCACAGTGCGTAATCATGCATATGGGATAAGGTCCGAAGTGTGACAGCGTAGGACTCTGCATTTTGATTGGCTAGCGTAGGTACCCACACCCACCCACTTTGTGTGGCTAGGAGCGTAGTGACCACTAGTTTCTTGTGGCTGCGAGCGATCGAAGCTCGCATCCACACATCAGTGTTTGTGTCCAACGGTGATGGCTTGCGCCATGCACTGCGGCGCAACCACACTCTAAGCCAATCTCACTTTCCATTTTACCATCTCAAGCTCTTCTCTTCTAGATTCCGTCCATCGACCGCTTTCGACCTTTAACAGGTTATGAGCCCAAGCACGACAAGCATGACTGAGAAGACCGTGATCGCCAAGTTCAACGGCGACAACTACGCGACGTGGGCACGCTACATGCGTGGCGTGCTCCTGACCAAGTCCGTGTGGGACGTGGTGAACCGCGAGGTGACACCCACGTTCACGGACGCGCGCATCAAGGACGAGTACATTCGTACGAACAACGTCGCATTCGGCCTGCTCCTGCTGCACATCGACGCTGAGTACCATCACATCGTCGACGACTGCGAAGAGGCGTGGGTCGCGTGGGGACGACTGAAGGCGATGTACGAAGGCTCGCAGAAGGCGGGTCGCATCTTCCTCAAGCGCCAGTTGTTCAGCATCGAGATGAAGGAAGGCGACAATCTGTTGCACCACTGCAACGAGGTTCTCAACATCCACGCCAAGCTCGTCAGCATCGGCGCGAAGATGGAGGACGAAGACGTGGCGATCTGTCTGCTACGCAGTCTGCCCAAGAGCTACGACAACGTCGTGCTGAACTTGGAGATGCGGAACGCGGATCTCAAGACGCAAGACGTCGTTCAAGCACTCACGAACGAGCATATCAAGCGCTCGGGTGAGAAGAAGGTGATCAAGACCGAAGATCGTGCGAAAGCGTTTGCTGCCGAGAACGAGCCTCGGGTGTGCTCGTTTTGTGGCAAGATCGGCCACACCGTCGACCGGTGCTGGACCAAGAACAAGCAGCAAAGGCGCAAGCGCACGGGCGGCTACGCGGGCAAGCGGACCAACTACGTCGAGCGCGACGACTACTCCGACTACGACGATGACACGCGACTGGCGTTCGTCGTGTCCATGGAATGCAGCATGACTGCTGCGAAGGACGACAAGTGCGGGATGTGGGCGATCGACAGTGGCGCGACGCACCACATCTGCAACGACAAGTCCAAGTTTGTGCACCTGGACGAGGACGACCATGGCGATTTGGTCGTTGCGAACGGGAACAAGACCAAGATCCTCGGCGTCGGCACGGTGCACGAGCGGATCGCGCTGCCAAACGGTCGAGTGCGCGATCTCGAGGTGAACGACGTGCTGTTCGTGCCAACTATCGGCAAGAACCTGCTCTCAATCCCGCAGATCAACAAGGCGAACAAGTTCCAAGTCGTGTTCGACGGTCCGAGCATGAACGTGTTGATGAAGAACTCGCGCAAGGTGGTCGCGACTGCCGACTTTGTCGACGGTCTCTACTGGCTCCGTGTCCCAGCGAGTTCGGCACCGAAGTCTGCGATGGCGGCGACGAAGGTCAACTCGGCGTCGACTCTGCACGAGCGCATGGGTCATGCGTCGGTGCAAGCACTTCGCCAACTTGTCGACAAGCGCATGGTCAAGGACGCAGACTTTGCGCGAACGCGCCGGATTTGGCTGCGTGTCGCGGTTGCCAGCAAGGCAAAATGGTCCAAAAACCATTCAAGACCAACTACGAGAAGCGCAGTTTCGGACTCTTCGAACTGCTGCACTTCGACATCTGTGGCCCGATGGAAGTCGACAGCATCGGTGGAAGCAAGTATTTGCTCCTGATCGTCGACGAGAGCAGTGGCTCGATGCAAGGCTTTTGCCTCGAGCACAAGTCCGACAGCGAGGCGATGCTCAAAAAGTTCATCGTACAAGTCGGCAACCAGTTCGGCGCTCGTGTCAAGTTCGTTCGCCATGACGGGGCCAAGGAGTTCGCGACGAACTCGATCAAGCAGTTCTATGCAGATCGCGGCATCATGCAGCAAGTGACGGTTCCGTACGCGCACCAGGCGAACGGCACTGCAGAGCGCGCGATTCGCACTATCGTGACCATCGGTCGATGCATGCTCCACCACGCGCGCTTGGACAAGTCGTTCTGGGCCGAAGCTGCGATGACGGCGATTTACATCAAAAATCGCCTGCCATCGCCCAAGTCCGACACGAAGACACCGTTCGAAATGGTGCACAAGTCCAAGCCGAGTGTCAAGCACATGCGTGTTTTCGGCTGTTTGGCGTACGTTCTGACGCCGAAGGAGAAGCGGCTCAAGTGGGACGCGAAGTCGCGACCCAGTCTTTTCGTCGGCTACGAAGAAGCGTCGAAGGCGTATCGCGTGTATGACATCGAGGGGGAGCGCGTTGTGATCAGTCGCGATGTCAACTTCGACGAGTCCGTGATCGGCGGTTCGCTTCTGAACAACTCGGCGGGTGGCGTTTCGGAACTCCTGACTCGACTTGAGGCGATCGACATCGAGGGAGGCTATCGACTTTCCGACTTCAAGTACACTGGCAAACGCCGTGCTGGTGCGTCGCAGTCGGCCTGAAATCCCGACCGAAGACGATGTGAAGGACGACAATGACGACGGTGCGACTCGGCGTTCGACTCGGCAGCGCATTTCGCCCGTGGAGTGGTGGCGCGCAAGCGCGAACATGGTCGTTGCGACCGACATGTCTGCGCCAACCTCGTTTCAAGAAGCTGTCAGCGGCCCCGACCAAGTGCACTGGCGCGATGCGATTCGCGCCGAGCTCAAGTCGATGAGATTGCGCGGTGTGTTCCGCGCGGCGAAGCTCCCTGCCGGTCAACGCGCTATCGGTACCAAGTGGGTTTTCAAGATCAAGCGCAACGCGGACGGGTCGATCAACAAGTACAAGGCTCGACTCGTCGCAAAGGGGTTCAAACAGAAGTACGGCATCGACTACACGGAGACGTTCGCACCAGTCGTGAAGTACGTGACGCTGCGCATCGTGATCGCGCTCGCCAAATTTTTCGGCTGGCCCGTCGACCAACTCGACGTCGTGACGGCGTTCCTGTACGGCGCGATGAAAGAAGTCGTGTTCATCTTGGTGCCCGAAGGCATGGAGATCGACTCCGACCACGACTGCCTCGAGCTGCTCAAGTCGATCTATGGTCTCAAGCAGGCGTCTCGCGTGTGGAACGAGACTTTCGACGAGTTCGTGCGCTCGATCGGCTTTGCCGTGTCCGACTTCGACCCGTGTCTATACCTCAAGGTCGTCGATGATCAGTGCGCGTTGCTCCTGGTGTACGTCGACGACGTGATCGTGACCGGAAGTTCCGTCGAGATCATTGCGCAAGTGAAGCAGCAGCTCAAGCAGCGCTTCGAGAGACCGACAGCGGCAAGTGCAAGTTCGTGCTCGGCATCGAGCTCATCGACCACGACGATGGCAGTGTGACACTGTGCCAGCGTCGTTACGTCGACGACATTTTGCGGCGTTTCGGCATGGAAGAGTGCAAGCCTGCGGCAAGTCCGGTCGACACCAGCACAAAAATGCTCAAGTTCGACCCCGACTCGGCTGCCACCGATGCGCCTTTTCGTGAAGCCGTCGGTGCACTCATGCACTTGATGTGCGCGACGCGGCCCGACATCGCGTTCGCAGTCGGCATGGTTGCGCGCTTCATGGAATCGCCGCAAGTTGTGCACTGGACGGCGGTCAAGCGCATTTTTCGGTACTTGCAAGGCACCAAGTCACACGGCATTCGATTCAAGTCGAGCGGACAAGTCGACTTCGAGTGCTACTCCGACGCCGACTGGGCCGGCGACGTTTCGGATCGCAAGTCGACTTCCGGCTATGTGTTCAAGATGGTCGGCGGACCGGTCAGCTGGGGCAGCAAGAAACAGTCCAGCGTGTCGCTCTCGACGAGTGAGGCCGAGTACATTGCGCTCAGCCTGGCGATCCAAGAAGGCAAGTGGGTGCACCGACTTCTGTGCGAGATCCTCACTGCTGCCGGCGCCGACTGCCCCAAGCTCGTGATCCACGAAGACAACCAGTCATGCATCAAGATGACCAAGAACCCAGTCAACCATGGTCGAGCCAAGCACATCGACATCAAGTTCCATCACATCCGTGACGAAGTGAAGTCCGGTGCCGTGGGAGTCGTGTACTGCGAGACAGCCAAGATGTTGGCCGATCTGCTCACCAAGGGGTTGCCAGGTCCGAGACACCAAGACTTGACGACCGCACTCGGCATCGTTGCTGTCCCCGTTGAGGGAGGCTATTAAGTGTACCAAGTCGCTGGCACACTGTGCCGCGCTTGTGCCCACGCTGTGCATTCAGCAACGGGACCAGCACTCATGTGCAGATGACTGTCGACCCCATGACATCATCATCTGCACAGTGCGTAATCATGCATATGGGATAAGGTCCGAAGTGTGACAGCGTAGGACTCTGCATTTTGATTGGCTAGCGTAGGTACCCACACCCACCCACTTTGTGTGGCTAGGAGCGTAGTGACCACTAGTTTCTTGTGGCTGCGAGCGATCGAAGCTCGCATCCACACATCAGTGTTTGTGTCCAACGGTGATGGCTTGCGCCATGCACTGCGGCGCAACCACACTCTAAGCCAATCTCACTTTCCATTTTACCATCTCAAGCTCTTCTCTTCTAGATTCCGTCCATCGACCGCTTTCGACCTTTAACAGGTTATGAGCCCAAGCACGACAAGCATGACTGAGAAGACCGTGATCGCCAAGTTCAACGGCGACAACTACGCGACGTGGGCACGCTACATGCGTGGCGTGCTCCTGACCAAGTCCGTGTGGGACGTGGTGAACCGCGAGGTGACACCCACGTTCACGGACGCGCGCATCAAGGACGAGTACATTCGTACGAACAACGTCGCATTCGGCCTGCTCCTGCTGCACATCGACGCTGAGTACCATCACATCGTCGACGACTGCGAAGAGGCGTGGGTCGCGTGGGGACGACTGAAGGCGATGTACGAAGGCTCGCAGAAGGCGGGTCGCATCTTCCTCAAGCGCCAGTTGTTCAGCATCGAGATGAAGGAAGGCGACAATCTGTTGCACCACTGCAACGAGGTTCTCAACATCCACGCCAAGCTCGTCAGCATCGGCGCGAAGATGGAGGACGAAGACGTGGCGATCTGTCTGCTACGCAGTCTGCCCAAGAGCTACGACAACGTCGTGCTGAACTTGGAGATGCGGAACGCGGATCTCAAGACGCAAGACGTCGTTCAAGCACTCACGAACGAGCATATCAAGCGCTCGGGTGAGAAGAAGGTGATCAAGACCGAAGATCGTGCGAAAGCGTTTGCTGCCGAGAACGAGCCTCGGGTGTGCTCGTTTTGTGGCAAGGTCGGCCACACCGTCGACCGGTGCTGGACCAAGAACAAGCAGCAAAGGCGCAAGCGCACGGGCGGCTACGCGGGCAAGCGGACCAACTACGTCGAGCGCGACGACTACTCCGACTACGACGATGACACGCGACTGGCGTTCGTCGTGTCCATGGAATGCAGCATGACTGCTGCGAAGGACGACAAGTGCGGGATGTGGGCGATCGACAGTGGCGCGACGCACCACATCTGCAACGACAAGTCCAAGTTTGTGCACCTGGACGAGGACGACCATGGCGATTTGGTCGTTGCGAACGGGAACAAGACCAAGATCCTCGGCGTCGGCACGGTGCACGAGCGGATCGCGCTGCCAAACGGTCGAGTGCGCGATCTCGAGGTGAACGACGTGCTGTTCGTGCCAACTATCGGCAAGAACCTGCTCTCAATCCCGCAGATCAACAAGGCGAACAAGTTCCAAGTCGTGTTCGACGGTCCGAGCATGAACGTGTTGATGAAGAACTCGCGCAAGGTGGTCGCGACTGCCGACTTTGTCGACGGTCTCTACTGGCTCCGTGTTCCAGCGAGTTCGGCACCGAAGTCTGCGATGGCGGCGACGAAGGTCAACTCGGCGTCGACTCTGCACGAGCGCATGGGTCATGCGTCGGTGCAAGCACTTCGCCAACTTGTCGACAAGCGCATGGTCAAGGACGCAGACTTTGCGCCGGATTTGGCTGCGTGTCGCGGTTGCCAGCAAGGCAAAATGGTCCAAAAACCATTCAAGACCAACTACGAGAAGCGCAGTTTCGGACTCTTCGAACTGCTGCACTTCGACATCTGTGGCCCGATGGAAGTCGACAGCATCGGTGGAAGCAAGTATTTGCTCCTGATCGTCGACGAGAGCAGTGGCTCGATGCAAGGCTTTTGCCTCGAGCACAAGTCCGACAGCGAGGCGATGCTCAAAAAGTTCATCGTACAAGTCGGCAACCAGTTCGGCGCTCGTGTCAAGTTCGTTCGCCATGACGGGGCCAAGGAGTTCGCGACGAACTCGATCAAGCAGTTCTATGCAGATCGCGGCATCATGCAGCAAGTGACGGTTCCGTACGCGCACCAGGCGAACGGCACTGCAGAGCGCGCGATTCGCACTATCGTGACCATCGGTCGATGCATGCTCCACCACGCGCGCTTGGACAAGTCGTTCTGGGCCGAAGCTGCGATGACGGCGATTTACATCAAAAATCGCCTGCCATCGCCCAAGTCCGACACGAAGACACCGTTCGAAATGGTGCACAAGTCCAAGCCGAGTGTCAAGCACATGCGTGTTTTCGGCTGTTTGGCGTACGTTCTGACGCCGAAGGAGAAGCGGCTCAAGTGGGACGCGAAGTCGCGACCCAGTCTTTTCGTCGGCTACGAAGAAGCGTCGAAGGCGTATCGCGTGTATGACATCGAGGGGGAGCGCGTTGTGATCAGTCGCGATGTCAACTTCGACGAGTCCGTGATCGGCGGTTCGCTTCTGAACAACTCGGCGGGTGGCGTTTCGGAACTCCTGACTCGACTTGAGGCGATCGACATCGAGGGAGGCTATCGACTTTCCGACTTCAAGTACACTGGCAAACGCCGTGCTGGTGCGTCGCAGTCGGCCGAAATCCCGACCGAAGACGATGTGAAGGACGACAATGACGACGGTGCGACTCGGCGTTCGACTCGGCAGCGCATTTCGCCCGTGGAGTGGTGGCGCGCAAGCGCGAACATGGTCGTTGCGACCGACATGTCTGCGCCAACCTCGTTTCAAGAAGCTGTCAGCGGCCCCGACCAAGTGCACTGGCGCGATGCGATTCGCGCCGAGCTCAAGTCGATGAGATTGCGCGGTGTGTTCCGCGCGGCGAAGCTCCCTGCCGGTCAACGCGCTATCGGTACCAAGTGGGTTTTCAAGATCAAGCGCAACGCGGACGGGTCGATCAACAAGTACAAGGCTCGACTCGTCGCAAAGGGGTTCAAACAGAAGTACGGCATCGACTACACGGAGACGTTCGCGCCAGTCGTGAAGTACGTGACGCTGCGCATCGTGATCGCGCTCGCCAAATTTTTCGGCTGGCCGTCGACCAACTCGACGTCGTGACGGCGTTCCTGTACGGCGCGATGAAAGAAGTCGTGTTCATCTTGGTGCCCGAAGGCATGGAGATCGACTCCGACCACGACTGCCTCGAGCTGCTCAAGTCGATCTATGGTCTCAAGCAGGCGTCTCGCGTGTGGAACGAGACTTTCGACGAGTTCGTGCGCTCGATCGGCTTTGCCGTGTCCGACTTCGACCCGTGTCTGTACCTCAAGGTCGTCGATGATCAGTGCGCGTTGCTCCTGGTGTACGTCGACGACGTGATCGTGACCGGAAGTTCCGTCGAGATCATTGCGCAAGTGAAGCAGCAGCTCAAGCAGCGCTTCGAGATGACCGACAGCGGCAAGTGCAAGTTCGTGCTCGGCATCGAGCTCATCGACCACGACGATGGCAGTGTGACACTGTGCCAGCGTCGTTACGTCGACGACATTTTGCGGCGTTTCGGCATGGAAGAGTGCAAGCCTGCGGCAAGTCCGGTCGACATCAGCACAAGAATGCTCAAGTTCGACCCCGACTCGGCTGCCACCGATGCGCCTTTTCGTGAAGCCGTCGGTGCACTCATGCACTTGATGTGCGCGACGCGGCCCGACATCGCGTTCGCAGTCGGCATGGTTGCGCGCTTCATGGAATCGCCGCAAGTTGTGCACTGGACGGCGGTCAAGCGCATTTTTCGGTACTTGCAAGGCACCAAGTCACACGGCATTCGATTCAAGTCGAGCGGACAAGTCGACTTCGAGTGCTACTCCGACGCCGACTGGGCCGGCGACGTTTCGGATCGCAAGTCGACTTCCGGCTATGTGTTCAAGATGGTCGGTGGACCGGTCAGCTGGGGCAGCAAGAAACAGTCCAGCGTGTCGCTCTCGACGAGTGAGGCCGAGTACATTGCGCTCAGCCTGGCGATCCAAGAAGGCAAGTGGGTGCACCGACTTCTGTGCGAGATCCTCACTGCTGCCGGCGCCGACTGCCCCAAGCTCGTGATCCACGAAGACAACCAGTCATGCATCAAGATGACCAAGAACCCAGTCAACCATGGTCGAGCCCAAGACATCAAGTTCCATCACAGTGACGAAGTGAAGTCCGGTGCCGTGGGAGTCGTGTACTGCGAGACAGCCAAGATGTTGGCCGATCTGCTCACCAAGGGGTTGCCGGGTCCGAGACACCAAGACTTGACGACCGCACTCGGCATCGTTGCTGTCCCCGTTGAGGGAGGCTATTAAGTGTACCAAGTCGCTGGCACTCTGTGCCGCGCTTGTGCCCACGCTGTGCATTCAGCAACGGGACCAGCACTCATGTGCAGATGACTGTCGACCCCATGACATCATCATCTGCACAGTGTGTAATCATGCATATGGGATAAGGTCCGATGTAACCGGACACTTCCGAGTTACGCAGCACGGTACGTGTGTGAGGAAGCGTATGCAACGCTTCTCTCAAGGACTCTGTTCCGAGAGCGGTTGCCTGCTTCCTGCAGTGCAACAATCGGTTACATATAGGTCTCTATAGAGTAACCGTCGATAACCAAAGACTCAGTTAACGGTAAAAATGGAACTGTTTATTTGTTGGAGGTTGCCCTCTGTAGGACAACCTGGATTATCTTTATGTAACTATGAACAATAGCAATCTCAAATGTAATTACTCCCCATGGGGAAATGAGTGGCTATGAAAGACTAACGCTAGTTGTCTTATGTGATTGGGTGAAATGCATGTTCAATTATGTCCAATCGGAGGCGCCGTCACTCAGACTGGCTACCGGCTCCACCGTGAAGGTTCGAGCAAGTACGACGAACCTCATGGTTCGGTCTTAAACTTGTTGCGAGTACTCTACGTACCGCAAGGTTCGGTTTGGTTGTGTGGTACAACACAAGTGCGTAACCATGTTACAGTGTAACCCCGTTACACCACCCCCCACTTAAAGTGCGAAACACTCGAAGGGTTGGTGTGAGAAACGTGTGGATCTCGCGCGTGTGCGCCGAGAAAGGGGAACATTCGTGTATTCCTCGGGAAAGAGCACAGCGGCGACCCGTGCGTTAATTTCACCGAGTGTTGGCACATATAGTCACTGTGCTCGCGCACGTGAGTATCATGGCCACCAACAAAGCTGTCCGCGAGAAGCTCGCGCAACAAAAAGGGGAAGGCGTCGGCACTCTCGTCGAAACTCTGCGCAAGCGCGAGGAAGACAGAGAGGTCGCGTCGAGCGCAAGACGAACGACGGTCACCGCGGATGCGGTCAACGTGCCTGCGGAGAGCGACGGCAGGTCTGCTCTCACATCTGATAGCGCTCCTGCTATAAGCAGTGAGTTGCGATTCGGAGACCTCCCTTCCGTGAAGCCGCTGTTCGCGCGTGCTTTGGAAGAGGAGGAAGCGACTGAGGAATTCCTCGTCGTTGACAATGACGGGACCTCGCTTGAAGACGAGGGAGCGCTCACCGTGAAGCTCGGCTCCATCGACGAGTGGGTCGAGTACGAGGAGTTGCAAAGCGAGCGACACGCCGCTTATCTCCACGAGCTCGAGCGAGATCCATCCGCTGACGTCTCGATGTATCGGACGAAGGAGGAAAATGACGCCGTTGAGGCTGTCAACAATCGTAAGAGGAAGCACGAAGTCCTCATTACAAACGAAGAGGCAGGAGTGCGAGCCATCGTTCACGATGAGCTCAAGTACTCACTGCCCGAAATGCCGCCGCCAGAACTATGGCCGGCTGGCAAGACCGCATCGAATCTGCTCGCGAGAGCTAGACTTTGTGCGCGGGACTATGACGCTCAATTTAAAAATTGGCGTGAAAAGCGATTGCGGGGTGAAAATGGGGAATTGCGTATTCACCCGATCCCAGTCGTCCTCTTTGTTGGAGAGACGGAAGAAGAGTACGATGCCGACTTCATGTCGTGCATCAATAAAATTAAGGGAGGTAGCGTTCGCACAGTGTCTACCGATCCGACAGCGCAACGCAGTCAACGCATGCAATTTGCAGTTGACCGTGTTCGTCTGTTTCGCTCCAAGCAGGGCGGTGGCACGGCTCTGCGAGCGGGTGGTCGCGCTGGTAACAGGCGACAAATTACTCGCGCGAATGACAGTCCCTCAGTTGCGCCTCAAAGGCGTCAACAAGATCCGTGACGTCTTCGCGAAGACGCTCAGCAGGCTCCCACGAGCTCTGCGACACATCGTACCCACGCCACTTCACAAGGTAGTGGGTGTTCCCCTTACGCCGCTGCACACGCAGCAGGCGCTCAACATGGTAGTGGCGCTGTCCCTGCTTGTCAATCAGCGGGATAGGTGGCGCCCTACTTCGCTTCAGCATCGGTGGTTGCACCAGATGCGGTGGTTCAGATGGTTCACGCGAACGCATCGTCTTTTGGGGCGCTACAGCAAGCCGTCCGTACCCTTCGCCAGCAATATCTGGACGAAACCTCGCTGTTGAAGCAGAGGGTGACGGCGCTTGAGACGGAGCTGAAGGAAGCTCGTCAGATGCTGGAGGAGTACCATGTCCGCGGGAAGCACTTCCACGCGAGGTATGCTCCGCGAGTGAAGACGCTTTGGGAGAGGCACAACGCGCTCGTGTCTCGATGGGCGGCGTCTGAGCCCCCTGATGAGACCGACGTGCTCCCGCACTGGGATAAGAATCCACAGTAGCGTCATGGTAGCTTTTCAGCAAACCCACGTAGAACACGGGGTGCGTTGCCATTCTCGTTGGGAGATCGAGCTTGTAATTCAAGTCTCCAATCTTCTCCACAACAGTGTATGGCCCGATGAATCGTGGCAACAACTTACTCCCGCTGGAGAGCGTTGTGACTGCATCGTTTGGTAGGTTTTTAATGCTTAAAAGCACTTTATCACCCACACAAAACGTTTGTTTGTTCTTTCTACCCGATTTATCGGCGTAGAGCTTCTGCTTGTCTTGCGCAGCAGCTAGTTGGTCGCGTACGCGACGCAACAATGCTGCGCGCTCATCGACAAATTGCCGCGCTACCGCGACGGCTTTGTCTTGCTTTTTCGTTGCTCTCGCAGCGCGTGCTGCAGAGAGATCTATTTCTGCGCCGGTGTGTGACACCGCGCGTCCTTCCATTCGTGGCTGACGCTCACGCGAGCAGTCGCCTGATTCCGTCTGAGACTGGCTATTTTTGGCACGAGTAACGTAACTCGGTACCGTGGGAGAGCCATCTATAGACACACGAGTACCGTAACTCAGTACCGTGGGTGATCCATCTTTAGGGACACGTGTACCGTAACTCAGTACCGTGCCCGAGATGTCAATACTCTGCGTGCTGTCCGGTAAGACCGTGACAGATTCGGAACGCGATCGCACAGGCGGCGCATCGCGCGCGTCCACGTGAGCGGTCGACGCCACGTCCGGTGACGGGGATCGCGCACTCGCATCGAGCGCAGCGAGTTGCCCTCCCACCGCAGAGCGTTCGACGCCCTCGAACAGAGTGGCGGGTACGCGCGGGTGCCGCAGCGAGTTAAAATAGAACGGAGTCACGGCCGTAGAGGCGTGCTCGCTGCTATTTATAGCAAACTCGGCGTACGGCAGCCAGCGGCTCCAGTCGCGGGGATGGTCGACAGCGATGCTGCGAAGAATATCCTCGACGACACGGTTCACGCGCTCAGTTTGCCCGTCTGTCTCGGGGTGATCGGCAGTGGACAACGCCAGATCTGTGCCGAGCAGGCGAAAGAGTTCGCGCCAAAAGGCAGCGGTGAAACGCGGGTCCCGGTCTGATACAATAGACTCGGGCAAGCCGTGATAGCGGAACACGTGCTCTAAAAATAGGCGCGCCGTCTCTTGCGCAGTGACATGCTTGCGCACAGGTGCAACGTGCACCATTTTGCTCAGTCGATCGACGAACACGACGACGCCTGTGTTGCGCGCCTTGTCTTCCGGGAAACCGAAGACGAAATCCATGCTGACCGACTTCCAGTAGTCTTGCGGAATCGGCAGCGGATGCAGCGGCGCTTTGTTCTTGCCCGCAGGCTTCACGCGCTGGCACTGTTCGCATGAGCGTACATAATTGGCCACCCATTTGTATTGGTGTGGCCACCAAAACACATTAGACACTTGCAAGAAGGTCTTTTCACGCCCGAGATGCCCACTCGCTGGTGCATCGTGAAACTCATGCAGGATCGAAAGTTTCAGATTCTGGTCATGCGGTACATACACACGCGGGTAATCAAAGTTGGACAGTCGATGCCACAACAACCCGTCGTGGTAACTAAACCGAGCAAGCTTTGACTCGAGTTTGGCAGGCAATGACTCTTTGGACGAGCCGTCAAAGTGAGCAAGCAACAAGCGACACTCATCGTCCTTTGCATAAAGCGACTGAATATTGTCCTTGAGCTTTGTTTGCACTCGACTGATGCTCAGATGCATGAGATCAGGAGTGCGCTCCAAACACAGGGCGTCAAAGCTGCTGTCAGCGCTCGACTCGTAATCTGGACGGCGCGAGAGCGCGTCCGCCAGAACATTTTCCTTTCCCGGTTTGTATTCGACCCGAAAGTTGAACTCGGAGAAGAATGCAAGCCATCGCGCCATTCGCTGCGATACATGGGGGGAATTAATCGCGGTCCGCAAGGACGCGTGATCCGTGTACACAACGAACGGTGTCGCACCCAAAAGGTGGACCCTGAACTTCAAGAGGGCGTACTTGATCGCAAGCAGCTCCTTGTCGTGCACAGGATAATTCTTTTCAGCTGCCTTAAGCAGTCTGCTTTGGTATGACACGGCGCGCTCATGGCCGTCATCATCCTTCTGCATCAGCGCACAGCCGATTGCAAAATCGCTGGCATCGCACACGACACTGAAGGCTTTCGTGTGGTCCGGCAACGCCAGGA
Organism: Globisporangium splendens; assembly: GCA_006386115.1. Lineage (NCBI taxonomy): Eukaryota > Oomycota > Peronosporomycetes > Pythiales > Pythiaceae > Globisporangium > Globisporangium splendens. Next base: position 6,151 of record VFIW01000021.1, on the reverse strand, counting down.
CAGGAGCGCGAACTAGTGACTCCTTCACGTCAATGAATGCATTCATGACATCATTCGTCCAGTCCCACTCGACATCCTTTTTCAAGAGATGCGTGAGTGGACGGACTCTTGCCGCATAGTTGTGGCTGTACTTGTGCAAGTAATTTGCCAAGCCAAGCCACTTGCGCAAGTCCTTGACGTTCTTTGGGATCGGCCAGTCGGCGATCGCCTTGACCTTCTCTGGGTCCGCGCGGACGCCAGCTTTGCCAACATAGCAGCCCAGGATCGGTATCTCTGAGGCGCCAAAGACGCGTTTCTTCAGGTTGCAATACAGACTGTTGTCTCGTAAGCACTGCAACACTGAGCGCAAATGTCTCTTGTGCACGTCAACGGCACTGAGACCTTCTTCGGCACGACTGTGCACGAAGATGTCATCGAAATAGCTCGGTGCATACGCACGATGAGGACGCAGAAGATGCGTTACCAGACGATTGAACGTCGCTGGTGCATTCTTCAGACCTTGCGGCATAACGAGCCACTCCCACAGCATTCCGCTGGGTGTGCTTACTGCCGTCAAGGGAACGTCACTCTCTCGCATGAGGATCTGATAGAACCCATCCATCAGATCCAATGCTGAGAACACAGTTGAGCCGCCCATGGAGTCGATCAAGACATCCTTTCTTGGGATCGGTGTTTGTGCTGGAATGGTGGCGGCGTTCAGCTTGTTGAAAGCGTGAACAATGCGCCAGCCACCAGTCGCTTTCCGCACACAAAACGTGGGTGAGCTATGTGGAGACTTGCTTTCTCTCACATGACTGGCGAGGGCTCGTTTCGCGAAGAACTCGTCGATAGCCTCAACCTGCTCGCGGGGCAGCGGCCATTGTCTGGTCACGCAATATTTGCTCCCAGGCTCGAGGTCGATCTCGTGCCGTACGCCACGATCAACGGGCAGGGCACTTGGCACTTTGTCGGGAAACACATCTTTGAACTCCCACAATAAGTCAAAGTATGGACTGCCTTTCACGGTGTCCCAATCCTGAGCAGCAAACCGTTTCTGTTTGTCTGGCTCCAAAACACTCTCATCCGCAGTGGACGAGGTGCACAGTTCGCCACGCGGAAACGCGGTGGGAACGACGATCTCGCGGATCTGATCACGCTCTAGATCCGTAAGAAAGAGCTCATAGCTCATTTCTTCGAGGGATACGATCGCCTCAGCGGTACTCGGCAGCTCATGGAGCGCCGCAAATTCAGCGAAGAACACTTCGTCTAATGCGTTTGCTTCCGGACTGCGTGTCGCGCGTCTGAGCGCCACGTCAACGTGAGCGCGATCTATCGACGGATCCGAGATCCTGTCGAAGGCGCGCAGCGAAGTTGCAGCTGCGTTGAGAGATGGGGCAATCATATGCGGGGCGGCCGTTCCCTCAGCAACAGATGCCAATGTACTGTCTCTCTCGCGAGCTGACAACTTGCGTCGCCCTCGTCGGTTGATGCGAACGCGCGACCTCGCGGTTCTGAGCTCCAGTACTGCACCGTCAGGGTGGTGCGAGCTGGTTGACGCGTGTGCACCTGCACTGTCGCTGTCACTTGCGGGGGCTGGCTCGGGTGCTCTGGAGCCGCACACTTGCGCACCAGTGTCCACGTCTGGACTTTCTGGCGCTACCGCACAAACTGGGCTACCTGCCGCAGTTGATCTCTTTGCTGGGCTCCCTGCCTCAGCGCATCTTCTAGCTGGGCTCCCTGCCACAGCGTGTTCAAAGCTCGCATCCATTGCGTGGAGATTTTCCCGCAACCTTCGCTCTTCATCAGAGGAAGGGATGGAGCTTCCGATTGTGCGTGCTCGCCAATCGATCCAAGGCTGATGTTTCGCCAGCCAAGGCATCCCTAGGATGAGGTCGTACCTCGACCCCATCGCTGGTACCACGAACGTTTCTTTGCAGACAAAGTCGCAAAAACTGAAAGAGAGTTCGACTTGAACCCCTTCAGTGTGTACTGTCGACCCATCGGCCAGACGTACGATCATCTTCTCGCGCTTGCCACTGTGGACAAGTCGCTCATACGCTTGCAGACTCTGTTTCAGAGCTGACTTAGAGACGAAGTTCTGTGACGCACCGCAGTCAACAAGAACCGTCATTTTCTTCTCATAGCTCTTCACATCGGCGCTATATACCAACATCTCACTCGGAGCCTTGTTGCCAAGAGCTCCTGGGACTAAGCTTCCCATCTGCACGACTCTAGTAGTCGGCGACGCCGAAGCCATAGAGTCTGTCTCAGTAGAGCGTCCCGCTTCTACTGAGACATTCCGTTTCCCTTTCTTGCCACAGCGGATCTGCCACCTCGATGAGCGTGGTTGCCGCGCGGCGTTTGGTAGTCTCTCGCCTGATTTCCAGTGCGAGGAGCGGGCTGCCTTGGAGCGGGACACTTCGACTGATAGTGTCCTCGCTTGCCACAGTTAAAGCAGGTCACTTCGGCGCTGCTGAGATCCATTGGTGTGGGACCATGGAAGCGCCGCTCATTCGTGACTGCTCGGTGGCTGTGATGCGCACCGTTGTGGCGGCCAGCGTTCCAATCAGGTCGGCTGACTTTGAACGATTGCTGCTCAACGAGCGCAATGCGGATCGCATCTTCCATCGTGGCCGGCAAGCGTCGGTACAACTCCTGACGCGCTGGTCCACTGTTGAGGCCGTTGAGAAACGCAGGCACTTTCACAGACTCAGGCAAAGGGCTGGTCGTGATCGCCGCGCACAGGCTTCTCATCTCCTGGATGTATCGTTCCAGTGAGAGCTTCCCTTGTCTCAAGGAGAAGAAACGACCTTGCAACAGCACTTCGTTGTTCGGAGGCTGATACGTGGCGGTGATTTTCGCACGGAAAATATCCCACGTGTCGAATGCACACTCATCGGCGAGCAACGTCGAGAATGCCCATTCCGACGCTCGACCGCGCAGGTTCGAGATGGCGTAAGACACCATCTGCTCGTTGCTGTCGATGAGCTGAGCCTTGGCGCAACGCTCCACGGCGAGCAGCCAGTGGATGAGCTTGTCGCCATCCGCACCATCGAATTTCGGAGCGTCGATCTTGACAGCTCTTGGGCGGGGAGTTTGGGACGCGGGTGTCTGAGGCGCAGAAGCCGCACTCGACAAAGACGTGGCTGCACCAGCAACCACAGATACCACTCGCTCGAGCGCTTCGCGCGACTCAGCAGCTGAGCGTAGCATCTCTGCGGTCAAGCTTGCGGTGGCTTGCATTTGTGCTTGCGCACTTCGCTCTCCTTCGAGGCGCTGAGCGTTCGAGAAGTTCTCGAACTGCTCGAGTCGAAAGATTTGCTGTTCCGGCGACGCCGAGAGCACGTCTAGAGCGACTTGGTCGCCTAGCGCTTGTGCCATTCGGGTCAGCACACTCCGGTGCTCAGCCGAGAGGTGCGGGAACTGCGCAGGGTCAATTGACGCCATGATGAATCCTTGAGGAAGCGATTCAGGCAGTCACCTCTGCCGGGTCGTAGATTGACTACGAGTGCTACCAGTTGTAACCGGACACTTCCGAGTTACGCAGCACGGTACGTGTGTGAGGAAGCGTATGCAACGCTTCTCTCAAGGACTCGGTTCCGAGAGCGGTTGCCTGCTTCCTGCAGTGCAACAATCGGTTACCTATAGGTCTCTATAGAGTAACCGTCGATAACCAAAGACTCAGTTAACGATAAAAATGGAACTGTTTATTTGTTGGAGGTTGCCCTCTGTAGGACAACCTGGATTATCTTTATGTAACTATGAACAATAGCAATCTCAAGTGTAATTACTCCCCATGGGACAATGAGTGGCTATGAAAGACTAACGCTAGTTGTCTTGTGTGATTGGATGAGATGCATGTTCAATTATATCCAATCGGAGGCGCCGTCACTCAGACTGGCTGCCGGCTCCACCGTGAAGGTTCGAGCAAGTACGACGAACCTCATGGTTCGGTCTTAAACTTGTTGCGCGTACTCTACGTACCGCAAGGTTCGGTTTGGTTGTGTGGTACAACACAAGTGCGTAACAATGTTACAGTGTAACCCCGTTACAATCCGAATGTGACAGCGTAGGACTCTGCATTTGATTGGCTATCGTAGGTACCCACACCCACCCACTTTGTGTGGCTAGGAGCGTAGTGACCACTAGTTTCTTGTGGCTGCGAGCGATCGAAGCTCGCATCCACACATCAGTATTTGTGTCCAACGGTGATGGCTTGCGCCATGCACTGCGGCGCAACCACACTCTAAGCCAATCTCACTTTCCATTTTATCATCTCAAGCTCTTCTCTTCCAGACTCCGTCCATCGACCGCTTTCGACCTTTAACAGGTTATGAGTCCAAGCACGACAAGCATGACTGAGAATACCGTGATCGCCAAGTTCAACGGCGACAACTACGCGACGTGGGCACGCTACATGCGTGGCGTGCTCCTGACCAAGTCCGTGTGGGACGTGGTGAACCGCAAGGTGACACCCACGTTCACGGACGCGCGCATCAAGGACGAGTACATTCGTACGAACAACGTCGCATTCGGCCTGCTCCTGCTGCACATCGACGCTGAGTACCATCACATCGTCGACGACTGCGAAGAGGCGTGGGTCGCGTGGGGACGACTGAAGGCGATGTACGAAGGCTCGCAGAAGGCGGGTCGCATCTTCCTCGAGCGCCAGTTGTTCAGCATCGAGATGAAGGAAGGCGACAATCTGTTGCACCACTGCAACGAGGTTCTCAACATCCACGCCAAGCTCGTCAGCATCGGCGCGAAGATGGAGGACGAAGACGTGGCGATCTGTCTGCTACGCAGTCTGCCCAAGAGCTACGACAACGTCGTGCTGAACTTGGAGATGCGGAACGCGGATCTCAAGACGCAAGACGTCGTTCAAGCACTCACGAACGAGCATATCAAGCGCTCGGGTGAGAAGAAGGTGATCAAGACCGAAGATCGTGCGAAAGCGTTTGCTGCCGAGAACGAGCCTCGGGTGTGCTCGTTTTGTGGCAAGGTCGGCCACACCGTCGACCGGTGCTGGACCAAGAACAAGCAGCAAAGGCGCAAGCGCACGGGCGGCTACGCGGGCAAGCGGACCAACTACGTCGAGCGCGACGACTACTCCGACTACGACGATGACACGCGACTGGCGTTCGTCGTGTCCATGGAATGCAGCATGACTGCTGCGAAGGACGACAAGTGCGGGATGTGGGCGATCGACAGTGGCGCGGCGCACCACATCTGCAACGACAAGTCCAAGTTTGTGCACCTGGACGAGGACGACCATGGCGATTTGGTCGTTGCGAACGGGAACAAGACCAAGATCCTCGGCGTCGGCACGGTGCACGAGCGGATCGCGCTGCCAAACGGTCGAGTGCGCGATCTCGAGGTGAACGACGTGCTGTTCGTGCCAACTATCGGCAAGAACCTGCTCTCAATCCCGCAGATCAACAAGGCGAACAAGTTCCAAGTCGTGTTCGACGGTCCGAGCATGAACGTGTTGATGAAGAACTCGCGCAAAGTGGTCGCGACTGCCGACTTTGTCGACGGTCTCTACTGGCTCCGTGTCCCAGCGAGTTCGGCGCCGAAGTCTGCGATGGCGGCGACGAAGGTCAACTCGGCGTCGACTCTGCACGAGCGCATGGGTCATGCGTCGGTGCAAGCACTTCGCCAACTTGTCGACAAGCGCATGGTCAAGGACGCAGACTTTGCGACGAACGCGCCGGATTTGGCTGCGTGTCGCGGTTGCCAGCAAGGCAAAATGGTCCAAAAACCATTCAAGACCAACTACGAGAAGCGCAGTTTCGGACTCTTCGAACTGCTGCACTTCGACATCTGTGGCCCGATGGAAGTCGACAGCATCGGTGGAAGCAAGTATTTGCTCCTGATCGTCGACGAGAGCAGTGACTCGATGCAAGGCTTTTGCCTCGAGCACAAGTCCGACAGCGAGGCGATGCTCAAAAAGTTCATCGTACAAGTCGGCAACCAGTTCGGCGCTCGTGTCAAGTTCGTTCGCCATGACGGGGCCAAGGAGTTCGCGACGAACTCGATCAAGCAGTTCTATGCAGATCGCGGCATCATGCAGCAAGTGACGGTTCCGTACGCGCACCAGGCGAACGGCACTGCAGAGCGCGCGATTCGCACTATCGTGACCATCGGTCGATGCATGCTCCACCACGCGCGC